>CM024756.1:36140171-36184220 GCA_014218235.1 Colocasia esculenta
TGAGAATATGGCACTATGGATGAAGCCGACATCTTGATCATTTAACTCCCGCGGTAAATGCACGTTTCTGTGCTCCCGCCCCAGTACTAGATCAGGTCCTATTGCGCGTCATTGATTATGTTGTTTATCTTTAGACAATAATTAATGCCATAGAAGTTCCAAGAATTTTTTAGATGAGAATACTAGATGAATAGACGAGATAGTAAGAGAGGGTTCATAGACGAGTGAGTTGGATATAAACAAGCTAGTGACAACTGGCACGTAACCTCGCTAACAGGCCATAGTAACATTGCACAACAACGCGCATTATGTTGTTTGGCAGTCACTGGAAACTCATTCCCCTACCACTGGTGTAGTAACCCAGAAAATTTCGTATTTAAAAATTTGAAATAATAAATTTCTATAAAAACGAATAATAGAAACATACGTACCATTATCGTATGTGCAAGAACATCTAAAAATTCGTAAAAATTGTAAATCAACTCCAATATTATCCCTAAGTGTTCACGAACGAATTCATCAACGAAAATCCAATGGCCAACGTACGTCACAATGTGACTAATTATCCAAATTAGGAACTAAGTCGGAAACCGTTAACATGGAAAATAACACACCCATAAATTAAACGAACATGTCGAAGAGATTTCAAACATCATGAAATGAATAACCATTAGGGTTTGGACCAATGGACCTCTCATAGCCCATGAATAATTCAAATAAGAAAATGCAATAAAAATCATAACTTTATTATTCCCTAATTAAAAGGGAAAAACCTATAAGATAATTCCAATAAATAATGGGCTTGGTTAAATGGACCCATTAAATTTAGTGGTCCCAAATAAGGATTTTAAAATAAGAATAATGGAAAATTCCTAAATTCGCAACTTAAATATTACTTAAATAGAAAGAGACATTTAATGCATTAAATAAGCAATTTGAGATGGAATTGGATTCCTAAACCTACCCATATGGTTTAGCACGAATTTAGACCTCAACCTAACCCAAATAGAAGTTGGAAAGCAAGGAAGGAAGGAAGGTTAGGAAATCTCGTAATTAAAGAGAAATTTGAGTAGTAGTAGGAATAAGAACCCTTACTAGCTTAAATACTCTCTTACTCTCCATGGCCGGCCCTGAAACTTTGCTGGGGCTTGCTGGACGTGGAGAGAAGGCAAGGAGGAGGAGAATTCGTGGGGAGAAGGCTCTCTCAAGCATCTTCCTTTGTTCTTCAAGTTCTAGCCCTAGAAGAGTAAAACGACTAAAGGTAGGCATTCTCACGAGCAAAACTCAATTAAATCCATCGTAGATTGTTCCCATACATCAGAACAAAAGCCCTCTTGTTTCACTCTTTTTCATCGAGCCAATCTTTTGATCTCTATTTTGAAATTCTGCAAATATGATGAACCCGACCCTTCTTCTTTATTCTTGATCTCCATGTATACTCAACCTCGTGCTCTCAAATTTTAACTAGAGTTACTGATGGATGTTAGGCATCTTTTGCCCCTAAAGCCCTAATTTTTATCCATCCTTTGTCACGAATTAAATCTTGCATGATTTCGACAATGTACTGTTGCGGTTTAACCTTGACTGTGTTACAAGTTCCATACCTCTTTGTGGAGTCGTTTTTAGACCAAGTGTTCAACAGACTTGTTACCTCATGTGTCTACTTTCATTTGGCACTGTTTTCCCAATTTTTGTTGACTATAGTAGAGTATTAGTCCGAACATTACCACTGTGTCAGATTCACATAGTCAGTCACAATACATTTTATTACCTAGTCAAACGACCTTTGTTTCTCAATTATTTGCTACTGTAGAAAGTTGGGAAGTAATCTAACTAACAAAGGTGGTTTCACTCGATTTGGATCACCCTAGCATTTGTTTTGATTTTTCAAACCCACAGCTGTCAAACCCAATCCAAGTCGGAGTTGGAAATAGGTAGAAAAAGCAACCCAAACGTCATTTTCAGTAGCGACAGGTCGACACGTCGCTACCATACGCGACAACATCATGGTCGCGACCCATACCAAAAATCAGGCCGTTTCGTGGTCTTTTCAGAAGGCGACAAGATCATGGTCGCCTTCATGTTCTGAAGGCGACAGCACTGTGTCGCCTTCTGCCTATGTCCACTTAATTGGCCATAACTTTTTCTATAGACCTCGGATTGACGAGCCGTTTTCTTTGCTGGATTCCTCATTCAAAGGGCTTCAATTTGGTATATTCATGTGTGAGATTTTAATGAAAAATCAATGATTATGACCTTAGGAAGTGAAGGGATGGGATTGCATTTGCCTTCTAAAAGGCATACATCTTGGTTTCCGTCGTTTTGTGTCGTTCCTTACATGTGTGAGTTTGATCTCTTCTAAGAAGGTTCTAGAAAGTCTTAACATGCATTTTTCAACCCATATCAAAGTTAAAACATGTTTACATAATTTTTAATTGATTTTAAGTTCATGATCATGCTCTCTACTTGCCGATTATCCACTTCTTGCCTTGTTATCAAACTTGCTAAAACACATGTTATAAAATGGAGTCATATTGAATGATTTAAAATGTAATACACGACATCTTTCTATCTATGATTTCTCTCACACGTTCACACTTGAACCATCCAATTATGGCTTGACTTGGCACAAAATATCTCATATGTATCTGTTAATTATTGCAATAATGTACATTAAATTGCTCTATTTTAAATGAACTTGTCTTCGTTTCTCGCGTTGTTTGGGAATACCGTTACCGACGCTCCACTGTTCTAGAATTCCTCTAGAACGTCGAGCACTTTTTTCTATATACACACTTTCCTTGACTTGGATGAACTCTCCGTCGGATATTCCTTCTGCCGGACTAGTGAATCCTTGTTCAAGACCTCCGTAAGTCTCCTCTGTCCAGGATTCCCACATGGTCGACGAGCCGGTTGTACCCTAACACCTATGATACCCTTTAGGGATCAACATGATCCAAACAACCTTAGTTGCTCTCGCGCTCTTACTTGAATCACGCCGGACCTCTGGACCTGTGCATAACGAGGCCAGCGGATGGTTGTGTATTCCACCTGACTGCCAACGCCGTACGCGTGTGTTGTGCAATTGTTACTATCGCTCGTTACTTGACGTTTCTTGTGCAATGACCATAAGATCTCATCTATACTCTACTCGCTCGTCTATTCCGTTCACTCTACTATCTCACTCTCTCGTCTATTCATCTAGTACTCTCTTGGTACTCTTTGAGCTGTGTGGCTCCTACTGTTTTGTACTGTTCATGACTGTCTAGCGCTATAAAATGGGTCTTGTGACTCTACTGTATCCAATGCATACTGTGCAGGGCACGGAGAGTGTCCGAGGGGCTCCAATCTAGTCCTGGGGGCAGAGAGCCACCCGAAAATACCTGCAGGGGCTATTGACGTGTTCTGCATTGCACCGGTTCTGACTATACTGTATTGGCTAGACATCTAACTACTATCCTTTTAGTCTGAGGATTCAGACGTACTGTGATATTACTGTGCTATCACAAACTGTTATACTATTAGTCTGAAGAGTTCAGACATACTGTGCGATTACTGTGCTATCGCAGACTATTACTGATGGCTACTGTCCTAGAAGTGACTATTGCCGTATTCTACTAGTGCACCGTTGTGCAACCATACTGCTATCTCGTTACCGCTATCTCGTTACACGCTATCTTGTCATACGCTCTACTTGCTCTCTACTTGATACTTGCTATCTTGAGTTATTGCGTTCTATCGTGACTTAATCGCATTCAAAGTGCTATACTCTCTCGTTGTCTATGACAATAAAGTGCTATACTCTCTCGGCTATCTACGGATAACCAAAGTGCCATTACTATTTCGATTGACAAAAGTAATCAAAAGTGTCTATACTATCTCGATTGATGTAAATCAATCAAAGTGCAATTTACTCTTTACATGACCATCTACTATCATCTCTTCTTGCTATACATGTCGCTTGCTATTGCTTGCCATTGTCGCTACATGCTATTGTTGTTATCGTTTTCTATCGTGACTTGACTTTAATCATCGTGCTATACTTGATTCATCTGCTATCTGAACCATGTTACTTGTGCTATTACTTTCTCGACTTTACATGACTCGCTCTATCATTAGTTACTCTGCTCATTTAATGCATTAATTATTTAAAGCCTGCTTGATCCTGAGATTAAGTCCTACTGGGCGTTATCGCTCACCCTTCGTTATTTGTTATTGTGTCTCAGGTAAGTCGACAATGACGTTACACACACCAATGGGACAGGACCGAGTGATGAGTGACCCGGAGTCAAATGATGAAGTTACCCTAGCACCATGGAGTCTAGTAGTTATTGTTTAGATTTCTTTCTTTTCAATGTAATGATGTCATTGAGCCCTATGTATGGCTCTGAATTAGTGGTTGTAATAGTCTTAGTGATTTTATAATGAAATAAAGAGTTTATTCCAATTATTGTTTATTAATGCTCTGATGTTTGCGAAAGTATGCGCAATTGTCGTTACCATACTCGTTGTTCACGTTCTCCTCCGATTTATTCCGCTGCTAAATTGGAGGGGCGTGACAGTTGGTATCAGAGCCTAGGATGTCCTTATTAGGATATTTTAAGTCTAGGGTGTTCTAGGTGAACTGCCATAACCGTGTCTAAGTCAACCACCATACCTATGTGAGAGATTGGGTAAAGCTTGGGGTTATGCTAGGAGCATAACTATATGTATAAGTACCCTAAGTTTAAGAAGGAAATTAATAAGTATTATTGCTCGCAGGAACTAGAGGAGATGGCTGGCGAGCATGCACCAATGCACGAATTACAACAGACCGTACAGGGGTTAACTCAAGCCCTTAACAACGTAATTCAAGCAGGAGCAAAAAATGGGGCAGGAGACTTATATGGAACTTTCAACGAATAAATCCCCCTAGGTTTAATGGAACTTCGGATCCCGATGAAGCTGAAAATTGGGTGAAGGCAATGGAACGGATCTTTAGGGTTATGCAATGTTCAGAGCAGGAGAAAGTCCTTCTGGCAACCTTCCAATTGGACCACGATGCTAGAACCTGGTGGGAAGCTGCCAGTCGACAATTACCCAACATAAACATAGAGTGGGATAAATTTTTAGAACTCTTCAACACCAAATACTTTTCCGAGAGGATTCGTGAGAAGAAGGCAAATGAATTCGCCAATTTAAAACAACGAATGATGTCTATAGCAGAATATGAAGTGCAATTTGAAAGACTAGCACAGTACGCACCACATTGGTGAGTACGGAGAAGATGAAGGCGAAGAGATTCCTAGAAGGGTTGAGACCTGTGTTCTGGGAAAAAATGGCTCCACTAGACATTGAAGTATATTCAGTCATGGTATTGAGAGCTCAATTAGTAGAAGACACCATGGAACTTCTTGAAAAGATTCATAAGAAGAAAGTGTTGAAAAGGGAACACGCCACTCATTCCAATGATAATAAAGGAAGAATACAGTAGATAGCAAGAGAATGAAAGGGGAAGTGAAGCGGAAGGAATTCTGTAAATTTTGTAAAATACAGGTCATCAGATTGATAACTGTTGGAAGAAATTGGGCAGATGCTTGCGATGTGGAAGTCAACAACATCGAGTCATTGATTGTCCAACAAAGAAGAAACAAACTTCACGCCAAGGATGATTACAAGCCTTGTGGATATAAATCATACCAATGAAGGTGGACAAGGATATCATCACTAAACCCTTAGATAAGTTCATATTATTTTCACGATAGCAAAACCCTAAGTGGGGGAGATGATGGATTGAAATATTTAGAATAGATTGCTATAGTTGTATCATATCATATGAATTTGGCGACCAAATTCTTGTTAAGTGGGGGAGGATGTAGTAACCTAGAAAATTTCATATTTAAAAATTTAAAATAATAATTTCTATTAAAACGGAATAATAGAAACATAGGTACCATTATCGTATGTGCAAGAACACATCTAAAAATTTCGTAAAAAATGAAAATCAACTCCAATATTATCCCTAAGTGTTCAACGAACGAATTCATGCAATAAAAAATCCAATGGCCAAACGTACGTCACAACGTGACTAATTATCCAAATTAGGAAGCTAAGTCGGAAAACCGTTAACATGGAAAAATAACATGCCCATAAATAAACGAACATGTCGAAGAGTTTCAACATCATGAAATGAATAACCATTATCGGTTTGGACCAATGGACCTCTCATAGCCCATGAATAAATTCAAATAGAAAATGCAATAAAAATCATAACTATTATTCCCTAATTAAAAAGGGAAAAACCTATAAGATAAATTCCAATAAATAATGGGCTTGGTTAATTGGACCATTAAAATTAGTGGTGCAAAATAAGGAATTTAAAAATAAGAATAATGGGAAAATTCCCTAAATTCGCAACTTAAATATTACTTAAATAGAAAAGACATTTAATGCATTAAATAAGCAATTTGAGATGAAATTGGATTCCTAAACCTACCCCATGTGGTTTAGCACGAATTTAGTCCTCAACCTAACCCAAATAGAAGTTGGAAAGTAAGGAAGGAAAGAAGGAGTTAGGAAATCTCATAATTAAAGAGAAATTGAGTAGTAGTAGGAATATGAACCCTTACTAGCTTAAATACTCTCTTAACTCTCCATGGCCGGCCCTGAAACTTTGCTGGGGCTTGCTGGACGTGGAGAGAAGGTCAAGGAGGAGGAGAATTCGTGGGGAGAAGGCTCTCTCAAGCATCTTCCTTTGTTCTTCAAGTTTAGCCCTAGAAGAGTAAAACGACTAAAGGTAGGCATTCTCACGAGAAAAACTCAATTAAATCCATCTGTAGATTGTTCCATACATCAGGAACAAAAGCCCTCTTGTTTCACTCTTTTTCATCGAGCCAATCTTTTGATCTCTATTTTTGAAATTCTGCAAATATGATGAACCGACCCTTCTTCTTTATTCTTGATCTCCATGTATACTCAACCTCATGCTCTCAAATTTTAACTAGAGTTACTGATGGATGTTAGACATCTTTTGCCCTTAAAAGCCCTAATTTCATCCATCCTTTGTCACGAATTAAATCTTGCATGATTTCGACAATGTACTGTTGCTGTTTAACCTTGACTTGTGTTACAAGTTCCATACCTCTTTGTGGAGTCGTTTTAGACCAAGTGTTCAACAGAGAACTTGTTACATCATGTGTCTACTTTCATTTGGCATTGGTTGCCCAATTTTTGTTGACTATAGTGAGAGTATTAGTCCAAACATTACCACTGTGTTAGATTCACATAGTCAATCACAATACATTTTATTACCTAGTCAAACGACCTTTGTTTCTCAATTATTTGCTACTGTGGAAAGTATTGGAAGTAATCTAACTAAAAAGGTGGTTTCACTGATTTGGATCACCCTAGCATTTGTTTTGATTTTTCAAACCCACAGGTGTCAAACCCAATCCAAGTCGGAGTTGGAAATAGGTAAAAAAAGCAACCCAAACGTCATTTTCAGGTAGCGACAGGTCGACACGTCTCTACCATAACGCGAAAACATCATGGTTGCAACCCATACCAAAAATCAGGCTATTTCGTGGTCTTTTTCAGAAGGCGACAAGATCATGGTCGCCTTCATGTTTTGAAGGCGACAGGCACTGTGTCGCCTTCTGCCTATGTCCACTTAATTGGCCATAACTTTTTCTATAGACCTCGGATTGATGAGCCGTTTTCTTTGCTGGATTCCGCATTCAAAGGGCTTCAATTTGGTATATTCGTGTGTGAGATTTGAATGAAAAATAAATGAGTTATGACCTTAGGAAGTGAAGGGATGGGATTGCATTTGCCTTCTGAAAGGCATACATCTTGGTTTCCGTCGTTTTGTGTCGTTCCTTACATGTGTGAGTTTGATCTCTTCTAAGAAGGTTCTAGAAAGTCTTAACATTCATTTATCAACCCATATCAAAGTTAAAAATGTTTACATAATTTTTAATTGATTTTAAGTTCATGATCATGCTCTCTACTTGCCGATTATCCACTTCTTGCTTGTTATCAAACTTGCTAAAAACACATATTATAAAATGGAGTCATATTGAATGATTTAAAATGTAATAACATGACATCTTTCTATCTATGATTTCTCTCACACGTTCACACACCTGAACCATCCAATTATGGCTTGACTTGGCACAAAATATCTCATAATGTATTGGTTAATTTATTGCAATAATGTACATTAAATTGCTCTATTTTAAATGAACTTGTCTTGTTTCTCTTGTTGTTTGGGAATACGTTACCGACGCTCCACTGTTCTAGAATTCCTCTAGAACGTCGGGCACTTGTTCTATAACACACTTTCCTTGACTTGGACGAACTCTCCGTCAGATTTCCTTCTGCCGGACTAGTGAATCCTTGTTCAAGACCTCCGTAAGTCTCCTCTGTCCATGGATTCCCACATGGTCGACGAGTCGGTTGTACCCTAACACCTATGATACCCATTAGGGATCAACATGATCCAAACAACCTTAGTTGCTCTCGCTCTTGTCTTGAATCACGCCGGACCTCTGGACCTATGCATAACGAGGCCAGCGGATGGGTTGTGTATTCCACCTGACTGCCAACGCCGTATGCGTGTGTTGTGCAACTGTAACTATCGCTCGTTACTTGACGTTTCTTGTGCAATGACCATAAGATCTCATCTATACTCTACTCGCTCGTCTATTCACGTTCACTCTACTATCTCATCTCTCTCGTCTATTCATCTAGTACTCTCTTGGTACTCTTTGAGCTGTGTGGCTCCTACTATATTTTGTACTGTTCATGACTGTCTAGCGCTATAAAATGGGTCTTGTGACTCTACTGTATCCAATGCATACTGTGCAGGGCACGGAGAGTGTCCGAGGGGCTCCAATCTAGTCCTGGGGGTAGAGAGCCACCCGAAAATACCTGTAGGGGCTATTGACGGTGTTCTACATTGCACTAGTTCTGACTATACTGTATTGGCTAGATATCTAACTACTATCCTTTTAGTCTGAGGAGTTCAGACGTACTGTGATATTACTGTGCTATCACAAACTGTTATACTATTAGTCTGAAGAGTTCAGACATACTGTGCGATTACTATGCTATCGTAGACTATTACTGAACGGCTACTGTCCTAGAAGTGACTATTGTCGTATTCTACTAGTGCACCGTTGTGCAACCATACATGCTATCTCGTTACACGCTATCTCGTTACACGCTATCTTGTCATACGCTCTACTTGCTCTACTTGATACTTGCTATCTTGAGTTATTGCGTTCTATCGTGATTTGATCACATTCAAAGTGCTATACTCGCTCGTTGTCTATTGACAATAAAAGTGCTATATTTTCTCTCGGCTATCTACGGATAACCAAAGTGCCATTACTATTTCGATTGACGAAAGTTAATCAAAAGTGTCATACTATCTCGATTAATGTAAATCAATCAAAGTACAATTTACTCTTTACATGACCATTACTATCATCTCTTCTTTCTATACATGTCGCTTGCTATCTGACAATATCGTTACTTGCTATTGTTGTTATCGTTTCTATCGTGACTTGACTTTAATCATCGTGCTATACTTGATTCATCTGCTATCTGAACCATGTTACTTGTGCTATTACTTTCTTGACTTTACATGACTCGCTCTATCATTAGTTACTCTGCCATTTAATGCATTAATTATTTAAAGTCTGCTTGATCCTGAGATTTAAGTCCTACTGGGCGTTATCGCTCACCTTTCGTTATTTGTTATTGTGTCTCAGGTAAGTCGGACGATGATGTTATCGTACCAATGGGACGGGACCAGAGTGATGTGTGACTTGGAGTCAAATGATGAAGTTACCCTAGCACCATGAAGTCTAGTAGTGATTGTTTTAGATTCTTTTCAATGTAATGATGTCATTGAGCCCTAGGTATGGCTCTGAATTAGTGGTTGTAATAATCTTAGTGATTTATAATGAAATAAAGAGTTTATTCCAATTATTGTTTATTAAATGCTCTGATGTTTGCGAAAGTATGCGCAATTGTCGTTGCCATACTCGTTGTTCACGTTCTCCTCCGATTTATTCCGCTGCTAAATTGGAGGGGCGTGACAACTGGCCATGTAGGTACAGGTCCAGAGGTCCGATGTGATTCAAGATAACAACGAACTTCTAATAGCTGTTCGGATCATGTGATCCCTAAAGGGTATCATAGGTGTTAGGGTACAACCAGCTCGTCGACCATGTGGGAATCCATGGACATAGGAGACTTACAGAGGCCTTGAACAAAGACTCACTAGCGGCAGAAGGAGTATCCGACAGAGAGTTCATCCAAGTCAAGAGAGAGTGTGTATATAGAAATAAGTACTCGACATCTGGAGGAATTCTAAACAGTGGAGCGTCGATAACGGTATTCCCAAAACAACACGAGAAGCGATAGACAAGTATATTAAAATATGGTAATTTAATTACATAAATTACAGATGTATTAAGAGTTAATTACATGCCAAGTTAAGACATAATTGGATGGTTCAAAGTGTGTGTACGTGTCATGAAAATCAAAGCTAGAACAAGTCATATGTATGTCTTCTAAAATAACACATTTATGTTCAGTTTTTAACATGTATATTTACTGCATATATGATTGTTAAACAGGGCATGAACACTGTAAAAAGTGTTAGCAACAAAAAGTTATGGGTTTCAAGCAAAAAGCCAGAACGCGATGCACCCTTGTAAGGGTCGCGACGGGCTCAGCTGAGAACACGATGTGGGCTTGTACAGATCACGACGGCCCTGTCAGTTCGGGCAGGCAGGTGCGACGGGGTCGCATGAGGGTCGCGACGGCCTAGTCAGGCAGGGCAGTAGATCCCGACGACAGGCACTGTCGCGATCAGATCGCGACAGAGGGCACTGTCATGACGGCCCTTGTGAACGCGGCCTATCGGGCCGTCGCGTTCACAGGGTCTCTGCTCGAGCCTGACAAGGAGAGGACATTACATTGGATTGCGGGACAGAACTTACCCTATTTAAATAGGGTGATTCAAAAAATCATAACTAATTATATAAGTGATGAAAAATCATGAAACCCGTTGCGAATGATCTAGACATGATGGGTACTTAAAATAAATAGGAATTTGAAAACCAATAGGGTTTAGACATGCTTTAAACATGAGTATCATGATGAATAGGAAACAGTACATAGTTGAGATCAATGATTAAATTCACAAGATAGGATGAATCAAATTTAGGGCTTTTAAGGGCAAAAGAGCTTAACATGCATTAGTTCCTACAGTAAAAATTTCGTGGTATGGGGTTGAGTATACAAGGAGATCTAGATTTTGAAAAGGGTTTGGGGTCATGTCAGTTGCAGAACATGAAAAATCAAGAACAAAAGATATGCTCAATGAAAAATTATGAAACAAAGGGATTTTGTCCCTGAGGTTTATATCAACCTATGGACAAAATTGATTTGTTTTGCTCATGAGAATGCCCACCTTTAGTCGTTTTCCTCTTCTAGGGCTAGAACTTGAAGAACTCTGGTTGAAGCTGATGATGAAGCCTCCTTCCCACGAATTCTCCCCCTCCTTGCCTCTCTCCTAGTCCAGCAACTTGGCAACGAGCTAGGGCCAGCCATGGGGGTTTAGGAGAGTATTTATGTCTCATATGTTTCTAATTCCTAATAGAACTCTAACTCCTATTTAATCCGAGATTTCCTATTTAATTCCACCATCCAAGCTTGCCATGTCCAATTTGGGTTAGGATGGGATCCAAATTCGTGGCCAACCTATTAGGGTAGGTTTAGGAATCCAAAACCAACACACTAACTTATTTTAATATTTTCATACCCTTTTCTATTTAGGTAATATTTAGTTACGAATTTAGGGTATTTTCCTATTATTCATCTTTTAAAAATCCCTATTTTTGCCCAATAAATTTATATGGTCCATTAACAAAACCCATTATTTATCGGAATTTATCTTAGGGGATTTCCCTTTTTAATTAGGGTGTAATAGAGTTACAGATTTATTATATTTTTCTTACTTGATTTTTGTTCATGGACTATGAGAGGTCCATTGATCTAATTTCTCATGATGGATTATCATTACATATTGTTTGGAGTCTACCCATCATTTTATTTTTAGTAGTTAATCTGCTTGGCTCATATGATAATGGGTTTTCTGAATTATTCCTTATTTACAATAATAACTCACCTCCATTTCTAAAACTTGGTCCGAATTATTTTCTAAGCCCAATTTTCTTAATGGTCATCATTACATGACGTTGGAAGTCTCTCCGACTGGTTCGTTCAATTTATGGGTGCGTTATCTTTCCGTGCTAACAGGTTTTCGACTTAGTTTCCTAATTTGGATAAGTAGTCACGTTGTGACGTACGCTCGGCCAATCAGACTTTTCATTGTACGAATTTCTTCGTGGAACACTAAGGATAATATTTGGGGTGATTTATAATTTTTACGGAATTTTTAGATGTGTTATTGCGCGTACATAATGGTATGTATGTTTCTATTATTTCATTTTTATAGAAATTATTATTTTGAACTTTTAAATACTGAATTTTCCGGGTTGCTACATCTTCCCTTCTCCTTCTTCCCCTTGCGGCGCTCCTCTGCTCCCCTTCTGGACGCAAGAGCTTTTTCCCGCTCTCTCTTCTTCTGGAAAATTCTCAGCTCTCCCACACTTTTGGAGTACGAGGATCATGGGTATATATAGTCCCATGTTTCCATAAGGTGCCTGGGGTGCGTGGGCACAAAGATCTAGGTCAAATCCCTTGATTCCCATGCAGCCATGTGTCAAGAAAAATTCACATTTTTGAGCTTCAGACGAAGTGGTCGACAAACAGGGAGAGTGTGTCGACACCACTGGCCACTTACTTCAAAACAAGTTCTTGGAGGGATAGTGAGTGTCGACACACAGGCAGACTGTGTCGACACCACTGGCAGACTGTGTCGACACACAAGCAGACTGTGTCGACACCACTATGACAAAGTTATGTAAACCTAAAAATATGAAGTGTGAACCATTAACATATGTTATTATTATTAACATATGAAATATTAACATGTCATTTAGTCATCATTTTATATGTACAAAATGTACAAAAATGTCATCATAAAAATCAAATTATGAGTGATGTCAATTAGTCATGATTAAAATCATCATTAAAAGGTTTCAAATACACACTCAACACAACATTCTCCCCCTTTTTGATGATGACAAAATAAATGCAATTTTCTTCCATGTCTGCAATTCTCTCTCTTAAGACTTTGCATTTTCTCCCCCTTTTTGACAACATCAAAAGGATATTCATGAAAGAGAACAATAATGGTAGGAGATCAAGAAATGCAGTTGTAGAAATGAAAGTTTAGGAATGATCAAAAAAGTGAGACAAAGTGATATTGACATATGAGAGAAGTTATTCTATTTTTGATATTGTGCAATCAATTGTAATCACAAAGACCCACTCAACACAGAGCAGAGCAAGACATAATGGTCTGAATGTAGTGAAAATGCTGATGCAATGTGAATTAATGTGACCTATATAAGTGAGCAGAAATATTTACTAGAGATGTTATGAGCTTGAAGTTTAACACATTGTAGAATAATAGTCTAAACTCAATATACATGAACTTTATTCAGGTCATAAGCTTTTCTATCGTGTCTTTTTGAATTTGCTTCACTTTTAAATGTGAAAGAATACAAGAATAAATAGTTAAATCTCACTTTTCAATGCAAGAGATCACATTTATCAGATGCAAGACCTCCTGATTACTCAGTGGTTTAACTTTAATTACCTTGTACAGAGATGACAAACTTTTAACCACTTTTTGACGTGAGACAAATCACTTGGTTAGGTGAGATGGCTCGGTTACTCAGTAATAGACAAGTTTGCATTGCTCTATCTGTATCTCCATATTATAGTTATTTTCTTTGATATTTTGCAAGAATATGTTTGCTTGACCATAAGAGTCATGAATATGAGTGTAGAGAGATTGTTCTTAACATGTGGTAAAAATGAAGCTTAAACATACACATGTGAAAATTAAAGCCACTTATGTGCTATAATAGTGTTTTGCAAATCATTTTAAAAACATTTTGTATAAGATGCACAACTTTGAAATGAAAGTAAATCTTTGAAATTAAACTAATGCACAATGAGTTTAGTTTCATGTTTTAAGTCTCTCACATGAAAATAGCACAAGGACTCAAAAATTCTGATAGTTGAGAATCAGAATAGACAACAATTGTCAAGAGAAATGAGTGAAGAATAGACAATGACTCCCCCTATCAAGTAGCTCTCCAACACAAGGTGAACAAAAGAAAAATAAGAATTGAATGAAGTGAGAATAGAATCAACAAGTGATAATTGTTAAAAAATAAATACTCCCTCTCAACAATTGAATAAAGGGATCTTGATACTTGGCGGAGACATATACTCACACATAGTGAAAGTGTGAAGACAAGCCTAACTTGCCTTTCTTCAAATCACTATTTGTTATACCAAGAATTCCATGCAATTGAGAGTAGGAATTTATTTGCAAGATAGAATGGCTTTTATTTGCACAAAGAAATTTGATGAAGATATCAGACATGTGAAAAACTTGCATAAACCAAGTTCCCTTCTAAGAGAAGTGAATCTAGGTTCTGCAAGAGGCTTAGTGAAAATGTCAGCAATTTGTTTTTCTGTTTCAATGAAGTGGAGTTCAAAAGAATTCTTTGAGACTTCATCTCGAAGGAAATGATGTCGAATGTCAATGTGCTTTGTGCGGGAATGCTAAATAGGATTTTTGGACAGATTTATAGCATTGATGTTATCACAAAGAATTGGAATGCAACCTAATGTGTGATTATAATCTAGGAGTTGATGTTTAACCCAAAGAACTTGAGTACCACAACTACCAGCAGCAACATACTCTGCTTCTGCAGTAGAAAGAGCTACAGTGTGTTGCTTTTTGGAAGCCCAAGAGATAAGACAACCACCTAGATATAAACACAACCCACTAGTGCTTTTCCTATCAAGTTTGCACCCTGCATAATCAGCATCACTATATGCAATCAAGTCCAATTTACAACCAACAGGATATCAAAGTCCTAAATCACATGAAGAAAGAAGATATTTAAAAATTCTTTTAACAACAGTCATGTGACTATCTTTAGGATTTGCTTGAAATCTGGCGCACATGCAGACACTAAATTGAATATCCGGCGTAGAGGTAGTCAATAGAGAAGAGAGCCAATCATACCTCTGTAAAGTTAGCACTAACAGGCTTACCAGAAGTATCATTTTCAAGTCTCACACTTGTGGCCATGGGTGTGCTGGATGGCTGATGTTTTGGAAGTCAAATATTTTGATTAACTCCTTGACATATTTTTTTTGACTCAGAAATATTCCTTCAGAAGTTTGATGCACTTGCAGACCTAAAAAGAATGTAAGTTCACCCATTAGACTCATTTCAAATTCAAATTGCATAGATGGGCAAACTCATTGCACAAATTATTATACATTGATCCAAAAATGATATTATCAACATAAACTTGATCAACAATAAAATGATTTTTTTTCAGTTTTTGTAAACAAAGTTTGATCAATGTTTCCTCTTATGTAACCTTTATTTACAACAAAGGAGCTCAACCAGTCATACCAAGCTCTTGGAGCTTGTTTCAGACCATAAAGAGCCTTATAAGCTTAAAGACATGATCAGGAAATTTTCATTTTCAAACCCAGGGGGTTGTTTTACAAAACATTTTCTTTTATGTAGCCATTTAAAAATGCACTCTTGACATCCATTTGAAGGACATTGAATTTCAAAGAAGCAGCAAATGCAAGAAATATTCGAACAACTTCAAATCTTGCTATAGGGGCATAAGACTCTTCAAAAATCAATACCAAGTTCTTGGTTATACCCTGAGCAATAAGTCTACATTTATTCAAACAATTGACCAGATTCATTCAATTATTTCTGAAAATCCATCTTGTTCCAATGATGGTGTTAGATCAGAGGGTTTTAGTACAAATCCTAGACGTGATTTCTTTCAAATTGATGCAGCTCTTCATGCATAGCATTTATCCAGTTTTCACAAGATAAAGCTTCATCAAATTTTAGGCTCATTGTGACGACCCAACCAGCAAACTGGCCCAACAAACGTGCCAGTGGCAGACTTCCCAGGAAGGTCACCCATCCTGGGACTACTCCCAACTGAGCACGCTAACTTCAGAGTTCTTTTCCTGCTCGAGCTCTGAAAATGACTAGTCCGTTGGTTGGTAGTCTACTGATTTAGTCCATTTAACATATTCTTATATGGGGTGTTACAATCTACCCCTCCTATATAAGCGACGTCCTCGTCGCTGCTCACATATAGCACACAATCAAACCCAGGCAGGCAGGATTCTAGAGGTGGCCCCCACAGGCTCAAGAGGTGGCTCCCACTATGTAGCACTTTGCGCCATTATGGCCTCAAGAGGTGGCTCCCATAGCGTAGCACTTTGCCCTGTGTGGCACTTAGTTCTGCACTTCCGGCGGGCAAGGCTCTGATACCATTTGTGACGACCCAACCAGCAAACTGGCAACAACCGTGTCAGTTGGCAGACTTCCCAGGAAGGTCACCATCCTGGGAGTACTCCAACTGAGCACGCTAACTTCAGAGTTCTTTTCCTGCTCGAGCTCTGAAAAGACTAGTCCGGGTTGTTGGTAGTCTACTGATTTAGTCCATTTAACATATTCTTATATGGGGGTTACATCATATTGGGATAGTAATACCAATGAATCCTCATCTATGACAGAATGAAATGATGATCTAGTTCTTATTCCATCTTGCAAATTACCAACAATACTTTCAAGTGGATGATCCTTAAGAATCTGGGTTCAGAAATTACCTTAGGGTTGTAGGAATTTCAAGAACATGATACCTGAAGTACTTGAAGTTGGCATTTCAATAACCTCATGTCCATTTGGTACTTCTTGCTCTTCAAGATTTATTGATGGATGTTCAAGAAAATCATCCTCATCATCACATATTTGAGTTCTGCACAAATTAGGAATGTCAATCTTTTGAAAATTTCATAAAAAATGACATGTGGATATTCTTCCACAGTCTTATTTTTCAAAATATAAACTCTGTATGCTCTTGAATTTTCAAAATAATTAAGAAGATTGATTCAAAACTTTTTGCATTAAAATTATCAAGATTTTCTTGTTGTTATTATGAATAAAACATTTTCAACAAAAATTTTGAAATATGACCTACTGGCTTTTTATCCTTGAACAACTCATAAAGGGTTTTTCAGATCTTTGGTCTTAACATGCTCTAATCAAAATGAAATTAGCTATATTTACAGCTTCAGCCAAAAAGATTTTGAAAGCTTACTTTCTAAGAGCATAGTTCTGGCCATTTCTACAAGTGTTTTGTTTTTCCTTTCTACAACTCCATTTTGTTGGAGTTCTAGGTCAAGAAAACTTATCGAGTATGTTCAAATCAGTACATAGATCAGAAAAAGATTTATTTTCAAATTCACCCCGATGATCTGTTAAAATGGATTTCAATTTGAAAGACAAACCCATTAAGGCAGAATTGTAAAATTTCCTGAATTCTGAACATGCATCACTTTTATGGGATAAGAATAAGACCAAGTGTATCTAGTAAAGTCATCAATGATCACAAATCTATATCTATTACCACTAAGACTTAGAGTTCTAGTTGGACCAAAAAGATCCATATGAAGTAACTCAAGTGGTTAGATGTAAGTACTTCATTGAACACTTTAAAAGATTTTCTTGTTGTTTTCCTTGAGCACATATCCCACAAACTTGATTGTCAATGATAGGGAAAGATTCAGGAAGACCTTTTACAAGATTCATTCTTATGAGTTTGCTAATGGTTGAGAAGCTTGCATGACCCAACCTTTTATGCCAAACCAAGCAGTGTCATTTTTATTTGCAATCAAACAAACATTTGAAGATGAGTTATCACACAAATCTGTCATGTAATCATTATTTTCTCTTTTTCCAATCATTTTGATTTGCTCAGAACATGAGTCAATTATTTGCATCATGTTCAAAACGAATTTTGTGACCATTGTCACACAATTGGCTTATACTAAGCAAGTTGTAATTCAATCCTTCAACTAAGCAAACATCATCACTCAAGGTTATGCAAGACTTACCAATTATTCCTTTGCCAAGTATTTTTCCTTTATTCTACCTCCGAAGGTGACTGATCCACCTTCCTTTTCAATTAAGCATGAAAACTTATTTCTGTCTCCCGTCATGTGCCGTGAGCATCCACTTTCAAGAATCCACATGTTTGAATTGAATGCATGGCTTTCCTGCACACAACAAATTAGGCAAGAAAAGTTTTTGGTACCCATATGTGATTGGTACCAACATTTTGAGTCAGAAGAGAGAGTAGATCCTTTCTAACCCATATTTGAGTAGTTTTCTTCACAGTGTTCTTTGAAAAAGAGATTCAATTTTTTATTTTTCAATTTTCTGAACATTAGACCTCTTAGTTGGTTTATTCCACTGTGAAAACCTTGGCATGTAATGCTGTTGATGAGCAGGAAATTGTGAGTGATAAAATAAGGATTGAACCATTGGTTACCATTATATCTTTGGTACCATGAATTATTCCATCTTGAATTATAAGATGAGAAAACATTCCAATTTCCTTGAGAAAGATGATTATTGATTGGTTTGAAGTTTTTTTGATTTTATAAGAAAGATAGGTCGACCTATGTTGTGTGGTGTCGACCTGGGTAAGGTATGTGTCGACCTCTATCTGGGATAGGTCGACCTATGTAGATGTGTGTAGACCTCATGGGTTCTTCTGTTTTGTATTTTTCTTTGTTTTCAGATGAACCTGCTTGACAAATTTTATTAGAGGAATTTTTGATGGTTTTTTTCTTGGAGATGATTCAGTTTTCTTTGAATTTTGTGGTTCAAAACCTAAGCCATGCTTATTTGAATTCATCTTCATTCCCAGTAGAGCATTCAGATTTTCTTTGCCTTGCGTGAAGTTCATGATGATGTCTTATTTTTATTTAAGGCGAATATTGAGTTTTTCAATTTAATTTACGTTTTCTTGATTTTGCTTCTCTTTTCCTTCAAATTTCTTGACAGAATTGACAAGTTCTTTGTTCAATTTTTGAATTCTAAATTTCAGATCATCAACAAAAATTAACAATTCATCAGTTTCTTTAATTTGATTTGAAATCTGAGCTTCTAATGCAGAAATTTTTCCATAAGATGATGTGTCATGAAGAATGTTATCAATTTTTATTTCAAATATTTTTTATTTTCTAACATTAGAAAGATTTTCAACTAAATTACCATATGCTTCTAGCCAATCTTCAATGGTAAATAGTTCAAAAACATATCTACTGTTCTCCACTACTTCCAGCCATGAAGCAGATTTCATTTCCTTCTGAACTTGAGGATTCTTCATTACTGTCTGAGCTTTGAACCTCATCTGACCATGTAGCAACCATGGCCTTGTTCTTCTTTTTGTAAAACTCCTTCTTGTGGTTTTTGTACTTGTCCTTCTTAGCCTCTTGACATTCAGCCTTCATATGCCCAGATTTGTTGCACACAGGAATTTCATCAGTTTTCCTATGATCAACATGGGAGAAACTTTCTTTTTACTAGACATGACATTTTTCTTATTACCAAAATTCTTCTTGTTTGATTTTAGAAATGCTCTAAATTGTCTAGTAATCAAGCAATATTATCATTGTCAGATTCAGATTTTTCAGATTCAGAAATTCTTTAGATTTTCCTTTACTACTTGATGAAGCTTTAAGAGCAATGTGTTTTGATTTTAGCATGTGTTCTTCAGATCTTTTAAGATTAGCTCATAAGTCATTAAAGATCCAATGAGTTCATGCAATGTTATTTTGGATAAATCTTTTGAATCCTCAATGACTGTGGCTTTAGTGTGCCACACAGGAGATAAAGAACACAAAATTTTTCTTAAAACTCTCATTTGAGTATTCCTTACCCAAAGCTCGAAGTCCATTGATGATTACCATGAACCTAGCAAACATCTCAGATATGGTTTCATCAGATTTCATGATAAACAATTCATAATCAGAAACTAACATGTTTACTTTAGTTTCTCTAACTTGAGATGTGCCCTCATATAGCAATTCTAATTATCCCACATCTCCTTGGCAGACTTACACATAGAGATTCTGGAATACTCCTTCCGATGAATGACACATTGCAACATGTTCATGGCACTGTAGTTCAGAGTGACCCTTCTGATCTGCTCCCTGGTCCATTGATCTTCATCTCTAGTGACTTCGATTGGTCCTTTTTCAACAATTCTCCATACTTCATAGTTCTGTGCTCTAAGAAAAACCATCATCCTATTCTTCTAGTAAGGATAGTCAGTACGATCAAAAATGGAGGCCTATTAATTGAATGACCTTCATCAACAAAACCTCTAGAGTCCATGATAAAGATAATCAAATCAAACACACCGCACAATTTGAGCAAGTAATTGAGTGAATCAAAATCCAAAATATAGAAAATTCACCAAAGCACCTCAGAGTATAGAATTGACTCTGACCTGCTCTGATACCAATTGTTGGGATCAGATAGGTGATAGAATTCAAGTTAATTACAAACGTGTGTGTATGGCAGCGGAATTAAAAGAGTAATACACACAATTCGATTAGATCCAGGAGTGGTGTGTGAATATAGAGTGAAACGATGCAGCAAACCACACACAACTACAGTGCACAGAGAATTTTAAGGTGGTTCGGAGAACATAACTTGTGTCTCCTACGTCCACCTCCTCACGACGGAGGAACTAATAACACTAGTGCATACAAACTGGAGCACGACAACTCAAACCTCTTTGAGTGTGGCGACTCAAAGAAACCCAGGAGATAGGCACAACGACCTACTCCACAGACTGCTTGTCAATTCAACAAATTCACAAGCACTTGAGCACGACGACTCAAGCACCAGAGCACAACGGCTCCAACTCAGAGCACTATGGCTCAAATCTTAGTACACTGTACTCAAACCTCTGGACACGAAGGATCCAAGTTCTTCTAGAACAAGCACAATTAGAGAATAGATCCTCTAGCATGATCTATCTCAATACAATGAAGACATAGAACAAAATAGAATTAGGCGATCTGTGTAGAACACATACAAAGATCACACACAGAGAAAATGATACTCAAACGAAGTACAGACTCAGATGGATCTCCTTCTGATCAGCAAAGCTTCAATCAGGAACTCCTCCTCTTCTTCCCTTCTCCTTCTTCCCCTTGGCGGCGCTCCTCTGCTCCCCTTCTGAATGCAAGAGCTTTTTCCCGCTCTTCTCTTCTTCTGGAAAATTCTTAGCTCTCCCACACTTTGGAGTACGAGGATCATGGGTATATATAGTCCATGTGTCCATAAGGTGCCTTGGGGTGCATGGGTGCAAAGATCTAGGTCAATCCCTTGATTCCCATGCAGCCACGTGTCAGAAAATTCACGTTTTTGAGCTTCAGACGAAGTGTGTCGACACACAGGCAGACTGTGTCGACACCACTGGCCACTGGCTTCAAAACAGGTTCTAGGAGGGACAGTGAGTGTCGACACACAGGCAGACTGTGTCGACACCACTGTGACAAAGTTATGTAAACCTGAAAATATGAAGTGTGAACCATTAACATAAGTCATTATCATCAACATATGAAATATTAACATGTCATTAGTGATCATTTTATTATGTACAAAATGTACAAAAATGTCATCATCAAAATCAAATTATGAGTGATGTCAATTAGTCATGATTAAAATCATCACTAAAAGGTTCAAATACACACTCAACACAACACTTCGAAGCAGCCTTCAAGCAGTCGATTTCGGAAGGATTTGGAATCATAATATTTCGAGGGTTTAGATGCTCAATAGAAGGCAGAGTTAGTTGCTCAGAACTAGGCGTACGTGATGGTTCATGAGCAATACCTTCGTTGCAGTTATGGCATGTTGAGGAGAAACAGTAGCATGTGAACGTGCGGCATTGTTGACTGTGCATTTTCGTTGTCCAGAATTCCTCGCACAAGTCAATATGCGCACTTCCTCTAAACTGTCTCACAAACATAAAATCATAAAGAAGAAGTAGCACAATGGTGAGCACAGGTCATATCCACGGAGAGGCCGAATAGAACTTGATTTAAACTACTTTTACTTGAAATCATTCTAACAGACACTCTTAACTAAAATCACACTGCATGAGAATTAACTCTATAAATTGCATCAATCAAATCCTCACACTCGACATGTCAACTTAATGAAATAACAAGCTGAATTGAAATTAAAAGAAAATTGATGTCATTGTACCCTCTCAATTGAAGGATCAAAAGGTAAACAGAAATCTAAACTAGAAACATACAGACCAATGTACCCCTACAACTGAGGGGATGAACAATCAACAATAGTAATTCACCACAATATCAGACCTCTTATCCTCACAGCTCACGGATCAGACGGAAATTTACTGTTGCTAAATTGAAATTCTCAAGCTATGAAGAAGAGAGATAAGAACACAATTAAGAAGCTCCAAAATCCCTCACTGAACAGAGAAGAACAGAATAGAGAAGAAATGGCCAAATGGAACTTCTGGAACACAGAAGAAATGGAAGAAAAGCACGAAGAAATGGATGAAAAACTCGTAACATTCCCAGTTTTCACATACGAAAAGAGGAAAATAAAAAATTGCAAACAAATCATAGCAACAGAGCAAAACCAAAATGTCGGAACCATCTACCCCAGCTCAACCATCCACAGAAGAAAAATAAAAAGAAAGAAAATGCAATCTCTGCAGCCGAACTCCTCCCAAATTGCTGAACACAAGAAGAAGGAAGAAGGGAACACCCGGTCTCTCACACAGTAGACAGAACTAAAGAAAGCACAGAAGCAATGGAATCAGAATTAAATGCAACAAACGCCACTGGATCAAACTATTCTACGCACAGACGAAATGAAATTAAATGTAGAAGGAAGAAATTAAAATCTCTCTAATCGATCTCTCCAGCCCAATAGCAACAAAGAGAAGAAGAATTTAGGAAAAAAAATGCTCAGACCTTCCAAATGCCAAACTCCGATTCCAATCAGTAGAACAATATAGGAACTGAGGGAAGAACTCCCCAACATGCTAAACCAGATAAATCTATCAGAAAATGGCAAACCCTTTACAATAGAACAACAGAAGAAACAAGAAGAACCCAGAAATCTAAACTTAAAATCCCAAAAGTAGAAGCAAAACCTCACAGCAGAACAAAATTTTCGTCGCCTTCCCCTGCCTATGAACCAGAGAAAAGGAAACCGAGAATAATCTGAACTAAAAGAAAAACTAAAACAAAAGAAAGAACAACCCCCCGTAGATGAGGACCTTGGGGTCCTTTTATAGGCTCCGGGCCTTCTGATTCCAAGCGCCAGCTCTGCACGAATCCACTCAGCAGGTCTGGCTGTGCCCCATCTGCACCCGGCCATCCAGCCGCTTCACACGCGCTGCGCACGAACGGCCTGCTCAAGCTCTGCACCGCACGCCTCTGCCGGTGCACTTCCTGCTTCGCCAGCAACAACTCCTGCGCTCCGCATCAGGCTCTAGCAGGCCGCACAGCAGATCTGGCCCCTGCCTCCGCTTCCAGCCTTGGCCAGCCCTTCATCGCGCCAACACACTAGCATCACACTGCCAACCAGATGCGCCATCACACCAAGTCGTCAGCGCCGCACGAGCCCCGTGCGCACACTTGTCACACCCGCCTCACTGACCTTTGCATCGTCTTCACACCGCCAAACCCCAGCTCCAAATCGTTATAGCTTCAGCCAAAATCGGTATGGCTGCCTACGCCGAATCATTGTGGCCACCCTGCGCCTCCAGATCTGGCCACAGCCCGCCATCTGAGCTCCCTTCGCATAGGCCCCAAATATATTTCCAGTAGCTTCCAGCTTCATGGTGGGGAAGAAAAGAAAGTTTAAGTGTGTGTGTGGAATGATGGGGTATTTAAAAAAAAAACTAATTATTTAATAGAATTAGGTAGGTTATTTAAAAGACACTTATTTATTTATAAAATGATATCTATCTTACTAACAAAATATTTACAAAAACATTAGTTATATACAATCTTTATTTACCTAGATCTTTTATTTTCAAAATGAACCTAATTAGTTAATCGGTAAGAGTTCACTTATTAATGGAAATCTAAATGTATTCTAACCCCAATATCAACTAACATGTTCAAAATCCTATTCATGAATGGACTGAAAATAAAATCAAACTGCACATTATTTACAGATAAAAGAGTCTAAAATAACTAAATGCATGAAATTTAACACGAAAAAATTATGTAGTTATCACTCCCCCCTACTAAACATTGCTAGTCCCATAGCAATAAAAAATACTCAAAATATAGGACTAGAAGATGTAATATCTCATGCTAACCAGCCATCATGTAAAAGATTCATGTAAAGACTTTTCTTTCCTAATTGTAAAGGCTTATGACAAGAAATTAGTGCACGAGTGGTAGCACACTTAAGAGTTCACACTAGCCCTTCTGAAGCTCCTCAGCCTCAACTAGTAATTGAGATTAGATCAATTCGAGGGAGAAGAAAAGAATTGTGAATAAGATCCTTGCTCAGTCAGATTGGGTTGTTTCTCTCAGTTCCATTCTCCATCTTCCTTGAGGATTATTTCGTTCTGAGCTGGGACTTTGCCTCTTTATTTGCACTTTGTGCACTCAGATTTTTTTTTTTCATGCACAATCCTGCACAACCCATCACTTTTCAAGAGTAGCGAGTCCAACTTTACTCAGATCCGGGGCATTTTTCATGGATATATTTTTTTTCTTTTGCTTTTGTTTTGCTTTTCTTTTCTTCCTCTTAAGGAAGGATGAACAGTCAGGTTCCTTGATCACATGCCTTCACCTCCTTCACAATTCACTTAAGGGGAAGGGAGAAAATCAATCACCTCTCTCCTACTAGCCTTGACAAATTACTGCATTCGGGTTCAGCTAGTCTAAGTGGCTGTGAAGTGTGTGTATGAAATTTCTTCGCCATAAATCATTACATAGGTAGACAAGGAGTACATGTAATTCTTTACTAGAGGCTACCTAACATGGATGTTTGCAAAGGAGTGTGACAACCACAAAAGTTTAATGGTTAAAGATCAGTACAGTCTGGGATGTGCCAAAGCCACGCATTTTTATTCAAAGATGAAACATGTGAAATTTTAATTGCATATGTACAAGCTCAAGAAAAGAAATGAAGCAATGTTGGGATGAGGACTATGAATGCATGCTTATTCTACTCTCCCCCCTACTTATTTACAGGAAAAGAAAGTAAGACAAAGAATTACCTGATAAGGAAATCTGTACACTTGGGTTGCCTCCCAAGAAGCGCTAAGTTTATTTCGTCTTCAGCCGGACGCAATTAGGCTTCGTTTGGCTCAGGTAGCTTGGTAGAATCCGTTTTAAGAAAAGTGGGCTTTCACAAAATGCTTTAATCTTTGCCCATTAACAATGAATGATTGTCCAGTTTTAGGATCGAGAATAATGACAGCACCATTGTCATAAGATCTGACAACAATGTAAGGACCATCCCATCGGGACTTCAATTTTCCCGAAAACACATGAAGCCTGGAATTAAACAACCAAACCTTATCATGCACTTGAAAAGTGTTTCTACGAATTTTCAAGGCTTCAATTAGTTTCTTCTCATGCCCTTCATCAAGGTCGCTAGCAATATGATGGCCTAGTCTCGTTCTCTCCTAGAAAGATGTATTTTAAATTAGCAGGGAGTGGTTTTAGCTCAACCTTAGGAGAACATTCTAATGGATATAAATCATTGTTCTGAAACATGGAACTAAGTTGTCCTTCCTCTCCCTCAAACCCTAGAGCACAAGGTTGTCTACTGCTTTTTCCTCACAAGATTCTTCCAAGAGTTCTTCATTACCAGTTGGTTTGTTTTTAGATTTTGGCTTTAAAACTTCAGAAAAGGGACTCTTGGAATGTAATGACTTGGGTCTTCATTTATTTTGATTGTGTCTAGAGGCTCTTCAGTTATTTTTCTTTTCCCCGGATTTTTCAACATTCTCTTCAACCTTCTTTAGTTTTCATTTCATTCTCTTTATCCTCATTCAATGTTGACATGTGTGAGGGAGGATTTGTTATGATGTTTCCATTTCTTAAAGTAGACACTGTTTTCATATTTTCCACTTGGGGGCCCTAGCTTGGGCAGGAGGTGGTCTTGTTGTATAAGTTGATTTTGAATTTGTGGGCTGGAATGTTTTGGACAAAAGTTTGTTGTGTGTTTGATGGTGGAGGTGCATTTTGTCTAACATGTGGTATGTACCCCTGGACTTGATGGTTTTGCTGGTTCTGATAAATCTAGAAGGGTTGTTCCTTGGGTTTTCTATAGTTTGACTTGGTAACTGACCCATCCCTCCTACACACATCAGCAATCTGATACTCTATCCTATCCAATTTTGTTGAATATTTTGGTTCTGATTTTGTTGTTCTTGCACAGTTGGCAAAGAGTCATCATCATGTTTTGAAGTTGATTCATTTTATCTTCCCAACTGGGCTGAGAAGATGGTGGTGATTGTATGAGATTGCTGAAAATGGCATGAGCAAATGATTGAATTTTGATTTCCTGGAATTGTGGAGGTCTGGAATAAGATTGGTCAAATCTGGATTCTGATTGGGATAAGATTGACCGTACATGGATTGCTTGAAAGAAGGCTGAGAAATTTGTTCATATTGATTTTTCCAAGAAAAGTTCGGGTGGTTTTCTCCAACCAGGATTGTATGCGTTAGAATATGGATCATAGGAGGGTATGTAGAAACCTTGGACAACTTGAATTTGTTCTTGGTTGGCCATCATAGTTTTCCTATGAAAGAATCTTTCAATCTGCTATAGGTTGAGCCAAATTTATGTCCAGAGAACGTCTACCAAGCATGCACAGTGGAAAAGCCCTCTATTTATGATTTTTGAATTTTTAAGATTTTTATTGATTTTTGAATTTTTATGACAAAACACAAACAATCAAACACTTTCAAAACAAATTACCTAAACTAAGTGTTTCCTTGGACCTATGTTATTTTTCTCAAAATCAGATTTCTGCTTAATTAAGTCCAATTCAAACTCTTCTTGTACTGGCCAGGTAAGAGGTGGAGTAGAGGGAGGCCCCCTTGCTTTCGCAAGGACCCAATTAAATAACCTCTAGCTCACTTAAGCGTAAGCTTTTTAACCTCTAATCCTAGACACCAGACTTAAAGAGAAGTCTTAGAATTAAGAAAGAACAAATCTAATATGAACCCTAGGGCCAAGTCTACTGTTTTTATTAAAAGCTGAGGAAAATGCAAGAATGTGGAAATTTTTTTGATTTTTTGGGCAAAGGAAGGGTGATGAAATCCCTCACCTTATCTTTTTATTCTAAGGGTGAAGCCCTTAAGCAGTCCCAATAAAAACATGAAGTGCACAGATCAGATTCAAACAATGGTTGTCTAATGCTAAGTCTAATGCATGAAATGAGCGATGGAAGTCTACCTTTCCCCCGCACTCTTCAATTCAATGATAATTAAAATGATGAATGTCCTAAAACATGAGATTCTAATCTTTAGGAAGATGAAATTTTTATTTACAAACAAACGGCTAACATGAAAGAACGATTTGGAAATTTTTAGATTTTAGATTTTTTTAATTTTATTTAGTTTTTGAATTAAATGAAATGAAACAACTAACTAAGAAAATATGAAGTGGTACTATAGACTAGTCTCAAACCACACAAACCACAAAGAGAGTCCAATTATTACATGCCAACTGAAAAGAAATCTCTGTACATGCACAAAGAGTACATCAAAACCTCACTACAAATTTCTCTCACACTCCCCTATCTAAAAGACTGAATTAAAAATAAATGGGAAAAGAAATCGTAGCTCCTCCAATGGGTTCAAATGCTAAGCCCATCTCCAAGTTCTCCTTATGCAAATCTGAATGAATGCCCAATAAAAAGTCAATGAAACCAATAGAAATGAAATCAAATCAAATAAATCTAAATCAAACTCTAATGCCTCCCCGGCAACGGCGCGAGATGAACGCGCGGCATTGTTGACTGTGCTTTTCGTTGTCCAGAATTTCTCGCACAAGTCAATATGCGCACTTCCTCTAAACTCTCTCACAAACATAAAATCATAAAGAAGACTAGCACAATGGTGAGCACAGGTCATATCCACGGAGAGCCGAATAGAACTTGATTTAAACTACTTTAACTTGAAATCATTCTAACAGACACTCTAACTAAAATCACACTGCATGAGAATTAACTCTATAAATTGCATCAATCAAATCCCTCACACTCGACATGTCAACTAATGAAATAACAAGCTGAATTGAAATTAAAAGAAAATGATGTCATCGTACCCTCTCAATTGAAGGATCAAACAGGTAAACAAAATCTAAACTAGAAACATACAGACCAATGTACCCTACAACTGAGGGGTGAACAATCAACAATAGTAATTCACCACAAATATCAGACCTCTTATCCTCACAGCTCACAGATAAGACGGAAATTTACTGTTGCTAAATTGAAATTCTCAAGCTATGAAGAAGAGAGATAAGAACACAATTAAGAAGCTCCAGAATCCCTCACTGAACAGAGAAGAACGAAAGAGAAGAAATGGCCAAATGGAACTTCTGGAACACAGAAGAAATGGAAGAAAAGCACCGAAGAAATGGAAGAATCAACTCGTAACATTCCCAGTTTTCACATATGAAAAGAGGAAAATAAAATTGCAAACAAATCATAGCAACAGAGCAAAACAAAATGTCGAACCATCTACCCCAGCTCAACCATCCATAGAAGAAAAATACAAGAAAGAAATTGCAATCTCTGCAGCCGAACTCCTCCCAAATTGCTGAACAACAAGAAGAAGAAGAAGGGAACACCCAGTCTCTCACACAGTAGACAGAACTGAAGAAAGCACAGAAGCAATGGAATCAGAATTAAATGCAACAAATGCCACTGGATCAAACTATTCTACTCACAGACAAAATGGAAATTAAATGCAGAAGGAAGAAATTAAAATCTCTCTGATCGATCTCTCCCGCCAACAGCAACAAAGAGAGAAGAAATTCAGGAAAAAAAATGCTCAGACCTTCCAAATGCCAAACTCGGATTCCAATCAGTAGAACAATATAGGAACTGAGGGAAGAACTCCCCAACATGCTGAACAGATAAATCTATCAGAAAATGGCAAACCCTTACAGCAGAAGAACAGAAGAAACAAAGAACCCAGAAATCTAAACTTAAAATCCCAAAAGTAGAAGCAAACCCTCACAGCAGAACAAAATTTCCGTCGCCTTCCCCTGCCTACGAAAGAGAAAGGAAACCAGAATAATCTGAACTAAAATAAAAACTAAACAAAACAAAGAAACACCCCCGTAGATGAGGACCTTGGGGTCCTTTTATAGGCTCCCGGGCCTTCTGATTCCAAGGGCAGCTCTGCACGGATCCACCTCAGCAGGTCTGGCCGCGCCGCATCTGCACCCGGCCATTCCAGCGCTTCACACGCCCGCTGCGCAACTGAACGGCCTGCTCAAGCTCCCACCGCACGCCTCCGGCGCTGCATTCCCTGCTTCGCCAGCCACAACTCCTGCGCTCCGCACCGGGCTCCAGCAGGCCGCACAGCAGATCTAGCCCCTGCCTCCGCTTCTAGCCTTGGCCAGCCCTTCATCGCGCCAACACACCAGCATTACACTGCCAACCAGATGCGCCATCACCCCAGTCGCCAGCGCCGCACGAGCCCCGTGCGCACACCGGTCACACCCGCCTCACCTGACCTCTGCATCGTCTTCACACCGCCTTAAAACCCAGCTCCAAATCATTATAGCTTCAGCCCAAATCGGTATGGCTGCCCTGCGCCGAATCGTTGTGGCCACCCTGCGCCCAGATCTGGCCACATCCTGCCATCTGAGCTCCCTTCGCACAGTAGCCCCAAATATATTTCCAGTAGCTTCCAGCTTCATCTGGTGGGGAAGAAAAGAAAGTTTAAGTGTGTGTGTGGAATGATGGGGTATTTTAAAAAAAAAACTAATTGTTTAATAGAATTAGGTAGGTTATTTAAAAGACACTTATTTATTTATAAAATGATATCTACATATTACTAACAAAATATTTACAAAAACATTTAGTTATATACAATCTTTATTTACCTAGATCTTTTATTTTCAAAATGAACCTAATAGTCAATCGGTAAGAGTTGACTTATTAAATGGAAATCTAACATGTATTCTAACCCCAATATCAACTAACATGTTCAAAATCCTATTCATGAATGGACTGAAATTAAAATCAAACTGCACATTATTTACAGACAAAAGATGTCTAAAATAACTAAATGCATGAAATTTAACACGAAAAATTAGTAGTTATCCATGCATGTCGAGAAGCCCTACGTGACAATATGCCATGGTCAACGTCGCTACCAGGAGGGCCAAATCAGAGGCAGGTGTAAGAGGCATCTAACCTGAGCAGGATGCTGGACAACCTCCTCCTCAGTAGCGAGGCTCTAAAATTTGTTTCACGTGGCCATGAGAACCCGAGGAGGAGCTGGAGGTTTCTTACGCCAGAGTTGTCTGGCTGGCAGTGCTTCACATATTTGGAGGAATTCTTGATAGGGGCTGTGTTCCTAATTTTTAGAGTAATTTTCTTCAGTTTCTTGTTGTAATCTTCTTCTGTGTGCCCAAGCTTACGGCAGAAGGAACATGAGGAAGGAAGACGATGATAATTAAACGTTTCCAAAACCCTTCTTTATCACAACCAATTCAAATCTGATCAGGTCTGGGATTCTTAATATCCATCTCCACACAAACTAGGGCTTCTTGCGTCTGGGTTAAGGACTAGTGGCATCATGAATACGCTTACATGTCCAAGATTTCCAACAATAGACTTAAGGTAATCATCATAATAAAAGTTAACTGGGAGCAAAGGAAACCAACCCATACAGGGATCAACGTAGGATCTGCTTCAAAATCAAAAGAAGTTCCTATATAAAGAACCAGAACATAAGGCCTTTATGAATAAACTTCTCCTTAGAATCACCTTCATGAAATATTCCTGATCTTCAAAACCTGAATAACGATGTCGTTGGTGCAACGTACTCACAATAAAATCCTCTTTAGATCAGGATGCTGGGTAAGGCAAGCTTTAGTTTCTGGGATAGAACACTGGCCATAGGAACACCGGCAATAATGGCCATCTGCAGCGGCTTCGTGGAAAGGAGCAACTCATCCTTCGAAAAAAAGGTCGCCGGCTCGCCTGGTCAGTCAAGGCTGCAGGTTTCACTCCAATGGATATCTTTTGTGAGGTTTCGATGAAGCTATCATCGGGGCATAAGATAGGCACCCAGCAGATGTACCAGGAGCATCACCTGGAATAGGGAGCGCCATAAGGAGGCCGGCCAAGGCGGCTGCCAACCCAAGCATGATGAATTACATCAATTTGAAAGAAACAATGTTTGGAGTCTAGTTCCTAAGCACAATGGAAACTCCGTAATTGGAACTAGATGGGTTTTTAGAAACAAACTTAATGAGAAGGAAAAGTTGTTAGGAATAATATAGCTTTTGGTTGCAAAAGGATACAATCAAGATTTTGGGGTAGATTTTGAAGAATCCTTTTCACCAGTAGCTAGGCTAGAGGCTGTGAGAATCTTGTTAGCATATGCTTGCTCCAACAAATTTTAACTGTTTCAAATGAATGTTAGAACTGCCTTTTTGAATGGTTACAATAAGGAAGAGGTTTTTGTTGAACAACCACCAGGTTTTGAAGCTCTTTGTTGGATCGAGAGTGAGCTTTAGATGTCCTAGAGGGGGGTGAATAGGACTTCTTTGCACCTTTAAAAAATTATCTGAAAATAGATAACACTAATAGTGATGTAAGTACTTAGTGTAGTGTGTGAAACAAGTGAAATACTTGGCGGAAACAATCACACAAGGCACACAGAAATTTTATCCTGGTTCGGCCCTTCCCACATGGAAGACCTACGTCCACTCCCCAAGAACCACTTGGGATTTCACTAACTACCAAGAACACTTGGCCTTCTCTCAACCTGAGAGGTATACAACCCACTTGCTCCCAAGAAAGTCTTCACTTCACCAAGGGGTAATACAAACACCTACAATCGTAGGTCTTCCCTTTACAAGAGGGGCACTACAGGGAACACCCACTGCTGGTTACAAGACTAAAAAGAGTGCAATGTGTTGCTCGAGGAGTGAGCAAACACAGAAAATCAGAAAGAGATACAAGATAAGAATGACTATTCTAACTCTTTCTGACTCAAAGGTGGTGGACTGAGATGATCTACAATACAAATTCCACCCAAAGAAAAAAAGACTTCTGAATGCGAAGAGCTTGAAAGTGAAAGCTTGAAGCAACTAGCTCTCTTCAGATCTTGTGAGGTTCTCTCTTTCTCATTTCTATAGAAGGTGTGGTTGTGTATGCTTCTTGTGATTCTTGTGTATATCTCTTGATTGTACTCACGCTTGTATGCTTTTGGTTCAAACTTCAACTCATATATATGCATCAGAGATTTGAGCTTCCCGTTTGAAACTGACCATTTGAAAATAGCCATTGAAAGATAGTCGTTTGATCCTTAGATGTTGAAACCTTGAGGATTCTTAGATGACCATCAGTCCTTCAGCTCTTAGAGTCTCAACGGCTTCAGGCTATACAGACAGCTTCATGGCTCCATGTGACAACATCAATAAATGACTGCAAGCTCCATACCCATGACTGACAACAAGCTACATCAGTGGGTAGCTAAATATCTGCAAGGTCATGAAAAATGGGAATACCTCTATCCTTTCAAAGGTAGGTGATATAGAAATGCATAGAGTATAAAGAACTTCAGATAGACATATGTTTAGAGCATTTAAGGACAGACCGACAGTTGTATGGAGAATACATGATTTTTTCTGAAGTTGGGGATTCTGACAGAAAGGAGATGTGGTAGGTGAGTTCTGACAGATAACCCATATTGCTTATACCTACCCGCGCATTTACTGCTTAGTATCAGTCCAACAGAGATAGAACTATATTTCTAAGAATTTGTAAGAGAACACATTATACAAATATTTAGAATTTCAAACGAGATTTCAAATACACATTTTCTCGCCTATAAAATATTTGAATTTGATATCAGGGAAGACATCATATTATAAGTTATATATGAAACAAATATTATTTAAAAGATCTCATAGGGATAAGAGAATCTATTGAAATAATTAAGATGAATAAACATTAGAATCTGTAAGGAATAATAAAAGATATCAAAGCATTGTTACACAGAAGTTGATGTTATACTTCGACTTCTAAAGAGTCGTAGTGAAAAACAATAAGAGCAATAGATGAAATGATATTAGACTTCGACTGTAGAAGAGTCGGAGTGAGACATTGATTGGTAATAGACTTCGACTTCTTCAGAGTTGGAGTGAAAAGTTTGTTCATCAATAGATATCATACTTTGACTTTTTCAAAAGTTGGAGTGAGGCTATATAACTTCGACTTTCAAGGAGTCGGAGTGAACCCAACACTTCAACTATGAAGGAGTTGGAGTGAACTCAGATCACTTCGACTTTCAAGGAGTCGGAGTGAACCATATTACTTCAACTTTTCAAGAGTCAGAGTGAAGCCAGTAGTTCACAAAATCGATAGCCCACTTCGACTGTCTAGGAGTCGGAGGTAGTAGAGATTATAGTATACGGTGTGGACTTAGAAAAATTTTCTTATCAAGTGTGTGACAGTTGACACTTAGATCCTATGTGTTTACACAAATTTGACTGAATGTTATAGAGTATAATATATGTATGCCTTTACTTTGTCATATTAATTTTCATACAAAATAAAGTGTGGTATATTCAATAAATTGTTTAGGGGATATTAAAAGATTTTGTCATAGTAAAACACAATGATCAAGCATTTGTAAAAGATAATTGCACAATAATGTTCCTAAATATTTTGTTCACAATTTTTAAGATAGTTGCTCAACATTCTCCACGTTTTTGTTAATGACAAAAACAATCTTTTATATGGACATTGTAAACAAATTTGTAAAATGTAAAAAGGTTTGTTCTGTTCTATATATTTATTCTTTTCTTTCTTTCTCCCCCTTTCTCGATTAACAGAAAGGATAAATGATAGAAAGTTAGAGAGAGAGAGAGGAGAGAGAGAGAGAGAGAGAGAGAGTATACACAGATAGAGAGAAACATATGTATTGATAATGGAATAACATTGAACATACATTAAGAAGAACTGGGGAGATAGAGAGAAGGTGGGATCTGATCAAAGAAGGTTGAAGAAGATCCCAGAGCTTCTTCTCATTGTCAGGGAATACATGAAAGAATTTGGAACCATCTATGTCATAGGAGGGTACTACAGAAGGGATTTGCCTATAAGACATAAGATGACGATGATGATACCAATTAATTCTCCTATTATTGTTATCACCACTCAGAGTTCTCCTAAGGAGAATGAATTTTCTACTGGCTGCCTTGTGGAGGAATTCATGGATTGTGATGTTCCAGTGGAGACCCCGAGAGTGAGCTACTACCTGGCTCATTAGTAAATGGTGTATCTCTTTGTCCACTTCAGAGAGACAGACTTCCAAAGTGCCTCATAGCTCTTACTAAGGTAGGCAGAGGGAGATAACTTTAGCTTCTTGCATTCTGACCCTCTTCTGGATAAGACACTACCACTGCTCTTCTGACATTCTCTCGGACTCCACAAAACTATGTTGAAAATCCTTTAGATACTGTGAATTCTTGGAGCATGCATTAGGGCAAAATGATGAAAGGATAGATTTATGTTGTATTTTATCTTGAACCTTATAGCTATTCTGATGTGCCTGTTGAAAACAACCTAGGCAAACTGCTTTCTAGAAGAAATGGCCCTTATCAGACTAGGTTGTAGTCCTGAGGGCAATCCAGGACCATAGATGGAGTGATTTCCCTTTGCCCTTTAACAATCATAGCCCTTGGCCTTACTGACATCAGGAAATTCAGTCTGAACCTATCTTCATTGAATTTCTTCATTCTATGTAACTGCTTTGCTGTTCTTTTATAAAATTTCCAAAAATATCATAGAATCTTAGATCCAAATGAAAAGACACATTATGTAGGATCGAATAGAGAGGATGAATAGACCTAGAAGGGGGGGGGTCGAATACATCCATCACCAATTAATGTGGAAGCTTAAGTAATTTAAAATTACTTTGAATTAGAGATCCATTCAAACAAACAATCTAACTGATCTGATGTGTAAACGTGTGAATGTGTGTATACAATGTGTAAAACAATTAGACAGGTAGAGTGAAAGAGAAATCCTATGCAAGCATCTAGCGCACAGAATAGATCAAACCATTGCACAAAGGATTTTTAGGTGGTTTGGAAATCACACCAGTGATTCCTAGATTCACCCCTCACATAGTGAGGCCACACTACTCAACTTGAGTACAACAGACGACTCAAAACACCCTTGAGCACGATGGCTCAACACACAACCAGAGCACGACGACTCTAAATCACCTTTGAGCACGACGGCTCAACACACAACTGTGAGTGCGACGACTCACAACCTGAGCACGACAGCTCAAAGTGCACACATATGAGCACGACGGCTCAAAACACACAAGCTAGATTGAATCCACAAGAAATCATATCCTCTATCACTGATCTGATTCACAGCCTCAAACGCATACAGAAATCTGCAGAGAACTTCATGTACAGCCCTAACAAAACTCACAAACGAAAACGAGATGAACACCCCAAGAAATAAGTGAAAGAGATGTGAATTGGATGTTCCTCGATGAAGAAGACTTGCAGAAGCTTGTATTGAAGACACTTGAAGGAATTGATAGAGATCTTCTTCAATTCATGATGCTCTACTTCAGTGGCATCCGAATTGCCAGTTCTTCTTCTTCCTCTGCTGCTCCTCTTCTCATCTGCTCCTTTTTCAGCACTTCACTACTTGGCCTTGATCCACCGTCCGCTTGGATGAAATGGCTGGAAGGCTGGAGGCTTTTTTTTTTTTTTTTGCTTCAGATGAGAGATGAGAGCTTTTATAGCCTCTGTGCAGTCTCACATACATGAAAGAGATGTGCACAAAAACCTAGAATGCACCCTGGGCTGCCACGGGTCCAAAAGGCCTTTACCTCATTGCCACTTGGATAAAAGGGCACTTTGGTAATTATAGAATCTCACATAAAGATCTCAGAACAAAATCACAACCATTGGATATCATCCTCTGCACGATTCTAGGTTTGCACAAAAAGTGAGTCGACTCATATTTCCATGAGAGTCGACACTACTGGCCAAACATCAGTTCAGGAGAGTCGACACTACTGGCCAAACATCAGTTTAGGATTACTAGCAGAACACTAGTGTCGACTAGATAGATAACTAGTGTCGACCTGAACAACAGATAGAGTTGACCTGATCAACAGATAGAGTTGACCTCCTATGTATTACTTCAAATCAGGTTCATTGGAATGATACTAGTGTCGACCTCACTTTCATCTAGAGTCAACACTACTGACATTTGCTCTTCAAAAACTTGCTGGGCAGCCTTTAAGAGTCGACCTGTCTGTCAACTGGAGTCGACACTACTGTGACTTTTTTCTTCAGGAGCTTGCTGGGCATACCTTGAGAGTCAACCTGTCTGTCAACTAGAGTCGACTCTACTTTGACAAAACTTTGTAAACCTGTATGAATGAAGAGTAAACCATCAAAATATGTTATTAACAGTAAGATATGAGATATTAAATATCAAGAACATGTTGTTTGAGCATTATTGTAATATATTCAATATTTCAATATGTCATCATCAAAATCAAAGTATGAGCAATGTCCATTAGTCATCATTACAAATTCATCTTTAAGAAATTACAATACACACTCAACACAACAATTTAGAAACTGGTTCCTTGACCTGGCTTCTCTTTACTTCACTACTTCTCCAGGGTAAAGAGACAAAAAGTCCTCAGGAGAGAGGCTATGGCTTTTCTAAGTGATAAGATTCAGATTAGTCAGAGAATTTCTTGAGTTTTGATCAGGGTAGGGAGTCAGTCTTCAACCTTGTAGCCTGGTAACCGATGGACTTCATAGAAACTTCGTCTTTTCATACGAATTCTCCAAAGCTCATAAGTACTCATTCTCCCCCTGTCTGTAATTTCTCCCTCATCATACCAATATCCCAACATACCAATTTCTCCCCCTTAACTCTCTGCAATTTCTCCCCCTTTTTGATAGCATAAAAAAGATAGAGATGGAAAAAATAAATGGAAGGAGTTTAGAAAATGAAGTGGTGAAAAGAGATGTTCAGGAATGAGAAAAATAAATGAGACAAAGAGATATGCACATATTAGAGAAATTATTGTGATTTGTGATTGTGCATCAAAGTTAATAAAAAATACACACTCAACATAAAGTATAGCAAAATATAATGATCTGAATGTAGTTAAAATAATGATGCAAATGTGAGTTGAAGTGACTTATATGAGTAAGTAGAAGTATTCAACAGGAAGTTAGAAGCTTGATGTAACACAATGTAGAATAACAGGTCTAAACTCAGTATACATGAACTGTATTCAGGTCTGGAGCTTTTTTGTCCTACCTATTTGAATTTTCTTTCATTTTTAACTGGAAAAGAATACAAGAATAATTAGTTAAATCTCACTTTTCAGTGCAAGAGATTACATTTACCAGATGCAAGACCTCATGATTACTCAGTGGTTTAACTTTCATTATCTTATTCAGAGTTGAAAATTGTGTTTTCCACTTTTTGACGCAAAACACATCACTATTTAGGTGAAATGGCCCGGTACTCAGTGGATCAAGAATTTGCATTGCTTTGTTTGTATCTTTCCAAATGTTGTTCATTTGCTTATAATATTTTGTAGGATTATTTGCTTAGGGACCAGAAAAGTCATGGCTACGAATGAGAAATTATTCTTGACATGTGGTAAAAATGAAGCTTAAACTTGCACATGTTAACATTAATGCCACTCATGTGCCTATAATTGTTTTGCAAATCATTTTAAAGACATTCAGTTTTAAGATGGCACAACCTTGATATGAAAGTTAATCTTTGAAATTAAATTGAATGCACAATTAGTTTATTGTCAATGTCTTAAGTCTCTCATAGAAATAGCACAAAGACTCAAAAAAATTCTGAAAGTTCAAGCTCAAGATAGACAACCAGTGTCGAGAGAAAAGAATGAAGAATTGACAATGGGCACAATTTCGGATACCAAAAGACCCCCGTTCATGTAGCTCCCCCTCATAAGGTGAACATGAAGATTATTGAAGAAGGAACAATTCAGTGAACTGAAAGTAGAGTCATCAAGAATGTTTTACAAAAAACAAAGCTCCCCCTCAACAATTGCATAAAAAAGCTGTTGATATTGGCAGAGACATATACTCACGCATTGTGAAAGTGTCCAGAAAAGCCTGACATGCCTTTCTTCAAATCACTATTTGATATACCAAGAATGCCAATGCAATGTGAGAAGCAAGAAATTATTTGTAAGAGGACAAGGATTTTATTTGAAAAAGAGATGAAGATATCAAGGATGTGGAAGTTTGCACTAACCAAGCTCTCTCCTTAAAGATGAAAATCTATTTTCCGAATAGGCTTAGTGAAAATATCTGCAATTTATTTCTCTGTTTCAATGAAGTGAAGCTCAAAAGATTTCTTAACAATCTCATCTCTTAGAAAATGGTGCCTTATTTCAATGTTTTTGTTCGTGAGTGCTGAATTGGGTTTTTAACAAATTGATTGCACTAGTGTTATCACAAAAAATAGGAATACAATTCAATTTGTGATTATAGTCTAGGAGTTGGTGTTTCACCCAAAGAACTTGAGTGCCAAACAACCAGCCGCAACATATTCAGCCTCTGCAGTGGATAGAGCTACTGAATGTTGCCTTTTGGAAGCCCAAGAAATTAGGCATCCACCTAGATATAAAACAAGCCACTTGTACTTTTTATATGAAGATTACAACCAGCATAATCAGCATCACAATAAGCAATTAAATCTAATTTGCAACCAGCAGGATACCATATTCCAAGTTTACATGTCAAGAAAATATTTAAAATTCTTTTGATAGCTAGCATGTGACTTTCTTTAGGATTTGCTTGAAATCTAGCACACATGCACACACTAAATTGAATATCTGGTCTAGAGGTTGTGAGATAAAGTAGAGAACCAATCATACCTCTGTAGGTCTTTGGATCAACTAACTTACCAAATGAATCTTCCTCTATCTTACATTTATTGCCATTGGTGTGCTTGAGTGCTTGAGGTGCTGAAAGTTAAATCTCTCAAGAGTTCTTTCACATACTTTGATTGACTTATGAGTATCCCTTCATTGGTTTGATGTACCTACAATCCTAAAAGAATTGTAAGTCACCGATCAAACTCATTTCAAATTCAGTTTTCATATGATTAGCAAATTCAGTGCATAGGGCTTTGTTTGTAGACCCAAAAATTATGTCATCAACATAGATTTCAACAACATAATTTGATTATTAACAATTCTTGTAAATAAGGTTTGGTCTACATACCTCTTATGTATCTTTTAATCGGCAAAAATGAGCTCAAGTGGTCATACCAAGCTCTTGGAGCTTGCTTAAGACCATAAAGAGCCTTATTAAGTTTGAAAACATGATTAGGATATTCTTCATTTTCAAAACCAGGAGGTTGTTCTACAAAAACATTTTCATTGATGTAACCATTCAAAAAAGCACTTTTTACATCTATTTGATAATCTTTCAATTTCAAAGATGATGCAAAAGTAAGAAAATTCTCATAGCTTCTAGTCTAGCTACAGGGACATATGATTCTTCAAAGTCAATGCCAAACTTTTGATTGTACCCCTTGGCAACTAGTCTAGCTTTATTCCTAACAACCTGACCATTTTCATTCATTTATTTCTGAATATCCATCTAGTGCCAATATAGATTGATCATTAGGTCTACGTACTAATTCCCATACTTGATTTCTGTCAAACTGATGAAGTTCATTATGTAGGGTTCTAAAAAGTAATGAGAAGATGACTTCATTGTTGAATCTTCACCAACATTGAAGAGCGTGAATGTAAATTCTTCCACAATTTTATTCTTGAGATTGTAACTCTATATGCTCTAGAAATTTCAGAATAACCAAGAAAAATTACTTCATGACTCTTAGCATCAAATTTGTCAAGAATTTTTTTATTGTTGTTATGTACAAAGCACTTGCAACCAAAAGCTTAAAAATAAGATAAAGTGGGTTTTTTGTTTTTCAAAAGTTCATCGGGGGTTTTTCTGATTTTTAGTCTGACCAATACTTTGTTCAAAATGTGATTTGTTGTATTAACAGCTTCAGCCCAGAAGGATTTGGGCAATTTGCTTTCCAAGAGTATGGATCTAGCCATTTCCACAAGATTTCTATTATTTCTTTCCACAACTTCATTTTGTTCTGGAGTTCTTGGAGAAGAGAATCTTTAGAAAATGTTCAGTTCAACACATAAATCAGAAAAAGCCTTGTTCTCAAATTCTTCCCTATGATCAGTCAAAATGGACTTGATTTTATGTGAAAAACCCATTAAGGCAGTGTTACAGAATTTCCTGAATTCTTGACAAGTATTACTTTTGTGGGACAGAAAGATAACCTAAGTAAATCTAGTAAAATCATCATGATGACAATTCCATATCGTTTGCCACTAAGACTTAGAATTCTTGTTGGCCCAAAAAGGTTCATATGAAATAATTCTATTGGCTTAGAAGTAAGTACATCATTGAAAATTCTAAAAGATTTTTTTGTTTATTTTCCTTGGGCACATATCCCAAAAAGTTGATTCTCAACATTTGGAAAAGATTCAGAAGTCCTTTAACTAGATTTAGCCTTAAGTTTATTTATGGTGTTGAAACTTGCATGACCAAGTCTCTTGTGCCATGTCCATGCAATTTCATTTTTATTATCAACCAAACATATGTTTTCAACAATGTTTCTATCAAGATTTATCATGTACACATTGTTCTCTCTCTTTTTCCAAAGAATTTTATTTTCTTAGATGAATAATCAATTATTTTACAGAAATTTGATTCAAAAATAACCTTGTGACATTTGTCACACAATTGGCTTATACTCAAAAGATTGTAGTCTAACCATCAACTAACATAACATTTTCAATTGAGTTTGAGAAGGATTTACCAACCTTTCTAGATCCAATTATTTTTCCTTTGTTTCCTTCCTTTTCAATTAGAAATGAGAACTTTGTTCTGTCTCCAGTCATGTGTCATGAACACCCACTGTCAAGAAACCACACATTGGAACTGGGTGCACGACCTTCCTGCAAAATTTAGATCAGAGGAGAAAATATTTTGGTACCCAAACATTGTTGGGACCATCAGCTTGTTTGAGCAGAAACAATAAGTCTTTTCTGATCCACACTTGAGTTGTTTTTTTGTTTTTATTTTATTTCTGAATTGATTTCCCTTTTTGATATTTTAACATTTTGATTTGGAATGAAAACACCAGTATTTTTCCTTTTAAAAGCAGGGAAATTATGCATTTTGGCATGATTGTGCATATATGAAAATCTAAACCAAGAGTTCTATTGATATATTGGAAACTTTATATAGAAAGACTGTGAATGGTACCAATGAGGATTGTGGTACCATTAATTCCAAGAATTGATCCAATTGGATTGATATGGTGTCCTGGATCTCCAATAGTTATCATAAAAGTGTGTTTTTGTGTTTTTATAAATTTTTCAGATTTTTATTTCAATTTTTGTGCAACATCATTTTATTGTTCAGAAATAGATAGGTCGACCTATGTTGAGGTAGTGTCGACTCAGTGGTTACAGGTTTGAACTTATAGTTGACCTGTGTCGACCTTCTGCAGCATATGTCGACCTATTTTGTTTTTTCTGATTGGTAACTTTCATTTTATTTTGGTTTTTGATTATTTCAGATGTTTTCTTTGACACTTGTTTATTTTTTTTTTCTGGACTATTGCTTTTGTCTAGCCACGCCAATTTAGCAGCGGAATAAATCGGGAGACGTGAGCAAAGTGCATAGTAGAGTAAATTGCACTACAGTTTAGTAATTCAGAGCAACTAATGACAATAATTGGAAGAAACTCTTCATTTCATTAAAATTTCACTAAGACTATTACAACCACTAATTCAGAGCCAATATATATAGGGCTCAATGGCATCATTACATTGGAAAAGAAATCTAATGCAATAACTACTAGACTCCATTGTACTAGGATACTTCATCAATTGACTCCATGTTGCTCAACACTCTAGTCCATTCCCCTTGATGTATGTATCGTCAACATTCGACTTACCTGAAACACATATGACAAATAACGTAGGGTGAGTGATAACACTCAGTAGGATTTATATCTCATGGTGCGGCATGCTTTATATGATTAATATATTATAAGCAGAGACACTAATGATAGAGAGAACCAAGTATAGTCATGAAAGAAATAGGTTGAGTAGCATGGTTCAAATAGCACATGAATTAAGTATAGCACAAGAAATCAAATCACGATAGAGAGTGATAGTAAACATTAGCAAGTAACGTCATTGTCAAGCAATAGAAAGTAACAAGTATAGCAAGGAGAGAAAGTGTAGCTGGCCATATAGAGAGTAAATTGCACTTTGATTGATTTTCATCAATCGAAATAGTATAGCACTTTGATTAACTTTTGTCAATCGACATAGTATTTCACTTTGGTTATCCGTAGATAGCCGAGAGAGAGTATAGCACTTTGTTTGTCAATAGACAACGAGAGAATATAGTACTTTTTGATTGTCTTTCATTAATCTAGATAGTATGGCACTTGGATGTAATGTCGAACATCCTGATCATTAAACTCCCACGGGCAAATGGCAGTTTTCGGGCGCTCCTCCCAGGACCAGATCGGGCCCTTTATAATATTGCCTTGCATTGGTTATTTTTATTATCTTAGACAATCAGTCAAATGGCCAATAGAGAGTACCAAGAAATAGATGAGAGTACTAGATGAATAGGCTAGATAGTAGAGAGAGTGTGAATAGATGAGTGAGTAGAGTATAGATGAGAACTATAGGTCATGTATGTAAAACATTGATTAAATGGGAGATAGTAACAGTTGAACAACACACGCAATTGGTGTTGGCAGTCAGGTGGAATTCACTACCCTTCCACTGGCCATGGTATGCACAGGTCCAGAGGTCCGACGTGAGTCAAGATAAGATAGAGAACTTCTAAGCCATGTGGATCATATCGATCCCTAAAGGTTTATGGGCATTAGGGTACAACCAGCTCGGTCTCCATGAGGGAATCCACAGAGTATGAAGTCTTACGCAGGTCTTAACAAAAGGTCCCTTGTCTCCCAAAACGGAATGTCCAATAGAGGTTCCAACTTGTCAAGAGAGTAGTGTGTAGAGAAAACGAGGTGCTCGACGTTCTAGAGGAATTCTAGAATAGTGGAGCAGCGATAACGGTATTTCAAATCCACGTAAGAAACGAAAACAACGTCATTATTATAATGGGAAAATAATGTGTATTATTTAAGCAAAATACCAGATAATTTATTTCATGTATTTTCCATTTTATTTTATGGCAAGGATAAATATTCGATGTGTGCATGTGCATAAATCATGAACATTGAATGATCGTGCATATTATCTTTAAATTAAAGAACTATGTTACATAAATCAAATTTTAATAAATAATGGTTTATTGTTCATTACACAACTTTACAGGGTATACACATGCTTAAATAGTCCAAATAATCATTTAAATAGAGCTAAAATCGGTGCTGGAATAATGCAGGTAAATCACGACTGGGGTGATGGTCGCATTTATCAGGCGGCCGAAACACGACGACAGAGACCGTCGCGTTATTAAAACCCTAAATTGTTCGAACGGTGCGATTTCCCAGAGGTGGGAAAAGACAGTGAAACGCGACGTCCTTCGCGGTCGCATTTCAGAAGTCTTCTGATAGGTTAACGACGCACAGT
>CM024756.1:36184320-36263752 GCA_014218235.1 Colocasia esculenta
TAGTGTACCCCAAGGACCTGGGTGGCCTGGTGAAGCTCGAGTATCTCAGCCTGGGGGAAAACCGCTTCAAGCCCATTGCCCTCATAGTTGAGTTCAGCAACCTAGGTGCCTACAATATCTCTGGATGGGGGAGCCAACCTGGTCGGCGAGATCCTAGGGAGCCTCGGGAATCTGCCCTAACTCACACACTTGGTTTTGTCGATCAATAGACTAACGGGGGAGGGGGGGGGTGTTTAACAATTTCGAAAACTCGACTCTTAGCTTTTATTGAGAATCCGATTTCCAACACCGCCACCTATAGATCTAAGGACTCGAAAGAGTTGAAAGATCAATTTAACAGAATAAATAAAAGAAATAAATAACAATTATTGTATTAGAAATGTACGTGCAAATAAAAGTAAATAACAAGAGGAAGGTACAATTTTGGTACAAGTCCTAAACACAATAGTACAAATAAAAAGGGAAGGACATAACCCTTAAGGGCATACCTCGAGGAACATATTTCGAGTAGCAATCCCGAAGATGAAGTGCCAAGTAACAAAGGAGACACTGCTAGGGATGAAACTGACGTTTAAGGACCCCCCTCCTTTGCCCGCAACGCAACCTGCTGTTGTTGTAAAGTCTCACTTGAGAAAAGAAGGGAGTAAGCTTCACACAGAAGTCTAATAAGGACCACCAATCTCCCACAGGTTCTAACTAGCAATATATATATATATATAAAAAAATAATAGTACAATAATCTATTCTACTAAAGGAAAGTACGGAAGGAAGGGCTAACTACATGACTACCGGTTGGGAAAACACTATGCGGCTGGAAACCTATAACTTGCATAATTGTTGTATCGGATGTTTAGTTTTGGTCATAGTCAGTCAAAGCCTAGACTTTCGAATGTCCGCTTTTGGTTGCAGTTAGTCGAAGCACGACTCCGCATATGAAGAAGCTAGACTTCGTATATGATGAAGCTAGACTTCGTATATGACTAAGCTAGACTTCGTGTATGACGAAGTAACTTTGCATATGACGAACCTAAGCTTCGGATATGACGAAGTCACTTCGACCGATCAAGTCAATATTCAACCGAGACTTCGGATGTTCACATTTACTCTTGGCTAGTCGAAGCAATGACACTTTGTATATTCATGTGTTGGTCGTTGTCATCCGAAGCACCTTGACTTTGGATGTCACAATTTAGTCTTGGCCAGTCGAAATGTTGAGACTTTGGATATTCATGGTGTATCTCCGACAGTCAAAGTATGACATATCGATTGCTAATCAACTTAAACATCGATTGTCTCATGTTAAACATCGGTTGTCGTGACATCGATTGCTAATCAATTTAAACATCGATTGCCTCAAATATCGGTTGTCATGACATCGATTGCTAATCAACTTAAACATAGATTACCTCATGTTAAACATCGATTGCTAATCAACTAAAACATCGATTACTATGAGCTTCACATCGATTACCATGCCCATATCGATTGTCTTTAACTCTCATATCGATTGCTAAAAGTCTCACATCGATTACTGTTATAAATTGAAGTATATAATTGTCGTTTCTCATGAATACTTAAAGCACATGTCTCATTTAAGGTGCTTAGGGTACACGAAACCCTAGGCACGAGGTTGCGTATGTGGCTATAAATATACCCTTTTGTCTCTTCTAAAAAGTAGAGCCGTAGAAAAAGGAGCAGAGAATATTCCTAGCGCCGCCAAGGGAGAAAAGTGAGAGAGCAGAAGAATTCCACAGAGAGAGGGGATACTCTTGAGAGGCTTTTGGAAGAAGAAGAAGAAGCCTCAAGGATGCTGCGCCAGATGAAGCCTCGCCATCGACAAATCTGCTGAAGCCAAAATCAGAGTATCGCCAGTCAAGCCTGATTCGAAGAAGATCAAATCAAAATGCTTCAGCAACACATCAATATGATGAAGGCATGCAAGATGATCTGAAGCATGATCTAGGCTATCAAGACTTGAGGATTTTGAGTTCAAATTGATCAATACATCGAAGAAGAAGCAAGATCAAAGGACAAATGTTTGAGGATTTGCTTCTCTGAACTCAAATTCCTTTAAGCAACTCATTTTTCTTTTATTCACTTTAGAACTCTTTGGTTCTCCTACTGGTGATAGGAGTGTTGATCCCACATTGTGTATGTGTGAGGATTGGGGAGGTCTATCTGACCTTGAAGCTGTGAATCAGCGGATAAGCTGTGTAATCAGTGGGTGTAGAAGCTGTGAATCAGTGGGTGTGAGGGTGTCTCATAAGTTTGGTTTGTTCCCAGTGAAGCCTCACTTAGTTTAAGTGAGGTGTGGATGTAGGTCTCCTCGGAGCTAAACCACCTTAAAATTTTGTGTGTCTTGTGTGTTCTGCTTGGTGTGCTCTTGATCATCTGCATCTTAGGCGCTTTTACTTCTACAATTTATTTTTAAGGGGTAAATCTATTCACCCCCCCTCTAGATTTCCATTTCCTCTACCAACACTTGGTATCAGAGGTAGGTTCTCTAGAACTTTGGTTTAATAACCAGGACAATTTGAGTGAAATGGATCACAGGGGATATATGGCAAAAGGCCATTCTGTGAATGTGACGGCCCTCATTATACCGGTACGGTTATACCAACCCACGTCGGTATAGCAAGCGTCGTCACAGTGGGACATTTACCCAAACAATACAAACAGTTGAGATACACGCGAATATACGACAGAGTAGCGGAAGTAAAAGACAACTGTCTTCATTCATTCATCATCCACATTTAACATACATGAAATTACAATAACATTAAAGAACTTATAAGTTCACATAATTAAATTGCTGAAAATTTAGTACACAATGTCCACACTTATACAATTTTCTCATGATTTATAGTACAATGTCACTTTTACATACTATGAAAACACGAAAGGGGTATACTGCTCCAACAATCTAAACTCCGCTCTCGGAGTCCGTCTCTACCGTCTCTTCCACGAGAGTCTCGTCACCGTCTATACCTGTACGCCGAAGCAAGAAGTGAGTCTTAAAGACTCAGCAAGCAACACTACTCATAACATACACGTATAAGTCATAGCGGTTTCTACATGCACATTCACAAATTTCAACATATGGCATGCTAGTCAGTTGAAAGTTGCAACCTATCATGAAAGTTCTACAATTTAATACATGGATCATGCTTTCAGATTTCTAAGAATAAAACTTACCTATCACATGCTCTCTATTCAATTTACTCGTGAAATTTTGCCTTTAAAGAGCCAAGACATGAGAGCTACCAACATGAACATTGTGCATATATGAAGGGAAAACACAACTAGCATGGATTTTACATGTTCTTAAGTACATACATAGACATTTCCACATGCTTTAAGTTGCTGGTTTTACATGGTTTAATGGCTGTAAATCTACACATGAGAGCTACAATATAGTTTAAAACATACTATGTGAACAACCAATCATGCTATTTTGTACACGTGCTCATCAATTATCCCTAACATGGATTCTAGACATTTTCGCATATATAAACATGATGATAACAACATGAAATTACTGATTTCACATGGTTTCAGATTTGTCTCACATGGATTTCAATGTCATATTCTCACATTTTTAGTTTCACATTTTCTTTACACAAGTTTCCAATTCACATGGTTGCACTTTGCACATACACATTTCACATTGTTCACTTACACATTAACACATGAACACATACACATTACACATTACACATTCACATTTTAGGTGCCGTGACACATAGTCCAAACCACCAAAGAAGGACATATACACATCACATTACACATAGACGCCATCTAGGCATTACAATGGCGACTCTTAGACTGCGTAGACCGGAGAACAAGTCTCCACCCTAACCAGTGGTACTTGTCCACCTCTAGGATTTCCCCCTAATGCCCTTAGGGTCACTTACACATTGAACTTTCTCAGGGGGACTTTTCCCTGATACAGTCCCACTGCCCTCTACAGAAGCAGTGTCACATTGGCACAATTACACATTTACACATTTTACCGATTTTACACATGGTTTTACACATATCACTTTTCATCCCATTCACTTTCTCACTCACATGCATATCTCTATTTTCCTGACATGACACTACAGATTTTAGGAGTTTAACACACAGTAAATTTACCAATCAGGTTGGGTTTAAACGATATCTAATCACTTTACGATGACATGCATAATTTTTACATTTCACATGGAAAAAGTACATAACTCCTTATATACTGGTTCAAATGACCTGGAAATTTAACCACATGCTATTTTCAGGTTCAAGATCATACATTCAATTTTTCAGATTTTTTTGAGCTAAATAGAATTTACAGAAAATCAAATACCTATTCAGCATGCCATTCATAATTTAAGTTGACATGGAGTTTAACACCATCATACATTTTTTTTTGCCACTTACTGTCTGAACAGAGACTAACTGTTATATGCATGATATGAAAATACAGAATTACCCTAAATCATACAACCATAGATCGATCACAACAATTCTTTCTTGCATGCCTTTTTATTTACCGAACCGAAATTAATAGCAATTTATGCAAGCATGGACAATTCATCAACATTTGTGTACACATATACTAATCCACTAACTTCATGATCTGACAAAACTTAGGGCACTCAGACTAGTCCTAATCATAAAACATGGATTAGCAAGAATCATCAGCAAATCATGCTTGAAATTTCATGGGATAATAATCTCTAACATTCACCACCACACATCATAACTCATCCACACACCACATTTACCAGTATACATAGTGTATAGGGTTACCATATATCCTCATCACGGAAAACCCATCGAAAATAATCGTATAGGAGGGCAGAACAGTTTACTGTTCTGTCCAGATGAACTTGGCAGCGGTCTCTAGCCGCTGATTCAATGTCAGCGGCATAGTCGATGGACGCCAATCATGATCTCAGCGTCCAGGGACCTTGCCGTTAATACAGGTCTGTGTAGAACACAGACCTGAGCTCTCAAGATAGGGTGAATCTGAGGGTCTAGGACACGAGGAAAAATTCATAAAAATTGAAAAACCATCCTAGACTCATACGGGAACCTTATGGTAGGGTCGCTTGCCTTTTAGAAACACTCCTAAGGGATCAAAAGTGCTGGTGAAGCCCTCCTTGGGCAGTCCCAAGAAGTGCAGAAATGTCCTCCAAGATCTCCTTCCTCCGGGCTCCTGGATGATCTCCACAGCAAGGAAATGTCGGGGAGGCCTTCCTCGATGATCCCTCTTGCCTCCAGTTGCAGTAGAACGCCGGACAAAGCTTCAGAAGCTCAGATTTTGGGCTGCAAAGATGGGGTTTTCTCACAGTCTGAAATAGGGTTTTTCTCCTCTTGTTTCTCTCTTGCAAAAGGGTGAAGAGAGGGTTTGGGGAGCAGATTCGGGTTGGATATATGGAGAGACTTCTCTCCCACTCACATCGTGATAAGATGGCTCTCAGAGCCGTTGGGGACAGCTCCCCAATGGGTGAGCTTCCTTGTTTCCAGAATTTCTGGCTCTACAACGCATGCAGGTCAGAGAAATAGGCGTCCACATCGTTAGACGCCAGGATTAGTGTTGGCGTCCATGGGTGGATGCTGACACCACCTCAACGGCTAGGGGTTGACGCCAATCTGGCCTTCGGCCAGAACTCTAAAACATGCAGAAAACTATGCATGCCATGCATATATACATGCAATATGTATATGGTAGTGTATCCATACTATCACCATTCAATACATGCATTATTTACATCTAGCATAAACACATGCACACGTAATTGTACTAATTAATACGTACGTAAATATGTATATACATACACAAGCACAAATATACACATACAAATACAAATAATGCGACAGAAATTCGAGGGCCTTACAGTGAACACGCCACCTTATTTTTCATGGACTAACTACACTTATTAGAAAACTCGCATGCAGGTTTTCCTAAAAGCCCAAAGTCATCAGATCTGGAAGGTGGTTAGTAGTGGACCATATGAGCTCCCAAAAGATGATGAGAAATAGACTCCAGAGCAAATCAAGAAGTCAAATGCCAACTAGAGTGCCATGAACATCATGTAATGCCTTACTGCGTTTGCAAGATTTTCCTCATGTGCCACCACTAAGGAAGTATGGGATCGTTTGATAGTAATCTACGAAGGTACTTCTGAGGTAAAGGAAACTAAAGCTAATATGCTGATGTTTTAGTATGAGACGTTTAAAATGAAAAATGATGAAACCATCTCAGAGATGTATGGTAGATTAACTCTATTGACAAATGGCTTAAAGAATATAGGAAAAACATACACTGAATATGAACTTCTTAGAAAAATTATTAGATCCTTGACTCCAATTTGGCATACAAAGACTACTGTAGTTGAAGAGTCGAAGAACCTATCAATTACAATTGTTGATCAACTGATCGGTTCCTTAATGACATATGAATTGGACTTGAAGAGAACAAGGAGGATGTTAAGAAAAAGAAACCATTAGCCCTCAAGGTAAGTCCAAGCATCAAGAAATCTCTAAGGGAAGCGAGTCATCTTGTCACGTCCCAAGAGTTACGCAGCGGATATAAGATTATTCAGAATAATTCAAGTCGATATCCCGAGACGTGAACAGTTGGCAAATAAGCCTCTAGCTAGCACGCACTAAATGTATAACAACATACATCATCATAGGGCCTAAATATTGAACTCAACTAATCTTGTATTTAAATCTCAACTCATTGTATTCCAAATGGAAACTATTACAGGACTAAGACTCAATAAAAAGAAAAGTACATTTTATTCTTCACTTCCTACTACATGAATCTAACACTCAAAGCAAACTACTATAACTAGTCTCATAGTTGGGACGCTCATCACTCAGACGCATTCCCATCCTCGACTTGCTCCTCCTCTTGAACTTCATAGTCACCTAGACTGGGTAAAAGTAGGGATGAGCAAACTATCCCAGTAGGATTTATATCTCAATGTGCGAGCAATGATATAAGTGATTAACAATTTAGAACTAGGTAAGCACGATGAATGTCATGATATGTATGTACGAATAAACTTCTTAAAACATGAACAAGCTAGATAGAGTGATCATGATAGAACAAGATTTTAGAACAAGATGGCAATAGATCACTTTATACAAGCACACAATATTTCACTTGATGTCAATAGCTTTCAAGAACGCAAGAGATCACTAATTGCAATAACATGGATGGCCATATCACGCAAGCAAGCAAGCATGCACGAGCACGATAATGTAACACTAATCAGGCACGTATACACTAATGTACACCAAGAAAAGATTCATTAAGAATGTACACTAGGACACGTGTATGTGGTTATTATATCTATCTTCAACATGCACGCACGACTCCCGGCACAGATGCAATGCCAGTAACATTATACCCCATGGTTATAGTATATTTATGACTCTCCGTCATTGGGGCTAGACTGGAGCCCTTGGACACTCGCCGTGCCTAGTCAGCATCTCACCTTAATTTTAAATGTAGATACCCACATTCATTAATAATGGCCAATGAGAGTTTCAATGAGTAAGCATGTGTAATGTCATGTTCATGGTGATGATGAGAACAAGTAATAAGTAAATTGAACATGATTTCATGATAACAATGGTCAAGAGATAAATTTGGTAGCATAACGACATGATTTATACTTTAATTCAATCTTTACATTAATGGCTTTAGTCTAGATTGTAAATCACACTCACAAGAACAATGAGAGAGGAAGTGCACGTTATCTCCAGGGACTTCAATGGTACAACCAACTCGTCGGCCATGTAGGAATCCATGGTCAGAGGAGATACAGAGGCCTTGGAGAAAAGGTCGCTAGTCTACCAATTCGGAATGACCGATAGAGAGCTTCCAAGTTCCCAAGAAAAGGGCTGCCTAGATGTGCAAGTGTGTAGTGATGTACGCGTGTCAATTCACAAACCATCGATCTCAAACTCGCGGGAAGCACATAACATATAACATGGAATAAATTATGCACTTTAACTAATCATGGTTTGAAAGATTTAAGATAACAATTATCATTTAAACATGGTAGAACAGTAGGAAGATTAAATCATAAGTTGCATGAAGGATCATAACATTTAAGGAGCACTTAGAATAGCATTCATGTAATTAAAGTTTTTAAATGTGTTAATCACTTTTAAGCCATTAAATAGTACTCATGAGATGATTAGAACCAGACATACAAATTATACACTTGTAAACATGTTAAACTAACCTCGGGTAAGCCCTGAAGTATGCGTCCAACACACTGGATGCACTTTAACACGCAATGCACAGCGAACACCAGCGAAAATAGTGAACAATCAAAATCACGTCCACAATGCATGGCCATGTTCATGATTGAATCGCAGCGGGGGATAAGGGCGCGTCTATGGAAAATTATTAAAAAAAAAAGTTGGGCCGGAAAACCCTCTAAATGCGTCCGGGTCGGACGTCGCGTTCAGAGCGACCCGGACTCCCAAGCGGCGCGCAGACCCACGCGAGGCGTGGACTGGTCAACGCCCAAATTACGTCCGGGCATGCGGACGCATTTCATGGGATCACGTCGCCCCTGGGCGGTGCGATACCAGGCCCTTGAATCGCGTCCACCTGCATGGACGCGGTTCAGGGTCAGACTGAAAACCCAGAAAAACTGCACTCATGGGGGTTCGATCATACAACGCTTATATCTCCTAAACTAGGGCTCTTCAGACAAATGTCTCAACATGAGAGTTGTTGGGAAACATGACAAAGGAGGGAACTATGATTTTTAAATAATTTTAAACAGCCCAAGATGCGTGATAAATTGACTTAAATAGGAAAGACCCTAACATGCGCGACTTGGCAAAACGCTTATAATTCAAAATCTACTCATTGGAATTCGATGAAACCAATTAGGCATGAAACTAGACTTGATTCTCTACACATTTTTATAATATTTGTTAATATTGGTCTGAAAAAACCTACCTGTTGGGTTGATGAAGTCTCGTCTTTAGAAATCCATTGTTCAGACCACTGTTTGAAGAATGCTTAATACTCCGTGTATACTGCATGGAAATTGGGCATTCCAGTTGGGTTAGAATGTAGACTTGACCCTATTTCCAGGGCTATAGGCCTTGCATGATGGGATTTAGGTTTGACTTACCTTTGGTCGACTCCAAGACTGTTTGCACTGGTCGTAGCAGATGAAAAGAGGAAGAAGATGAGCTTCTTGTGTCGATCCACAGCTCCCCAAACACCAAGATCCCCTCCACACGACCCCAACAAGTTCTAAAACTCATCCCTAGGGTTTGGGTGTAGAGTATTTAAGCAACTATGGTGTTTAGGAGTCCTATTGTGACAAGGAAAGCTAAGTTGCGGTTTTGACATATTAGTTTCCTATTTTGAGGATTTATTCCTCCATTTGAGTGAGTGAGGCTTTAGGAAACCTCCAACCTAGTTAAAAACGAATTTGGGTTGCCAAGAATGCAATATCTCTTCCCAATTCAACTCTAATTACCTCTTCCTAATTTTAGCTTATTTAAAGTTGCGAATTACTATATATTTTCTTGCTTCATTTGATTTTTTAGTCCAAATGATGTCCATTGTCCCAATTATGATATTGGGTCATTAATATATAATGTTAGAAGTCTCTCCAACATTTTTATTTAATTTATGGTTGCATCGTATTTCCGTGTTAACAGTTTTCCGACTTGTTTCCTAGTTTGGACAATCGGTCACAATACTCTTAAACCTAGCCCAAATAATTTTTATTGACCCAAATTTATTGATGGGTCATTATAGGATATTATTGAAGTCTGTATATGATTTTTATTTAATTTTCTGACTCATCCAAGTACGTGTGATAATGATTTTTCGACTTGTTCATGAATTACGATATAAGCCGCGAAACACTTTAAACTTGGCTAATACGATTTTTCTTGGCACAAATTTCTTTGTGAAACATTTATTAATAATGTTTGGGTTGATTTATAATTTTTTACGGAATTTTCAATGTGTTTTAGCACATATGATAATGGTACGTATGTTTTAAATAATATGATATTATGGAAATTATTTATTTCCATTTATTTTGAATTTTTGTGTAATTAAAATTTCCGGGGTGCTACACCCTCCCCCACTTAAGAGAATTTTGTCCCCAAATTCATGTATAGAAATTTATCGTACAAGTAGGGTGTACTTACTTGTGAATAGCTCCGGATATCTTTTGCGCATGCTTCCTCAGTTTCCCACGTGTCATCTTCATCCATGCTTTGATTCCATCTAACCCTTACTAGTGGGATGACCTTGTTCCTTAGTTGGCGCAGTTCCGGTCCATCTTAACTGGCTTCTCTGATATGTTCCTCTTGGTTGAATTCCAAGAGTTCATATTCTATGACATGCCACGGATCTCGTACATACTTTTTCAACATGGATATGTGGAACACAATGTGTATCCATCCATTTGTAGTGGTAAAGCGAGATGATATGCCACATCGCCGACTCTTTCATGGATTTCGAAAGGCTCGACAACCTTGGTGACAACTTGCCTTTAATGCCAAAACGCCTGATCCCACGGCCTAGAGACCTTTCAAGAATACATGTTCACCTACCTGAAACTCCAGGTCTACATATGCCTTTTGTCTTTGCTGTGCCACTGCCATTCTTTCTTTAATAAGCTCTACCTTCTTTGGAGTTTCCCTTATCATCTCTGGTCCTAGCATTTGTTTTTCGCCAACTTCATACCAGCATATTGGAGATCGGCAACTCCTGCCATAAGTGCTTCTTATGGTGCCATTTGAATGCTAGCTTGATAGTTATTATTATAGACGAACTCCACAAGACGTAAGTGTTCATGCCAGCTACCTCCAAAATCTAGGACACATACTCTAAGCATATCTTCAATCACCTAGTTGGTTCTCTCCATCTGACCATCAGTCTGTGGATGGAAAGCTGTGCTAAAGTTTAGTTTAGATCCCAAGGAGTAGTGTAGTCCTTTCCAAAAGTGGGATGTAACCTAGGGTCTCTATCAGACACGATAGATATCGGTACTCCATGTAATCTGACTATTTCCTTCACATATAATGCAGCCAGAACATCTATTGACCACTTATTCTTTACTGGCAGGAAGTGAGCCGCTTAGTTTAAGCGGTCGACAATCACAATCACCCAGATACCATCGACTCCACCTCTAGATTTGGGTAGTCCGAAAATAAGACCATCCCTATACCTTCCCATTTCCATGCGGGATTTCTAGGGTTTGAGTTACCTGCGGGTCGCAAGTGTTCCGCCTTGACCTTTTGACATGTTAAGCATCGGGTGACATATTCCGCCACCTCCCTCTTCATATTTGCCCACCAAAAGCTTCTCTTCAGATCCTGATACATTTTGGTAGTTCCAGGATGAATGGTATACCTGGTCTTGTGAGCCTCATCCATAATCATTTTCTTTGTCTCCGCATGGTCGGGTACACAGACTCGATCCCAGAACAATAGTCTTCCATCTTCAGTTAAGAGAAATCCGGCCTCTGGTCTAGATTAGTTTTAATCACCACAAGTACTGGGCCGTTGTCTTGGAGTGCTATGATGTCCTCCAATAGTGTAGGTTGTGCTCTAACACTAGCAACAAGGCATTCCTTCTCTTTGATGTCAGCATGAATATTTAATTTGGCAAAGTCTTCTAATAACTTCCATTCGCCCACCATTAAACTTGACAATGTGATCATTGGCTTTCTACTTAGAGCATCTGCCACAGCATTTGCTTTTCCTGGATGATATTGGATCGTGAAGTCGAAGTCTTTGAGATACTCCAACCACCTTCGCTGTCTCATATTCAAGTCCTGCTGAGAAAATAGATACTTCAAGCTTTTATGGTCAGAAAACACAATGAATTTCTCACCATATAGATAATGACGCCATATCTTCAAGGCGAAGACTACAACAGCTAGCTCCAGATCATGTACACGATAATGTCCTCGTGCTTCTTTAGTTGTCTGGACGCATAGCATATAACTTTCCCATTTTGCATCAGCACACAACATAGGCCGATCCCGGATGCATTGGTGTATACTTCAAAACTACCCCAGCAACTGGCAGTGTTAGTACGGGTGCTGAGGTAAGGTGCTCTTTCAATGCCTGAAACTGAACATTCTTCACATTCATCAGTCTATGCAAATGGATTCTCCTTCCTGGTAAGCCTGGTCAATGGTACAGCCATCTTTGAGAAATCTTTAATGAAACGATGATAATAACCGGCTAAACCCAGAAAGCTTCTAATCTTGACACAGTTGTCGACCTTGCCCAGTTCTTTACCGCCTCCACCTTAGATGGATCTATAGAGATCCCTCCTGGATATGATGTGGCCAAGGAAAGACACTTCCTCCATCCAGAATTCACACTTACTAAGTTGGCATAGAGTTGGTTGTCTCTAAGCACTTGCAAAGCAATCTTCAAGTGTTCTTCATGTTCTTCTTTCGGATTTGGAGTAAATAAGGATGTCATCAATGAACACCACTATAAACTGGTCCAAGTATGGCTTATAAATATTGTTCATAAGTTGCATGAAAGCCGCTGGAGTATTTGTTAAACCAAACGGCATGACCACGAACTCATAGTGACCATATCTACTCCGGAATGCTGACTTGTGAATATCCTCTTCCTTTATTCTTAGTTGATGGTAGCCTGATCTTAGATCTATCTTGGAGAAATATTGTGCATCGGAGATCTGGTCAAACAACTTATCGATGCGGGGCAGTGGATACTTATTCTTTATTGTCAACTGGTTTAACTAACGTTAATCAATGCATAGCCTTATTGTCCCTTCCTTCTTCCTGACAAATAGCACTGGTGCTCCCCACGGGGATGTGCTAGGCCTGATAAAACCCTGATCTAGCAATTCTTGGATCTATCTCTTCATTCCTGCAATTCAACAGGGGACATGCGATACGGGGCTTTTGAAATAGGGGCTGCCCCACGGAGTAACTCAATGGTGAAGTTTACCTCCCGCTCAGGTGGTATACTAGGTAATTCCTCTGGAAATACATCAGGGTAGTCCCTGGCTATTGGAATGTCCTCTAGGGTTGGTTTCTTATTTTCAGTTGCCAAGACTGAAACTAGGAAAGCATCACAACCCTGGTTGATCAGCTTAGAAGCCTTTAAGGAGGATATCAAGATATGGTGTTTGTGATAACGGGTGCCAAGTAGTGATAGAGTTGGAAGGTTTGGTCTTTTGAAAGTTACCCTCCTATGGCGACAGTTTACATCGGCATCATATTCAATTAGCCAATCGACACCCAAAATGGCATCATAACCCTTCATGTCTAAACAGACAAGGTCGGCAGGGGGATTGTGTCCTCCAATTATAGTTTTACATTTTGACAAGTAGTGAGTGAGTTCAGATTCTAAGCCTAGTGGAGACGCTACATTGATCTTGCATTTCAAGGGTACAGGTTTGACAGCTAGAGTTGCAGCAAATGTGGTGGAAAATAAATGAATATGCAGCTCTAGTATCAATAAGCACAAATGCAGGTTGAGAGTGTATGGAAATGGTACCTTCCACCATACCCCCCTTCCTCGGGTAGGTCAGCTTCTATGACAACATTAAGGCATCCCTGACGCCGTGGTACATTCTGAGCTCTACCTGACTGGTCCTTCAACATAGGACAATCAGGAATACAGTGGTCACGACCCCCACATTTCAAGCACGCCCCGAGCTTCTTCCAGCATTCTTCAGCTCGGTGCTTCGGTTTATCACAGATTTGTAGTTTTTGGCCATCTGCCTACCTTCCACTTTGACTCTCTTATCTCCAGCAACATCTCTTCCGGCATTCGGCCTCTTGTTGTGTTGTTGGCATTGTTGTTACGAAAGTTGGAGCAATATTAGGTGCTCCCTGTAAGGAATCGTACAGAGCGCAGCGGAAACGCGATTCCCTCCGTAGATATCGTTGCCGAAGGTCGGAATCGAACAAAAACGGAGAACTTGCACGTAGGAAGATCCGATCTTTACCTTTGCGGGGTTGCGAAACTCCCGAACCTAGGGAGGAGGTAGTGCTGGTGCTTCAAGCCGTTAAGGTGTCCGGCCTCAAGACGTATCCACGCAAACTCCAGATGCAGACGGGATCTCCTCGATCCCCCCGCGTCTCTCGGATCTCAGCTCCACCATGTGCTAGGAGAGAGAAGAGGTGGGGGCGCCCTAGGAGAGAGAGGAGGAGGCGGCCAGAGAGAAGACCTGGAGCTTGGGCCAGGGTTTAACTCTCCACGTGTGTGACGACCCAACCAGCAAACTGTCCCAACAACCGTGCCAGTTGGTAGACTTCCCAGGAAGGTCACCCATCCTGGGACTACTCCCAACTGAGCACGCTTAACTTCAGAGTTCTTTTCCATCTCGAGCTCTGAAAATGACTAGTCCTGGTTGTTGGTAGTCTACTGATTTAGTCCATTTAACATATTCTTATATGGGGTGTTACAATCTACCCCTCTTATAAGAGACGTTCTCGTCGCTGCTCACATAAAGCACACAATCAAACCCTAGGTAGGTAGGATTCTAGAGGTGGCCCCCACAGGCTCAAGAGGTGGCTCCCACTATGTAGCACTTTGCGCCATTATGGCCTCAAGAGGTGGCTCCTATAGCGTAGCACTTTGCCCTGTGTGGCACTTAGTTCCTACACTTCCAGCTGGGCAAGGCTCTGATACCATTTGTGACGACCCAACCAGCAAACTGGCCAACAACCGTGCCAGTTGGTAGACTTCCCAGGAAGGTCACCCATCCTGGGACTACTCCCAACTTAGCACGCTTAACTTCAAAGTTCTTTTCCTGCTCGAGCTCTGAAAATGACTAGTCCGGTTGTTGGTAGTCTACTGATTTAGTCCATTTAACATATTCTTATTGATTTAACTCCAGGAGTATGGATTCTCCTTTCGTGTCAGACGCGTGAGAGGAACGGAGATCCTTGAGAAGTCCTTGATGAACCGCCTGTAGTAGCCAGCCAGTCCTAGGAAGCTTCTGATTTCTGTGACATTGGTTGGTCTCTCCCATTGAGTACAACTTCGACTTTGGAAGGATCAACAAGAATGCCGTCCTTTGATATGACATGGCCCAAGAAGGACACTTCCTCGAGCCAGAACTCGCACTTGCTTAATTTTGCATATTTTGTTGTCTCGTAAGACTTGCAGTGCGGTCCTAAGTGTTCTTCATGTTCTTCCTTGGTCTTTGAATATATGAGGATATCGTCGATGAAGACGACCACAAATTTGTCAAGGTATGGCCGATATATGCTGTTCATGAGTTGCATAAAGGCTGCAGGAGCATTGGTTAGACCAAAAGGCATAACAACAAATTTGTATGTCCATACCTGCTCCTGAAAGCCGTTTTGAGTATCGTCATCCTTGATCCTCATTTGGTGATAGCCAGATCGAAGATCGATCTTGGAGAAATATTGCGCTCCAGAGATTTGGTCGAATAGTTCGTCGACCCTAGGCAATGGGATTTGTTCTTGATGGTAAGCTGATTGAGTTGTCGATAGTCGATGCATAGTCTCATCGACCCATCCTTCTTCTTGACGAATAGCACAGGTGCTCCCCAGGGGAGGTACTTGGTCTGATGACCCCTTCTCTAGCAGTTCCATCAGTTGTGCTTTTAGTTCTTTCAATTCGGCAGGCGACATCCGGTACGGTTGACGCGATACCGGGGCAGCTCCAGGAGTCAACTCAATGGCGAAGTTGACGTCACGTTCAGGGGGAACTCCGGGTAAGTCTTCCGGGAATACATCTGGGTAGTCTTGGACTATGTGGATGTCTTCTATTTTGGAACCCTTCTTTTCGACTATGACGGCCGCAAGGAAAGCAAAACATCCTTTCCTTATCATGTTATGGGCTTTTATGGCGGAGACTAGAGACATCCGCTTCTTATGTCTAATCCCAGTGAATGCTAACTTAGGGAAGTCACTAAACGTTCCCTCCCTTTCTTACATCGACGCTTGCCCCATATGTGGACAACTAGTCGCTCCCAATATGACATCACCCTTCCATGGACATACATACCAGGTCGGCCTTTAGGTTATGGTCTCCGATCATTACATCGGTAGATGGAAAGTATTGGTTTAGTTTCTCCTTCTCCCCCAAGGGTGTTGTGACAGAGAATTCACAACCCATGGTTGTAGGTTTTGCGGTCAAGGTATCAGCAAAGTGTTGAGATATGAATGAATGAGTAGCTCCAGTATCAAATAACACAAATACTGGCAAAGAAAAGACTTGTAGGGTACCTTCTACCACGCCACCTTCCTCGATGGTTTCTTCATTGTGCAGGGCTTGCAACCTGCCCTGTTTCTTAGCATAGTAGTGCGCTTCTCATTTTCTTTCAGCATCGGGCACTCGGGTATGCGATGCTCACGACTTCCGCAGCGCAGACACGCTCCGCTTTCTCCAGCACTCATCAGCGGTGTGACCAGGTTTGTCACAGTGTTTGCAGTTGCTCTTTGTTGGAGTGTTGGGGATGAAGACCTTGGGTTTCCTATCTGGCTGGATCCCTCAGTTGGGTAGAAAGGACGCTTTTTGCCGTTGGTCGGCTTGGCAGATGCTGGTCCCGATGTCATTCTTCTTTCTTTACGAACTTCCCCTTGATACGGTCGGTGAAGTCCGTAGCGTCTTCCAGTAGCTGGGCCTTCTTAACCATCTCGGCATAAGTTTGTATGTCGAGAGGCGCCAGTTGTGTAATGTATTGAGGCTTTAGGCCATTAGAAAGCACTTAGCCTTCATTCTCTCAGTGTTGTCAGATGTACAGCATAGCGTGCCAGTCTAGAGAACTAGGCTTCGTATTCTGCTACCGTCAGGCCTCGCTGTTTAAGAGCAGCGAATTCAGCAGCTTTCTTTTCTTGTACTCGTTCAGAGAAGTACTTAGCATTATAAGCTTCCTTAAATTCGGCCCAAGTAAATTGGCCGTTATCCTTTTGGCTTCCACGGACTCCCACCATGCGCGGGCATCCTTCTCCAGTTGGAATGTCGCTAACAGGAGTTTGTCTCCGTCCGCACATTGCGTTACACGGAAGATCCTTTCCGTTTCTTTTATCCAGTGCTCCGCTTCATCTGGATCCGTAGACCCACTGAACCTAGGCGGGTCAGACCCCTGAATTGCGATGCAGCTCGCCTGCACCTGGTTGGTTCCCTCCGCGATTACCACCACCCCTTGCTGGGGTGGTTGTATATGGCACGAGTCAGTTCCTGGAGGGATTGTAGCATGCCTCTCATCTGGGCACGTTCCGCAGTCATTGTTGCTATTTAGCTCCTACAAAATAGTTTGATAGTTATAATGCTTTTAAAAGTTTAATTTGTGCGTGTGTGAGTTTATTTTAGCTGATTACCCATGGTTCTACCCATCTCTCATAGGTAGGATTACTAACTCTTAGTCGAGGCTAGTCAACCTAGATCACCCTATACTTAGAATAACCTAGGCTCTGATACCACAAAACTGTCACTCCCCGACGCGGATATCGGAGCGCGAAGGCAGTTGCAAGAAAAGGTATAGAGCGAGTACTAGACATCAACCGTTGCACATGAATATACTAAAAACAAATCTTTCTCATTGATAACTTTTCAAATGTCTAGTTACAACCACTAATATCAGAGCCATTCTATAGGGCCCAATTACATTGCAATAGAAGGAAATAACTAACTACATCTCTAAGATAACGTAATGACTCGAGGGTACTCCTGGCTTCACTCTTGGTCATTCCCCTCCTCGTGAGTGTATGTGTCATCCTCGGTCTCACCTGAGAACACAACATCAAATAACATAGGGTGAGCGATAACGCCCAGTAGGACTTAAATCTCAGGCTCAAGCAGGCTTTAATAATTAACGCATTTAATGGCAGAGTATCTAAAGATAGCAGGTACCAGAGAGTCAAATATAGCAAGAGATAGCACAACAGCACGAGAGCTAGTATAGTTTCCAAAAATAGCACAAGTATCGAGTATAGCACGAATAGCAGGATGGCCATAGCACAACTAGCACAAGTATAGTAACAGCACGACGAGTATAGCACTTGTTTGTCATTCTAGACATCGAGAGAGCATAGCACGTTTGTGTTTTGATTGTCATATAGATAGTCGAGATAGATAGCACTTGAGTGTAATGCCAAACACTCTGATCATTTAACTCCCATGGGCACTAGCACTTTCGGGCACACATCCCAGGACCTGATCGGGCCCTTTATATATTGCCAGGCATTGGTTATATTGTTTATCTTTAGACAATCAGTCAATGGCCAATATAGAGTACCAAGAAGTAGATGAGAGCACTAGATGAATAGACGAGATAGTTGAGTGAACGTGAATAGACGAGCGAGTAGACTACAGATGAGAGCTAGTGGACTTTGCACGTAATGCGACGAGTAAACAGGCGATAGTAACAGTTGCTCAACACGCACACATCGTATTGGCAGTCAGGTGGAATTCACGATCTTTCCGCTGGCCATGTTATGCACAAGTCCAGAGGTCCGACGTGATTCAAGGTAAGAGCGAACTTCTAATAGCCGTTTGGATCATATTGATCCCTAAAGGTGTAATGGGTTTTAGGGTACAACCGGCTCGTCAACCATGTGGGAATCCATGATCGAGGAGACTTACGGAGGCCTTGTGCAAGAGTTCACTAGTCCGGTCAGAAGGAATATCCGACGGAGAGTTCACCACAAGCCAAGAAAAGTGTGTATATGAAACAGGTGCTCGACGTTCTAGAGGAATTCTAGGACAGTGGAGCGTCGATATCAGTATTATAACAATGCAAGAAACGAATACAAGTCCTTAAAATAGGGCAATTAATGTACTTTATTTCAATAAATTACCGGGAACATTATGAGATATTTCTGCATATTTCAGCCATAAATGGATGGTTCAAGTGTGTGCAAGTGCAAGAGAATCATAGATAGAAATAAGTCGTGAACATGTATTTTAAATCATTCAATATAGCACCATTTTTAAGTAGGGTTTTTACTGGGGGTATAACGGTAAGAAGGTGTAAGGATTATTTAGAAAGTGATAGAAATATTTTATTTTATTTTTTTATGGGTTTTCCTCAAAAACTTGTGAAGGCGACATACCCCTGTACGGTCGCGACAGGGTCAGGACGGAACGCGACAGGGCCTAAAACGGGTCGCGACAGGGCTTGCAGATTGGGTTCTGAGAAGGCGACGGCTCACCTGTCGCCTTCTTGAATGCGACAGGTAGGCTGTCGCAATCGCAGCCCAGAAAGCGACATATCGAGGTGTCGCCTTCTGGTTGTCTGCGCCTGCCCTGACCCTGACAGGAGTCAGACCAGACATTGGATTGCGGACCAGAGCATTTAAATTTCGATACAGGGTTGTTCAGAAATCCATAACTAATTATATACGCGATTAAAATCATGAAATCAGTTGCAAATTAAACTAGACATGTAAGGGTACTTCCAGTAAATCAGAATTAGAGAGAGAGCATGGTTTGAAAACGAACAAGGATGAGTAACATAGATCAAGACACAGAGAGCAAGATGGATTTAATTCGGGCAACATGCTTAATGAAATTTAGGCTTTTTAGGGGCAAATGATCCCTAACAACATGAAGTATCTACAGTAGAATTTCGTAGCATGGGATCAAGTATACATAGAGTTTTGAATTAAACATGAACATCTCGGGGTTATCATGTTTGCAGTTCTTCAAAAATAAGAACAAAATATAGGAGGATGGAAAAATATGAAACTTGGGGGTTTCGTTCAGAAGGGTAGGAGGAACCTACAGAAAAGTTTCATGGTTTATGCTTGTGAGAATGCTACCTTAACTCGATTTCCTCTTCTAGGGCTAGAACTTGAAGAACGGGGTTGAGAGCTTGAAAGGTTCTTCTTCCCTCGAAATCTCCTCCTCCTTGGCCTCTCCTTCTGATCCAGAAATCCCTTGGCACGAGCTTGGGTCGGACAAGAGGGTTTAATAGGTGTATTTATGTAAACACAAGTTCCTATTCCTACTACTACTCAAATTCCTCTTAATTCTGAGATTTCCTAACTCCACCTTTCCTCTCTTGCTTTCCAATCTCTAATTGGGTTAGGATAGTATCTAAATTCGTGCTAGACTATATGGGGTAGGTTTAGGAATCCAATTCCTACTCTAATTGACACTTTTATTGCTTTAATAACTCCTTTCCAATTATGAGATAATTAACTCCGAATTTAGGGTATTTTCTTATTATTCTCTCTTTGTAAATTCATATTTTGACCCAATAAATTCTAGAGGGTCCATTAAGCAAAGCCCATTACTCTTTTCCATTTATGGGTTTTATTTAATGCTCTATTTAAATATCCATTTAGCTAGGTTTAAATTCTTTATTTAAATTTTTATTTTTCGCAAAAATTCAGGTTGCTACAACGTGTATATATAGACTCTGCGATTTTTCACAAAAACTCGGTTAGTGTCGATATCGGTCATCCTGCCCAGTCTGCTCGGAACTCTATTGCGTGTGACCCTCTAGGCCCAAGTGCCAGTCCAGTTTTCAGCCTATTAAGCCCAATAACTCTTTATTGACTTACTGCAATTAATTAATCTCATGTTAATTAATTACACAATCAATTATCGTCTCACGATAATTGACCAGGCTTCCAATCAAGTTGGGTGCCAAGCAGCACCATTTGATCTTGGAAAGCATTGGGGTTCAACAACCCATTCAAGGAACCTTTTGTGTCAACAGATACCACGTGACTATAATCCTTCGCTCGTACAATGCTCCCGAGTGCACTTAGGGTATGGTCAACTGTCAAACCCTAATACGCGCACTCACTTGGATTAGATGTCGCATAACAATATCAGAAAACTCCTTTCTGATAAGTAGTCATGCCCTGGCTAGGGACTATCAGGCATCTTTCCCTAGAGCATTCACTCTCTTATTACCGAGAGTGAGCGATCCCATGTTGACCACACAATCACCTTCGAAGGTATTCCGCTAGATACGAACACTTAACTGATTAAGACCCCATGGCTAGAGATCTATAAGCTAAGGTCAAAATCTAGAAGTCTACCGACAAGGTGTCCTTGGGGTCTCAGTCTAAGGACCAATCACGCCACTGTGACAATGAATCTAGCAGGTTGACAGTTAGGTAACATTACCATCCAGCGATTCATAAGGGATCAGTTCAGTGAACTCATTCTCCAATGAGCACCTACAGATTACCTTAGTGTCTCCACACAAGCGACTATGAGACCAGTCACCCTCATCATATGAGTAGGTGCAACCTGTACTAGTCTAACCGGATATTCGATGTCCTTCTTGAATATCCTCCGACTAGGAACAATTAAGAATATACGCTTAAAGGATATTAATCCCATTGTTATGATCTCATCATAATTAGTATCCATTGCGCATATCATGGACTTCATAATGAAGTGATAACGAATTACACATAATGAATATAAAAGCCTTATTATTATTATTATAGAACAAGATTGTACAAGTTATCATTGGCTTGAGGACAACCATAACTAACAATCTCCCACTTGGACTAAAGCCAATCACCTTTATGTCTTAAACCCATAGACTCTAGGTGGCGCTCAAACACAATTTGAGTTAGAGGCTTCGTCAGTGGATCTGCATGTTGTCAACTGAAAGAACTATTTCCACCAGTACATATCTCTCTAGTGATAATCTCCCTGATCAGGTGAAATCACCTCAGAATGTGCTTCGACTTCTGATGAGACCGCGACTCTTTGGCTTGCGCAATGGCCCCTTGTTGTCACACAACAATGAGAATCGGATCAGAGTCACCCGGCACCACACCAGGTCGGTGATGAATTTCTTCATCCACACTGCCTCCTTGGCGGCTTCAGCTGCAGCAATGTACTCAGCTTCTGTCATCGAGTCTGCAGTGGTTTCTTGCTTGGAACTCTTCAGCTCACTACACCTCCGTTTAAGGTGAACACAAACCCAGATGTAGACTTTCTATCATCTGGATCTGACTGGAAACTCGAGTCAGTATATGCCCGAAGTTTCAAGTCCCCTCCTCCATAAACCAGAAATATATCCTTAGTCCTTCTCAAGTACTTAGGATACATTTCACTGCCATCCAGTGTGTTTCACCTAGATTTGCCTGATATCTGCTCGTAACACTTAGAGCAAATTCTACATCAGGCCTTGTACATAGCATGGCATACATGACAGACCCTATAGCCGAGGCATAGGGGACTCTATCCATGACTGCCCTCTCTTCAGGAGTCTTAGGAGACTGCTCCTTAGAGAGATTAATCCCATGTCTCATTGGTATGAGACCTCTCTTGGAATTTTCCATCCCAAACCTTTTGACAATGGTATTCATGTACATGGATTGGGTCAAGCCAAGCATCCTCTTAGATCTATCTCTATAGATACATATTCCTAATATGTAGGATGCTTCTCCCAAATCCTTCATGGAGAAGTCTTTGACACCAAACCTTACTGATGATAACATCCCTACATCATTCCCAATGAGCAAGATGTCATCAACGTAAAGTATGAGAAAAGTGATAGCACTCCCACTGATTTTCTTATACACACATGGTTCATCTTCATTCTTAATGAAGTCATAAGATTTGATAGCCTCATCAAACCTATGTTCCAACTACGAGAAGCTTGCTTTAATCCATAGATGGACCTTTGAAGCTTGCATACTTTATCTGGACACTCTTGGATGTAAAACCCTCAGGCTGTATCATATACACTTCTTCCTCAATGTTTCCATTGAGGAAAGCAGTTTTTACATCCATTTGCCAGATCTCGTAATCAAAGTATGCAGCAATGGCGAGAAGAATTCTGATCGACTTTATCATGGCAAAGTTAGAAAGTTTCGTCATAGTCAATTCCTTGCCTTTGACGATACCCCTTTGCCACCAACCTTGCCTTATAGTGTCGATCTGTCCATCTGCACCGATCTTTCTCTTAAAGATCCACTTGCCCCAATAGGTACAATACCTTTAGGCAAGTCTACCAAGTTCCAAACTTGGTTGGTGCACATGGACTGCATCTCAGAATTCATGGCATCTCGCCATTTCCCTGACTGAGGACTATCAACAGTGTAACACCCGAAAATTTAGTGATTTAGAATTTAGAAATAAAGGAGAATAAATAAATTCCGTAATTATTGGAACGATAAAACTTACGTACCATTATCGTATGAGGAAAACACATCGAGAAAAATTGTTAACGCGGGAAAAATAACCCAACCATAAATTAAATAAACATGTTGGAGAGACTTACAACATTATGTATTAATAACCCATTAACAAGATTGGACCAATGGGTACATTTGGCCCAAGGATAAAAATTGTGACAAGGAAATACCCAGAAATTCGTGTATGTAATATGCAATAATTAGGGAGGGCAATTTAGGGTTAAAATTAGGGTGATTAGTCATGTAAGGTAAGCCAAAACCGAACCCAATCCTAAGAGATGGTTTCCTAAACCTTTGCTACCTCCTTTGGGTGAGAGAATCCCAGATTCTTGGAAAGTAGGAAATAGAATTCGCAGTCCCTTTCCTAGTCCCGTTAGGACTTGTAAATACACCCTAAATCTATAAGAACTCATCCTTAAACTTTGGGGAAGGTTTAGCAACAAGTTGGGGTCGTGAGCAGAAAGTTTGGAGCGCTGGGGAAGAGGAGGACGGCTGGGGAAAATGTGCTCTTCCTCAACCTTGCTCTGCATCAACCCAGAAATCTGCAGAGAGTTATTAGCATTCAAAGGTAGGTGTTCTCGGGCCAAGATTAAAGAAAACCAACACCATCATGTAGATCGTCGAGTCTAGGTTCATTGCACTTGGTTTGACTAATTTTCATGAAGTATACATTGCGTATTCGTAGTTGTCCCTAAGTCGCGCACAGTTAGGGCTTTTCCAGTTCTTCATATCATGCACACGATTCAAGACCGAATTAGACTAAACTTCCTTCATGAAAGTTCTTCTACTTGTAGTCACGATCATCTTTTATGTTGGACATTTTTCCAAAAGTCTTTCGTTAGAGAGTTATAAGTGTGGTAAGAGAGTCGCTGCATGATACTGTGATTTCGGGCTGCACTTAGCATTATGTTCTTCATATATTTCTAAGGATTTGAGACCAAATTAGATCAATCCCTCAACATCAACGTTCTCCTACTAGTTGTCCTCGTCATATTTTGTGTTGAACGTTTTGTCTAAATGTCATTCGTTGGAGAGTTATAAGCAGGGTAAGTACATCGCTGCATGAGATGTGTTTTCGGGTTACACTTGACCTTATGTTTTCTGGGAAGGCCTCTAGTGTCGACACTACTTGATCTAGTGTCGACACACTGTCCCAAATTAGCCCAAAAGGTGTTCTGGGAAGGCCTCTAGTGTCGACACTACTTGATCTAGTGTCGACACACTATCCCATACTGGCACAACAGGTTTTCTGGGAAGGTCTCTAGTGTCGACACTACTTGATCTAGTGTCGACACCCTGTACAGACCTGTTGACTGGGTTTTCTGGGAGCTGTCTCTAGTGTCGACACTACTTGATCTAGTGTCGACACTACTTGACCAGTTCTGCATTATTTTGCCTTGTGTTTGAAGCATTGTGTCGACACCAGTAAGGGGTGTGTCGACACTACCCTTGCAAAAAATTGCATATCTTGGGTCTGATCATTACATGATGTCTACTAGCATGTGCATGATGTTATATAGTATGCCTGGACCTAAAAGAAATCAACCCATTGAATAATGGCAATGATAGGAATATGATTATAATGTGTAATTTTGATTGTCCTTATGTTCATTGGATAATCTTGTGATCTTCCCTGTTGTCAATTGATATGATAAGAAGATGATATGAATGTAGGGATGAATACATGTTAGTATGGACTTGTTAGTGAAGTTAATATCATGAATTGCATATGAGTTTCAATAGTTACATGCTTTCCGGTGTTCCATTAATTATTTGTCCATATGCATACATGCTAGATCCGTGACTCGTCACTTACACATTTGCACGACTAGGCACACCCTTCTGGGGGAATTGGGAGCTCTCTGCCGGTTATTCTGAATTGGTAGACTAGCAACCTTTTCCTTAAGACCTCCGTAAGTCTCCGTTCTCTATGGATTTCCACAGAGAGGCCGAGCTGGTTGTACCATGAAGTACCCTGGAGATAGAAAGCACATGTCCTGCATACGATCTGTCTTTAGAAACATCCTCATGTCAAGACATTAATGGATTATGAAACATGATACGTCATTATACTGCCTTTTGTTCTCTTGAGCTATTTGTCATACCTTGACTCTATGAATGATCATGTTCCTTTTACTATGAGCTTGTCATTGAAACTCTCTGGCCATAATATGAATATGTTTGTTCGGCACAACATGGGACTTCGGTCCATTTGACCAATGCCTGTGCAATAGGGGCCCTATCTGGTCCTGGGGAGGAGCGCCCCAACGTACTTATTAACCGTGGGAGTATGGACTCTTGGTGCTTGGCATAGCACAACAAACAAGCAAGATTTGTGAAAATGTGCCTTTGTTTGATATGATAAGTTTGACTTGACATGATATGATACGTCTGTTCATGTGAACACATGAGATCTGTTTGAATATGGCCAATCTCTTTTGATACGATTCTACTCTTGAAATATCTGTCCTTTGTATATTGAACTCGACATTTGATCTAAGATGATATCTGTTCTACTCTGCTATTCAATCTGTTAGTATTGCATGCATTGTCATCAGATATATGTTCATATATTGCCTAATTAAAATGTTAATCACGTATATTAGTGCCTGCACGATATTGAGATGTAAATCCTACTGAGCTAGTTCGCTCACCCTTTCATCCTGCCCTTTTCAGGTAGTGATGAGGAACCAGTGCAGTCCGATGGGGCAGGGCAAGAGTGATGAGCACCCGCCGTATGAGGAGTTGATAGTCTAGGAGTAGTTGTTGGGTAGTCGATGTATTAGAGAAATATTTTCATTTGAATAATGAACTCTTTTCAGTGAGTCCTTCTTATGTAAGGTTGTAACTAGTGAATTAGAATGGAATAAAGAGTACTTTTGATGACATTATTATGGTCTGAAATGTGTGGTTATATGTAATTGTGACTCTGCGCTATTCAACTGTGATACGTCTATCTGTATCGATCACGTCCCCCGGTATTTATTCCGCTGCTAAATATCGGGGCGTGACAGTTGGTATCAGAGCCCTAAACTTGAGGGTCCAAGGGAATAGGAACATAGGATGAAACTAGATCACACGAGTCAAAATCTGTCGTACCTAATGTGAGCTTGGGTAGAACCATGGGAATAGAAGTCACATGAGATATATTTAGATGACTGACTTATATTATTATCTTGAAGGTATTTATTACCTCATTGGCCGTTGAACGTGCCCACACTAGGAGCATGCAACAAACAATATAGAACTTGACTCAGGCTATCTTGCAAGCCACCCAGGGTGGAGGTAACCGCGGAGCCGGTGATCTCCATCAGAATTTTTGGAATATGGATCCGCCTAGGTTTGAGGGAGTACTGACCCAGATGTTGTTGAACATTGGGTTAAGGAAATTGAAAGGGTATTCAGGGTCATGCAATGCACGGACCAGAATAAAGTACTGCTGGCGACTTTCCAATTGGAAAGGATGCCAGGGCATGGTGGGAGTCGGTAGAAGCAACACTAAATGCCAGCAACTAACATGGGGCTAGTATCAACTGCAGGAGAAGTCGGGTAACCTTTAGCCATTACCCAAAACTAGTGTTCACAGGGGATAGAAACCGCAGGAGATTGTCACTTATCTCTGCATTACAAGCCAAGAGGATGTTGAGGAAAGGTTGTATGGCCTTTCTTGCTGCTGTTGTCATCACAAAGAAGGAAGTCAAAGTTGAGGACATCCATGTTGTCAGCGAATATGCTGATGTTTTTCCCGAAGACTTGCCAGGAATTCCTCCTGAGCGAGAGGTCGATTTTACCATCGAGTTGGTCCTGGAGCAGCACCAGTATCTAGGGCACCATATAGAATGTCCCCCGCAGAACTGAAGGAATTAAAGGAGCAACTGATGGAACTGTTAGAGAAGGGTTTCATCGACCAAGCACATTGCCATGGGGTGCACCTGTCCTCTTCGTCAAGAAGAAAGATGGGTCGATGAGGCTATGTATAGATTACAGACAAATAAACCAGTTAACTATCAAGAACAAATACCCTCTACCAAGGATTGATGAGTTGTTTGATCAATTATCTGGAGCTAGATACTTCTCTAAAATAGATCTCAGATCCGGTTATCATCAATTGAGGATCAAAGGAGAAGACATTCACAAGACAGCCTTCCGAAGCAGGTATGGGCATTATGAATTTATTGTTATGCCTTTCGGACTAACAAATGCCCCTGCAGTTTTCATGCAGCTGATGAATAGCATTTATCGCCCCTATCTTGATAATTTGTGGTGGTATTCATCGATGATATATTGATCTATTCCAAGACAAAGAAAGAGCATGAGGAGCATTTGAGGATTTCATTACAGATTTTAAGGGAGAATAAATTATATGCCAAGCTAAGTAAATGTGAATTCTGGCTTGAGGAGGTATCCTTTTAGGGCATGTGGTAACCAAGGATGGTATCGCTGTTGATCCATCAAAGGTTGAGGCTGTGCTGAAATGGGAAAGACCGACAAGCGTCACAGAGATCAGGAGCTTTCTAGGATTAGGAGGATATTATCGAAGGTTATAAAGGATTTCTCAAAGATTGCAGTGCCATTGACCAAGCTGACCCGGAAGGAAAATCCGTTTGTGTGGACCGATGAATGTGAAGGAAGCTTTAACAACTTGAAGAAGTGTCTGACTACTGCTCCTGTCCTCGCCTTACCCACTGAAGAGGGAGGATTTGAAATTTATTCAGATGCTTCTGGAACAGGTCTAGGATGCGTCTTAATGCAACAAGGGAAAGTAATAGCTTATGCCTCAGACAGTTGAAGACCCACGAAGTGAACTACCCGGTTCATGACCTGGAGTTAGCAGCTGTAGTATTCGCCTTGATGATTTGGAGGCATTATATCTATGGTGAGTATTTAAAGTCTTTTCTGACCACAAGAGTTTGAAAATACTTGTTCTCACAGAAGGAGCTTAACATGAGACAAAGAAGGTGGTTAGAGTACCTTAAGGACTTTGACTTTTCCATTCAATATCACCCTGGGAAAGCCAATGTAGTGGCAGACGCTCTAAGTAGACAACCAGGAGCTATGCTAGCTAGTATGATGCTGGGCGAATGGAAGTTACTGGAGCAATTTGCAAGCTTGAACATAGACGTGGGAAAGAAGGAAAAACAAGTAATGCTGTCCAATCTCTAGATATAATCCGATCTACTGACCAAAATCAAGGAGAAATAGGGAGAGGATCCATTCTTAGTTGAGACCAAGGAGAAGCTAGAACAAAGACCTGACTTTACTCTATCAGCTGAGGGAAGATTACTATTCCGAGGTAGAACATGTGTCCCTGATCATGGAGAACTCAAGAAGGTTTATTAAATGAAGCTCACCAGTCCAAGTACACGATTCATCCTGGATCAACAAAGATGTACCAAGACTTAAAAAGGTCGTACTGGTGGCCAAACATGAAGAGGGATGTGGCCGATCATGTGTCATACTGTTTAACATGCATGAAAGTCAAGGCCGAGCATTTCCGTACAGCTGGTGGACTGCTACCACTGGAAATCCTGGAGTGGAAGTGGGATAGCATCGGTATGGACTTTATCATGGGATTGCCCAAGACTAGGGGGGTATGGATGCAATTTGGTAATAGTTGATCGATTGACTAAGTCGGCTCATTCTTACCAATTAAGAGTACTGGTCTGTGGATGTATTGGCTGCACTATATGTTAAGGAAGTAGTTAGATTGCATGTGGTTCCATCTAGCATAATATCGGATCGGGACCCTAGATTTACTTCACACTTCTGGAAGGGTTTACAACAGCAATGGGTACTAAACTCAACTTTAGTACTACCTTCCATCCTCAGACAGATGGACAAACCGAAAGGACAATCAAATTGTGGAAGATATGCTTCGTGCTCTAGTGCTAGATTTTAGAGGTCGATGGGATGATCAGTTGTACCTGATGGAGTTTGCCTATAACAACAGCTATCAGGCAAGTATCAAGATGGCTCCGTTTGAAGCCTTATATTGTAGGAGTTGCAGATCACCCCTTTGCTGGGAAGAGGTTGGGGAGAACCAATGGGTTGGACCCGACTTAATTGAGGCAACTATCAGAAAGGTTTAAATTATCCAGGAACGTCTAAAGATAGCACAATCTAGGCAGAAGAGTTATGCAGACAAGAGAAGGAGAGAACTAGATTTCAGGTTGGCGAACATGTTTTCTTGAAGGTCTCATTCAAGGGGAATACAAAGATTGGATCAAAGGAAAGTTGAGTCCCAGATTCATCGGACCATTTGAAATTCTGGAAAGGATTGGTCAGGTGGCATATAGACTTGCACTACCTCCACAGTTGGCGAACGTGCATAATGTGTTCCACATATCCCTGCTGAGGAAGTATTATTCAATGCCGACCATGTAATCAACCATGAGGACTTGGAGATTCAGGAGGACCTGTCCTATGAAGAGAAGCCGATCAAACTGTTGGATCGGAAGATTCAACGACTCAGGAATCGTACCATACCTATGGTGAAGGTCCAATGGAGTCGAGACGGAGTTACTAACGCTACCTGGGAAACAGAGGACAGGATGAAGAAAAATCACCAGAACTATTCTCAGGTACGAACTACACCATTATGTGTAAATTTGGGGACCAAATTTCTTAAGTGGGGGAGGATGTAACACCCCGAAAATTTAGTGATTTAGAATTTTATAAATAAGGAGAATAAATAAATTCCGTAATTATTGGAATGATAAAACTTACGTACCATTATCGTACGAGAGGAAAAACATCGAGAAAAATTGTTAACGCGGGAAAAATAACCCAACCATAAATTAATAAACATGTTGGAGAGACTTACACATATGTATTAATAACCCATTAACAAGATTGGACCAATGGGGTACATTTGGCCCAAGGATAAAAATTGGGACAAGGAAATACCCGAAATTCGTGTATGTAATTATGCAAAATTAGGGAGGGCAATTTAGGGTAAAATTAGGGTGATTAGTTATGTAAGGTAAGCCAAAACCGAACCCAACCCTAAGAGATGGTTTCCTAAACCTTGCTACCTCCTTTGGGTGAGAGAATCCCAGATTTCTTGGAAAGTAGGAAATAGAATTCGCAGTCCCTTTCTAGTCCCATCAGGACTTGTAAATACACCCTAAATCTATAAGAACTCATCCTTAAACTTTGGGAAGGTTAGCAACAAGTTGGGGTCGTGAGCAGCAAGTTGGAGCGCTGGGAAAGAGGAGGACGGCTAGGGAAAACGTGCTCTTCCTCAACCTCGCTCTGCATCAACCCAGAAATCTGCAGAGAGTTATTAGCATTCATAGGTAGGTGTTCTCGGGCCAAGATTAAAGAAAACCAACACCATCATGTTGATCTTCGAGTCTAGGTTCATTTGCACTTGGTTTGACTAATTTTCATGAAGTATACATTGCGTATTCGTAGTTTTCCCTAAGTCGCGCACAGTTAGGGCTTTTCCAGTTCTTCATATCATGCACACGATTCAAGACCGAATTAGACTAAACTTCCTTCATGAAGTTCTTCTACTTGTAGTCACGATCATCTTTTATGTTGGATATTTTTCCAAAAGTCTTTCGTTAGAGAGTTATAAGCATGGTAATAGAGTCGCTGCATGATACTGCGATTTCGGGCTGCACTTAGCTTTATGTTCATCATATATTTTCTTAGGATTTGAGACCAAATTAGATCAAACCCCCAACATCAAAGTTCTCCTACTAGTTGTCCTCGTCATATTTCTTGTTGAACATTTTGTCTAAATGTCATTCGTTGGAGAGTTATAAGCAGGGTAAGTACATCACTACATGAGATGTTTTTGGGTAACACTTGACCTTTATATTTTTCTGGGAAGGCCTCTAGTGTCGACACTACTTGATCTAGTGTCGACACACTGTCCCAAATTAGCCCAAAAGGTGTTCTGGGAAGCCTCTAGTGTCGACACTACTTGATCTAGTGTCGATACACTGTCCCATACTGGCACAACAGGTTTTCTGGGAGGGTCTCTCGTGTCGACACTACTTGATCTAGTGTCGACACCCTGTACAGACCTGTTGATTGGGTTTTCTGGGAGTTGTCTCTAGTGTCGACACTACTTGATCTAGTGTCGACACTACTTGACCAGTTCTGCATTATTTTGCCTTGTGTTTGAGGCATTGTGTCGACACTAGTAAGGGGTGTGTCGTCGACTACCCTTGCAAAAAATTGCATATCTTGGGTCTGATCATTACATGATGTCTACTAGCATGTGCATGATGTTATATAGTATGCCTGAACCTAAAAGAAATCAACCCATTGAATAATGGTAATGATAGAATATGATTCTAATGTGTAATTTTGATTGTCCTTATGTTCATTGGATTATCTTGTGATCTTCCCTGTTGTCAATTGATATGATAAGAAGATGATATGAATGTGGGGATGAATACATGTTAGTATGGACTTGTTAGTGAAGTTAATATCATGAATTGCATATGAGTTTCAATAGTTACATGCTTTCCGGTGTTCCATTAATTATTTGTCCATATGCATACATGCTAGATCCGTGACTCGTCACTTACATTTGCACGACTAGGCACACCCTTCCTGGGGAATTGAGAGCTCTCTGCCGGTTATTCTGAATGGTAGACTAGCAACCTTTTCCTTAAGACCTCAGTAAGTCTCCGTTCTCTATGGATTTCCACAGAGAGGCCGAGCTGGTGTACCATGAAGACCCTGGAGATAGAAAGCACATGTCCTGCATACGATCTGTCTTTAGAAACATCCTCATGTCAAGACATTATGGATTATGAAACATGATACGTCATTATACTGCCTTTTGTTCTCTTGAGCTATTTGTCATACCTTGACTCTATGAATGATCATGTTCCTTTACTATGATCTTGTCATTGAAACTTGTGGCCATAATATGAATATGTTTGTTCGGCACAACATGGGACTTCTGTCCATTTGACCAATGCCTGTGCAATAGGGGCCCTGTCTGGTCATGGGGAGGAGCGCCCCAACGTACTTATTAACTGCGGGAGTATGGACTCTTGGTGCTTGGCATAGCACACAAACAAGCAAGATTCATGAAAATGTGCCTTTGTTTGATATGATAAGTTGACTTGACATGATATGATACGTCGTTCATGTGAACACGTGAGATCTATTTGAATATGGCCAATCTTTTTGATATGATTCTACTCTTGAAATATCTATCCCTTGTATATGCAACTCGACATTTGATCTGAGATGATATATGTTCTACTCTGCTATTCAATCTGTTAGTATTGCATGCATTGTCATCAGATACATGTTCATTCTTGCCTAATTAAAATGTTAATCACGTATATAGTGCCCGCATGATATTGAGATGTAAATCTACTGAGCTAGTTCGCTCACCCTTTCCTCTTGCCCTTTTCAGGTAGTGATGAGGAACCAGTGGAGTCCGATGGGGCAGGGCAAGAGTGATGAGCACCCTCCATATGAGGAGTTGATAGTCTAGGAATAGTTGTTGGGTAGTCGATGTATTAGAGAAACATTTTCATTTGAATAATGAACTCTTTTCAGTGAGTCCTTCTTATGTAGGTTGTAACTAGTGAATGGAATGGAATAAAGAGTACTTTTGATGACATTATTATGGTCTAAAATGTGTGGCATCTATCTGTATCAATCACGTCCCCCGGTATTTATTCCGCTGCTAAATATCAGGGTGTGACAAACAGCCTCTTGGTAGGTCTTTGGATCATCATCCTCATTATAAGACATGCCTTCACTGATATGTCCAACATATCTTTCAGGCTGTCTAGGTACTCTACCAGACCTACGCTGAATGTGTGTATATTCCTGAACAGGTTCCGAACCGATGTTTCAACTGGTGGACTTTGCACAGTTTGTGGATCTAGAACCTCTTCTAGATCTACCTTACTCCCACTGTCCTCCTGGGTAAGGTACTCCTCTTCCAAGAAGACAGCTCTCCTGGCGACAAACACTCTTTGTTCACCAGGATGGTAAAAGTAGTACTCAAACGTTTCTTTTGGGTATCCAACAAACCTGCACTTATCGGTTCTGGATTCTAGTTTATCTGGGTCGTGTCTCTTCACATGGGCAGGACAGCCCCAGATTTTAACATGTTTAAAATCAGGCTTCTACCCTTCCATATCTCATATGGAGTAGAAGACACAGATTTACTGGGAACCCTGTTCAGTAGATATGCCACTGACTCTAGCGCATATCCCCATAGGGAACTAGTACTGTGAACGGCTCATCATGGATCGTACCATGTCCAACAAGGTGCGATTCCTCCTTTCCAATACACCATTCATCTGTGGTGTATAGGGAGGAGTCCATTGAGAAAGGATACCATTGTCCTTTAAGAATTGTGTGAACTCTGTACTGAAGTATTCACCTCTTCGGTCTGACCGTAGGATTTTAATGCTTTTTCCAGTTTGCTTCTCAACTTCATTCTTAAATTCTTGGAACTTCTCAAACGCTTCAGACTTGTACTTCATGAAGTAAACAAATCCGAACCTTGAGTAGTCATCCGTGAATGTAATGAAGTATGAGTAGCCACTCTTGGCTTGGGTAGACATTGGACCACATACATCCGAGTGTATTAGTTCCAATATGTCCTTGGCCCTATCTCCATGTCCACTAAATGGAGATTTGGTCAATTTACCCATTAAATAGGATTCACAAGTTGCATATGATTCATAATCAAATGGATCCAAGTATCCATTCTTATGCAACTTTTGAAGCCTATTCTCGCCAATGTGACCAAGCCTACAATGCCATAAGTAGGCAGTGTTCACACTATTCTTACTTCTCTTAGGAGAAACATCAACATGGAGATTTTCATAAGAAACATCAAGCAGATACAAATCATTCACCAAATTTTCTAAAGCAACTAGTTTATTCTCAAATAAACTGAACAACTATTGTTCTCAATGGTAAACTTGTATCCAATTCTGTCTAAACAAGAAACAAAATAATGTTCTTAATGATACTAGGCAAAAAGTAGCAATCATCTAATAAAAGTAAATCTCCTAAGGGTAACTTGAGCTTCACTGTCCCCACAGTTGTACACCAACACTTGCGCCATTTCCAAGCCTCAAGTTCACCTCTCCCTTGCTCAGCTTCCTTCTACTTGTCAGCACCTGCACATCATTGCAGACATGAGAAGCACATCCAGTGTCTAAAACCCAAGATGTAGAATCTCTAATAGACAAGTGAAGATCTATCATATAGATACCTGAAGCTTCGCCAAGCTCTGCTTCTCCTGAGCCTTCGTTGCAAGGTAGTCCTTGCAATTTCTTTTCCAGTGCCCCTTCTTCTTGCAGTGGAAGCACTCGCCCTTTTCTCTCCTTTGCTTATGTCCTTCTTTTGCTTCTGCTTGGACTGCTTCTTTGCATTGCCTTTCTTAAAGGCTTGCACTGCTCTCCTCTTCTTGTTGAACTTTCCAACCATGAGAACAGTGGGCTTTTCCTTCTTAAGGTTGCCTCAGCAGTCTTCAGCATGTTGAGCATCTTAGCTAAACGCACCTCAATCTTGTTCATTGTAAAGTTTACAATGAACTGGGAATATGAATCTGGAAGTGACTGGAGAATGAGGTCCGTGCTCAGTTCCTTGTCAAGAGGAAAACCAAGCCTGTCACGCCCCAACGCGGAATATCGGAGCGCGAAGGCAGTTGCAAGAAAAAGGTATAGAGCGTATACTAGACATCAAACCATTGCACATTGAACAATACTAAAACAAATCATTCTCATTATAACTTTTCCAATGTCTAGTTACAACACTAATATCAGAGCCAGTCTATAGGGCCCAATTACATTTCATTAAAAGGAAATAACTAACTACAACTCTAAGATAACATAATGACTCGAGGGTACTCCTGGCTTCACTCTTGGTCATTCCTTCCTCGTGAGTGTATGTGTCATCCTCGGTCTCACCTGAGAACACAACATCAAATAACGTAGGGTGAGCGATAACGCCCAGTAGGACTTAAATCTCAGGCTCAAGCAGGCTTTAAATAATTAACGCCTTTAATGGCAGAGTATCTAAAGATAGCAAGTACAAGAAGTCAAAATATAGCAAGAGATAGCACAATGAGAGCGTGTATAGTTTCCAAAAATAGCACAAGTATCAAGTGTAGCACGAATAGCAGGATGGCCATAGCACAACTAGCACAAGTATAATAGCACGACGAGTATAGCACTTGTTTGTCATTCTAGACAACGAGAGAGTATAGCACGTTTTGTGTTTTGATTGTCATATAGATAGTCGAGATAGATAGCACTTGAGTGTAATGCCAAGCACTCTGATCATTTAACTCCCATGGGCACTAGCACTTTCGAGCGCACATCCCAGGACCAGATCGGGCCCTTTATATATTGCCAGGCATTGGTTATATTGTTTATCTTCAGACAATCAGTCAATGGCCAATATAGAGTACCAAGAAGTAGATGAGAGCACTAGATGAATAGACGAGATAGTAGAGTGAATATGAATAGACGAGGGAGTAGAGTACAGATGAGAGCTAGTGGACTTTGCACGTAATGCGACGAGTAAACAGGCGATAGTAACAGCTGCACAACACTCGCACGTGGTGTTGGCAGTCAGGTGGAACTCATGGTCTTTCCGCTGGCCATGTTATGCACAAGTCCAGAGGTCCGACGTGATTCAAGGTAAGAGCGAACTTCTAATATCCGTTTGGATCATATCGATCCCTAAAAGTGTAATGGGTGGTAGGGTACAACCGGCTCGTCGACCATGTGGGAATCCATGATCAGAGGAGACTTACGGAGGCCTTGTGCAAGAGTTCACTAGTCTGGTCAGAAGGAATATCCGACGGAGAGTTCACAACTAGCCAAGAAAAATGTGTATATAAAACAGGTGCTCGACGTTCTAGAGGAATTCTAGGACAGTGGAGCGTCGATATCGGTATATAAACAATGCAAGAAACGAATACAAGTCCTTTAAAAATAGGGCAATTAATATACTTTATTGCAATGATTTTCCAGATACCTAATGAGATATTTTCTGCAAGATTTCGGCCATAAATGGATGGTTCATGTGTGTGCATGTGTAAGAGAAATCATAGCTAGAATAAGTCGTGAACATGTATTTTAAATCATTATAGCACCATTTTTAAGTAGGGTTTTTACTGGGGGTATAACGGTAAGAAGGCGTAAGGATTATTTAGAAAGCGACAAAAAATTTTTCATGGGTTTTTCTCAAAATTCTTATGAAGGCGACATAAGGGCTGTAAGGATGGCGACATGGGCCAAGCAGAACGCGACAGGGTCTTGCACAGGTCGCGACAGGGCATGCCAATCGGGTATGATAACGCGACGGCTCACCTGTCGCCTTCTTGGTCGCGACAGGGAGGCTGTCGCAATCAGGCCCCAGAAAGTGACATGTCGAGGCGTCGCCTTCTGGTTGTCTGCGCCTGACTCTGACAGGAATCAGACCAGACATTGATGCGGACCAGAACATTTAAATTTCGATACAGGGTCATTTAGAAAATCATAACTAATTATATAGTCAACGAAAAATCATGAAACCAGTTGCAAATTAAACTAGACATGTAAGAGTACTTCCAGTAATCGGAATTAGAGAGAGAGCATGGTTTGAACATGGTTTGAGCATGAGCAACAACGAGTAATACAGAACATGACATAGAGAGCAAGACTGATTTAATTCGAGCAACATGCTCAATGAAATTTAGGCTTTTTGGGGGCAAATAATCCCTAACAACAAGAAGTATCCACAGTAAAAATTTCATAGCATGGGATCAAGTATACATAGAGATTTGAATTAAACATGACACCTCGGGGTTATCATGTTTGCAGTTCTTCAAAAATTAAGAACAAAAGATAGGATGGATGAAAAAATATGAAACTTGGGGGTTTCGTTCAAGAGGGTAGGAAGAACCTACAGAAAAAGTTTCATGGTTTATGCTGTGAGAATGCCTACCTTTGGATTTATTTGTCTTCTAGGGTTAGAACTTGAAGAACAGGGAAGAAGCTTCAAGCTCTTCTTCTCTCCACGAAATCCTCTCTTCCTTAGCCTCTTCTCCACGTCCAGCAACTCTTGGCAACGAGCTAGTGTTGCCCAAGAGAGTTTAAGAGGTGTATTTATGCAAGTATGTATTTCTATTCCTACTACTACTCTAATTCCTCTTAAATTACGAAATTTCCTTAGTCTAACCTTCCTTCCTTGCTTTCCAATCCCTATTTAGGCTAGGAAGAGATCTAAATTCGTGCTAAACCATATGGGGTAGGTTTAGGAATCCAATTCCAACTCTAACTTCCTATTTAATGCATTAAACACCCCTTTTCTATTTAGTATAATTTAGTTACGAATTTAGGGTATTTTCCTATTATTCTCCCTTTGTAAATTCATATTTTTGACCCATAAATTTTAGAGGATCCATTAAGCAAAAGCCATTACTCTTTTCCATTTAATGGGTTTTGTTTAATCTCTTTTCATTTAAATATCCATTTAGCTATGTTAAATTATTTATTTTAATTTTTATTTTTCTTAAAAATTCAGGTTGCTACAAAGCCCCTCGAGCCTCTCAATCCACTCTATCATCTTCAGCACATGAGTCTGTACTGAAGAAACCTCTACCATGCGGGCTCTGAACAGGGCCTTGGATATCTCATAACTCTCTACCCTGCTCTGCTCTTCAAAGAGGTCCTGCAAGTGCTGCATGATGGATCTAGCATCCATGTTCTCATGCTGCCTTTGCAACTCATTGCTCATTGAGGCAAGAATGTAGCATTGGGCCAGAGTGGAATCCTCCTTCCACTTCGCAAATTCAAGTGTTTCCCCTTCAGGTGCATCTAGAGGTGGTTCAGCGGGGATCTCACCTTCTAGGACATAGGCAATGCGATCAGACCTGAGGACAATCTTCAGGTTCCTGAGCCAATCCGAGTAATTCGGGCCTGTCAATTTGTTGGCATCCAGTATGCCACAGAGTGGGTACCTGACGATATTTTTGCCTATAAAGGAAATGTAAACACAATTAGCAGATGATCATAATAATAATTAAATCTAGATTAGGACTTTAATCAAGATCAGCTCCCACTATTTTTTCGACAGACTGTATAACCCTCAGATATACAGAATGGGAGACTCAGACGGTCTAGTGGGGATCGAAATCTTACAGACTCATAGCATGACTTGTGGATAGCACAACAAATCATACTATGATCTGAAAGCGGTCAACTCTTGACACTTGCAACTCTGGCAATATCCAATCTTATTTTGGCCCCTGAATTTTAATGACCTTGTGGATAGCACAACAAGTCATTAAATCCAGTCTAAGCAGTACCATCATTACGTAACGAGCATAGATTTGGATTTAGCCCTTGTGGATAGCACAACAGCTACACCGTTCCTCTACCCCATTTAAGGCATCACCATGCCATAGTTTTAGTCTGTCATCAGATTTGGCAAGCCTTGTGGATAGCACAACAATCTTGCCCGATCTAATGGTAATCCTAAAACTATAATGATGGAGGGCCACATAATTCATTCTTAATGATTACGCTACGGCTTAAAATTTAAACGAGGAGGGATTTTGACATATTTTATCTTGGTCTCTATATCTGCGTGCTATTGATATTAGAATTTGGAATATCATATTTATTATATATATCATAGCACATTCCACATATATCATATATATGAAGAAAAATGATGGATGATCATGGACTTTAACCTAGAGTGGCATCACCAGAGCCAGTTGGTAATCCACAAACATGGCAAACATATGGCAGCACCGCATCGTATGCTCTTGCTTGATGTAACTCTATCTCCATGAAGGTCTTGCATGGTAACATTAAATTGGGCTCACAGACCGATAAATATACATCAGATAATAATAAGAAACCTTGAACAAGTCAAGGGGAGTACATAACGGGAGGGAGATAGAATGTACAACCCAAATTTATAGAGGGAGAGAGGGAGGCACATAGTCCTCATAAATTACATCACATGCCATAAACCATAAAATCATCACATGATATCTAGGTCCATGATCATCCATCCACACATGAACACATCACATGCATCAATAAGCAATTATCACATAATTACTTCTGAATAACTTTTATTTCAAAAATATAATAATTATATTTTGAAAAACCATTTAACTAAACAATTTAGCTAACATGGATAACATCTAAACAACTTTAGATAAACGCCATTCACTGTTGCTGCATGAATCTGCCAAAATTTACTGTTAATTAATTCACAAGAATCACATTTTTAAATTAATTAACATGCATTAATTAGATGAGAGGAAATAACTAAAATGATTTTAAATTTCCCTTAAACTAATTAAGTAAGGAGTCAAATATGAAAAATAATTTAACAGAGAGTTAAAACATTCTAAAACTCTTAAAACTAATTTTCATATTTTCTGGTATTTTTAAGAATTTTTTGGCTTTTAGTAATTTAAAAACCATTTAAAAACTTAAAAAAGGGGGGAAATGGATGGTCGGATCCGGCGTGGGCCGGATCCGACCGCGGCCCACGCGGGACCCGCAGGGGTCCGCCCGCGACTTACCTGCGGCGGACCCGCGCGCGGCCCGCGAGGGATGCGCGCGCGGCCCGCGTGGGGTCGCCCCCTTCGCCCGACCGGAGGGGGCGCGCAGCTAGGTGAAACCCTAGCCACCGCCGCCCTCCGGCGCAGGGCGGCCCCGCCGGCCCCTGCGCCGCCACCGGTGGCCGCGGACGGCGCCGGAGGCCGCGGACAGTGCCGGCGGCGCCGGAGGCCGCCTCCCATCGCCCCAAACGTCCAGAAAATTCCGAAAAACCCCAAAAATTGCAGAAAGCTCCCCTTCTTGGACTGTCCAAGAAGCATGGCGGCGGGATCTTGCAGAGGGCCGTGTGACCTCTACAGAGGGCCAAACGACGCCATAAAGGGTTCTTCGTGATGCCCTTGGTACAGGTGACGATTCCCATGTACCAAACAGGAAGTGCACAGCCCCTGTGCGACTCAAGAACGCAGCAAACTTGGCGATTCATGTAGAATGCGAACCGACGAAAACACAAGAAATAACATTCATATGGTGCCGATTCCGACCGAGCCAACACCCGGCTCTGATACCACTGTAAGGAATCGTACAGAGCGCAGCGGAAATGCGATTCCCTCCGGTAGATATCATTTCCGGCGGTCGGAATCGAACAAAAACGGAGAACCCGCGCGTAGGAAGATCTGATCTTTACCTTTGTGGGGTTGCAAAACTCCCGAACCCGGGGAGGAGGTAGTGCTGGAGGCACTGGTTCTTCAAGCTGTTCAGGTGTCCAGCCTCTAGACGTATCCACACGAACTCCAGACGCATATGGGATCTCCTCGGTCTCCGCGCGTCTCCCGGATCTCAGCTCCACATGTGCCAGAGAGACAAGAGGTGGGAGCGCCCTAGGAGAAGAGGAGGAGGCGGCCAGAGAGAAGACCCGGAGCTTGGGCCAGGGTTTAACTCTCCACGTGTATATATAGACTCTGCGAAAAACCCAGTTAATGTCTATATCGGTCATCCTACCCAGTCTGCTCGGAACTCTATTGCGTGTGACCCTCTAGGCCCAAGTGCTAGTCCAGTTTTCAGCCCATTAAGCCCAATAACTCTTTATTGACTTACTGCAATTAATTAATATCTCATATTAATTAATTACACAATCAATTATCATCTCACGATAATTGACCGGGCTTCTAATCAAGTTGGGTGCCAAGCAACACCACTTGATCCTGGAAAGCATTGGGGTTCAGCAACCCATTCAAGGAACCTTTTGTGTCAACAGATACCACGTGACTATAATTCTTTGCTCGTAACAATGCTCCCGAGTGCACTTAGGGTATGGTCAACTATCAAACCCTAATACGCGCACTCACTTGGATTAGATGCCGCATAACAATATCATAAAACTCCTTTTCTGATAAGTAGTCATGCCCTAGCCAGGGACTATCATGCATCTTTCCCTAGAGCATTCACTCTCTTATTACCGAGAGCGAGCGATCCCATATTGACCACACAATCACCTTCGAAGGTATTCCACTATATCCGAACATTTAACTGATTAAGACCCCATGGCTAGAGATCTATAAGTTAAGGTCAAAATCTAGAAGTCCACCGACAAGGTGTCCTTGGTGTCTCAAGTCTAAGGACCAATCACGCCATTGTGACAATGAATCTTGCTGGTTGACAGTTAGGTAACATTACCATCCAGCGATTCATAATAGATCAGTTCAGTGAACTCATTCTCTAATGAGCACCTACAGATTTACCTTAGTGTCTCCACACAAGCGACTATGAGACCAGTCACCCTCATCATATGAGCAGGTGCAACCTGTACTAGTCTAACCAGATATTCGATGTCCTTCTCGAATATCCTCCGACTAGGAACAATAAGAATATACGCTTAAAGATATTAATCCCATTATTATGATCTCATCATAATAGTATCCATTGCACATATTCATGGACTTCATAATGAAACGATAAACGAATTACACATAATGAATATAAAAGCCTTATTATTATTATTAAGAACAAGATTGTACAAGTTATGATTGGCTTGAGACACCCATAACTAACACTCCCTTCTTGACGAAGTCCGGCTTGGAGTTGTCCTTGCCCCTCATGCCCTCCACTTTGGCCATGGTGTCTTCTACCAGCTGAGCTCTTTGGACCATCTCAGTGTAAGTTTGAATGTTGTGAGGTCCAAGCTTCTCGATGAACATGGGCCTAAGCCCATCCATGAACCAATTTGCCTTCAGTCTTTCGGTTCCCACTAGGTGTGGGGCATACACAGCAAGACATGTGAACTGAGCCTCATACTCAGCCACAAACATTCCTTTCTGCTTCAGTGCGGCAAATTCCACCACCTTCTTTTCCTTAACTCTTTCAAAGAAGTATTTTCCATGGAGGATCTCTAGAAATCCTGCCCACTCCAGCTCAGCTACATTTGGTAGGTGGGCCAATGTGGCCTTCCACCATGCTCGGCATCCTTAGTGAATTGAAATGTGGCCAGTACCACCTTCTCCCTGTTAGTGCATTGCATGACTTGGAAGGTCCTTTCTATCTCTTCCTTCCAGTTCGCTGCCTCGTCCGGATCAGGGGATCCATAGAAATGAGGAGGGTTCAAACTCCTAAAGTTGCGGTGTAAATCACCCACTCCATTCCTAGCAGCAACAGTAGCCTAATTTCCAGCCTGAAACACATTTTGTAAAGCCTGAGTCAATCCCGCCATGGTTTCTTGCATAGCTTGCCACTGGTTGCGAGCCATTGCAGTTAAGTGTCAGTGTTATAAGGGTTCCTGAGAAAGGATGGAAATCGATTAATGTCTCTAGATACATTATAAGAGTCAATAGGTAGGAGTGTTTTGTTTATTCTATCCTATTCCCAATCTCTACCCATTCTCACCAGGACTATATTAATTTCCATGACCTAGGTTCTATAGGTATCTCCTAATCCTGAGACATATATCCTATTTGGTATTCCTAGGCTCTGATACCACTATACTGTCACGTCTCGAGAGTTACGCAACTGATATAAGAATTATTCAGAATAATTTGAGTTGATATCCCGAGACGTGAACAGTCGGCAAATAAGCCTCTAGCTAGCATGCACTAAATGTATAACAACATACATCATCATTGGGACCAAATATTGAACTCAACTAATCTTGTATTTAAATCTCAACTCATTGTATTCCAAATGAAAACTATTACAGGACAAAGACTCTAAAAAGAAAAGTACATTTTATTCCTCACTTCCTACTACATGAATCTAACACTCAAAGCAAACTACTATAACTAGACTCATAGTTGGGACGCTCATCACTCGGACGCATTCCCATCCTCGACTTGCTCCCCCTCTTGAACTTCATAGTCACCTAGATTGGGTAAAAGTAGGGATGAGCAAACTAGCCCAGTAGGATTTATATCTCAATGTGCGGGCAATGATATAAGTGATTAACAATTTAGAACTAGGTAAGCACGATGAATGTCATGATATGCATGTACGAATAAAACTCGTTAAAACATGAACAAGCTAGATAGAGTGATCATGATGAACAAGATTTTAGAACAAGATGACAATAGATCACTTTGTACAAGCACACAAGATTTCACTTGATGTCAATAGCTTTCGAGAACGCAAGAGATCACTAATTGCAATAAATGTAGGATGGCCATATCATGCAAGCAAGCAAGCACGCACAAACATGATAATGTAACACTAATCAGGCCATAGACACTAATGTACACCAAGAAAAGATCCATCAAGAATGTACACTAGGACATGTGTATATGGTTATTGTATCTATCATTCAACACGCACGCACGACTCCCAGCGCAGATGCAACGTCAGTAATCATTATACCCCATGGTTAACAGTATATTTATGACTCTCCATCATTGGGGCTAGACTAGAGCCCTTGGACACTCGTCGTGCCCGGTCAGCATCTCACTTAAATTTTAAATGTAGATACCCACAGTCATTAATAATGGCCAATGAGAGTTTCAATAAGTAAGCATGTGTAATGTCATGTTCATGGTGATGATGAGAACAAGTAATAAGTAAATTGAACATGATTTCATGATAACAATGGTCAAGTGATAAATTTGGTAGTATTTATACTTTAATTCAATCTTTACATTAATGGCTTTAGTCTAGATTGTAAATCACACTCACAAGAACAAGATGAGAGAGGAAGTGCACGCTATATCCAAGGAACTTCAATGGTACAACCAACTCATCGGCTATGTGGCAATCCATGGTCAAAGGAGATTTACGGAGGCCTTGGAGAAAAGGTCGCTAATCTACCGATTCGGAATGATCGGTAGAGAGCTTCCAAGTTCCCAAGAAAAAGGCTGCCTAGATGTGCAAGTGTGTAGTGATGTACGCGTGTCAATTCACAAACCATCGGTCTCAAACTCGCGGGAAGCACTTAACAATATAACATGGAATAAAACTATGCACTTTAACTAATCATGGTTTGTAAGATTTTAAGATAACAATTATCATTTAAACATGGTAGAACAGTAGGAAGATTAAATCATAAGTTGCATGAATGGATCATAACATTTAAGGAGCACTTAGAATAGCATTCATGTAATTAAAGCTTTTAAATGGGTTAATCACTTTTAAGCCATTAAATAGTACTCATGAGATGATTAGAACCAAGACATACAAATTATACACTTGTAAACATGTTAAACTGACCTCGGGTAAGCCCTGAAGTATGCGTCCAACACAGTGGACGCACTTTAACACGCAATGCACAGCGAACACCGGCAAAAACAGTGAACAGTCAAAATCGCGTCCACATGCATGGCCGCGTTCATGATTGAATCACGGCGGGAGATAAGGACGCGTCTATAGAAAATTATTAAAAAAAAGTTGGGCGGGAAAACCCTCTAAAATGCGTTGGGGTCGGACGCCGTGTTTCAGAGCGGCCCGGACTCCTAACCGGCGCGCAGACCCACGTGAGGCATGGACTGGTCAAGGCCCAAATCACGTCTGGGCATGTAGATGCATTTCATGGGATCGCGTCGCCCCTAGGCGGTGCGATACCAGGCCCTTGAATCGCGTCCACCTACATGGATGTGGTTCAGGGTCAGACCGAAAACCTAGAAAAACTACACTCAAGGGGGGTTCGATCATACAACGCTTATATCTTCTAAACTAGGGCTCTTCGGACAAAAGTCTCAACATGAAAGTTGTTGGGAACATGAAAAAGGAGAGAACTATAATTTTTAAATAATTTTAAACGGCCTCGATATGTATGATAAATTGACTTAAATAGGAAAAGACCCTAACATGCGCGACTTTGACAAAACGCTTATAATTCAACATCTACTCATTGGAATTCGATGAAACCAATTAGGCACGAAACTAGACTTGATGCTCTACATATTGGTATAAGATGTGTTAATATTTGGCCCGAGAAAGCCTACCTTTTGGGTTGATGAACTCTCATTCTTTAGACATCCGTTGTTCAGACCACTGTTTGAAGAATGCTTAATACTCCGTGTATACTGCATGGAAATTGGGGATTCCAGTTGGGTTAGAACGTAGACTTGACCCTCTTTCCAGAGGTATAGGCCTTGCACGATGGGATGTAGGTTTGACCTACCTTTGGTCGACTCCAAGAGGACGGTTTGCACTGATCGTAGCAGACGAAAAGAGGAAGAAGATGAGCTTGTTGTGGTCGATCCCAGCTCGCCAGCCACCAAGAGCCCCTCCACACGACCCCAGCAAGTTCTAAAACTCGTCCCTAGGGTTTGGGTGTAGAGTATTAAGCAACCATAGTGTTTAGGAGTCCTATTGTGACAAGGAAAGCTAAGTTGCGGTTTTGACATATTAGTTTCCTATTTTGAGGATTTCTTTCTCCATTTGAGTGTGTGAGGCTTTAGGAAACCTCCCACCCTAGTTAAGCACGAATTTGGGTTGCCAAGAATGCAAGATCTCTTCCCAATTCAACTCTAATTACCTCTTCCTAATTTTAGCTTATTTAAAGTTGCGAATTTCTATGTATTTTCTTGCTTCATTTGATTTTTTGGGCCAAATGATGTCCATTGGCACAATTATGATATTGGGTCATTAATATATAATGTTAGAAGTCTCCCCAACATTTTTATTTAATTTATGGTTGCGTCGTATTTCTGTGTTAACGGTTTTCCGACTTCTTTCCTAATTTGGATAATCAGTCACAATAACTCTTAAACCTAGCCCAAATAATTTTTTATTGACCCAAATTTCTTGATGGGTCATTAGAGGATATTATTTGAAGTCTATATATGATTTTTATTTAATTTTTTAACTCATCCAAGTACGTGTGATAATGATTTTTTGACTTGTTCATGAATTACGATAATAAGTCGCGAACCACTTTAAACTGGCTAATCCGATTTTTCTTGGCAAAATTTCTTTGTGAAACATTTAGTAATAATGTTTGGGGTTGATTTATAATTTTTTATGGAATTTTTCAATATGTTTTAGTACATATAATAATGGTACATATGTTTTAAATAATTTGATATTATGGAAATTATTTATTTCTATTTATTTTGAATTTTTGTGTAATTAAAATTTCCGAGGTGCTACACATCTAGCTAAGAAGCTTACTCAGTTGAGTTTGCTTTTATTACAAGAAGTTCAGAAAATTCCTGAAAAAGGAAGGTAAAGGGTTTATGAAAAGAAGGCTTCAAGTAAGTAGCTCTTCAAAGCTTAAACACCCTATGAAAAAAAGATCTGATAGAGTTGATTGTTATAACTATATGAAACCAAGGCATGTCAAATCAGAATCTTCTGATGTTCAGAAGAAAACTCACCCCAAATGGAAGATAAACAAGCCCAAAGCAATGGTTGGAACCTGGAGTGAGGAGGAAGATGATGATGAAGGGGAGAGCTCAGAAGCTGATGAAACAGGACACCAAAATCTGTTTAATGGTTAAGGGAGGAGAAGAAGATTAAGATGAGGTAATGTCTCCTTTAAAGATTTTTCACTCGGTGATTGAGAGAAGGTTACTTTGAACTGCTTGACCAATATGATGAAGTAAAAAGAGAAAATAAAGCTCTTAAGAGGAAAAAAATCATATTGTTTACGACACTTCTATGAAAGAAAAGGATGAGGAACTTGCAAAAGAATCTGTAATTAAAAGAGAACATTGAAGAGTTGAAGCTAGCTAAAGGAAATTAAGTACGAAAAAGAAATAAAATTGTATGTGGGAAAATATGATGCAATTAAGAGTGTGAATACAGGAATGAAGAAAGAAATTGAAGAACTTCAAAAGGAGGTAACTAAAAGACAAGAAGTTTTTAAAAACATTTGTCAGTTGTAAAATCAATCTAGAGGCTCTATTAGGAACAAAATTAAACTTTAACAAGAGAAGTGTTAGGATTCAATCCCACAAAGAAGAAAGAAATTGAATGAAAACTATCACATTTGTTTCCTCAACAAGATCTGTCACACCCCCGACATTTAGCAGCAGAATAAATATCGATAGCATGAGCGATACGAGTACGAGTATCACAGTCGAGTAATTCAGAGCGACAACTAAGTAACAAATGAATCGAGACAATAATTGTTCCAGTCAAATAGTTTATTTCATTTCCATCAAATCAAACTACAACCTTAAATAATCAGAGCCAAACATAGGGCCATTATTGTATTTCAAAGTACATTGACACAATGAAATAACTAGCTATTACAAACTCTATGGACTCTAACACTCTAGCATCTGGTTATATCGACGGGTACATTTGAGAGCTCTCACTCTTCCCCAGTCCCATCATGTTCAATCTCATAGTCATCTCCTGAAAATGTTTGGAAAGCAGGTGTGAGTGCGCTAACGCCCAGTAGGATTTACATCTCATGGTGCGGGCATAGTTTACATGAATTAACAATTTATTAGGCAAGATACTAGCATGTAGTATTATGGCAAGATGATCATGATAACGATAGGACAATTCCAAGATATAATATGTACGAAAATGATTCAGTAAGCTAAATCTAGTGACAATTATCTGTGAGACGGAACAATTTAAGAATGGAATGGATGACAGTACGATCATTTGTCATATGGAAGAGATTTAGTCTATACATATACATGGGATATCACAAGTTGAATTCCATGAATTCGAATGGATAATGGCATATTGGATTCAATAACGATGAAATGTATAATAGATTTGGCCATTTCACATATAACAGTTCAATCAATCAATCAATCATTCAGTCATTCAATAAGAGTGTGGAAATTACCCAGATCAATCTTGCATTCAATTAGGTGATTGCCAGACACCTCAATGGATCATATACTCTCACGATTATAAGTATTTCGGGTGCTCCTCCAAGACCAAATTGGGCCCTATTTGCACAAGCATGGTTATGAACCGAAGTTCCAATTTTTTTGGTAATTCCATTCATTCATTTATGGCCAATACGAATTCAAAATAGTAGACAGTATGTACTGAAGATCATGTCAATGATTATAAAGAACAAAGCAAGGGGCATGATTCTGAGTAAATTTCAGCAGCATAACAACTTAATACTTTAGTTCAATCTTTATGTTTAATGACTTGGTTTCAAATATCAAATCACACTCACGAGAAGTAGATAAGAACAGAGGTGCTTTCTATCTTCTAGGAACTTCAATGGTACAACAACTCGGTCTCCATAATGGAATCCATGGAGTATGAAGATTTATGGAGGTCTTAGAGAAAAGGTCACTAGTCTGCCAATACGGAATGACCAGCCGAGAGTTTCAATTCCCCAAGAAGAGGGTTGCCTATATGTGCAATGTGACATGTAGACATGTCTCAATATCATAATCCACGGTTTAACAAGACGGAAAGCAATTAACAAGCAAGCATGACATGTATGCATTCAGTCTACCACATGGTTGCTGCAATTTTTTACATATAGCACTTTTCATTTATGAACAAGACAAAGTATGGACAACACAATGATATTCACATGGCATATAGAATCAAGTATCATTATGAGCACTTAGAATAACAGTTCATATTCTTGTAACTTTCATGTAGGTTGATAACTTTTAGGCCATTGACTAAATAACTAACATGATATAACAGTAAAACATGCATAAGATTGATTGTACAACTCAAGAAAACAGTCTCGGGTGGCCTCTAAATCGCGACGGGTTCAATCGTCGCACTTCAAAGGACCTTACCCAGGCGAACACAACACTGTGCAAAATTTCAGAATCACGACGGACCTACCTGTCGCGTTCAAATCACGATAGGACAGATCGTCGCCTTTACCAACAGGAATCGATGTCAGAACGATTACTATTTCAGAAACGCGGCTTACGTCTGTCGCCTTCATGTCGCGACCGACCGATATGTCGCTATGACTTTTGAATCGCGACGTCTATACATGTCGTGTTCAAGAGTTGACTAAAAATCCAAATATAAAAACAATGCAAAAAAAACTTGGGCGGGAAAACTGGTCAAATCGCGACGGAAGGGAAAACTGGTCAAATCGCGACGGCATGTACCGTCGTGTTTAAGACCGACACTGAAACCTATACGACACACAGTTTTATGTGTCATAAGGTCAAGTCAACAGGTAAACGTGACGGAATGTTTTGTCGCCTTTTACAGAAACGTGACAGTCTAGTATGTCACGTTCATGCAAAGAAGACGCGAAGTCTGGAATGGTCGCATTTTAGGTTTCAACCGAAAACAGTATAAACTGGGTAGTCATGCATGCAATGCTTATAACTCAAGATCTAGAGCACTTGGAACAAAAGTATGAACATGAAAGATGTTGAGTACGATGAGTAGAAGAGAACAACGATTTTGGTTTGACCCGATTTGGCCTCGGTTTGCATGAAACACAGTAAGAACACATAAAGCTCTAATCATGCGCGACTCTTGGAAAACGCTTAATACTCATAACACGGTTTATAAAAATTAGGGAAAATAAGTGCATATGAAACTAGACTCGATGCTCTTTCCAAGGTATGTGTTACGTTTACTTCAAGCCTGAGAACACCTACCTTTGAGTGGATCTAAGAGGTGTCTATTCCAAGTTGAAGCAGAGAACGGTTGGGAGAAGTGTAGCAACCTGAATTTTTAAGAAAAATAAAAATTTAAAAATAAATAATTTAAACTAGCTAAATGGATATTTAAATGAAAAGAGCATTAAATAAAACCCATTAATGGAAAGAGTAATGGGCTTTGCTTAATGGATCCTCTAAAATTTATTGGGTCAAAAATATGAATTTACAAAGGGAGAATAATAGGAAAATACCCTAAATTCGTAACTAAATTATTACCTAAATAGAAAAGGGGTGGTTAATGCATTAAATAGGAAGTTAGAGTTGGAATTGGATTCCTAAACCTACCCCATATGGTTTAGCACGAATTTAGATCTCTTCCTAGACTAAATAGGGATTTGAAAGCAAGGAAGGAAGGTTAGAGTAAGGAAATTTCGTAATTTAAGAGGATTAGAGTAGTAGTAGGAATAGAAATACATACTTGCATAAATACACCTCTTAAACTCTCTTGGGCAACCTAGCTCGTTGCCAAGAGTTGCTGGACGTGGAGAGGAGGTTAGGAGGAGAGGATTTCGTGGAGAGAAGAAGAGCTTGAAGCTTCTTCCCTTATTCTTCAAGTTTTAGCCCTAGAAGACAAATCGAGTCAAAGGTAGGCATTCTCACAAGCATAAACCATGAAACTTTTTCTGTAGTTCTTCCTACCCTCTTGAACGAAACCCCCAAGTTTCATATTTTTCCATCAATCCTATCTTCTGTTCTTAATTTTTGAAATTCTGCAAACATGGTAACCCCGAGACAACATGTTAAATCCATATCTCCTTGTATACTTGATCCCATGCTATGAAATTTTTATTGTAAATACTTGATCGTGTTAGGGATCTTTTGACCCTGAGATCCCTAATTTTGTTGAGCATGTTACTCGATTAGATCCATCTTGCTCCCTGTGTCATGTTCTAAGTTACTCGTTCTTGTTCGTTCTCAAACCATGTTCAAACATACTCTCTCTCGAATCCCTATTTACTGGAAGTACTCTCGCATGTCTAGTTTCATTTGCCACTGATTTCATGATTTTCATTGCATATATATTTAGTTATGATTTTCTGAACTACCCTATGTCAAAAAGGCAAGTTTCTAGACCGCAATCCAAGACAGAGCAGAACTCTGTCAGACCCAGGCTACGGACCTGAGAACGCGACGGCCCGACATGTCGCCTTCTCAAGCCCATCGCGATGCCCTTCTTGTCGCGTTCTGAACGCGACAGGACACCTGTCGCGTTCTGGCCGCCTGAACAGACAGCCCTGTCGCAACCCGTACAGGACCCTGTCGCGATCTGCCCACCCCTGTCGCAATCCTCATTGACCTATGTCGCCTTCACAGAAATTTTGGTGAAAAACCCATAAAAATATTTCTGTCACTTTCTAAATAATCCTTACGCCTTTTTACCGTTATACGCCCAGTAAAAACCTTGCCTAAAAATGGAGCAATATTGAATAATTTTAAATACATCTTCATGACTTATTTCTATCTATGATTCCTCTTGCACTTGCACACACATGAACCATCCATATATGGCTGAAATCTTGCAGAAAATATCTCATAAGGTATTGCAATAAAGCATATTAACTACCCTATTTTAACAGACTTGTATTCGTTTCTTGCGTCGTTTATATACCGATATTGACGCTCCACTGTTCTAGAATTCCTCTAGAACGTCGAGCACCTGTTTTATATACCCACTTTACTTGGCTTGTGGTGAACTCTCCGTCGGATATTCCTTTCGCCGGACTAGTGAACTCTTGCACAAGGCCTCCGTAAGTCTCCTCTGATCATGGATTCCCACATGATAGACGAGCCGGTTGTACCCTAAAACCCATTACACCTTTAGGGATCGATATGATCCAAACGGCTATTAGAAGTTCGCTCTTATCTTAAATCACGCCGAACCTCTAGACCTGTGCATAACAAGGCCAGTGGGAGGGACGTGAGTTCCACCTGACTGCCAACACCATGTGCGCGTGTTGTACAACTGTTACTATCGCCTGTTTACTCGTCGCATTACGTGCAATGTCCACTAGCGTTCATCTATACCCTACTCGCTCATCTATTCACGTTCACTCTACTATCTCGTCTATTTCCATCTAGTGACCTCATCTATTTCTTGGTACTCTCTATTTGGCCATTAAATGATTGATTGTCTACGATAAAAAACATGCCTATACTAGGCAACATTATAAGGCCCGATCTGGTCGTTGGGAGGAGCACCTGAAAGGCTATAACTCGCGGGGGTCTAATGATCTGGGTGATGGCATACACTGTAACACCCCATATAAGAATATGTTAAATGGACTAAATCAGCAAACTACCAACAACCCGGACTAGTCATTTTCAGAGCTCGAGCAGGAAAAGAACTCTGAAGTTAAGCATGCTCAGTTGGGAGTAGTCCCAGGATGGGTGACCTTCTTGGGAAGTCTACCAACTGGCACGGTTGTTGGGCCAGTTTGCTGGTTGGGTCGTCACAAATGGTATCAGAGCACCGGTTGAGATTGCACATGAATATACATAAATCATCATCTTCATTGCATGCTAAGTATGTCCACATGTGTAGAAAACACTAATGAGAAGTGAAAGATAGATAAGAAAATGGTTAGGAAACATAGTAACCTGGCTCTAATGGTGGCTGAAATTTATTACAGCCATGGCTTCGAGAGGTAGGCGTGGTGGAGCGCCGGCCCGTGATGACGAGCCGCGACGTGATGAGCAGGCGGAGCAACAGGCCCCAGCACCGCGAGGCCCTGTACTTCCCCCACCGCCGCCTGTGGATTACGGAGTATTCATGCAAGGTCTGGTGCAAACCATGCAGACGCAGGCTCATACCCAGGCAGCACTCCAGGCTCAGTTGGAGGCCCAGGTAGAATAATGAAACAACTACTAGTTTGCTATTTAAATTGTATGATATTGTGTTTATTAGTATTGCCTATTGTTAATGTAGCAGGCTCAGGCTCCAGCTCAGGACCATGGTGGACCTTCCATCATGAGCGATTCAAGAGGATGGCCCCACCCTCTTTTAAGGGGGAGAGTGGATCCATTAATGGCAGAAAGTTGGATGAGGGAGACGGAGAAAATCTTCCGAGCCATCAGGTGCCTGATGAGGATAAGGTGACACTAGCCACCTACATGCTACAGGTAGACTTTTAATTTTGTATGTTTGTGTGTTTTGCTTAAGTTATAAATCGTTAGTTGGTGCTTATGAAGTGTATTGCAGGAGAGAGCAGATGTATGGTGGTCCTCCCTACTACGTACACGTCTTGAGGACGGAGCAGTAGACGTGGCGTGGGACGCGTTCGTGAGGCTCTTCCGAGCCAAGTTCGTCCCAGAGCATATCCAGGACAAGATGGAGCAAGAATTCCTTTCCCTGACGCAAGGATCAATGACCGTCCTGGAATACGAGGCAAGGTTTTCTGAACTCTCTAAATATGCACCGCACATTGTTGAGGATGAGCGTAGAAAGACCAAGAAATTCGTGATGGGTCTCAAACCATCACTGAGGCGAGGCTTGTGGCGTTCGACCACCGGACGCTGGACGAGGCCCTTAGCGCTGCTTGTAGGCAGGAGGGCGAGATGGAGCAATACTTGGAAGAAAAGAAAGCTTCACAGAAGAGGCCAGCAGCGACCTTCCAGCGGCAAGATAAGAAGAAAGCGACGTACCAGCCTCAGCAGAAATCGACAGTTACCGGCAGTTCACAGGTACCTTCTGTACGTTCCCCCGGTGTGAAGAGGAGTGTCCCCACTGTGGAAAGACACATGGCGGTACCGAATGCTAGATGATCTCGGGCAAATGCTTAAAGTGTGGTAGTAGTGACCACAAGATCAAGGACTGCCCTAGGCTTCAGCAAGTTACTTAGCGAGGAGCAGCGGCGACGGCGGCAGCGGCGCAGCGACAGGACGACCCGGAAGCCTCGAGCCCCAGCTCGAGTGTTTGCTTTAGCTCGTGAGGAGCCGAGCAGGCGGAGCATGTCACCGAAGGTACAGTTTTACTTTTCGGTGTGCACGCTCAGGTTTTGTTTGATATGGGTGCTACTCACTCGTTCATTTCCGAGCGGTTCGCTAGGCAGTTAGCCCTAGAGTCAGGTGTAGAGTCTGAGGAGTTAGAGGTTCCCCTGTATGTGCACACCCCTGCGGGTACGGTATCGACTAGGAAGTGCATTCCGACGTTACCTGTGTGCATTGAGGATAGAGTCCTAGCTGGGTGCTTCTTCTTGCTAAAGATGAAGGACTATGATGCTATTCTTGGTCTGGATTGGCTAGAGGAGCACTATGCGTTAGTGGATTGTCGTCGGAAGAGGATTGTTTTCTGCATTCCTGGTGAGGACGAGTTCTCTCATCCCTTGCCAAAGAACTTAGCGGGAAAGTTAGTCATCTCTACCATGAAGGCGATGCGCATGGTGAACAAGGGTTGTGACGCATTTCTTGCCACGTTATGCTAGTACCCGATGCTGGTTCGTCACTGACTCTTGCAGAGATCGATGTGGTGCAGGATTTTCCAATGTCTTTCCCGATGACTTGTCTGGATTGCCACCGGATAGGGAATAGAGTTTACCATAGAGTTGCTCCCACGCACCTCTCCTATCTCGAAGGCCCCATATCGGATGGCACCTGCGGAGTTAGCCGAGTTGAGGAGGCAGTTGCAAGAGGTGCTTGATAAGGGATTTATTCACCCTAGTGTTTCCCCTTGGGGCGCCCTGTATTATTCGTCAAGAAAGACGTGTCACTTATTGGTGTGCATTGACTACAGGAAGCTGAACCAAGTGACTGTAAAGAACAGGTATCCCTACTTCGTATTGATGATCTGTTTGACCAGTTGCGAGAGGCATCAATCTTTTCCAAGATTGATTTGCGATCTGGTTATCATCAGCTGTGGATTAGGAGTGAGGATGTGTCCAAGACGGCATTTAGAACCGTTATGGACATTATGAGTTCTGGTTCTTCCTTTCGGATTGACCAACGCCCCTGCAGCGTTCATGGATCTCATGAACCGGGTGTTTAGACCTTACCTAGATAGCTTTGTCGTAGTGTTTATTGACGACGTGTTGGTCTACTCTCCGGATGAGACCACTCACCGTCAGCATCTGAGGTTAGTGTTAGGGGTTCTTCGTGAGCATAAGCTGTATGCAAAATCAGCAAGTGCGATTTTTGTTGCACGAGGTTCATTTCCTCGGGCATGTTATCTCCGGCGCTGGTGTTATAGTTGATCCAGCGAAGGTCCAGGCTGTTATGGATTGGGAGATTCCCAAGACCCCTTCGGAGATTCGTAGTTTTATTGGGTTAGCTGGTTATTATCGGCGATTTATTGAGGGATTTTCATCCATCGCCGCCCCTTTGACTCAACTTACCAGGAAGGGAGTGAAGTTTGTTTGGTCCGAGAAGTGTGAGAGTAGTTTTCAATTATTGAAGACTAAACTCACGTCAGCCCCGGTGTTAGTTTTGCCGAGCGGTGTAGAGGGTTTCGCTATCTATACGGATGCATCTCGGATTGGTTTAGGCTGTGTGCTCATGCAGCAAGAAAGGGTAGTGGCTTATGCTTCTCGTCAGTTGAAGGAGCATGAGAAGAACTATCCGACTCATGACTTAGAGCTCGCGGCAGTGGTTCATGCACTAAAGATCTGGAGGCACTATCTCTATGGTGTCAGATTTGAGGTGTTTACCAACCACAAGAGCTTGAAGTATCTTTTCTCCCAAAAGGAATTGAACCTGAGGCAGAGGAGATGGATTGAGTTCTTGAAGGACTATGACTTCGACCTTCAGTATCACCCTGGAAAGGCGAATGTTGTAGCGAATGCGCTAAGCAGAAAGAGGCCATCTCTCCAACAGGACTGGAAGATGTTAGAGGATGCGGCTTGCGTTTGACTGAGTTAGAGTCATCGCTATGTCAGGCATTTGTAGCTCAGTTATCCCTTAGATCCTCAGTTTTGGATGAGGTGATCGAGCGACAGGGAGCCGACCCTAGACTCTTAGAGTTAGTGGGCAAGGCAGGCATTGCTCGTGATGAGGACGGTGTGATTAGATTTCAGCATCGAGTTTGTGTCCCTGATTTAGTGGATGTCCGTGAGCATGTGTTAGCGGAGGCTCATAGATCGCGATTCTCTATTCATCCGGGTAACACTAAGATGTACCAAGACCTGAAGAGGTCATTTTGGTGGTCCGGCATGAAGAAGGATGTTGCGGATTATGTGTCTAGATGTCTAGTATGTCAGCAAGTGAAAGCCGAGCGGCAGTGACCATCAGGCCTTATGCAGAGGATGGATATCCCAGTATGGAAGTGGGAAGCTGTCACTATGGATTTCGTATCGGGTTTGCCTCGATCTAGAAGGGGCAATGACTCGATTTGGGTATTGTGGATAGATTCTAGAAGACTGCTCATTTTTGCCTATGAAGAAAAGCAGTCAGTAGAGAGTTTAGCTAGATTGTATGTTAGCGGTATCATTAGATTGCATGGTGTGCCGAAGTCGATCATTTCGGATCGAGATCCGAGATTACTTCGAGATTGTGGAAGGGTCTTCAGGATGCGTTAGGTTCGGAGCTTAAGCTCAGTTCGGCGTTTCATCCCCAGATTGACGGACAGTCCGAGAGGACTATCCAGACGCTCGAGGATATGTTAAGAGCGTGTGTTCTGGATTGGAAGGATGATGGGAGCGCCATTACCTCTTGTGGAGTTCGCATACAACAACAGCTTTAATGCGAGTATTGGTATGGATCCATTCGAGGCGTTGTATGGTAGGCCCTGCAGATCTCCGTTATGTTGGGAAACTTCGGATAAGATTCAGCTTATCAGGAAAAGGCTTATTGCGGCACAGGATAGGCAGAAAAGCTATGCCGACAACAGGAGAAAGGATTTGGAGTTTGAGGTTGGCGATCATGTCTTCTTGAAGATATCGCCTACTCGTGGTGTCGTCAGATTTGGCAGGCATAGCAAGCTAAGCCCTAGATTCATTGGTCCTTATGAGATTCTCCGACGTTTGGGCAGCGTGGCGTACGAGCTAGCTTTACCCCCAGCTTTGGCTAGCATTCACCCTGTATTCCACGTATCTATACTCAGGAAGTATGTCCGAGATCCGTCTCATGTGATTAGTCATGAACCGGTGGAGATCCAGCCAGATCTTTCGTAGTCGAGCAACCAGTAGCCATTCTTGACCGGAAGGTTCAGCATCTCCGGAACAAGAGTATTGCGTCGGTGAAAGTTCTATGGCGGAACTTCTCACGAGAGGAGGCTACGTGGGAGCTTGAGGATGCGATGAAGAAGAAGTATCCCCTTTTGTTGAGTAGTGTCGTTCTAACTTCGAGGACGAAGTTTCTTTAGGGGGAGAGGGTGTAAGGCCCTCGAATTTCCGTCGCATTATTTGTATTTGTGGTGTATATTTGTGCTTGTGTATGTATATACATATTTACGTACGTATTGATTAGTATAATTACGTGTGCATATGTTTATATTAGATGTAATAATGCATGTATGATGGTGATAGTATGGATACACTACCATAACATATTGCATGTATATATGCATGCTATGCATAGTTGTCTGCATATTTTAGAGTTCTGGACGAAGGCCATCTGGCGTCAACCCCTAGCCGTTGAGGTGGTGTCAGCGTCCATGACACCACCTCAACGGCTAGGGGTTGACGCCAAGATGGCCTTCGTCCAGAACTCTAAAATATGCAGAAAACTATGCATTGCCCAGCCGGAAGTGCAGGAACTAAGTGCCACAGGGCAAAGTGCTACGCTATGGGAGCCACCTCTTGAGGCCATAATGGCGCAAAGTGCTACATAGTGGGAGCCACCTCTTGAGCCTGTGGGGGCCACCTCTAGAATCCCGCCTGCCTGTGGTTTGATTGTGTGCTATATGTGAGCAGCGACGAGGACGTCGCTTATATAAGGGGTATATGTAACACCCCATATAAGAATATGTTAAATGGACTAAATCAGTAGACTACCAACAACTCGGACTAGTCATTTTCAGAGCTCGAGCAGGAAAAGAACTCTGAAGTTAAGCGTGCTCAGTTGGGAGTAGTCCCAGGATGGGTGACCTTCCTGGGAAGTCTACCAACTGGCACAGTTGTTGGGCCAGTTTGCTGTTGGGTCGTCACAATGGTATCAGAGCCTTGCCCAGCGGACGAAGTGCAGGAACTAAGTGCCACACGGGCAAAGTGCTACGCTATGGGAGCCACCTCTTGAGGCCATAATGGCGCAAAGTGCTACATAGTGGGAGCCACCTCTTGAGCCTGTGGGGGCACCTCTAGAATCCTGCCTGCCTGAGGTTTGATTGTGTGCTATATGTGAGCAGCGACGAGGACGTCGCTTATATAAGAGGGGTAGATTGTACACCCCATATAAGAATATGTTAAATGGACTAAATCAGCAGACTACCAACACCCGGACTAGTCATTTTCAGAGCTCAGCAGGAAAAGAACTCTGAAGTTAAGCGGCTCAGTTGGGAGTAGTCCCCGGATGGGTGACCTTCTGGGAAGTCTACCAACTGGCACGGTTGTTGGGCCAGTTGCTGGTTGGGTCGTCACATACACATAACACATGAACACGCAAGATTTGATCTATGGCAATCAATAATCAACCAGTCAATTATTGTTTTACTTGAATCTCGTGGTTGAAAGAATATCGACCAACACGCTATCATGACTTATGCATGTTGTGCAACTTTACTTGTTATCTTGTTATACGGCCAATCCGATGTCAACACTTGTCGTGCTATACTCTCGTGCATTGTGCTATGCTTCTCATTACCGTGTACCAGTACTTTCTATATGTTTCTCGTTACTCTCTCTAGTTATCATGCTTATAAGACCTAATCACTTAAAGCATGCTTGATCCTGAGATTTAGTCCTACTGGGCGTTATCGCTCACCCTGCGTTATTTGTCGTTGTGTTCTCAGGTGAGACCGAGGATGAACCATACACTCAGAGGACGGGGACGACCTGGAGTGATGTCTTGAGTACCCTAGCGTCCTATTGTATATTAGCGATGTAGTAGTTAGGTTTGAAGTTCAGTCTTTTGCTTTATTCCAATGTAATCGGGCCAATAGGTTGGCTCTGATATAGGTTGTAACTAGACATTTGAAAAGTTGTTAATGAGAAAGATTGCTTTAGTATTATTTATTGTGCAATGGTTGATGTCTAGTACTCGCTCTATACCGTACCTTGCAACTACCTTCGCGCTCCGGTATTCCGCGTCGGGGCGTGACAGTTTTGTGGTATCAGAGCCTAGGTTATTTCTAGTATAGGGTGATCTAGGTTAACCTGCTCTACTAGAGTCAATATCCCACCTATGTGAGTTGTGGTTAGAGCAGGGGTAAATAGCTAAAATAAACCACACACGCAACATTAAACTTTTAGCACCATTATAACATCAAACTATTTTGTAGGAACTAAATAGCTACAATGACTGCGGAACGTGCTCAGATGAGAGGCATGCAACAGTCCCTCCAGGAACGTCGTGCCCTACTACAAGCCACCCAGCAAGGCGGTGGTAACCGCGGAGGGAACCAACCAGGTCCAGGCGAGCTGCATCGCAATTTAAGGAGTCTGAACCCGCCTAGGTTCAGTGGGTCTACGGATCCAGATGAAGCGGAGCACTGGCTAAAGGAAACGGAAAGGATCTTCCGTGTAATGCAATGTGCGGACGGAGACAAACTCCTATTAGCAACATTCCAACTGGAGAAGGATGCCCGCGCATGGTGGGAGTCCGTGGAAGCTACAAGGGCTAACGGCCAATTTACTTGGACCGAATTTAAGGAAGCTTATAATGCTAAATACTTCTCTGAAAGGATCCAGGAGAGGAAGGCCTCCGAATTTGCCGCACTAATACAGAGCACCTTACGATCGCGGAATATGAAGCGCAATCTCCCGATTGGCGCGTTATGCCAATCATCTGGTCAACACAGAAAAGATGAAGGCGAGGAGATTTCTTAAGGGACTCAAGCCTTCATATATTACAACTTGCTCCACTCGACATCCAGACTTATGTCGAGATGGTAAAAGAGGGCACAACTGCTGGAGGATGCGACCGACTTACCGATCGCTTAAGGGTTGACTAGTCAAGAAGGAACCAGCATCGGGGTCCTCAAGCAAGCCCACGAATGACAAGAAGGCCATTCAACGTCACGGGAGGGCCGAATCAAGAAAGGAAGTTCAAGATACCTACTACCCTAAAACCGACAAGACGAAGTGCGAGCATTGTGATAAACCTGGTCATACTGCTGCGGAGTGCTGGAGGAAAGTAGGTGCTTGCCTACGCTGCGGGAATCGCATCATCGGATTCCGAGTGCCCTATGCTGAAGGAGCAGGAGAAGAGAAACGCCCTAATGGGCAAAAGAAGCTGGCCGACTGCAAGCTGTCCAGGAAGTGGAGCCCACCGAGGAGGGTGGAATCGTAGAAGGTACCCTCCAAGTTTCTCTCTATCAGCATTCGTTTTATTTGATACTGGAGCAACCCATTCATTTATATCTCAAAACTTTGCTGATACTGTGAATGCTAAACCCATACCCATGGGTTGTGAGTTCTCTGTCACAACGCCACTAGGGGAAAAGGAGAAACTGAACAAATACTTTCCATCTGCCGATGTAATGATCGGAGACCATAACCTAAAGGCCGACCTGGTATGTATGTCCATGGAAGGGTATGATGTCATATTGGGAGACCGACTGCTTGTCCACATATGGGGCAAGCGTCGATTGTAAAAAGGGAGGGTAACGTTTAGTGACTTTCCTAAATAGCATTCACTGGGATTAGACATAGAAGCGGATGTCTCTAGTCTCCGCCTTAAAAGCCCATAACATGATAAGAAAGGATGTTTTGCTTTCCTTGCGGTCGTCATAGTCGAAAAGAAGGGTTCAAAAATAGAAGACATCCACATAGTCCAGGACTACCCAGATGTATTCCCTGAAGACTTACCGGAGTGCCCCCTGAACATGACGTCAACTTCGCCATCGAGTTGACCTTGGAGCTACCCCAGTATCGCGTCAACCATACCGGATGTCGCCCTGCTGGTGCACTCAGACCGCTAGATATTCGGAGTGGAAATGGGAAAGCATTGGCATGGACTTCATCATGGGTTTACCCAAGACTTGTGGTGGACTCGACGCCGTATGGGTCATTGTGGACCGATTAATCAAATCTGCCCACTTTCTACCCATAAAGAGTACATGGTCTGTGGAGGTGCTAGCTGCATTATATGTCAAGGAGATCGTGCGGTTGCACGGTATTCCGTCATCTATTATCTCAGATCGAGATCCAAGGTTCACCTCTCATTTTTGGAAAGGTCTGCAAACTACCCTGGTACGAAGCTTAATTTTAGTAACGCCTTTCACCCGCAGACTGATGGGCAACTGAGAAGACAAATCAAATTGTAGAAGACATGTTAAGAGCCTGCATTATACACTTCAAGGGTCATTGGAATGACACTTACCCTTGATTGAGTTCGCCTATAACAACAGTTACCAGGCGAGTTTAAAATGGCACCATTTGAAGCACTTTATGGCAGGAATTGTAGATCTCCTGTGTGCTGAATGAAGTGGGAGAACAACAATAGGTGCTAAATCTGATTGCTGTGGAGGCATATCTTCAAACATTGGTTGGGCATGACTATGTGTGACATCAATATCTGTCATTTGAGCATTCTGAACCCCAGGGCATACAAGAATATCATCCACTGGGGCCCTGACGGCTGCTGAATGGAGATAGCATGGAGGAGTGGCTCGGTTACCTTAAGTGCAGCTCCAACACCTAACGAGAACCCGTCTCAACACCAGAGGATTTGCATCCTTAGCACCAACAAAAACTGGACGCCAAACAAGCTTCTCAGCCTGCCAAGAAGGAGGGTCATTAGACTTCTTGCTAGGCTTGGCAGCAAGTGTTTCTTCATGCTGGCCTTGACCAGGGCCACCAGTCTGCTGATTTGAGTTAGTAGGGTCCTTTTTGTAGGCCGATGGAAGATGGCCAATGTAACCACCCCGAGAACCCGACCCGAGGACCGATTTTCGCGGTCGCCGCCACAGATCCGGAGACCCGGAAGGGCTATAAAAATAAGTATAACAGAATATGTAAAGGAAATAAACGTCAACTGCTAACTAGGAGCACACTCGGGAAGCAAAAAGAAGAGCGAGACCGCTGCGTATCGCTCTGGTACAATCCCAACACACACAACTAGTACAAGTAAAAGCAAGTGAATAACAAGTCCCTTAGGGGCATACCCCGAGGGTGATGTACAACGGATGGGGGAAACACTGCTAGCTACGGGGACCACAACTACCGCCCCGTCTTCTCCGTCCGACGCGCACCCTGCCGCTGCTGAGAAGTCTCACCTGGGAAAAAGAAGGGATGAGCTTCACAACAGAAGCTCATTAGAGACTACCAATCTCCTACTGGCTCTAACAGGTAGTCAAAACTATGTATTTAATTAAATAACAATAGTTATAGCTTCTACCTACAAAAGAAGAGTGCTGAAGCAAGCTGCCAACTAGCACAGTACGGAAAGACACCTCGGTCGGAAACTCCGTACAACTGCACGTCGTGACCACCACACGGCTGGCAACACACACAGGGAGAGAACCCTGCCTGGACAAGAAACACTAGCTACAGAAAACACTACAACTAGTCAGCCGGTTAGGTGCGTCACTGACGTCTTATCCTCGACCCAGGTTCCAAACCTCCACGTCTCGTCAGAGTGAGGCAGGACACAAAGTATACACAATAGTAACCACCATAGTATGGCCGGACTATGGCCCCACGCCTGACTCTCTAAGGGGTTCGGGGCCGCAAAGAGCGAGGCAGTGAGAAAAGGACTGGTGGCCTGCACGGGTAGAACTCTGGCCGTCCTCGGTGTCCCAGACAACCAAGAGAGCTCTACAAATGACTCGACGCCACTGTCCTAACCACCATTTTCCCTCAACTCTACAGTCAGTTACTCGAGTATGCTCGCCGCCACGAACGCTCCCTCTAAGGCACACGAGGAGGGTGGGTCCCAGGCAACGGTAACAACCTCTCTCACAGGACAAGCCCTTAGGTGCCGAGCACCTGGCGAATGACAAGTGTAGGGCTGTACTAGGAAACTAGCATTGGTGCCATGGGTACAATAAGAAGCGGAAACGGCGAAGACTCTATAGAAAACGGAACTTCGCAAGACCTTATGTGACGGAACGTCTCGGCCAAGCCCGTTAAACCGATAACGTACTTGATCCGAGTCCGCCTCCCGCGAACGAGCCGAAGCCTCGCAGGGATACCAAACCACAGTCCGTGTAAACATAAAGGAAACACACCACATTTTATATACATATCACAAGTTACATAGCCATATTTCACTAAAACGGAAAAGAAGTACAAGAGCCGGGGGCATAACCCGAGGTACAACTGAAGAAAATAAACAACTAACTACACTACACTGCTGGAGCTGCTACTACACAGCTGGAGGTACGACCCTGCACCGCTACGGCACGGCTCTGAACTGGACGACGGGTGAAACGTCCTCCTCGCTCTCACCTGTGGGGGTAGGGGTGAGCCTCGCTAGTCACTGGCTCAGTAGGGAACTCCCCAACAACGAGCAAAACCAAACCACAGGTACGAAAGCAGTAAACAATACCAACAATTTATATAACAGCTAAGCAGGATATAAAAGCTGTAAAAATACTCACCGTCTACCGACCACGAAAAACAACTGTAATAATTAAATGGCAAAACAGTACAGGTGTATAAGCTAAAGTAGAGACAGCCAAACACGAGCCACGTGAACTGGTTCGCGACACCAGAAACTGACTCGGACAAGCTAACACAGGTCTACTCTCAGTCTCGCAGCCACGGACGAAAGGTCCAGCTGCCGCTCCACGTGAAAAGGTCAAGCAACTGTGGAGACCAACTAAACACCACCACTGCGGACCACACGGTCAGGCCCATGCCTGGCACCTGGAGATCCTGGCCTGGACTCTCTAGAGTGAGGCACTGGAAAAAGGACTAGCTGGGGTCCAGTACGTCTACTGGTGTCCGTACCCCCAACTACGAGCGTGCTACAAGTGACTAAAGACAAAACAAGTGTCACTGTCCCACTGTCGTCTTCCCTCAGCCGGATGTACAACTCAAGCAAAGGAGTGAGGGTGTCCAGGTCAGACGACACAGACCTCGACGGTACAACACAAGTACGGGACAAAGCCCCGAGCTAATAGCCTGGCTCACAAAGAACCTGGGGCACCTAACTGGAGAGGTAACCACGGTAGGCGTCGTACTACTCGCCCGTACATAAAACCACGTGCACGTCACCACAAACCACGTGAAACATCACGTAAACCTCGAATAACAACGGTCCACCACAGTGAATCCAACTGGACTCGCGTGAACAACACGCAGCCACGGAAGTAAGTAGCCAACTGCATATCTTGTATGCTAAACACGGAAACTATGTGCACTCAGTGCACCACAGGTGCAACGCACCATTCATTATCGATGAATACCATAATCAGCTATTTCTGTCATACACATGCTGGCGGCAACATCGAATGCCGCTTATGGGAAGTAGACGGCAAGGGATGTGGCCGTCTATATCCCAGCTGATGAAATGGCGACAGTCGATGTTGACGCCAAGATCTTCAGCCTCCTCCTGCAGAAACCCTAAATCAATTCTACAGGTTTTACAACTATTTAAACAACGGGAAAACATGAGGAAACTCTTTCCAAGCCACACATGCATCATATAAGATTAAAACTACATGAATTAACCATTAAATTCCATCAAACCACCCTTAGAACCTCGCATGGATACCATGACCCGAAATTGCCATTTTCATGCAGATTCAGGTATCTAATTTCATTATCACGACCTATAGGAATTAAAGGGTCATCCCTACCTCAGAACACAGCTTAAACCTCCCGAAATCTCCCGGTTCACACCAACCCTCCACGAGCTCCACGGCAATTGCACCACACCACGGCGTTTCCTTGCGCGATTCGGCAATGCCACACGTTCCACGATCCTCCAACCACCTTCAGTACTGTTGGAAGCTTTAGAGATGGCAAGGGCGTGAAGATGGGGAAAAGAGGAAGGAGAACAGGTGAAAGCCTGCCCTCGGGTGACCCTATAACCTGCAGAATTCTCAGGTTGGCGTCAACCCTCTGCCACCTAGAGCAACGCCCATAAACGTCCACATCTTAAGCCGCCAAGTTCATGCAGTCAACGTCTACTTATATGGACGCCAATAAGTCAACGGCCACCCCTGGCCGCCAAACTCCAAACTCAACTGTAGCAGGTACTATTCATTTCAGGACCAAAACCTGCACCTCACCTAAACAAAACCACACATCCAAACCACACATTCCACACAACAAACTCACACTGGCCTAAAACGGCCACCCCAACCACAACACACACGATCCAAAAGGATCCGAAAAACACGCGACGTTACACCTTACTTGTCTCTGCTGTAGTTGCGACGCATAGGTGGTTCACTACCTTTTCGTGACACTGTCAGCCGCGCGACTAGGTCGCGACACTCAAGAGCGTCGCGATGATGTCACGGCGGCCGTGCTGGTCGCGACATCATCGTGACCCCTATGACGGTCACGTTCTCAGCGAGGGGGGGGGTTCCGGAGCAGTCCTCCTGGAGACCACCCCAAAATGCGATCAAACATTCCATGAGGGGGAGGGGAGCATTGTAAACACCATAGGAACTTATATCAAGCCAAACCACCCCAAAACCCCACAAACATGGATTTACAACGAATCTACGCTTGATGGAAAAAATCACTCATACGGCATGATTCCTCACATCCCACAATCCAAACCATGGAGAAACCACGATCTCAAGGGGAGAGGGAGCATGCTCGGGCGAGAGAGTCGAGGGTCCCTACCTCTAAGAGTAGAGCTGACCCGTTGGGACCTCCATCAAATGGGCACCTCCTCACACCGAAGCACCACGAGGCACGTCCCCTACACGATGGAGCGTCACCACTCGCCACGAGCACAAAATTTCCGAAGAAACATAAGAGGCTCGGGGGAGGGAGAAGGGAGAAGAAGGGGAAGGTGCGGAGGGCGAGAGGGGGAAATGGGGTGCGACCTCGGTTTTAAATCGACAGGCCCCAAGCTGCGACCGGTCGAGTCGGCGCGACACTAACCATGTTGCTACGCCCAGGGCGTCGCGACCCTGTATTGACCGCCTGACCTGGCGCGACCCCGAAAGGTGGTCACCTCGAAGACCGAAAAACCAGACCGTGACTCTGACCAGGTCTGATGTGCGTGCGTCAACGTTGTTGACACAAACACCCGACACGACCGTTCTGACAAATAGGATGGTGGTCACGTCTGTCAGAAAAGCGTCGCGATGCCTTCAGACGGAGCGACAAGGACGCGATGGCTACCCCGTCGAGACCAGAACACAACGGCCGGGCGCGTCGCGACCCGAAGCCTGTCATGACAGGCTCCTTTGGCGTGACCATGTCGTGATCAGGGCGCCCGTCGTGACCCTGAGGATGGGGCCAAGGGCCCAAGAGGGCCGGCTCTTACATCCCACCACCTTAAGAAATTTCGTCCTCTAAATAAAAGAGACTATGTCTCAAATCGGAAAGCAGTACAGGGAAGATCACATACCAATCAATCAACAAATATGGGAACTGCTCTCTCATCTCATCCTCGCACTCCCAGGTGGCCTCGCCACCAACGCAGTTCTTCCAGATGACCTTGACTAGCGGAATCTGCTTCTGGTGGCAACTGCTCACTCTATGGTCAACAACTCTTACTGGGTACTCTAGCACTGACAAGTCTGGCGCTACTCAAGCTGTGAGTAGTCCAACACGTGTGACGAAATTGCAACGTACTCCTGAGCTGCGACACGTGGAAAACACTGTGCATGCCTGCCAACTCTACCGGAAGACTCTCAATATAAGCAACCGCTGATCCTCTCAGTGATAGGGAAAGGCCCAATGTACCTGGAACTGAGCTTTCTTCCTGCCAAATCTCATCACATCCTTGGTCGGTGAAACCTGCAAGAACACAAGGTCACCCACGCTGAATTGCAACGGCCTCCTGCGGACATTGCTAGCTCTTCGCCTACTTTGCGCTGCCTGAAGCCATGCCTAACTAGACTGAGCGTGCTGCACACTGCTGCACCATCTCTGGTCCCAAAAGCTGCCTCTCACTGACCTCAAACGAGTGAAGTGGTGTCCTGCACGGACCCGACCATACAAGGCCTCGTATGGTGCCATTCCAATGCTCGATTGATAGTGTGTTATGCAAACTCTACCGTCGGAAGGTGCGACTCCCAGGTGCCACTCCAGTCCAAACAGCACACTCTCAGCATATCCTCCAAAGTCTGAATCATTCTCTCTGACTTCCATCTAACTGCAGATGATACGCTGAACTCAATCTCAACTCTGTGCCAAGAGCTCTCTGCAAACTATGCCAAAACCCATAAGTGAACCTCGGATCTCTATCAGAAACAATCGAAACTGGGGTCTCGTGCAACGGAACAACTCGGTCCATGTACAGCCTAGCGAGCCTGTCCACTGACCAAGACATCTTGACTGGAAGAAAGTGCGCTGACTGGTCAACCAATCCACATCACCCAATGCCATCATGCCTCGTGGGGACGGGGCAAACCAACCACGAAGTCCATGGTGATGTTGCACTCAACTCGGGAATGGGCAACGACTGCAAACTCACCACTAGGATGCTGATGCTCAGCCTTCACCTGCTGACAGGTAAGGCACCCGACAAAACTCTGCCATGCCCTCTCATCCCTGGCCACCAGAAGAACCTCCTCAAGTTATGGTACATCTTAGTGGAACCAAGATGAACAGCATACCTCGACCGGTATGCCTCTGACAAAAGCGCCTGGCGGCGTATTACGGGAACATACAATCTGCCTCTGAATCTGACTCACTGTCCTCGTAAGCTAAAACTGGCTTTGTAAAATATCTGCCAACTCTGAGTGCATGTTGTGCCTGCAACACCTGACGATACACTAACAAACGAACTGACAAGCTGGTCATCACTGCATGGTCTCTGCGCCTTGAAGGGTAGAAAACTCCTGGATAGATCCTCAAACAGTCTCCACTCTAGACCATCAACGAACTCAAGCAACAAGCCTGCTCAAAGCATCTGCCATGACGTTAGCCCTTTTGGGTGATAGGAGAGGGTAAGGTCGTAGTCCTTCAAATACTCATCCATCTGCGCTGCCTCAAGTTCAAATCCCTCTGAGTGAAAATGTACTATAAACTTGATGGTCGATGATGATCTCGAACGCCTTCGCCGTACAATAGTGTCTCCACAACTTCAGAGCGAACACCACTACTGCCAACTCATGTCATGGGTAGGGTAGTTCTCCTCATGCTTCTTCAGCTGCCGAGAAGCATAGGCAACGACCCTCCATGCGCATCAGCACTGCACCCAAACCTGACTCGACACATCGGTGTAGACACAAAATCTCCGTACTGATGGCTAAACCAACACTGGAGCTGAAGTCAACTCGTCTTCAGCTCCTGGAAACTCCGCTAGCAGTCTTAGTCCAAACAAATCTGGCCTCGAGTCTGGTCAATCTACTTCAATGGCTCTGTAATCCTGGAAAAATCCTAGATAAAACTCCTATAGTAGCCTGCGAAGCCCAGAAAGCTATGAACCTCTGACACTGAAGTGGGCTGCTCCCAAGACAACACTGCCTCAACCTTGGCAGGGTCTACTGCCACACCAGAACCTGAGATCACGTGCCCAGAAAGGCACCTCCTTATCCAAAATTCGCACTTGTCAAAACTTGGCATAAAGATGGTGACTCTGAAACATCTCTAGCATAATCCAGATGCCTCGGCTCCTTCTCAGAAGCCGAGTAGACCAAAATGTCATCCACAAAGATGACCACAAACTTATCCAAGTACCATGAATACCCTGCATCAAACCATGAGCTGCGGGTGCGTTCGTTAGCCCAAACGGCCATCACGACGAACTCAAAGTGATCGTACCTGGAACGAAAGCTGTCATGCCAATATCTGACTCTCTGATCCCAACTGATAGTAACTGGAACTCAAGTCAATATTCGAGAACACTCTGGCTGATTGCAACAGGTCAAACAAGTCATCGATCCTCGACAATGGAACTTGTTCTTCACTGTTACTAGTTCAGCTGCCTATAATCGATGCACAACCTCAAACTGCATCCTTCTTCTCACGAATAGCATGGGTGCTCCCCACGGCGAAACGACTCGAACGGATGAAGCCCAACTCAAGCAACTCTTGCAACTGGCGCTTCAGCTCACGCAACTCAGTCGGAGCCATCCAGTAAGGTGCCTTAGACAAAGGCATCGTACCAGGCAAAAGCTCAATGGAGAACTCTACCTCCCGCTCTGGCGGTGGTAACTTAGGTAGATCCTCCGGGAAAACATCAGAGAAACTCACAACCAATAGGCACATCAAAAACCGACGACCCGCTAGGCTCCAAGGAAAACAGAAGCAAGATATGCCCACAGCCATCACAGATCAAATGACGAGATATATAGAGGAAATAAAAGGTCGACGAGTAGACCGGATACCTCAGAAAAAGAGAACAGGTGCTACAGGTTCTCAAACCGAATAGTTTTCGTGACAATCCACCACAGTGAGTGAGACTCCAACCAGTCCATGCCCAGGATGACGTCAAAGTCACGAAGCTGCAACGCGTAAAAACCTAGCCGGCAACTGGTGTCCCTGGACCTCAACTGTGGACGCCCTCCAGGTAACCAAAAGAACATTTGTAATCACCAGACGGGAGATCGACCATCCAATCACACTACCTCTAAGGGGTGTGATGAACATAGACTCGTAAAACTCCTCGGAAGAAAAAACAAAGAGAAGCATCAGGGTCAACCAAAAACACGAGCAGTTCTACCAAGGATAGGCAGGGTACCTATAACCAGGTTCGATGCCTCGGCCTGCTCCCTGGTAAGTGCCATCACACGAACCACGTCCACGCCCATGCTGCGGCGCTTGCTGGGGCTGTGCTTCAGCGGCGGCTGCTGGTGTGTGGAACGCTAAGAAATGCCTACCACAGAGTACTACAAAGTAGCGGAACAGAGAAAACGCCTCGACCACAACCGGGTCAGGCAAAGACGACTCCCGCCGCAGAACCAGCGGAGTCAAAACACAGCGGAAGCAAAACTCGGCACACACACGCCAGGACAAAGGAGCTCAGGAACACCGGAGCGACATGTGAGACTAGAGTCTCACGACACAAGCACCCAAACATCCCAGACCTCCACGAGGCCGGGAAGGACAACCAGGTGTCACCACGAGAGACACCGAACAACCATGTGAGAAGCAAGTTCACCACAGGCCGGCCACCTCAGACCTCCACAAGGTTGAGGGCCCAAGCAGAGAACCAACTGCACCTCGGACACTCCACGAGGTCAGGGAATACACCTAACGGTGCCGCCACAACGGCACCAAGGAACGGTTACCGAAACAGTATCGGGTGCGCTACCCAAGGCACCCCGAGAGAACCCTCAGAGCGGAAACACTAAACACGGCCCATGAGGGCCAAACCAACCAAGCCCACAGAACTAGGCACGGCTAGGCTACAACCACCGTGCAGGATAGGGCGACAAGAACCCAATATCGGAACCAGTGGTAAATACCGTCACAGCAAGAGAAACAAAGCCACCGCCAAAAGGGCCTTAGTCCAGGTCTCCCCTCCAGTCGGAGTGAGACACGTGGACTAAGCCACCACAACCACAACCACCGCAGTCCGGCTGAACACGGCCCCACGCCTGTCCTGCCTACGTGGCTCCGGAACCAACGCATAGCGAGTCAGTGAGAAGGACTATCTAGTCCCACCGGACTGAGCGCGTGAACCCCTGGAGACCCAGACCAACTAAGAGAGCTCTACAAATGGCTCACGCCAGTGCCCCACCGTTTCTCCTTTCTGCTCCATGTTCGAGACTTGAGCAAGCCGCCACCGGAGCAACACCTCTGACACAGACCGCAGGGCTAGGGGTCCAAAAAAATGGTAACAAACCTGTCTCACGGACAAGCCCACAAGTGCCGAGCACCAGGCGAAAGAGAACACAGGCGTGGCAACCACCACAGAATGAACAGCTGGCTTGTAACCAAGAAAGCCCAGCAGGCACAGGCACGCACGGTACCCCTTCGGAAACCCCAAAGGGCCGTCGGCCAATGTCGGCACACACGGCACGGCCGAGAACTCGGAACACACGAGGCGGAATAGAACCCAAGCAACCAGAATGCGACCACAGGTGCGTCGCCTTCTGAACAAGAAGGCAACGACCAACCTGTCGCCAATAGGTCGCAATGACCAGGGTGTCGGCTTCTGATCTGAACGTGACGTATCGACCTGTCACATTCATCATTAGAAGCCGAACCCAAAATAGGCTAGCAGAAACCAGCCAAACCACACCTAAGCCAGAAGGCGATGAGGACCTCGTTGTGACCCGAAGGTAGAACGGACATGGATCCTATCACAACCAGAAAGCGACACACATGCGTCGCCTCAGATTCAGAACGCGACGTATCGAACCGTCGCATTCCTCATCTGAAGGTAGGGCCCTGGGGCTGACCCACCCCAAGACCAACACCCCAAGAGGGCCACCATGCCAAGGCCCAAACTAAAGGAAAGACCTCGTGCCAAGTTGGGAGACCTCACCTCACTCTAACCAACTGGACACGAGCCATCCTCCGCCACGATCGGAAACTGGAAACAGAAGTAGAGGATAACGCGACAACCAACCTATCGCTACCAGAAAGCGACAGGTACTCGTCGCCTTCTGTGGTGTCGCGACAGCCAACCTATCGCGACCTCAGACAGAAGCCGAACCAAGCATTGGGGCATCCCATAGTCCCCCAAGCTACAATACTAACCCAAACGAAAGGGGGGAGGGGAGCATACACGAAAGCAAGTAAAAGAGGGCTCGAGGGGCAACACACCACCTCTCCTCGCCACACACAACATGCACGAAGCTTAAACATGTAGACGGAGCACCACCGGCAAGCGTCCATCCGTGCGAAACCACAAGGGAGCATACGAGAAGGAATGGACCGCCCAAAACTAAGCTCCATCTACACTAACAGGTATGGGAACAAGAGATCCCTACCAAGAACGAAGAAGCAACCCAAATGGGCCTTCACGAAGCCTCGGACCTCCTCCTCGCTCCACGCCGCTCCGCCACGAGCTCGCGGCGACTCCACATGCCCAAGCCACGGAGGAAGAAGGGGGAAGCCCCCACCTCGGAGAGGAGGAGGGAGAAGAAGGGAAAGAAAAGAGAAGAAAGAGGGTTCCTGTCAGGCTTAAGTCCTCGGAACTGTGGTCGCGACAGATGATGTCGTCGTTCTCAAATAGAACGCGATCCCACTCGTCGCCTTCTCAAAAGTTCCGCCAGGTCTTCTGCCAAGCTGACAGCCTCCAGACACGTGTCACACATGCAGGCTACTCAGGTGAATGCGACAGCTGGCACGACGCCTTCACACCTACGCTGTGGACACGTGGCACACCAGTCAATAGACAACGGGAATGCGACACAAGGGTGTCCTGCTTAACTAGAAGGCGACAGGGAACACATCGCGTTCAAAACACGACACCTCGATCCGTCGCAATCCCAAGGACAACACCAAGGAAGCCAAAACCCGGAATGTTACAATACATCCAACAAATAAATAATTTCATCCTCAAAATCAAGGGTGAAACCCAGTCAGAGAAAAGAAACAGGTGCCAAAGGACCACTAAGTCATAACACGACTTCCCGATGGTCAACACCACAACCTCGCCACAAAGGGAGTGCCTAACCAGACATCCGACAGATCACCAAGCGCACACCAACCGGCGCGGAGAACACAAACGGATGTCGACAACTCCACAGGCACGACGCGCACCAAGCCGACTAGAAACATTGAAACTGCCAGCCGGAAACCACACGACCGAGCCCTCAACAGACCACGCCGTTGAGACCAACCGATCAGTAACTCACTCTATCGCCAACGACAAGACAGAGGTCCCAACTACTGACGACAACTGCGGAAAACACCAAGAGGTCATCCACAAGACTCCGCTGAATGGCTCCGCACGTCTTGCAACAACTAGCACTTACGACAAGGCCAAACGAGAGTTCTTAATGGTGACCCAAAGCCAGTAGAAAACACGTGGAGAAAACCAGGGCAAGCAAGGCAGTGTCCGCCGGCACCACTAGATCTCAACCAGATCATCCTCGTGGTCCGACAAGGACACACAATGACCGCGGAGCCACAGAAAGCTAAAACACTCGCTCCACAGGCACACGCATAGAGGCAAAACTCAAGAAGACGTCTGAGGTTAGCAAATCCAAGCTGCTCGAGACGTCGATAAATCATACGAAAATCGAAACAATAGTAGAGGTCGAGGACAGCACGTCGACCTCAGGAGAATCCAAATCAAAATAGGGAACCCCAACTGGACACAGGCCATGACCAAATCCTGGCGCACCACCGATAGGGCTACCTAGACAAGGCAAAGTAGCCACCCTACAGCGGTAACGGTACGAACACATGGTATTGGCTAGCACACAGTGTCCCAGAGGCGGAAAGCTCAACTCCTCGAACACCGAGCAACCCACAAAAACAACGCACGGATCTTACGATCAGGAATACAGCACAACACACGGTGCCACACAAGCACCAGGAGCCATCCAAAGTGCAACACAATGCACCAGGGCTCCAGACGGCACGCAAACAAAGCACTCGAGCACGAGCATAGGGGGCCACCACAAGCACCAAAACTCGGCAAGATGCAACATAGTTGCACCAACAGCTGAAAAAACACGGCTAAAAGGGAGGAATCTCCAGAGGAGACCTGCCAAAAGCCACACACAAGGAGCTGCAAGCAAAAAGGGCAGGACAAGCCACACCGGCCCCGAACCCTTTAAGGCACAAAGACACGGAACATCGAGACAGAACACGCTCAAGGTGCAGCACACAACTGCACCAACGGCCTGAAACGACTCAAGGTCAACCTAAAGGGACTCTCCATCAGAGACCCACACAAGTAAAACACGCGGAGAACTAGCAGCTTCAAGAGCGCAACAACCCTATTGGCTCTTAGAAGCGCGCAAACACAGGGCACTGCTCCTACCACTACAGGTGGGAAGGGCCACACACTAAGCAATGACAAGCACCTCCAAGCACAGGTGAGGCACAAGCAAAGACACACACCGAGACGATGCTTGCACAAGCAAGCCAAACAGTAGAAAACGGTGCTGCCTCACACTGAACACCATGCACGATGCCCCACATCATCCAGTCAGGCAACAAGAAACCAGCACAGCAAGAGAAGGCACAATGGGTTACCACAACTCATCGCACCACAAGGAAAACCACGTGCACGAGGGGAGCAACCAGCTCAACCTCGAGACAGCACAAGGGGAGGGACCTTCACCACAAAGGTCACCACGGTGCATGACATGGCACCAAATGCCCTGCCAGCACCACCACCCCGAGCAACCAACGGAACACAGGGGAAGGAGACCCTCACAACGAATCTCTTCCACATTCAAAGGAAATCCACTAAATGATTCCACAGAAGCACAACCAGCCAGACACCCATGGCACTCACTAGACCACCATCTGACAGAGCCCACAGGGCACGAGAAATGAAGCCAACCTCCCGATCCTGGGGACACACAAAGTCCCACCAGCGCAGCCGGAAAACCTGAACAACGATCAGGAAGACAACTTGGCCAGCACCACGGCCAAAGGCACAACACCTCGACCGACAACGCCCAAACAGACTGTCACACGGACAGTCCAACCGATAATGGCGACAGCTCATCTCCACAGAGAGAGAGCAGCGACAAACAAAACAACACAAAGTAGCTTGAGGAGGACCCCTACCCAAAGCGCCAAGAGCCGTTCTAGGAACCATCACCTGAACGTAGCTCAAACAAACGACCAACAGAGAGAACACAGTAGACAGCGGAAGCAACACAAACTGGTTCTGGGAGAACCTCCACCAGAACCACCAAGGCACCGTTCTGGAAACCCCACCAGAACGCAACGGCCAACACAACAGTAGCATACCTCAACCCTGAGGTAGCACAACAACTGGCAGAAACAAGCCTGGAACAGTCCTGAGAGCAAACCTCACCAAGACAACAACCAACAGTTCTGGGAAACACCACCAGAACACAACAGCCAAGTGGTGCACCTCAACCCAGAGGGCAACGCCGCAACAACTTGAAACGAGCACAACACAGTTCTAGGGAAGCCTCACTTCCACCAGAACCAGCAGGGAAGAACTCCGGGAGCACCTCACCAGAGTTCACAACCAGTCAGCGCAAGGCCGACAACAACCACAACCAGGTGTCGTAGCGCCCAACCAGCGGTGCAACACAGCACACATGCATCTGCTTAGCTCGAGCAAAGACGTCGACTGAGCAGAGCACAACGCCCAATGGCGCACAGGCACGCAAGGCCAAACACACAGCCAACAACACACCCCCCAACAACAAGGAGACATCCAACAAGGACACACCCCAACAACAAGGGGACATCCAACAAGGACACACCCTAACAAGAAGGGGACATCCAACAAAGACACACCCCAACGAGAAGGGGGAAACAACCAAGGCTAGGACACCTTCTACCGGTTCTGCAGACCACAACCATGCACCAGTGAAGGCCACACCACACGTAGGCTCTCTCAGCCTTCGCGACACACCCACATGGACACGCAATCCGAGGATGATCCCAACCGCAGCACGAGCGAAACAACAACCACGCTCGCAGCACGCGCCCCCAGCAGCAGTAGCAACACACTCGGATCCTGCTAGAAAGCTAGCCACCTGCAACAAGAGCCAAAAGCTCACCTAACAGCAACTACACACGGATGGGCCAGCAGCACACGAGTACCTTTCTTTGGGACAACCATAGTATTAACCCAATACAAATATCGTTGGACCTCTGAGCTCTGATACCACTGTAACAACGTGACCTCCCGAACCCCGCCAGGGACCCCGAAGGTCGCGCCGCCACCCACGGATCCGAAGACCCAAAAGGGTTAGAATTTAGTCCAGTGAGATAAGCAATGAATTCAAATAACTATAACAAGAAAGACTATACGTTAATAAAGAAATTAAGTATAACATGTCCCAAATAAAAATACAGGTACAAAAAGAAGGCACAGTCCTTAAGGGGCATACCCTGAGGACTTGCAAAAAGGCCACTCTCAACTCACGCTACAAGAGCACTCACGCTCACAACTCACACTGCTGGCAACGCACAGTGCAACAACCGCCACCACAACCGTCCGGCAACGAACTCATGCGACAACGAGTCCCTACCTGAAGAGAGTAGGGGGGTGAGCCTCGCGAACAAGGCTCAGTGGGGATAACCAGTCCCTTACCATCCAGAGCAGCAGGAACTCCAACAAGTGGAAGTAAAACTACTCTACAAAGCAGTAAAGCGAGAAACGCTACCACATAGTACTACAAAGCAGTGGAACAGAAAAAATGCCTCGACCATAACCCAGGTTAGGCCAAAGATGACTCCCGCAGAACCAGCGGAGTCAACACATGCGGAAGCAAATACCTCGGCACACACCCACCGAGACAAAGGAGCTCACGGAACACCAGAGCGACCATGTGAGACTAGAGTCTCACGACACAAGCACCCAACATCCCAAACCTCCACGAGGTCGGGAAGGAACAACCAGGTGTCACCATAAGAGACACTGAACAACCATGTGAGAAGCAACGTCTCACCATAGGCACGACCACCTCAGACCTCCACAAGGTTGAGGGCCCACAAGCAGAACCAGCCTGCACCTCGAACACTCCACGAGGTTAGGGAACTACAACCACCGTGCAGGCTAGGGCGACGAGAAACCCAATCTCGGAACTAGCGTGAAACACCGTCACAACAAGAGCAACCAAGCCACCACCACAAGGGCCTTAGTCCAGGTCTCCCCTCCCTTCGGAGTGAGACACGTGGACTAAGCCACCACAACCACAACCACCACAGTCCGGCCGAACTACGGCCCTACGCCTGTCCTCCCTACGTGGCTCCGGAACCAACGCAGAGTGAGGCAGTGAGAAGGACTAGCTGGTCCGCACCGGACGAGTGCCTGAACCACCTCAGAGACCCAGACCAGCTAAGAGAGCTCTACAAAGGACTCACCCTGTTGCCCCTACCATTTTCCCCTTCTGCTCCAAGTTTGAGACTTGAGCACGCCGCCGCCCGGAGAACCACCCTCTGACACAGACGCGTGGGGCTGGTGTCCCATGAAACAGTAACAACCTGTCTCACGAACAAGCCGTCAAGTGCCGAGCACCGGGCAAAAGAGAACACTGGCGTGGCAACCACCACAGAAACGGCTTGTAACCAAGACAAGCCCAGAAGGCACAGGCACGCACGGTACCCCTTCCGAAAACCCCTAGAAGGGCCGTCGGCCAACGCTGGCACACACGGCATGGCCCGAGAACCAGGAACACCACCAGGCGGAACAGAAACCAAGCAACCAGTATGTGACCATAGGTGTGTCGCCTTCTGAACAAGAAGGCGATGGCCAACCTGTCGCCAACAGGTTGCAATGACCAGGGTGTTGGCTTCTGATCTGAACACGACGTATCGACCTGTCGCGTTCATCATCAGAAGGCCGAACCCCAAACAGGCCAGCAGAAACCAGCCAAACCACACCTAAGCCAGAAGGCGATGAGGACCTCTTCACGACTCGAACGCAGAATGCGACATGGATCTTGTCGCAACCAGAAAGCAACACACAGGGTGTCGCCTTCAGATTTAGAACGCGACGTGTCGAACCATCGCGTTCCTCATCTGAAGGTAGGGCCCTTGGGGCTGACCCACCCCAAGACCCACACCCCAAGAGGGCCACCATGGAAATGCCCCAAACCGAAGGAAAGACATCGTGCCAAGTTGGTGAGACCTCACTCTAACCAACTTGGACACGAGCCATCCTCCGCCACGATCGGAAACTGGAAACATAAGGCAGAGGGTAACGCGACAACCAACCTGTCGCTACCAGAAAGCGACAGGTTACTCGTCGCCTTTTGTCTGGTGTCGCGACAGCCAACCTATCACAACCTCAGACAGAAGCCTGAACCAAGCATTGGGGCCATCCCATAGTCCCCCAAGCTACAATACTACCTCCAAACGAAAGGGGGAGGGGAGCATACCACGAAAGCAAGTAAAAGAGGGCTCGAGGGGCAACACACCACCTCTCCTCGCCCACACACAACATGCACGAAACTTAAACATGTAGACGGAGCACCACCGGCAAGCGTCCATCCATGCGAAACCACAAAGGAGATCACGAGCAAGGAATGGACCGCCCAAAACTAAGCTCCATCTACACTAATAGGTATGGGAACAAGAGATCCCTACCAAGAACAAGAGCAAACCCAAATGGGCCTTCACGAAGCCTCGGCCGCCTCCTCCTCACTCCACGCTGCTCCGCTATGAGCTCGCCGGCGACTCCACCATGCCCAACCCACCGGAGGAAGAAGGGGAAAGCCTCCCCACCTCAGAGAGGAGGAGGGAAGAAGAAGGGAAGAAAAGAGAAGAAAGAGGCGCCTGCTATGCTTAAGGCCTCAGAACTAAGGTCGCGACAAGATGTCTGTCGTGTTCTCAAACAGAACATGACGCCCACATCGTCGCCTTCTCAAAAGTTCTGCCAAGTCTTCTGCCAGGCTGACAGCCTCTAGACCACTTGTCACAAATGCAGGCTACTCAGGTGAACGCGATAGCTAGCACGACGCCTTCACACCTACGCTGTAGACACTTGGCACACTAGCCAACAGACAATGGGAACGCGACACGAGGGCCGTCGCCTTCTTAACTAGAAGGCGACACGGAACACGTCGCGTTCAGAACGTGACACCCCGATCCGTCGCGATCCCAAGGACAACACCAAGGAAGCCAAAACCGGAATGTTACAGTCTAGGTATATGATGGGCTACCAAAACCCATTAGCTCAATTGCCCACCCAAATTTGGTCAGGCATCTTCTTGGACACGTCGATCTGAACATTTACTCGTGCAGATTGCGTGCGTGCCATGCACAAGGTGTTCCTATCCACCTGAAGAACAGGACCTATGCTCCCAGCTATGGAGCGAACCATGGGGTCATTGAAGAAGTTAGCAGGGAGCTGGGGGAGCTCCAACCAGACTAGAATCTCAGGCGATCCTCATCGGGATAGAAGTCAATAGACCATTTAAAAAATTTGAAGAGTCTACCCTGTACATACATGGACTCCTTTACAAGCACTTGAAGGTAATCTTCTCTACTCAGAAATCGAATCAGTAGTTGGCGGCTATCAAGTGAGCTGATCATGAACTCTTGCTAGAGTTTGAACCGTTGTATAAGATGAGCGCGGATCTCAGGGAAAGAGGGCCTGCCTGGGGAGTTCTATCTATCACCGATGACTGCAGGGGCTTGTAAGATATGTTGATCTCATCCAAGGTGAAGAATATTGCAGGCTCCCGGAATCTGTGGAGGTAGGAGGGTGAACAACAATAGGGACAGTCGGGGCCTTAAGGGAGTGTAAGAGCACTGAGGTAAAGGATGGAGGCCCACCGGTTGCAGAAAGACCTGCTTCAAGGGGGGCACGCTAGGAGCAGTAGGGACCCAGGGTGACCCCACAATAGGAGTAGCAACTACTAGCGTGAAGACAGCAGGAGGGTGGCGCAGAAGAATTGCCAGTTGAGGAAGGACGCCCACAACTTGGGCCATCTGGAGTAGGGGCGCAGACAGCAGAGACTCCACGGGGGTTAGGGTGCCGAGGGCAGGCC
>CM024756.1:36263852-36317021 GCA_014218235.1 Colocasia esculenta
CTTAGCTTATGGGCCAGAAATGGGTGTCTACAGATTGCCCCTCCTTGATGCCTGCTTTGCAAGGGAATGGAGCGTAGTGGAGCGGAGATGGCATGAAATGACGATGTAGTGGAATGAAGCGAAATGACATGAAAAGCAGGCATCAAGGTAAAGAGACACCCATTCTGAACGAATAAGCAGCGAGAATTATCTGGCGATCTTCGAACTTGGCTAGAACATAGTGCAAGGATGGTTCCAATTTGGGATGAATAAAGATTAAAAGAAAAGAAATGATCAACCTCTTGATGAAGAGGTACCCTGGCTATGTTAGGCTTGCAGGTTTCGTTCATTAGGGGATAGGTGCTGTCCTGGCGGGTCGATTCGACTCTGGCCTTCGAGCGATTCACGACTAATGAGTAGATCAGTAGAGAATGGGATGACTAATATAATGAATGGGGATGAGAGGAATCCTAAATATGAAGCATACTGGCAAACTGGACCGAGCAACTAGCTCGAAGAAAACTTTCAAATTCTGAATGAAATGGAAGTCCTTGTTTAGGAAATGAAGATCTAGTTGTACATCATTGAGAAGCTGGCTTTGACTAATCATGAAACGTTAAGCTCAAAAATCCTACATGATGCATGCTGGGCTAAAAGAAAAGAAATCATAAAATAAAATTCAAAGAAAAGGAGAAAATAACAAATACTCAAGAATAATATTGCTAGACAAAATGAGGGTCAAGACACTTTACATCTCTGGCGTGCGATAGAATCCATTGTCCCCAAGCCATACCATCTAACGGCCTATCCAATGATTAACAATGCGCACTTAGATCATCCTCGTTTTTGTTGAAGGGGAACTCAGATCCCAGAACACATTGAGAACCAGTCGGTCCCGAGATGATATATTAGAGTAGATACCATATAGTAATGCAGAGAGATAAGGTTAGAAATACTTACCTGAACTTACCTACCGAACCATTTTTTTATTTTTTTATTTTTTGATTTTGCATTTTCTGATTTTTATGGATAATAAAGCAATAGAGAACAAGATAAGGAACTCAACTTGTGCTAAAAGTAATTAAAGAATTAAGCTTAAGTACATGAATACAACTCAATTGGCAAGAACAGTCATGACAATGCAAAGAACCAGCCAACAGATGTCAACAGTGAACACGACAGGATTCTTGTCGCTACCTGAATCAGAACACAACTATGAGCCTGTCACGACCTGGTGGCGACGCGTCGATACGTCGCAACCTCAGTTTCTGTGTCCAGAAGTGATCTGGCCACCCGAGAGCTCCGTGTTTGCTTCCTACTTGGACTTGTAAAGCCTCCTAGTCCAATTCTAACTCCCTTTAGACTTTCTAAACCCTCTCCCACCATGAATAGGAGTCTTAAATGCCTATAAGTAAGGGTGTGGAGGAAAATTTTGGAGTTCAGAACACCCCTTCTCTTCTTCAAGCTCTCAAGTCTCTCATGGCCATAAAGAGAGCTCCAAGTGCTTCCATGGGTGGAGAGGCTTCCTATGAAGGTCTCAAGCACGCCCGGACATCCTACAGCGAGCTGGTGAGGCTGATGGAGGTTCCTAATCACCTGAGTAGCAATGCCAACATGAGAGAGGTATGTAAAGTGATTGTTTTTAAATTTCTGAGAATTTATGCTCCTAATTTCTTTATTAATGCACCTTCCTCTTCTTCTCCTCTCTTTTCCTTTTCCTTCCATAGCTCTTTCATTGCTCCCGCCGATATTCTAAGCTCACGTGGATAGCACCCATGATCAATGTTTGACCCATGCATGTGATCCGCGCCTTGAGAGAGTGGGGTTTAGGGGGGATCTTGATAGCCGCCCACAACTACCATAAAGTATCCTTTGATTGGCATAGCATAACCACGTTGATAGAGTTATGGCACCCACAAACTCATACCTTTCTTTTCCCAAAATTTGAGGCTACCATCTTACTTGAGGAGGTTGAGGCGTTCATGGCCTTACCCAAGACTACACGGGAAGACAAGCACAAGATATGCTATATCGTTGAGCCCATTGATCCTAAACTCATCCTAGGTGAATTCATGATGGATCCCAAGGACGTATATACCATGATTAGCCCTCAACATATTCACCTAATCCCCTTGTCTTAGTGGGTCATATCTCATTGCAAGAATAAGTGTGGGAATTACCAAGAGATAGCCAAAGCCGTGGCTATATGCTTGTGTGGGGTGGTTCTCTTCCCGTCTAGAGATCACCTCTTAGACCATGCAAACTTGAGTGCCATTAGCGGGGTATGTCGGGGACTTAGCCTCTCTCATGCGGTCTTAGCCTTCCTTTATGCGGGACCCACATCGGCGGCTTCGGGGGGACCACTTTATGGCTCTATGATCCTGTTAGAGTGCTGGTTGGGAGTGAGGATAAAATTCAGACCGGTAGAAAACCCCACTATGGAGAGCCAGATCTTTGGGTGCCATCCATTGTTCTTCATTGGCGGAGCAGCCAAGTTCACTGATCATGTTGTGTGCAGGACAGCAGATAAGAAGATACGGAGTGCATGGCAGCTATACCTCAACACACTTCTGATAGAGCACTTTGCCATGGACATAGCGGTCCTACGCGGAGTGGACATACGGCTTCCCCTCGGATGTGGATTGGACCTACAACTCATGGGTAACATGGCAATGGTTCTCTACAACCCGCACAGGTGCTACCTTCAGGTCAGGAAGCCTAGGACAAAGCTACTTCAGCCATCACACTTACCTCCTATGAACGCAAGGCGCTTAGGAGACTCTGAGGATGAGAAAGTTGTGCGGAGCGCGATAGTGATGTGGCATGTGTGTGCCACTCACGCTCTACCACCCACGGTGCACGAGGAGTGCGGGACATATCAAGCGTACCTCAAGAGTATAGAGAGATCCGGCCTCGTGGGGACTGGGAACTTGCGAGAGAGACTTGATTGTACTTTTGGAGATTTTTGATGTGTTGGGAGCATGAGAGTGATGTATCAGACATTTTATGATGATTCTCAGCCTTCATATGATGTATGCATTTGAGATTTGCAGTGAAAATGCAGATTTTTAAGAGTTCTGTGCAAAGACTGAGAAGGCGATAACCTAGGCATCGCGACATAGAACGCGACCAGTCAACGGTCGCGACCTGTATTGAGAATGCAACAGGAATCCTGTCGCGACCTAAGTGAATGCGACCGACTTATTGTCGCAACCACAGGCCAGAGGCGATTTGAATTCCGGCCCCACACGTATCTCCTCTTTCCCTCTGTAACGCCCCAGAAATTCAGTGTTATAAAATGGGAATAATGTGGTTAAAATACATTAGGATTGTTATTAATTGTGATAACTAGAAGTTAGGTTTAATTTGTGGTAATGTACGATACCCCAGTGTCGTACATCGAAGTGCGCGCTCCCACAGGGCGACACCGAAAACACAACGAAATAAAATCCGAGAACATCATAATTTCCAAAAAATGTGAGAAGTCAAATATGTAATTATCGGAATTTTTCGACGTACGGATTTCGAGATTAAGTCGACACGACTATTTTTCGGGTGATTTTTCACCTACTGTAAAATAAATTATAAAAATTGAATAAAAATTACAATAATTTGTAAAATCATCATATTAGTCTATGGTTAAAATTGCATTACAATTGGACACCATTTAGATGGGTTTACATAGTGAATATTGGACCAGTTGAATTAGGGGGTATTTACGTAACCATTTTTTTTGGTGAATTACAGGATGCCTACGTGTAGAGCCTTGAGAGGCCAGCACACCTAAGGTTGGGGTAATCATAAGGTTAACTACGTGGGAGCTTGGGAATCCTTGCATGTGCAGCGTGTTAAGGTAAAAACCAAAGGGTTTCTACCATGACACCTCATGGTTGATGTGTCTTTGTGCATAAAAAAGCTTGGGGTTATAAAACCTGTACCGTAAACAGAAAGGGAGCCTTTCCAACGCAAGCTTCTTGGATTATTCTCCTGTTCTTACACCTTCTTCAGCTCTTGTACCTGGTTTTCTCTGCTACTACTGCTCTTACCTGGAGACGGTGGCTATTGCTGGAGTTGTCTCTTCTGCTGGGTTGGTTCCTAGTGGTTGGAGTTGCTGTCGTGGGGGAGTGTTGTTGCTTCCACCTGTAGAGTTTGCCAACACCCCATCAACTTTGTGGGAACTCTTATCTTGCTGGTTAGGTGCCTTCGTTAAGAGCGTGTGAAAAATAACTGTTGACAAGGTAGGATTCATCTCCCTATGGTTCAATTCGGTTTTTGTTCATATGTCACAAGGAATTCGTAATGAGAAAACGAGAGACTATACTGGTGATTCTCTGCTTTCCTTTCCAATCATGGTAGAGTTACTCTTGTTGGGGAAGGAATAACTTGATTCTATTTAGAAACCAATTATTGTTCTACTTTTGATCCTTGTTCATGAGTTAGAGTCATGTAGAAGTATTAATATTTTTAGAACTGTATGAGAACTTCTGTTCAATTGGTAGATATTCCAAGCTTTGATTGAGATCCATATATATTTTGTGATTTAGTGTCCAACCTATAAGAATCTTTCATTTAACCATTATTTTTCAATTGTTACAAGACAACAAGTTATATGCATAGTTTAGCAAGTGTGAATTTTGGTTGAAAGAAGTAATGTTCTTAGAACACATTATTTCTAAAGAAGGTCTATCAGTAGATTCTTCCAAGATTGAAACTATACAGAGATGGGAGCAACCTAAGAATCTTACTGAAGTAAGAAGTTTTCTGGGCATGGCCAGTTACTATCGGCGATTTGTCAAGGATTTTTCTAGAATTGCCTCACCTCTTACACAGTTGACTAGAAAAGGAACTGCTTTTATCTGGAATGAGAATTGTGAGGAAGCATTCCAATTGTTAAAAGAATGTCTGTCATCTGCACCAATTCTAGCCTTATCGGTAGAAGGAAAAATATTTGAGGTTTATACTGATGCTTCCAACATTGGACTGGGATGTGTATTAATGCAAGATGGAAGAGTTATTGCCTATGCTTCAAGACAATTGAAGACTCATGAGAAGAACTACCCAATACATGACTTAGAATTAGGTGTTGTGGTCTTTGCTCTTAAGCTTTGGAGCACTACTTGTATGATAACCAATTCATAGTGTACTCCGATCATAAGAGTCTCAAGTATTTGTTTTCACAAAAAGAACTGAACATGAGACAAAGGAGATGAATGGAATATATCAAAGACTATGATTTCAAGATTGAATACCATCCGGAAAAGGAAACACTGTGGTTGACGCACTTAGCAGAAATCCTATAGCCAAGATGTTTCGGTTGCAACTAAAGGAATGGAAATTGTTAGAAGAATTTTCCACATTGAGCTTGAAAGTTGAAAAACAAGAAGAAAGAATTGTAATAGCAACTTAGTAGTGCAGTCAGATTTGCTGAAGCAAATTAATGAGCAACAGGACAATGATCCTATATTGGTAGGAATCAGAGAAAAATTGGCTTCTAAACCTGATTTTAATGAAGATTCTCATGGAAATCTTCGATTCTGGGACAGATTGTGTGTACCGGATAATTCCGAAATCAAGAAACAGATCTTAGAAGAAGCTCATCGGTCTCACTACACTATTCATCCCGGAGCTGTCAAAATGTATCAGGATTTGAAGAAGTATTTCTGGTGGTGCAACATGAAAAAGGATATTGTAGAATTTATTGAAAAATGTTTGACATGTCAGAAAATTAAGGCAGAACACCAGAAACCTGCAGGAAAATTAAAACCGCTTGAGATACTAGAGTGGAAATGGGATAGCATTGGTATGGATTTTATTGTGGGATTACCCAAAACACGAAGTGGATTTGATGCTATATGGGTAATTATTGATAGACTTACCAAGTCAGCTCATTTCTTAGCAATAAGACAAGGTGGTCTGTTAATATTTTGCAGCGTTATATATGAAAGAAATCGTACGGTTGCATGGAATTCCAAAGAACATAGTTTCTGACCGAGATGCAAGATTTACTTCACATTTCTGGAGAGAATTATAAGATGCTTTGGGAACAAAATTAAAATTCAGTACTGCATTTCACCCTCAAATAGATGGGCAGACTGAGCGGGTAAATCAAATCATTGAGGATATGTGTCGTGCTTGTGTACTAGAATTTGGAAATGATTGGAACACTCACCTAGATATTATGGAATTTGCGTATAATAATAGCTACCAGTCTACTATTCAAATGGCACCATTTGAAGCTTTATATTGACGACAATGTAGATCGCCATTGTGTTGGATCGAATTAAAAGAGACACACATTCTTGGACCTGAAATGATCCAAGAGACAACAAAAATTATCAAGTTGGTACAAGATCTGATGAAAGCTGCACAAGACCGACAGAAAAGTTATGCCGATCGCGTAGGAGAGAGTTACAATTTCAACAAGGAGAACATATTTTTCTTAAAGTGTCACCCTGAAGAGGAATAAAAAGATTTGGCATCAAGGGAAAATTGAGTCCAAGATACATTGGACCTTTTGAATACTGAAGAGAGTTGGTGAAATGACATACCAATTGGCACTCCCACCACAATTGTCCAATGTTCATGATTTTTTTCATGTATCAATGTTAAGGAAATATGTATATGATTCGGAACACATTATGGATACCAAGATTGGATGTACAAAGAAATTTGGCATATGAAGAAAGACCAATATAGATCCTCGATCGAAAATCAAGCAACTTCGGACAAGGAAGTTCCTTTATTAAAGATTCAATGGAATAAGTGAGGACAAGAAGAAGCAACATGGGAATTGGAAGATGCCATCAAGGACAAGTATCCAGAGTTGTTTACAGGTTAGTAACCACATCTGTATGTTATTAAATTTGGAGGACCAAATTTCTTTTAGTAGGGAGAGTTGTAACGCCCCAGAAATTCAAAGTGTTAAGAAAATGGGAATAATGTGGTTAAAATACATTAGGATTGTTATTAAATTGTGATAACTAGAAGTTAGGTTTAATTTGTGGTAATGTACGTTACCCCAGTGTCGTACATCGAAGTGCGCGCTCCCACAGGGCGACACCAGAAAATGACAACGAAATAAAAATCCGAGAATATCATAATTTCCAGAAAAATGTGGAGAAGTCAAATATGTAATTATCTGAATTTTTTGACGTACGGATTTCGAGATTAAGTCGACGCAACTATTTTTCGGGTGATTTTTCACCTACTGTAAAATAAATTCTAAAAATTGAATAAAAATTACCATAATTTGTAAAATCATCATATTAGTCTATGGTTAAAATTGCATTACAATTGGACACCATTTGGATGGGTTTACATAGTGAATATTGGACCAGTGAATTAGGGGGTATTTACGTAACTATTTTTTTTTTTTTGTGAATTACAGGATGCCTACGTGTAGAGCCTTGGAGAGGCCAGCACACCTAAGGTTGGGGTAATCATAAGGTTAACTATGTGGGAGCTTGGGAATCCTTGCATGTGCAACGTGTTAAGGTAAAAACCAAAGGGTTTCTACATGACACCTCATGGTTGACGTGTCTTTGTGCATGAAAAAGCTTGGGGTTATAAAACCTGTACCGTAAACAGCAAGGGAGCCTTTCCAACGCAAGCTTCTTGGATTATTCTCCTGTTCTTACACCTTCTTCAGCTCTTGTACCTGGTTTTTCTGCTATTACTACTCTTACCTGGAGACGGTGGCTATTGCTAGAGTTGTCTCTTCTGCTGGGTTGGTTCCTAGTGGTTGGAGTTGGTGCCGTGGGGGAGTTTTGTTGCTTCCACCTGTAGAGTTTGCCAACACCCCATCAACTTTGTGGAAACTCTTATCTTGCTGGGTTAGGTGCCTTCGTTAGAGCGTGTGAAAAATTAACTGTTGACAAGGTAGGATTCATCTCTCTATGGTTCAATTCAGTTTTTGTCATATGTCACAAGGAATTCGTAATGAGCAAACGAGAGACTATACTAGTGATTCTCTACTTTTCTTTCCAATCATGGTAGAGTTACTCTTGTTGGGGAAGGAATAACTTGATTCTATTTAGAAACCAATTATTGTTCTACTTTTGATCCCTGTTCATGAGTTAGAGTCATGTAGAAGTATTAATATTTTTAGAACTGTATGAGAACTTCTGTTCAATTGGTATATATTCCAAGCTTTGATTGAGATCCATATATATTTTGTGATTTAGTGTCCAACATATAAGAATCATTCATTTAACCATTATTAGCAAGACTATGTCTCAATTCCCCATAGAGTTTGTTTCTAGCGAGCTAAGTTTGGAATTATAAGTTTCTTGTTCCATCTCGGTTGTTTAGCTTGTAAATCCCTGTGAGAACTCCAATTAGACTCTTCTATTTGATATCAAACATGTCTTGGTTCATAAGTTTTATAGTTAGGGTGTTTAGGATAGATTTGATGTCATTTTTGAATGTTCTGTAGCTACCTGTCGACAGCCAGCCCAAAGCTGTCGACAGGCGCATGCCATGCAGAACCCAGGTAACTGGGACTGTGTGATCTGTCGACAGATCCCTTTGCTGCTGTCGACAGATCTCACAGTCTAGAAAATATGAGCTCTGTCTGCTGTCATCTGTCGAAAGCCCCTTCCTGGTTGTCGACAGATGCACTGCTGATTCGGATTTCTGCACTCTTTCATGTCCGAATCCATGCTAAAACTTTATCCTAAAAGCCAAGGAAGTTACCCTCTCAATTACCTTGATATTTACTGTCATATTACTTCAAAGTTCACCCACTTTGGTACCTTAACTTTCCTTGAATGTTTCTAAAGTTGTCAATTACGAATAGCACTCCGATTGAGTCTATTCTTCGGTACTCGGTATTGAATCTACAAAATATGAACACCTGAGAGTTCATAGGCTTGAACACCTTATGAGATATGAATAATTGATGATGACATTATTGGATCTTTGTACCCCCTGTGATATTTATGCCTGTGCAAATAGGGCTAGTCCAGTCCTGGGAGGAGCACCCGATTCATTTTCGGACCACGTGGAATGATAAGGATGTCTGGATGTCTGGCATTGCATCAACCATTTTCTGAATATGGTCATCATAATTCCAGTACTATGTAGATGATATGTGAATCAATTCTTGAGCTATATAACTGAGTATGATCTGAGTTTTACTGTCATTGCATCAAGCTTACTGTCCTGAAATCTGGTGTGACTCTTGATATTCCGTTCTGTCCTTGTCTTGGTTACCCTGTATACATTCTTGAACTATGAATTGAACTATAGAATTTGAATTCTACAGGGCTAGTTAGCTCATTATTTCCTACCTTTTTCAGGTGATACAACTGGGGATGACCTTTAAGGGCTTGAGTGCTGAGTGGACCCACTGAGACAAGCAAAGCCAATCCGTTCCTGTTTCTATTTAGTAATGTAAAATGAGTTATGTAATTACAATATTTTGATCTACTCCTCTCTTAGTTGTTATGAGGAGTACTTGTGTAATAAACTTCCGCTTATGATATTATGAATGGATAAAGAAGTACTACCTTTTGTACCTAATTTTTTGTCACTTCCGATAAATAGCTTTTTATTAGGACGTGACACCCTCTTTCACCCCTCTCTCTTCTTCTTCCCCTTTTCCTCCGGCGACAGAACCCTCCCTGTATCCTTCTTTCTCCGGCGATCCCCTGCCGGCGAGCTCCTGGTTCCTCTTCCTTCTTCCTTCTTCCTGCTTCTCCCTCCTTCTTCTCTTTCTCCCCGGTGGCCAAGGCGATGGAGGGCGGTGGGCGCTCGAGGAGGTCCAAACGGACCATCAGCAGGCGGCGGATGGCAGAAGACCCCTCCACGGCGATAGGGAAAGAGAATCCGGCCCTCCCCATGGACGTGGACCCCTTGGAGGCGCCAGGCGAGGAGGAGGCCATCGGCCCCAAGAAGGTGAGTGCCCAAACCCTAACTCCATGTGCGATTGATGGTGTAAACGGGGGTGAACAAGGTGCTAGGCACTTATGTAGGGCATTTGCCCAAGGTGAAAGCCACCGGGAAACGGCCATTGGCTATCCCCGGTTACCCTGTGAACACGACAGGATGTCTGTCGCTTTACCAGGTGAACGTGACACAGGGGTTGTCATGTTCAGAAGGCGACGGATCGACCTGTCGCCTTCAAGAACCAAAACATGACACCCTTTGTGTCGTGTTCAGAAGGCGACAGTAAGCCTATCGCGGTCTGAACAGATAGTTGCTCTGCTGACTTTTGACTGATTTTTGTGTTTTTTGTGGCTGTTTTACAGAGTGAGCTATTGTCCCGACTAGGATGGGTCGTTGTCCCACTACAAGAAAAAGTAGTTTTATTGACGGAATTTTTCCGTCAGAATATCCGTCGGAACTACCGATGGAATTGTTGGCCCTTATGGTACGGCAGCAAGCTAACCTAGAGGGGGGGGTGAATAGGTTTTTCTGAAATCTGAAATAGAAACTTAAACACAGAAATTAACACTTGAAGGTTTGGTTAGTTTAGTGTGATAAAGAGTAGCAGTGCGGAAGCAAATAAACAATCACACCAAGGACACAAGAGATTTATCCTGGTTCGGCCCTTCCCACATGGAAGTCCTACATCCAGTCCCCAAGCAACCTATTGGGATTTTACTAACCAAGGGTACAGTCCCCCCTAAGGACACTACAACACCCAGCACCTCAGCTGGTCTTCTTCTCTTTCCCGGGCAAGAAGGCAGCCCACTTCTCTTACAGGTAAAGAAGCCAACCTCCTGGTACAAACCCCAGTGCGGTTCTGCTAGACACAAACCCCTAGCTGGGTTACACACTGTATACAGTCCTACAGCTGGACAGAAGTCTTTCTTAGAAAAGAAAGAATAAAGCTGAGAGTTGGAACAAATAAAAACCAACTACAAGAACTCTCAGCAAAAGACTCTCTCCCCCAGATTTACAAGATGCACACAGAGAGAGAGAGAAGAGAGGAGAAGGAGCTTGAATGCTTCAGTGCTTCAGATGCTTGAACACTTCTTCTTGGGCTCAGGCTCTTTCTCTCTTTTCTTTGAGTGTATTTGGAGTTCAGGTTCCTCACTGGTTGTACACTCATTCAAAAGATCTTCAGGAAAGCTCTCCCATATTCTTCAGCCATGCTTCATCTTTTATATGAGCAGCTTTGAATAAATCCGTGGAGTTCTAGCCGTTGCTCATCTTCTCTTTCTTCTGATAATTTGTGGTCTACGAGGTCTGCAAGCATAGAAAAAAGTGTTTAGATAAAGAGTGTTTCTGTCAAAAGGCTCATACCTCTATGTTTCCTGTTGCCACCAGAAGTAGTAAGTAATCCTCTTTTTGTTGGCAGGAAAGAAAAGATCTAGAGAGATAAGCAAAAAGATCTCATGTCAGAAAGATAGAGGATTACGCAAATCAAGAATATTGACTTTTTCACTAGATGCCAAAAAATATTTGAAATATAAAAGAAATCTATGTTAAGTGAAATCCATGTTGAAATCCATGTTTTACAAAGGAATCCATATTTTACAAAGGAATCCATGTTCTTACAAAGGAATCCATGTTTTACAAAGGAATCGATGTTTCACTTATCAATCCTTATGAGAGTTACAAGGAATCCATGTGAGAGTTACAAAGGAATCCATGTGAGAGTTACAAAGGAATCCTTATGAGAGTTACAAAGGAATCCATGTGAGAGTTACAAAATCCATGTGAGAGTTACAAGGAATCCTTATGAGAGTTACAAAGGAATCCTTATGAGAGTTACAAAGGAATCCATGTGAGAGTTACAAAGGAATCCATGTGAGAGTTACAAAGGAATCCTTATGAGAGTTACAAAGGAATCCTTATGAGAGTACAAAGGAATCCATGTGAGAGTTACAAAGGAATCCATGTGAGAGTTACAAAGGAATCCATGTGAGAAGTCTGTGTGAGTACAAAGGAATCCTTATGAGAAGTCTGTGTGAGTTACAAAGGAATCGTTATGAGAAGTCTGTGTGAGTCACAAAGGAATCGTTATGAGAAGTCTGTGTGAGTTACAAAGGAATCGTTATGAGTTACAAAGGAGTCTGTGTGAGTTACAAAGGAATCCTTATGAGTTACAAGGAGTCTGTGTGAGTACAAAGGAATCCTTATGAGTTACAAAGGAGTCTGTGTGAGTTACAAAGGAATCCTTATGAGTTACAAAGGAGTCTGTGTGAGTTACAAAGGAATCCTTATGAGTTACAAAGATCTGTGTGAGTACAAAGGAATCCTTATGAGTTACAAAGGAGTCTGTGTGAGTACAAAGGAATCCTTATGAGTTACAAAGGAGTCGTGTGAGTACAAAGGAATCCTTATGAAGTCACTTATCAATCGTTATGAGACCAAATCGATGTAGCACTTTGAACTGAAATCCATATATATATTGAATGGAATCCATTTATCTGTTTAGTGCAAATCATTATAGAATAATGTCATAAATTATATTTATTAGAAAATCATGATATTTAATTTATTATTAGAAAAATCATGGTAATAATATATTTAATTTCAATTAATCATGTAAATTTATATTTAGTAAGAAAAACATAATATTAAATATTTTAATAATAATTAATAAACATAAATTTTATTATCACCAAAATAAAAGGGTAAAATATAGGAGTGGTTCAACAGGAATTATTGCGTCGGAAACATCCATCGGTAATACCGACGGATAAATATCCGCCGGAAATTTCGTCGGTACTTATATATTACCGACGGTTTCCGACATAATAGTTCCGTCGGAACTATCCGTCGAAAATTTCACAATTTCCCTCCCCGCCACCTCCCACGAAACCTCTCTCTCTCTCTCTCTCTCTCCTCTCCTCTCTCTCTCTCTCCTCTCTCTCTCTCTCTCTACTCTCTCTCTCTCTCTCTCCCCGCATGCCCCTTCGCCAGCGGAGCCCCCGCGCCCCCTCGCCGGCGCCCCTGCGACCCCGAGCCCCAGCCCCCCCCACCTCACCGACCCCACGCGCCCCCAAGCCCCCGCCCCGCCCCCTCGCCCACCCCAGTGCCCCCTCGCCCACGGGCTCCCCCGAGCCCACCCCACAGGCCCCTCCACCCCACAGGCCCCCCTCACCCACCCCACGGCGCCCCCTCGCCTGTCACGCCCCGATGCAGAATATCGGAGCGCGAAGGCAGTTGCAAGAAACGGTATAGAGTGAGTACTAGACATCAAACCATTGCACCTTGAATAACACTAAAGAAAATCTTTCTCATTAATACTTTTCAAATGTCTAGTTACAACCACTAATATCAGAGCCATTCTATAGGACCCAATTACATTGCAATAAAAGGAAATAACTAACTACAATTCTAAGATAGCATAATGACTCGAGGGTACTCCTGGCTTCACTCTTGGACATTTCCTTCCTCGTGAGTGTATGTGTCATCCTCGGTCTCACCTGAGAACACAACATCAAATAACGTAGGGTGAGCGATAACGCCCAGTAGGACTTAAATCTCAAGCTCAAGCAGGCTTTAAATAATTAACACATTTAATGGCAGAGTATCTAAAGATAGCAGGTACAAGATAGTTAAAATATAGCAAGGGATAGCACAATAGGTAACAAGATAGCACAATAGCATGAGATCGAGTATAGTTTCCAAAATAGCACAAGTATCGAGTATAGCACAACTCGGGTGGGTTGGGCGTTGAAACGATGGATCTAAAAAAACCAAGTCTAAAGGGTCAAACACACAACTTGGGGGTCCAAAATCCCAAATAGGGATCCGATCGGCGTGTCGTTCACTCCGACACGACCGGGTCGGTGAAAGTGACGTGTGTGAACTGACGGAGTCTGATTTGGATTCCCGGATTGGGTTGGGCATTGAAACGACAGATCTTAAAAAACCCAAGTCTAAAGGATCAAAACACACAACTCGGGGTCCAAAATCCCAAATAAAGATCCGATCGGCATGCCGTTTACTCCGACATGACCGGGTGGGTTAAATTGACGTGTGCAAACTGACGGAATCCAATTTGGATTCCCGGATTGGGTTGGGTGTTGAAATGACGGATCTAAAAAAACCCAATTCTAAAGGATCAAAACACACAACCCGGGGGTCAAAAATCCAAAATAGGGATCCGATCGGCGTGCCGTTTGCTCCGACACGACCGGGTGGGTTAAATTGACGTGTGCGAACTGACGGAATCCGATTGGATTCCCGGATTGGGTTGGGTGTTGAAATGACGGATCTAAAAAAACCCAACTCTAAAGGATCAAAACACACAACCCGGGGGTCAAAAATCTAAAATATGGATCCGATTGGCATGCCGTTTGCTCCGACACGACCGGGTGGGTGAAAGTGACGTGTGCAAACTGACGGAATCCGATTTGGATTCCTGGATGGGTTGGGCGTTGAAACGGCGGATCTAAAAAAACCCAAGAAACGACGGATCTAAAAATAGTTTCTAATTAAACTGAAATAATCACATATTTTAAATTTAATTTTAAAAAATAATGTAGGTATTAATTTTTATTAATGTTTCTCATATTAATTTTTTTTAATATAGGATCGACCTCCGGCACTTGACGGCGGGGACAGCAGACGATCCGGCAGATCTGTCCTGATTTTTTGTATTTATTATGTATGATTTTATATTTATTGTATTTTATGATTTTATGTTGATTGTGAGTATTTGTGAAATTTATGAATATTGGAGCAAGTTTGAAAAATCATGTATTTTTTGTATTTTTACAAAAAAAATTACAGTAATTTCTGACAAAATTTTTGACGGATATAGTTCGTCGAAAAATAGATATTACCGACGAAAATCACCCGTCGGAATTTCTGTCTAAAATACTGACGGATTAATTTCCGACGGATTTGTAGGTCGGAATTTACCGACGAACATTCCGACGGATTTTGCGACAATTTTCTGTCGATAAATACTGACCAAATTTTCGACAATGTTTTCCGACGCTTTCGGTCGAAAATTACTGACCCAATTTCCGACGGATATTTCTGTGGTATTTCTGACGGAATTTTGTGCCGTCGGTAATTCTGACCATATTTTTCAGACGGATCATTTCCGACGACCTTTCGACGGAAAGCTGTCGGAAGTTGTTTTTCCGACCGCTTACCGTCGGATTTCCGATGGATGGTGTCCGTCGGAAATCCCGCCATTTCTTGTAGTATCCGGGCAGTCTACCAGGGACTGTCGGACTTCCAGAGGACACGGTTGGAGGAGATGGGGTTCGGCCCCTTTCTCCAACTATACGAGCTCACACCAGACGTGGCGTTGATCCAGGCATTGAAGAAGAGGTGGGACCCCGAGTGCCACGCCTTCCTCCTCCCGTGGGGTCACATGATCCCCACATTGGAGGACGTGGCACGGATCACTGGCCTGAGGGTAGATGGCTAGGCGATGACAGGGGTGACCTACACATGCTACCAGGAGTGGGGAGAGGCTCCTGTGGTTGGAGGTGACGAGGGAGAGGTCACCTTGGTGCTAAGGACGAGGCTGCATGCGAGTATGGGAGTGGCGGACGCTCGCCACCAGACGAGAGAGGGCCAGGCGGAGTATATGGCCTCGCTGACAGAGGATTCCAGGGTGGCATTGGCGGAGGGGGAGCAGCAGTTAGACCAGGATTGAGACGCTTCCTGATCCTCGTGATCGGAAAGCTTATCCTGGGGACCCGAGGAGACCCCGTGAGCTATCGGTGCCCGCCCCTACTGGAGGACCTGACCCAGGTGGGGAGCTATGCATGGGGTGCGGCCTTCTGGCCTACCTCTTCGACAGCCTGGGCACCTCTGGTAGGGAGACAAGGGTGGCTGGCTTCTTCCCCTTCCTACAAGTACACTTCTCACTCTTGCTCTTTATTGCTTTTCCTGCTTATTTTAATTGACTGTGTTACTAACCATCTTGTTTTGTAGGTGTGGGCGTACTACTACCTCCCCTCCCTTGGCTGGGGAGTGCCGAGGCGACCGAGTGTTATACCGCTCCTGCAGCACTGGCGGTTCTGCCACGACGAGCAGTCCCTGCACCTGCAGGTGACCCTCATTCAAGACGCACTGGACACCGTCCCCTTTGGACATGTGAGTGCTTCTACATTTGCATCCCTTCCTTTCTTTCTCATTGACAAGTGACTAATGAGTTTCTATGTTTGATGTGCAGGTCGAGTGGACCCCTTACGCTGTGGACGAGGATGCCGACAAGAGTGGGTGGAGCAGGGCCGCCCCTACTTCGGTAGGGAGATATGGCTTCACGCCTTCAACACGGAGGTACCACTCCACCTACGGCTGGTAGCGAGGACTCTGGGGCTCCATCAGGCGGTGGTGGAGTTCCCGTCTTGGCATAGACAGTGGGAGAGACCGGGCCGCAGCTTCCGGGGCATCCAACAGATCACAGACTGGAGGGAGCGAGCTCGGGAGCAGCTTGAGGACTGGTGGCAGCGGGGGCCGAGAGGTGACCTCCGAGACCACCAGCGACGAGGACTACTTCCGTGCCTACGCACGGAGGTATGGGGCCCAAGTGTACAGGGGGACCCGACGACCGGTGAGTGTTACTAACTTAGCCTTTTCTAAATATTCTAGTCATTAATTCCTTGGCTAACCTGACCTGTATTTGCAGCTCGACCCTGAGGGCCGGATCGCCTCCCTCGAGGGCATCCTCCACTCCACGATCCAGCAGAGGGATGACTTCCAGCAGACTGTGACTGAGCTGGTGAGTGCTCTACCTCTTCTCTGTCTTATGCTTAACTTCAATAACTGACTCTTGTGTTCTTCTCTTGTAGTGTGCTGAGCTAGACGGGCCCAGCAGATGGTGGCGGTGCTTCCACCTCCTGAGATGAGCCTGGCCACTCCGTGCTGGAGGGTCAGTTGGCAGCAGCAGTGGCCCGGGCGGAGGAGGCATGGGCTAGCTACGCGAGCGGGTGAGTTATTAATTTCATGCCCCTTGTACTGTTTTCTCTTATTGACACATGTCTTGATTTGCAGGAGGCGGAGCTGAGAGACTCTCTAGCGCGGACGGCTGCGCTAGAGACGAAGATGGCGGAGGTACGCCTACACCCTCCGACGGACGAGGCGACGGGGCAATGTAGGGAGATGGATGAGATCCGATCGCAGTTGGGGAGCGAGCGACAGACCGTCCTGGTGCTTAGGGCGGAGATGAGGGGCTGGAGAGAGCACTATCCTTGGTTGGCCGCAGCCGCACATCGGCCAGCAGGAGCGATGCCCCTAGCGCCTCAGAAAGGCACTACCTGACGGGTTCCTCTAGACGAAGGGGACGAGGAGGAGGGACGATGTAACGACCCAGAATCCGCATTACCAGTAACCAACCAGTAACTCGAATTCTGACCCTCTAACCCACGAGACAAGCTCGGAAGGGTAAAAGTGAATGTCCGAGGAGACTTATATAAGAAGATACACACCATGTAAAGCTGTAAAATTTCACTATACATGAAACATAACAAACAACTCAGAGTCTGAGCTAAGTACAGAGTACAGAAGTACAACAAAAAGTACTACTCACTGCAGCTAGGGCGCACCAACACCAGAGTGGCTAGACTCGCCTGGAACGGGAGTCGACGATGACCCACCTGAAAGGGAGGGGAGTGAGTCTCAAGAAAAGAGACCCAGTAGGGAAAAGTAACCCCACCGGCAACAGTACTAAAGTGCAGAAAGTAAAAACAGAATGTAAATACACATCGCATCACAACCCAAAACTGTAAACCTCGCGGCTCAGTAACACACACTCACACACAGTAAGTAGGACTCAGCTAGTGTCTGTGTGTGACGGCCCTCATTATACGGTACGATCATACCGACCCACGTCGATATAGCGAGAGTCCTACAGTGGGACATTTACCCAACGATACAAACAGCTGAGATACACGCGAATATATATAACAGAGTAGCGGAAGTAAAAGAGAACTATCTCCATTCATTCATCATCCACATTAAACATACATGCAGTTTACAATTTGCAAAAAGAACTAAAATTTACATGATTTAAATTGCTGAAATAGAGGTACAAAATGTCCACATATTACATTCTTTTCAAGATATCCTAATACAATGTTCAAGTACATACGACGAAGTACACAATCACAAGGAAGCTCCAAGTAACTAGTCTCCGCGCTCGGAGTCCGTCTCCACGTCCCTCCAACGGTGTCGTATCACCAACTACACCTGTACGCCGAGCAAGGAGTGAGTCCAGAGACTCAGCAAGCAAATATACATGATATACACGTACAAGACCTAGTGGTTTTACAAGCACATACAATAGCACACATAGCATGCTAGTCCATTTAAGTTTAACCTATCATGAAGGTTCTACAATTTTACACCTAACACATGCTTTCAGATTTCAAAATATAACACTCACCTATCACATGGTCTCTAATCCATTCACTTATGAACTTTAACCTTAAAAGACCAAACATGAGATTATCCACATGGACAATTTACATATATGACGTGGGACATAGTTAGCATGGATTCCACATGTTATAAGTACCTACATAACTTTTCAAGTGCTGTAGGTGCTGATTTCACATGGTCAAAGACTTAAACCTAAACATGAAAGAACAATGTGGCTTAGAACATAACACATGAACAATCCATCACTGCACTTTGCACACATACTCATTAATTGTTCCTAATCATGGATCTAAACACTTTGCAACATAAACACAAGAAGGATAACATGCATTTTCTTGAATTCACATGGTTTGCAGATTTAGCCTCTCATGGTTTCAATAACACATTGCACATCTAGAATTTTCACATTTCCTTTTTCACAATTTCCTCTTTCACAAGGTTACACTTACACATAACATTCACATGTCACTTACACATTACACATGGTCACATACACTTTACACATTACACGTTACACATATTTTAGTGCCGTGACACATAGTCCAAACACCAAAGAAGGACCAAATCACATCACATAACAAATAGGCACTATTAGGCAAATGCAATGGGACTCTTGGAATGCGCAGACCGGGAGAACAAGTCTCCACCCTAAACCAGTGGTACTTGTCCACCCCAGGGATTTCCCCCTAGCCCTTAGGGTCACTTACACAATGAACTTTCTCAGGGGACTTCCCTGATACAGCTCCATGCCTTCTCGGAAGCAGTATCACATTGGCCCAGTTTACACTTTTACACATTTAACGTTTTAAACATGGTTTTACACTTGACACTCTCATTTATTCACACTTTTCTTACTCACATGAACACCTCTGTTTTTTTTTTTTTTCCTAACATGGTACTACAGAGTTTCAGATTTAACACATAGTAAACACGCCATCATGCTGTTTTAAACAAAATAAAATCACATTACGATCATATATCGAATATTTCACAATTTACATGAAAACACATAACGTTTTATTTACTGTTCCAAATAACCTGAAAATTGAACCACATGTGTTTTCAGGTTCAAAATTCATACCCTCAATATTTTCAGATTTTTCTGAGCTAAATAGGATTACAAAAAAATCAAACACCTAATTAGCATTTATTCCAATTATACTAAACATGGGTCTAACACATTTGAAATTCACCCACTTACTGTTTTGCACAGAAAACACAATGCATGACAACTCATCATAATTCATACATCTATAAATCCGTTTACCACAACCATTCTTTCATGCTTTCATTTTACCGAATCGAACTTTCTAGCAATTCCACAAGTATGCATGAATCACAAAAATTCAGAACATACCTACATGTCCCACAATTCTTCCTGGATAGACTGAAAAAAGACATTTAACTAATCCTAATCATGAACATTATTGCAAGAATTATCTACAAGTTATGACCAAAAGTTTAAAGACACCAATTTTCCACATTCATCAACACACCACATCTATCACAACACAATGCACAAAATACATAGCTATAGGAATACATATATTCCTCATCACGGAAATCCTAACGAAATTAATCATATTAAGGGGACAGAAACAGTGATGACCAAACTGTCCCCATAATAAATATTTCCATTTATTTATATATTAATTTTGATGATTAACAAAATAACACTAATGGATTTCTTGAGCCTGAGACAGGAAGCAAAAGAAAAATGAAAGATCAAGACAATCTGGTAAGTCCCATCATTTCTATCCAAGTCCATGTAACGACTTCTTTGATAAGCAGAACGACTTCCTTTTTGACCGGAACAACTCAAATCGTTACCGTAACGATTTCTTTAGACCTCGTAACGATTTTTAGAACTCGCAACGACTCTCTAGCCGTAACGATTTCTTTAGACCTCGTAACGATTTCTTTAGAACTCGCAACGACTCTCTAGCCGTAACGACTTCTTTAGACCTCGTAACGATTTCTTTAGAACTCGCAACGACTCTCTAGCCGTAACGACTTCTTTAGACCTCGTAACGATTTTCTTAGAACTCGCAACGACTCTCTAGCCGTAACGACTTCTTTAGACCTCGTAACGATTTCTTTAGAACTCGCAACGACTCTCTAGCCGTAACGATTTCTTTAGACCTCGTAACGATTTCTTTAGAACTCGCAACGACTCTATAGTCATAACGATTTCTTTAGAATCATAACGATTTCGTGTAACGATTCTTTACAACTTGATAGTCATAACGATTCTTACAACTCGATAGTCATAACGATTTCGTGTAACGATTTCTTTACAACTTGATAGTCATAACGATTTCTTTACAACTCGATAGTCATAACGATTTCGCGTAACGATTTCTTTATTAGTCATAACGTCTTGCAACGATTTCTTTAGAACTCGCAACGACTTGCCTGTTGTAACGGCTTCATAAGTTATCACAACGATTTCTTTACAGTTCATAACGACTTGCTATAATTCATAACGATTTCATAAGTTATGAAGTCAGCAAGATTCTTTTATCGAATTTCTTGATGCATCAGTATAATGCTTTTTAATAGCGTTGAAAAGTCAAAGTCATATCTTGTCCGTTGACTGCTATGCATTAAATGCTCTCCGATCGTATCTCCATGCATGCAGACAATATCTTCCATTCTATGCTACTCTGTCTACGTACTTTTTGGGACAGAAAGGAGCTTTGCTATATACTGCAATATCTGTTCCCTCTCAACTAACAATAGACAGCAGTCCTAGCTGTCTTCTATTTATTGATGATATGCTTACAGATATCTGACAAGACTCATCTGGACAACGTTGGACACAAGATACAAAGTTCTATGACATCTCTTTGGCGTGTACACCAGGATAAAAGACTGACGATCAGAAGCTTCCTCAGTGACCAGTCAACGTACACAAGGATAAGAGACAACGGACACATCAACGTTCGAATTTGAATCAGCAGTTTAAATAGAAGACTCAAGACGAAAAGAAGAAGATGAGAGCAACATCGCTTGATTTCAGAAGAAGAAAGAAATCCATCTCTCACAATCTTTAGAACTTGAAGAAGAGCGAAGCCTCCACTCCAAAACTGGTTCTAAGCTCTTAGCTCTCTGTGCTCAAAAGGAATCTTCTCTTTTGTAAGAGCCTGTGTGGTCCTTGGAGAGAAAAACCTTGTTAAATCTCTCTCTCTCTCGGGGGCTTAGGAGCTTCAGTGTGTAGCTGATCAAGCTAGAGTCTGAAGCCTGTTTCCACACTCCTTTTATTAGATTGTGTTCCCTTCTGGACGAAGGAAGACCTGGTGGTATCCAGGGTGGTTGTTGTACCCTTCTGGACGAAGGAAGACCTGGTGGTATCCAGGGTGGTGTTGTACCCTTCAGGCTGAAGGAAGACCAGTTGAGGCTGGGTGTAAGGATCCTTAAGGGGGATTGTACCCTTGGTAGTAAAATCCTGAGGTATTGCTCAGGGACTGGACGTAGGTCTCCTGTGGAGAGGAGTTCCGAACCAGGATAAAAATCCTTGTGTCTTGTGGATGTGTTTTGTGTGATTGTTATCTTGTTTGCTCTAACTCTAACCTTGTTATTAAGTTGTGCAATCTTTTCAGTAAACAGGTTTTAATCAAAGATCGAAGTTTTATTAACCCATTCACCCCCCCTGGGCTAGCTAGCTGGGCAACAAGTGGTATCAGAGCCCGTCTCTTCGACAAAGAAGAAGATCCAACGATCTGAAGAGCAAAGATCAATGGCAGCCCAAAGTCACTTCGAAGGTCAGTCTGTCAACAGACCTCCTTTGTTCGATGGTGAAGATTATACGTATTGGAAGACCAGGATGGAATACTTCTACAAGGCCACGATTATCAAATCTGGTCATAGTGGAAGAAGGTGATCTGGTCGTCACAAATGAGAAAGCACAATGGACAGATGAAGATAGAAAGAAAATCTCCTTGAACTGTAAAGCTAAGAGCATTCTATGTTGTGCTCTAAGCAAGAAAGAGTTCAACAGAGTTTCAGCATGCAAATCCTCCATGGAAATGTGGGAAAAGTTAAAGATCACATATGAAGGTACAGACAAAGTAAAGGAGACAAGAATTGACATTCTTGTCACTCAGTATGAAAGATTTCAAATGCAAACAGGTGAGTCTATTACCCAAATGTTTAGTAGATTTACTGACATTACTAATGGCCTAGCAAGTCTAGGAAAGTCATATGAAAATGCAGATATGGTAAGGAAGATTCTCAGATCCCTGCCATCTTCATGGACGGCAAAGGTCACAGCTATCGAAGAAGCTAATGATCTTAAGAGAATGTCAGTAGAAAAACTCATTGGTCTCTCATGGCCCATGAAATAAACATGGAAAGACTAGGAGAATCCTCCAGTAGAAAGAAGCAGTCAAATGCGCTTAAAGCTAATGGGGACTCATCAGAAGAATCCTTAGATAACAGTGAAGATAGCAAAGATAGTGATGATGAAGAAGCCATGCTCTCAAGAAGATTGCAGAGATCTTGGCAAAGAAGAAGAAGTTCCAGTCTGGTAGGAGGTACTTCAAGAAAAACAAAGATCTCAAGAGACCAGATGGAAAAGATCAGAAGAGGAATGAGCCACTTTGCTATGAATGCAAGAAACCTGGACATATCAAGGCAGACTGTCCAATGTTAAAGAAAAATGATCACAAGAAGAAGGACAGCTCCAAGAAGTTCAGAAGATTCAAAAAGAAAGCCATGGCAGCTGCATGGGACAACAGCAGCGACTCAGATAGTGAGTCAAGCTCGAGCAGTGAAGGTGAAGAAGCCAACTTGGCTCTCATGGCGAATACCGAGGATAAGGTAACATCTGATTCTTCTTTCGATTCCTGTAATGACTCAGATTCGGATATTTGGAAAGTGCATTTAATGAACTCTACGATAAGTATAAAGAAGTGTGTAAACTACTTAGCTAAGCAAGAAAAATATCACATGTCTCGAAAATACCAACTCAGATTTAAATCTGAAACGAAGAACTAGAAAAACAAATAGTTGAGCTTAAGAGAAGAAATGAACTATTATGTGAAAACTAAAAGACAAGAACAGAAAAATCACTGACCTAGAAAAACAGGAAACTCAGATGATTTAAGAAAAACTGTAAATGAATTAAATGAAGAAAACAATACACTAGCAAGCACCCTAGAAAAATTACCAATGGTAAAAACTCTTTAATATTAAAAGGTGCTAGGAGATCGGGTAAAAAGAAAAATGGATTAGGATATACACCCCCAGATAATGAAGAAAACATAATATACCCTAAAACATATCCAACACCAAAATTTGTACCGAACAGATGTAGCATACAAAGCTGATTTCAAATACATAGAAAAAGTAACTAAGTTATCCTGCTGCAGTCACTGCAACAAGTTAGGACATATTAAATGACATGCCCAACAAGACATAAAAAATGGATATTAAAAGGTAAAGTTGATGATACTAACCAATCAGGACCCAAAAAGAATTTGGGTACCTAAAGCTTGATGTTCTCATTTCAGGTTAACCCTCGAGCATCCAAATGGTATTTGGATAGTGGGTGCTCAAGGCATATGTCAGGCAACAAGAAGATATTTGTTGATCTCCAAGCTGAAGAAGGTACAGTCACCTATGGAGATAATGGAAAAGGGACTGTGATAGGAAGCGGTCTGTGAACATCAAAGGAAAATCAGTCATAAAGGATGTAATGCTGGTCAAAGGGTTAAAGCACAATCTCATCAGCATCAGCCAGTTGTGTGACAAAGGCCATCAAATTCAGTTTCAAGAATCAAAATGCAGTATCTTAAAGGATGGTGCAGTCATATTTGAAGCCTACAGAGAAAGAAATTTGTATGTTCTATATCTCGATGAACTCAAGGATCAAGATGTGTGTGTTTGGCAGCTAGCAAAGATAAATCAACTGAGTTGTGGCACAGAAGATTGGGCCACTGCAGCTTGGATGGGCTGAACAAGCTCAGAAAAAGAAAACTAGTTGAAGGACTGCCAAAGGTAAATTTCAGATTGGATAGCATTTGCAGACCTTGTGCAAGAGGAAAGCACACCAAGAGCTCCTTCAAATCAAAGACTGTAGTAACCACCTCAAAGCCCTTAGAACTACTTCACATGGATTTATTTGGGCAATGAGGACTACCAGTTTGGGAGGAAAGAATTTGGATTTGTAATAGTTGATGTTATTCAAGATTCACTTGGGTATCCTTTTTAGAGCACAAAGATGACACATTTGAGAATTTTGTCAGCTTCAGTAAGAAAGTTCAGAAAGATCAGAAATTCTCAATTGTCTCTATTCGATCAGATCATGGTGGTGAGTTTCAGAATGAAAAGTTTACGAAGTTCTGTGATGATCAAGGAATTGAGCACAACTTCTCAGCTCCAAGGACACCTCAACAGAATGGAATTGCTGAGAGGAAAAACAGAACTCTTTTGGATATGGCAAGATCAATGTTATCAGATATGATCTGCCAAGATATTTCTGGGCCGAAGCTATCAACACTGCATGTTATATCATAAATAGAGTGATGATCAGGCCAATTCTGAAAAAGACTGCTTATGAACTTACAAAGAAAAGAAGCCAAAGATTAGCCATTTCAGAGTATTTGGATGTCCTTGCTTCATCCATAACAATGGAAAAAGGGACATTGGTAAGTTGGATGCCAAATCAGATGAAGGCATTTTCATGGGGTATTCCTCTAAACTAAAGGTTATAGAGTTTTCAATAAACGTTCCTTATTAATTGAACAATCAGTACATGTTATTTTGATGAATCTAACCCTTCCTTGAAAAAGGAAGAAATTAGTGACATTGATGATGCAGATGTCTTGTCCGAAAAATTAAAGAAAACTTCAATTAAGGACAAAGAGGATCCAACTCTGGAAGAACTGCAGCAAACAGAAATCCAACATAAAGATCTTCCAAAGGAATGGAGACATCAGAAAGATCACCCTCCTGAAACATCATTGGTGATCATCTGTAGGGGTAAGAACTAGAGGTAATGTAATTCCATGCGACTATTTAGCATTTGTCTCTCAAGTAGAACCTAAGACAGTCAATGAAGCTTTATCTGATGAATCTTGGATACTAGCCATGCAAGATGAACTAAATCAGTTCAAGAGAAACCAAGTATGGTCACTTGTTCCTAGACCATCCAATCATTCAGTTATTGGCACCAAATGGGTGTTCAGAAATAAACTGGATGAGTCTGGAATAATCTTAAGGAACAAAGCCAGATTGGTGGCTCAAGGCTACTCCCAAGAGGAAGGCATAGATTTCGATGAAACTTATGCACCTGTAGCTAGACTTGAGGCCATTAGGATTTTACTTGCTTATGCATCCGCACTTGATTTAAAACTTTTTCAAATGGATGTCAAATCAGCCTTTTTAAATGGTTTCATCAAGGAGGAAGTTTATGTTGAACAACCTCCAGGTTTTGACGACTCTGAATTTCCAAATCATGTATTTAAACTACATAAGGCTTTATATGGTCTAAAGCAAGCTCCTAGAGCCTGGTATGAAAGGCTCAGTAATTTCTTATTAAATCATGGTTTCACTAGAGGTAAAGTAGATAGTACATTATTTATAAAATCTAAGGTTAAACATATACTTCTTGTACAAATCTATGTGGATGATATTATTTTTGGATCTACTGATGAATCTCTTTGCAAGTACTTTGAAAAGCTTATGCAGGGAGAATTCGAAATGAGCTTGATGGGGGAGTTAAGCTACTTCCTGGATTGCAAATCAAGCAAGGGAAGGATGGCACTCATATCTGTCAAGCAAAGTACACCAAAGAGCTGTTGAAGAAATTTGGATTTGAAGATGCAAAGCCATTATCAACTCCAATGAGCACATCAACCAGAAGGACAGTGATCAAAAAGGATGCTTATATCATGGACAACCAAGAAACAAAATTCAGTAGCTCTAGCATCACAGCTGAGGCGGAATAGTTGTTCTGATTTGGTAAGTTGCTGGATACATTCAACTTTTTGGATAAATAGCAACAACTTGAAGATTCGGCATTCACATCAAATCATTCCTCTATTGTGGGATAATAAGTGCCATCAACCTCACCAAAAATCCCAGTTCAACACCTCAAGGACGAAACACATTGAGGTAAGATATCATTTTATTCGAGACCATGTAGCTAGTGGTAATTTAGAAATTTCGTTTATAGATACAAATGGTCAATGGCAGATATCTTCACAAAAGCCCTACCTGAAGAGAGATTTACATCTCTTAGAAGGGAACTAGGGATGTGCAATTTGTGAAAGAATTTCTGTGATTTATTGACATATAATTTTTCAGATTAAATGAAAAGTTCTCTCTCCGTTAAAGTTAAACAAAACTCAGTTATCTATATGCTTTGACCGCTTCTGTGTAGAAAGTTGTTTGACTTGTCAAACCTTTTTGTCGCTTTCTACCTTTGCCGCCTTTTGGCGCTCCTCTGTCATTAAAGTAATATTATTTATCCAAATCGCTTTGAGATCGATTCGTCTTCTACCTTTACCCTTTTTATTCTCTATCTGTTCACCCAAAGCTGATGCCCTAACGATTTTGGGATCGACTCTCTGCTCTTTCGAAGCCTTCTTCTCTTCCCGCGAAGAACTCCTTCGAGAACTTCCGTCCCTCCATCATCCTCCCTTCCAGAATCTTTCTTCTCTGCCCATGGCCGCTCCGTTGATCTCCGGAAGTGTTGGGGGCTACAGTGCTGAGTATTTATCCCCAAGGGAGCAAGAAAGATTTACATTTGTGAAGACAAAGATTTGCGGAAATAAGGCAGTGGATGTTCAGAATCTTGAGAAGAGTGGCATGGCCAGGCTAGTGATACTCTAAGAAGATCGCAGTGGATGGATGTGGTCACCTTCAGTGAGGTAAGCTACCCGGACTTGGTAAAAGCCTTCTACATCTGTCTGAAGTCAGAAGCAGATGGATCCCTGTTTCTCTGTCAAGGGTATCCAAATCAGAATAACCCATGAGCTTTTGCGTGATCTGTTTGGAGTAAAGACCTCTGGATTTAGTGGCATTCACTCTGTGAATGATGAAGTCAAAGGTCTCGGGATTATCGGTCCAGGATTTAAGTTGAAGGATGGGAAGCTGATATTAATCAGATGTCCGCGTTCAACGATTGCTTCACTTTATAGTCTGCCAAATCTTAGTTCCCCGTAGTGCTACCTTTCCTCATGCACTAGGGCAGATTCGGACATAATGTTCTGGGCAATCCAGAACAAAGAGATAAACCTGGCCGCAGTGATGATTGAGCGAATGATGTTTGCACATGCTCAGTTATGGGAAACAAAGAGCAAGTTGAATGTTTCCCTTCCGTATGCCCATCTTCTGACCAAGATTTCAAGCACTTTGGAGTAGATCTGTCAGGTGCGGTAGCTGAAAAGATGGGCCAGTCTATAAGGTCCAGAAACCTGAAGAAAAGTGGTTTTCAGTGCAAGAAGGAGTTTGGTCGAAATCCTCTGTGGCTGAAGGAGAAGCAGTTATTGCAGATATTCCAGAAGCAGTAGAAGTAGAGCAAGCAGCAGCAAGTCCAGCAGAGCAAGAACCAGTTGAGTCAGCTGTGGGATGCCAATCCGAAGCTCAATTGGAAGAGGGTGCAGCTGGTGTGGCAGTTCCTTGCCCACCACCTTAGTCGCCTCTATTTTAAAAGAATATTGGACTCCATTCCCTCCATCTCAGTCTCTTCTAAGGCAGGTGGACCTGATGAAGATGTTGTCTTGGAAGAAGCTCCTGCTCAGGGGGAGCAAGAAAGTATTGAAGTCCCTGCTCCCATTCAGGGGGAGCATGCTGAGAGTGAAAAGCCAGAGAATGAAGCCTTTTCTGAGAAAGCTGCACCTACTCAGGAAACTCCAGCTCCAGCCATGGTTGATGTTAGTGAAGGCCAAGTGCAACTATAAATCTTGAGGAGCCTGTCTCTCAGCCAGGTAAGCAGAAAAGAGTTGTTCACAGGAGGTCAAGGAAGGGCCATAGGAAAGTAAAGTTGAAGCATGTTATGGCCTTGTTAAAAGCCCAAGGAGAGATCTTGGCATCAGTTCAGTCTGGCATACAAGGAATGTTTCAAATCAAGTTTCAACCTCCTCAGACGTATCCTCAATAAGAAATGCAATGAGGTATTTCAATAAAGAAATGTCTGATATGAAGAATTTGCTGGCTAATCTTCAAAGTCTAGTGGTGTCCCTCCTGCACCTACTCAGAGCAGTCCAGCTGAAGTTCCTAGGCCACCAGGGCCTCCAGCTGAAGTTCCTAGGCCACCAGGGCCTCCAGCAGAAGTCTCTCGCCAACAGGGCCGCCAGTTCAAGGGTCAGGGCCATCAGGGCCATCTGTTGTAAGGTCACCCGGACCAGTGGCAGCCTCAGGGTCTTCAGGACCCTCTCCTGCAGTCAGAGAAAGTCAGGCCAAAGGAAAAGAGCCGTGTCAGTCTCCAAGGCCCCTGATACTTCATCTCTTGCCACTCCAACCCTCTCCACACCTTCATCTCCTCCTACTGCACTCCTGCTCCACCAACCATAAAACATCCATGCCTCGCACCCAACCTTCCTCATCCTCTACTTCCTCTCACCCTCCTTCTCACCTACTCCAGCTCTCATCTCAGCTTCATCCTCATTAACTCCTCAACCTTCACCTATTAAAATCCAAACATCTCATCCTCAACCAACTCTTCCTTTAATCCTAAACACTTTTCTATCCTCCTACTCCTCCTAATTCTGTTATCTTTCCTCCAGTGAAACCTCTGCCTCTTGGTATTTTGACACCAATGTCCAGACCATTTTGAAAGGAACACTCTCCTCACCATTCTTTCCACAGCCTCTCACATTCACAGGACTGACCCTCCTAGTCCTGTCTTGAAAAAGAGAAAAACCTCTTCCTCTCTAAGCACTCCTTCTGCTTCTCTCTACCCTCCTTTATGGTACTCTCTTACCCTTGATCCTAAGAGAAGACCTATCTACAAAGAATACCTCCAGAAATGCATTCTTTCTACCATTTATGGATTCCTTTCTCAACCTCTCCGAACACCTGGACATTGTTCTCCTTTTACTCAGATATCTCAAGCTTTCAAATCCAAAATCTTTGAGGGCACTGAGTTCAAGACTGAAGATCAGTGGGCAGCTATCAAAGGAAACAAGGCTCAGTACTCAAAATACCTGACTGCAAGGGCCGAATCTCTCTCTCTCAGAGCTCACCCACTCACCTTCTCTGAGTGGTTTATCTTCCAGCACAAGAACTCTTGGGGATCTTCATTTTGAAGGAAATTCGCGTTGCCAGAGCTTTCAGCTGTACAGTGACTTCTGTTACTGAACAAAATTCCAGAAGTTCAGTTTTGCCAGTTCAACTCGCAGATTACTGTGCTGCAATCAGAAACCCTCTCAACCTTCCTCTTACAGTAGACTTTGTCTCCTTCAAGGTTGATTTTCCAGTTCTTCTGCCGAAGCTGCACTCTTTAGTGTTTGATTCAGATGCTGGTCTCATGCTTTAGATATGTTTGCAAGACAGTTGGGCCGGATGTCCGCCAAGCAGGGCCGATCTCCTCTTTTTTGCGGTTCATCTTCAGAGAATATCACTCTGGCCGCATGTCTTCTCAGACCTTAGCTCCACTCATTTCTGAGTGTGAAAGACTCACCTCATCAGAATGGGAGCTTCTCTATCGGGCTCTTATCAGCAATTGGAAGCTATCAATCAAGATCTAGTCAGTCAGAGGAAGCCTGCTCTTTCTGCGAAGCCTTTATGGATCTAAATTCCATCGCACCCATACCAGAGCTCTATGCTGTATGGGCATCTAGATATCTGCTTTCTATGCCTTAAAGCAGGATCTGTTAAATCAAAAGATTCACTATCCAATTCCTTGGACAGATTTCTCCATAGGGCCAGTTTTGGCAAGAGTACTTACTACAGATTCATTTGGACAAAACTCAGTATGGAGAATTCTTAGAGCAGCAAAGGCAACTCTACATTCAGAGGAACATCCTTCCATGGGACCCTCCTTCTCAGTTGCTTCTGGAGTTTTTCTACAACTTTTTGAGGATCTTGAGATCAAGGCATGGGCTGTTATCTCACAGCATGCCTCCTTGTTATCTCCTCTGTATTATCTTCTCCATCTTAATAAAAATCTTTCTCTCTTCTTTGTCTCACAGCTTATCTTTTTGCCTAATGACAAAATGGGGGAGACAACTAACGTAAATCTGAAAAACATATTTCATTTTGTCTGATGTTAGTATATTTTGTCATCATCAAAAAGGGGGAGATTGATGACCAAACTGTCCCCATAATAAATATTTCCATTTATTTATATATTAATTTTGATGATTAACAAAATAACACTAATGGATTTCTTGAGCCTTGAGAACAGGAAGCAAAAGAAAAATGAAAGATCAAGACAATCTGGTAAGTCCCATCATTCTATCCAAGTCCCGTAACGACTTCTTTGATAAGCAGAACGACTTCTTTGACCGGAACACTCAAATCGTTACCGTAACGATTTCTTTAGACTCGTAACGATTTCTTTAGAACTCGCAACGACTCTCTAGCCGTAACGATTTCTTTAGACCTCGTAACGATTTCTTTAGAACTCGCAACGACTCTCTAGCCGTAACGACTTCTTTAGACCTCGTAACGATTTCTTTAGAACTCGCAACGACTCTCTAGCCGTAACGACTTCTTTAGACCTCGTAACGATTTCTTTAGAACTCGCAACGACTCTCTAGCCGTAACGACTTCTTTAGACCGTAACGATTTCTTTAGAACTCGCAACGACTCTCTAGCCGTAACGATTTCTTTAGACCTCGTAACGATTCTTTAGAACTCGCAACGACTCTATAGTCATAACGATTTCTTTAGAATTCATAACGATTTGTTGTAACGATTCTTTACAACTTGATAGTCATAACGATTTCTTTACAACTCGATAGTCATAACGATTTCGTGTAACGATTTCTTTACAACTTGATAGTCATAACGATTTCTTTACAACTCGATAGTCATAACGATTTCGCGTAACGAGTTCTTTATTAGTCATAACGATTTCTTGCAACGATTCTTTAGAACTCGCAACGACTTGCCTGTTGTAACGGCTTCATAAGTTATCACAACGATTTCTTTACAGTTCATAACGACTTGCTATAATTCATAACGATTTCATAAGTTATGAAGTCAGCAAGATTCTTTTTATCGAATTTCTTGATGCATCAGTATAATGCTTTTAATAGCGTTGAAAAGTCAAAGTCATATCTTGTCCATTGACTGCTATGCATTAAATGCTCTCCGATCGGTATCTCCCATGCATGCAGACAATATCTTCCATTTCTATGCTACTCTGTCTACGTACTTTTTGGGACAGAAAGGAGCTTTGCTATATACTGCAATATCTGTTCCCTCTCAACTAACAATAGACAGCAGTCCTAGCTGTCTTCTATTTATGAGATATGCTTACAGATATCTGACAAGACTCATCTGGACAACGTTGGACACAAGATACAAAGTTCTATGTCATCTCTTTGGCGTGTACACCAGGATAAAAGACTGACGATCAGAAGCTTCCTCAGTGACCAGTCTAACGTACACAAGGATAAGAGACAACGGACACATCAACGTTCGAATTTGAATCAGCAGTTTAAATAGAAGACTCAAGACGAAAAGAAGAAGAAGATAGAGCAACATCGCTGATTTCAGAAGAAGAAAGAAATCCATCTCTCACAATCTTTAGAACTTTGAAGAAGAGCGAAGCCTCCACTCCAAACTGGTTCTAAGCTCTTAGCTCTCTGTGCTCAAAAGGAATCTCTCTTTTGTAAGAGCCTGTGTGGTCCTTGGAGAGAAAAACCTTGTTAAATCTCTCTCTCTCGGGGGCTTAGGAGCTTCAGGTGTAGCTGATCAAGCTAGAGTCTGAAGCCTGTTTCCACCTCCTTTATTAGATTGTGTTCCCTTCTGGACGAAGGAAGACCTGGTGGTATCCAGGGTGGTTGTTGTACCCTTCTGGACGAAGGAAGACCTGGTGGTATCCAGGGTAGTTGTTGTACCTTCAGGCTGAAGAAGAAGACCAGTTGAGGCTGGGTGTAAGGATCCTTAAGGGGGATTGTACCCTTGGTAGTAAAATCCTGAGGTATTGCTCAGGGACTGGACGTAGGTCTCCTGTGGAGAGGAGTTCCGAACCAGGATAAAAATCCTTGTGTCTTGTGGATGTGTTTTGTGTGATTGTTGTCTTGTTTGCTCTAACTCTAACCTTGTTATTAAGTTGTGCAATCTTTTCAGTAAACAGGTTTTAATCAAAGATCGAAGTTTTATTAACCATTCACCCCCCCTGGGGCTAGCTAGCTGGGCAACAACAGCTCACTGTTCTGTACTGAGAACTAGACGGCGGTCTCTGGCCGCTGACTCAGAGTCAGCGGCATGGTCGATGGATGCCAGCTCTTCACAGGCGTCCAGGGACCTTGCCGTTACTCAGGCTGTGCAGAAAAACACGACCCGAGCTCTGAAAATTGGCGTGAAAGGAGGGTCTAGGACTCGAGGGAAATTATAAAAATTATAAAAAACCTCCTAGACTCATACGGGGATACCATAGATAGGCACTTGCCTTCTTCAAAATGCTGCGAGGATCTAGGGCTCGGAGAAGCTCTCCTTGGGCAGTCCCCAGAAGTGACGAAATGAATCAAGACCTCCTTCCACCGGGCTTTTGGATGATCTCCTCAGCAAAGCAAGACGGGGGCCTTGCTTCATATCAGCTACCTCTTGTCGGGGAAGTCGGCCGGATCAAGCTCCAGAAAGCCGATTCTTGGGTTACAAGGTGGGGCTTTTCATAGAAGGCTCTAGGGTTTTTCTCTTCTTCTCTCCTCTTGCAAGGGTGAAAATGAGAAGAATGGGGAGCCCATTTCGGGTTCAGACTAAAGAGGGTCTCCTCCCACTCACTAGGGTGATGGGACACCCTGAGAGCGTTGGGGGACATCCCCCAATGGATAGTTGCCTGTTTCAGAAGCTGCAGCTTGCTGCGCATGCAGGCCAGAGTGATTGGCGTCCATATTCTGGACGCCGGAGTTTAATGTTGGCGTCCAGGATTGGACGCTAACTCCACCTAAACGGCCTGAGCTGACGCCAAGATGCATTCGGCCAGAACTAAATTAAGCAGAAGGTAATGCATACAAGCTTATGTACATGCAATATACATATGGTATGGTATACATACTATCACCATGCAATCATATATTATTTAGGTTAGTAAACAACATGTACAGTAATTATACTAATTAATACCTACGTAAATAGTACATACACACTCAAACACAATGCACACACATAATACGAAAAATACGATGGAAATCAAGGGTCTTACACCCTCTCCCCCTAAAGAAAACTCGTCCTCGAAGTAGAATGACACTACTCAAACAAAAGGGGATACTTCTTCTTCATCGCATCCTCAAGCTCCCACGTAGCCTCCTCACGTGAGAAGTTCCGCCATAGAACTTTCACCGATGCGATACTCTTGTTCCGGAGATACTGAACCTTCCGGTCAAGAATGGCTACTGGTTCTCGACATACGAAAGATCTGGCTGGATCTCCTGGCTCATGACAAATCACATGAGACGGATCTCGGACATACTTCCTGAGCATAGACACGTGGAATACAGGGTGAACGCTAGCCAAAGCTGGGGGTAAAGCTAGCTCGTACGCCACGTTGCCCAACGTCTGAGAATCTCATATGGGCCAATGAATCTAGGGCTTAGCTTGCTATGCCTGCCAAATCTGACAACACCTCGAGTAGGCGATATCTTCAAGAAGACATGATCACCAACCTCGAACTCCAAATCCTTTCTCCTGTTGTCGGCATAAATCTTCTGCCTATCCTGTGCCGCAACAAGCTTTTCCTGATAAGCTGAATCTTATCCGAAGTTTCCTGAACCAACTCCGGTCCGATCAACTGCCTATCACCAGTCTCCTCCCAACATAGCGGAGATCTGCAGGGCCTACCATACAACGCCTCGAATGGAGCCATTCCAATATAGCATGAAAGCTGTTGTTGTATGCGAACTCCACAAGAGGTAAATGACGCTCCAATCATTCTTCCAATCCAGAACACACGCTCTCAACATATCCTCGAGCGTCTGGATAGTCCTCTCGGATTGTCCATCGGTCTAGGGATGAAACGCCGAACTGAGCTTAAGCTCCGAACTAACGCATCTGAAGACCTTCCACAATCTCGAAGTAAATCTCGATCTCGATCCGAAATGATCGACTTCGGCACACATGCAATCTAACGATACCGCTAACATACAATCTAGCCAAGCTCTCTACTAACTGCTTCTTCTTCATAGGTAAGAAATGAGCAGTCTTCGAGAATCTATCTACAACTACCCAAATCGAGTCATTGCCCCTTCTAGATCGAGGCAAACCCGATACGAAATCCATAGTGACAGCTTCCACTTCCATACGGGGATATCCATCCTCTGCATAAGGCCGGATGGTCGCTGCCGCTCGGCTTTCACCTGCTGACATACTAGACATCTAGACACATAATCCGCAACATCCTTCTTCATGCCGGACCACCAAAATGATCTCTTCAGGTCTTGATACATCTTAGTGTTACCGGATGAATAGAGAATCGCGATCTATGAGCCTCCGCTAACACATGCTCACGAACATCTCCTACATCGGGGACACAAACGCGGTGCTGAAATCTAATCACACGTCCTCATCACGAGCAATGCCGCCTTACCCACTAACTCTAACAATCTAGGATCGGCTTTCTGCTGCTCAATCACCTCATCAAGACTGAGGATCTAAGGGATAGCTGAGCTACAAAAGCCCGACACAACGATGGCTCTAACTCGGTCATAGAGCACGCTGCATCCTCCAACATCTTCCAATCCTGCTGGAGCGAAGACCTCTTTTACTAAGAGCATCCGCTACGACGTTCGCCTTTCCAGGATGATACTGAAGGTCGAAGTCATAGTCCTCAAGAACTCAATCCATCTCTCTGCCTCAGGTTAATTCCTTTTGGGAGAAAAGATACCTCAAGCTCTTGTGGTCGGTAAACACCTCAAATCTGACACCATAAAGATAGTGCCTCCAGATCTTTAGTGCATGAACCACAGCTGCTAGCTCTAAATCATGAGTCGGATAGTTCCTCTCATGCTCCTTCAACTGACGAGAAGCATAAGCTACTACCTCTCTTGCTGCATGAGCACACAGCCTAAACCAATCGAGATGCATCCGTATAAATGGCAAAGCCTTCTAGACACTGGGCAATACCAATACCGGAGCAGAAGTAAGCTTAGCCTTCAATAGCTGAAAGCTGTGCTCACATGCCTCGGACCATACAACTTCTCACCCTTCTGGTCAGCTTTGTCATAGGGGCGGCGATGGATGAGAAACCCTCAATGAATCGCCGATAGTAACCAGCTAACCCAAGGAAACTACGAATCTCCGAAGGAGTCTGGGAACATCCCAATCCATAACTGCCTGGATCTTGCTGGATCAACAGCTACACCAGCGCCGGAGATAACATGCCGAGAAAGTGAACCTCGCGCAACCAGAACTCGCACTTGCTGTACTTTGCATACAGTTTGTGCTCACGGAGAACCTCTAACACTAACCTCAAATGCTGACGATGTGTGGCCTCATCCGGAGAATAGACCAACACGTCATCAATAAACACAACAACAAAACTATCTAAATACGGACTGAACACCCAGTTCATGAGATCCATGAACGCTGCAGGGGCGTTGGTCAATCCGAAGGGAAGAACCAAAAAACTCATAATGTCCATAACGGGTTCTAAATGCCGTCTTGGACACATCCTCACTCTTAATCTTCAACTGATGATAACCAGATCGCAAGTCAATCTTGGAAAAGACTGATGCCTCTCGCAACTGGTCAAACAGATCATCAATCCGAGGTAAGGGATACATGTTCTTCACAGTCACCTGGTTTAGCTTCCTATAATCGATGCACAACCGAAGTGACCCGTCTTCTTCTTGACGAATAATACAGGTGCTCCCCAAGGGAAACGCTAGGGCGAATAAATCCCTTATCAAGCAATTCTTGCAATTGCTTCCTCAACTCGGCTAATTCTGCAGGTGCCATCCTATAAGGGGCCTTTGAGATAGGAGAGGTGCCTGGAAGCAACTCTATAGTGAACTCTATCTCCCTATCCGGTGGCAATCCAGACAAGTCATCGGGAAAGACATCGGAAAGTCCTGCACCACATCGATCTCTGCAAGAGTCAGTGACGAACCAGCATCGGGTACTAGCATAACGCTGGCAAGAAATGCGTCACAACCCTTGTTCACCATACGCATCGCCTTCATGGCAGAGATGACTAACTTTCCCGCTAAGTTCCTTGGCAAGGGATGAGAGAACTCATCCTCACCAGGAATGCGGAAAACAATCTTCTTCCTACGACAATCCACTAACGCATAGTGCTCCTCTAGCCAATCCAGACCAAAGATACAATCATAGTCCTTCATCTTTAGCAAGAAGAAACACCCATCTAGGAATCTATCCTCAATGCACACAGGTAACGACGGAATGCACTTCCTAGTCGATACCGTGCCCGCAGGGGTGTGCACAGACAAAGGGACCTCTAACTCCTCAGACTCTATGCCTGACTCTAGGGCTAACTGCCTAGCGAACCGCTCGGAAATGAACGAGTGAGTAGCACCCGTATCAAACAAAACCCGAGCGTGCACACCGAAAAGTAAAACTGTACCTTCGGTGACATGCTCCGCCTGCTCGGCGTCCTCACGAGCTAAAGCAAACACTCGAGCTGGGGCTCGAGGCCTTCTGGTCGTCCTGTAGCTGGCGCAGCTACCGCTACTGCTGGTACTGGCGCTCCTCGCTGAGCTTCTGCTGAAGCCTCGGGCAATCCTTGATCTTGTGGTCGCTGCTCCCACACTTTAGGCATCTACCGCTATTAACCAACACTCCGAACCTCCATGGGTCTTCCCACAATGGGGACACTCCTTCTTCGCACCGGGGGAACGTACAGAGGGTACCTGATAGTTGCTGACTGCCACTTGTTCTGCGGTGTCTGGTACACCATCTCCTCTTGTCTTGCCGCTGGAAAGTCGCTACCGGCCTCTTCTGCGAGGCCTTCTCCTCTAGATACTGCTCCATTTCTCCCTCCTGTCTGCAGGCTGCGCTGAGGGCCTCGTCTAGCGTGCGGTGGTCGAACGCCAGAGCCTCGTCCTCAGGGATGGTTTGAGACCCATCACGAATTTCTTGGTCTTCCTGTGCTCATCCTCTACTATGTGCGGTGCATATTTAGAGAGTTCAGAAAACCTTGCCTCGTATTCCAGGACGGTCATGATCCTTGCGTCAGGGAAAGGAATTCTTGCTCCATCTTGTCCTGGATGTGCTCTGGGACGAACTTGGCTCGGAAGAGCCTCACGAACGCGTCCCACGCCACATCTACTGCCCCGTCCTCGAAGCGCGTACGCAGTAGGGAGGACCACCATACATCAGCTCTCTCCTGCAACACACCTTCATAAGTACCAACTAACAAATTCTAACTTTAGCAACCAACATTCAAGCATAAACTAAAAGCATACCTGTAGCATGTAGGTGGCTAAGGTCACCCTGTCCTCGTCAGGACACCTGATAGCTCGGAAGATTTTCTCGATCTCCCTCATCCAGCTTTCTGCCATTAGCAGGATCACTCTCCCCCTAAAAAGGGTGGGGTCATCCTCTTGAATCGCTCCATGATGGGAGGTCCACCACGGTCCTGAGCTGGGGCCTGAGCCTGCTACATTAAACAACAAGCAATATACAATAAACACAATATCATACAATTCAAATAGCAGACTACTTAGTTGTTTTATTATTTTACCTGGGCCCTCCAACTGGGCCTGGAGTGCTGCCTGAGTGTGTGCCTGGGTTTGCATGGCTTGCACCAGACCTTGCATGAACACCCATAATCCACTGGCGGTGGTGGGGGAAGCACAGGACCCTGTGGGCAGGGGCCTGCTGCTCCTCCCGCTCCTCACGCCTCCTCTTCGTCGCGAGCTGGCGCACCTCCACGTCGTCCACGGGAAGCCATGGCTGTAATAAAATTTCAGCCACTAATTAGAGCTAGGTTACTAAGTTTCTAACCATTTTCTTATCTATTTTTCACTTCTTATTAGTGTTTTCTACACATGTGGACATACTTAGCATGCAATGGGGATGATGACTTAGTTATATTCATGTGTAATCTCATCGGGGTCGCTCTGATACCAATCTCTGTGACGGCCCTCATTATACCGGTACGGTCATACCGACCACGTCGATATAGCGAGAGTCCTCACAGTGGGACATTTACCCAACGATACAAACAGCTGAGATACACGCGAATATATAACAGAGTAGCGGAAGTAAAAGAGAACTATCTCCATTCATTCATCATCCACATTAAACATACATGCAGTTTACAATTTGCAAAAAGGAACTAAAATTTACATGATTTAATTGCTGAAATAGAGATACAAAATGTCCACATATTACATTCTTTTCAAGATAATCCTAATACAATGTTCAAGTACATACGACGAAGTACACAATCACAAAGGAAGCTCCAAGTAACTAGTCCGCGCTCGGAGTCCGTCTCCACCGTCTCCTCCAACGGTGTCGTATCACCAACTACACCTGTACGCCGAAGCAAGAGTGAGTCCAGAGACTCAGCAAGCCACACTATACATGATATACACGTACAAGACCTAGTGGTTTCTACAAGCACATACAATTAGCAACACATAGCATGCTAGTCCATTTAAGTTTCAACCTATCATGAAGGTCTACATTTTACACCTAACACATGCTTTCAGATTTCAAAATATAACACTCACCTATCACATGGTCTCTAATCCATTCACTTATGAACTTTAACCTTATAAAGAACCAAACATGAGAGTTATCCACATGGACAATTTACATATATGAACGTGGGACATAGTTAGCATGGATTCCACATGTTCTTAAGTACCTACATAACTTTTTCACATGCTTTAGGTTGCTGATTTCACATGGTTCAAGACTATAAACCTACACATGAAAGCTACAATGTGGCTTAGAACATACACATGAACAATCCATCATGCCACTTGCAACATACTCATTAATTGTTCTAATCATGGATTCTAAACACTTTGCACACATAAACACAAGAAGGATAACATGCATTTTCTGAATTCACATGGTTTCAGATTAGCCTCTCATGGTTTCAATAACACATTGCACATCTAGAAATTTTCACATTTCCTTTTTCAACAATTTCCTCTTTTCACATGGTTACACTTTACACATACACATTCACATGTCACTTACACATTTACACATGGTCATACACTTTACACATTACACTTTACACATATTTTTAGTGCCGTGACACATAGTCCAAACCACAAAGAAGGACACATTCACATCACATAACACATAGGCACCATCTAGGCAATGCAATGGTGACTCTTGGACTGCGCAGACCGGAGAACAAGTCTCCACCCTAACCAGTGGTACTTGTCCACCCCAGGATTTCCCCTAATGCCCTTAGGGTCACTTAACACAATGAACTTTCTCAGGGGGACTTTTCCCTGATACAGCTCCCTGCCTTCTCGAAGCAGTATCACATTGGCACAGTTTACACTTTACACATTTAACGTTTTACACATGGTTTTACACTTGACACTCATCATTTCATTCACACTTTCTACTCACATGAACACCTCTGTTTTTTTTTTTTTCCTAACAGGTACTACAGAGTTTTCAAGATTTAACACATAGTAACACGCCCATCATGCTGTTTTAAACAAAATAAAATCACATTACGATCATATATACGAATTATTCACATTTACATGAAAATACATAACTTTTTATTTACTGTTCCAAATAACCTGAAAATTTAACCACATGCTGTTTTCAGGTTCAAAATCATACCCTCAATTTTCAGATTTTTCTGAGCTAAATAGGATTTACAAAAAATCAAACACCTAATTAGCATATTATTCACAACTTATACTAACATGGGTCTAACACATTTGAAATTCACCCACTTACTGTTTTGCACAGAAAACACAAATGCATGACAACATCATCCTAATTCATACATCTATAAATCCGTTACCACAACCATTCTTTCATGCTTTCATTTTACCGAATCGAACTTCTAGCAATTCCACAAGTATGCATGAATCACAAAAATTCAGAACATACATACATGTCCCACAATTCTTCATGGATAGACTGAAAACAAGACATTTAACTAATCCTAATCATGGAACATTAATTGCAAGAATTATCTACAAGTTATGCCCACAAGTTTAAAGACACCATTTTCCACATTCATCAACACACCACATCCATTCACAACCACAATGCACAAAATACATAGCTTATAGGAATACCATATATCCTCATCACGGAAATCATAAACGAAATTAATCGTATAAGAGGGACAGAACAGCTCACTGTTCTATCCTGAAGAACTAGACGGCGGTCTCTGGCCGCTGACTCAGAGTCACGGCATGGTCGATGGACGCCAAGCTCATCACAGGCGTCCAGGGACCTTGCCGTTTACTCAGGTCTGTGCAGAAACACAGACCCGAGCTCTGAAAATTGGGTGAAATGGAGGGTCTAGGACTCGAGGGAATTCCATAAAAATTATAAAAACCTTCTAGACTCATACGGGATACCATAGATTGGTCACTTGCCTTCTTCAAAATGCTTCGAAGGATCTAGGGCTCGGAGAAGCTCTCCTTGGGCAGTCCCCAAGAAGTGACGAAATGCCCTCCAAGACCTCCTTCCACCGGGCTTTTGGTGATCTCCTCAGCAAAGCAAGACCAGGGAGCCTTGCCTTCATATCAGCTACCTCCTTGTCGGGGAAGTCGGCCGGATCAATCTCCAGGAAGCCGGATTCTTGGATTACAAGGTGGGGTCTTTACAGAAGGCTCTAGGGTTTTCTCTCTTCTTCTCTCCTCTTGCAAGGGTGAAAATGAGAAGAGGGGGAGCCCATTTCGGGTTCAGACCTAAAGAGGGTCTCCTCCCACTCACTAGGGTGATGGGACACCCTGAGAGCCGTTGGGGGACATCCCCCCAATGGATAGCTTGCCTTGTTTCAGAAGCTTGCAGCTCTGCTGCGCATGCAGGCCCAGAGATTGGCGTCCATATCTCTTGACGCTGGAGTTTAATGTTGGCGTCCAGGATTGGACGCTAACTCCACCTAAACGGCCTGAGCTTGACGCCAAGATGCATTCGGCCAGAACCCTAAATTAAGAAAGGTCATGCATACCAAGCTTATGTACATGCAATATACATATGGTATTGTATACATACTATCACCATGCAATACATATATTATTTACGTTTAATGTAAACACATGTACACGTAATTATACTAATTTAATACCTACGTAAATATGTACATACACACTCAAACACAATGCACACACATAAATACGAAAAATACGACGAAAATTCAAGGGTCTTACACTGTGGCTCGGCGTCCCGTCACCACAGAGTCTCTCAACCCCACCACATGTGCACACTACAGACGCTCTCTCTCGCGTCTGGTCCACGACCGGTTTTCCCCCTATGCGACCCTAGCAGTAGAGAAGGGCTCCATGGAGACCGGCTCGAAACCACCACAAGGAGTACGCACAGGACAGAGATGCTCTCAACGTCCTGGCTCACCGATGGAGGAGACCCCCACACGCCGTCATCTAGACAGAGCGTCGCTCTATGTCCAGGTGACAAACAGAAACAGAAGCACGATAACTCAACGCGAGTACAGACGGTAATACTCTCAACGTCTGAAACACCGTACAATAGACGGACACCTCTGTCACATCTCGACATGATTAATTACGCATATGCACAGGCGGAGCCATACTCTAGCCTGGCAGATTGTGTTAACAGGCGGACATCGCATGTCAACACCTTGAAACACAAAACAGGACCAAGCTTGCTAGGACACAAGATATTAACGACACCATTGAATGTCGCCAATCAAGATGTAGACGGCACTCACAATGCCGTTAACATTCAATCAACAGCAATGGACCTTGTCGTTTATATCAACCTTGAAGATCTCAGTGTCAACATATGTGGACGTAATATCTTCAGTCCCCTAGACCAGAACAGTGTCGGGTCAATCCAATAGGCAAAACCGCCTAACAGCCATAAAAATGATGGAGGGAAACATCTCCTCACATCTTCTAACACTACCAGACTCGGAAATTCACGATCCAACACTTGGATCGCCCAAAACACCCCAAATCCCGGCATGGCACAACCCAACCCTAAAACATAATTAGCATACCAATCTACAATAGTTAAGCATGCTGATCCATTAAGGAGGTTTAAGGGGTTAAGTCCCTACCTTAGAACGCCCCAAAAAACTCCTAAACAGTCACCAATTGCGACGGAACCCCTCGAAGTCTCCGCGCGAATCACACCAAATCTTCGCGTTTCCCTCTCGATCTAACACCGCCACACGTACCAGGGCCTTCCCACGAGCTCCCATCAACCATGGAAGTGGTGGAAACAGACAAAGGCAAAAGTGGAGGGAAAGAGAGGAAAGGTTGCTGCTCTCGGGCTGCCCTATTTCTACTGGCGCGACAAATAGACGTCCACATACCTCGCCGCCTATTTGAACCGCCAATGGGTTGACGTCCGGACCGATTGCCGTCAAGTTCAACGACAAACATCCACATCACTGGACGCTAAAACCAAGTCAACGGCTAGCCCCTGGCCGTCAACCACAAGTCAACGGCAATATCTATTGTCGTCACCACATCCGAACCTCTACAAGACCCAATAAGGATCCACTAAGACCGAGACCTTCAGACGACGACGCGAGGGAGCGGTCGAGGGGAGCACGAAGGGACTGAGAGAGATGGCCCCCCCTCCACCCTCTCGCCCGCCTGAGGGTACAGGGGAGAGCGGTTGAGGATTTGTACTCTTTTCACTTTTTTGTTTATCATGTGCCATGATGATGATGTAGATATAGTATGAAATAATGGAATCCCTTTTGGCTATGGAATGTGATTGTGTGACAATGACGAGTGAGATATGAGTGCCGCTTTCTTTCTTCCACTGCGACCTGCACCACTTAAGAAGACCATGAAAATAAGTTATATCCATTCTTAGACTTAGCCCCTTTCCTGGATACACCTCCTTCACAACATACAGACCTTCCCAATTGGTTGTAATTTAGACCTTGGACCTCCAGGTTTGATAAAAATGTGTTTCATAACCATATCACCCTCTTGGAATTTTCGTTCAATTACCTTCTTTTCAAAAGACCTTGAGATTCGCCTTTGGTATGAGAGTACATGATCGGCAGCCATTACTCGCCTTTCATCTAGGAGCTCCAATTGGACTAGCAACGCCTCTCGACATTCGTCAAGATTAAGTTCCTTATCTAGTTGGACTCTTAGTGAAGGGATCAGGTTCACGTATGGAACTACCGCCTCCATCCCATATGTGAGAGCATACGGGGTCTGCCCCGTGGGAGTACGGACAAAGGTACGATAGGCCCATAGAGCCTCTATTAGCTTTTCTGGCCAATCAGCGAATTTATGTGATTCACAAGTTTTCTTTAAGATTTTAAGACGGTTTTATTAGTTGCTTCAGCTTGGCCATTGCATTGTGGGTAATATGGAGATGAATGATGCAAATTGATGTTGTATTTCTTACAGAGGTCCTGAAGTTCTTGTGAGATGAACTGCGGCCCGTTGTCTATGACGATGATGCTTGGCACTCCGAACCGCGAAATCATATTCTTCATGATAACGCAACACACTGTGGATGCTTTGATTTCTGTGAATGCTTCTGCTTCTGCCCACTTGGTGTAATACTCAGTTGTTGTTAGGATAAAGGATTTTTGTTTGATTTGAGCATTAGGATCACCAAGGGGGTGAACAATATCAAAAGCCCACATGGAGAATGGCCAAGGTTTGGAAAGTGGATGAAGTGAGGATGAAGGAGCATGAATTTTATCAGCATGGAGTTGGCATTGACACACCTACGAACGTAGATGGCACAGTCTTCTTCTAGGGTTGGCCAGTAGTAGCCCTGACTAATGATCTTCTTAGCAAGCATCTGACTGTTGACATGCCCTCCGCATTCACTAGCATGGGCTCCTTCCACCACTTTCCAAGCTTCATCATTATTAGACATCTCAAAAGAACTCCATTAAGAGCCCACCTGTACAAAACTTCTCCGACGATTGTGTACCTTAGGGCGGCTCTTCTTATGGCCTTGCGATCCTCCAAATTTCCCCTTCAGAATACGACCCATCCTTATAGTACTGCTCAATCTCAAAATACCATGGCAATTCTTCTTCATCCAAGATTTCCTCGAGCTCAACCAACATGATTTGTTGTACTCCTCTCTTCCTAGCCCTCTCTCTAAGGTTGTCCCAAGGTTCTTGAACCAAGATCTTGGGGAGATGGAACATCGAGCCGTTGGACGACAATTGTCTCAATCCGATGGCTTAGAGGGAAGGATAGAGAAGAAGCTAGTGACACCAAGGCGTCAGCCAGATGTTTTGTGAGCGAGGAGTATGGACATAGAAAAGCTTGCGGAATTGCCTTGCCAACAATGTGACCAAATCTTGATATGGTTTAAGCTTTGGGTCACGAGTGCGGCAAGTTGAGAGCACCTGCCACAAAACAAGCTGAGAGTCTCTTATGATTCTAAGGTGGGATGCACCCAAGATATAAGCACGTTTAAGACCAGCTAGGAGAGCTTCATACTCAGACATGCTGTTAGTGGCGGAGAAGGTGAGTTGAAAGGCGATGGGGATGGTAATACCCTTCGGGGTGAGCAGCACGCCTCCAATGCCCCGTCCCTGAGAATTGAGTGCACCATCGAAATGAAGGGACCATAAGGGATCTTTGGAGATGACCGAGAGCTCTTCATCAGGAATTCCTCTCAGATGGAATCGTTGTGAGGGAGTGGCAAATGGGCAAGTGCTCGACGATGCATACATCCTTTGATGGCCTTTTGGACCACAAAAGAGATGTCGAATTGGGAGAGGAAGCTCTGCCAGCGCGCAAGCCGATCAGATAGGACATGTTTTTCTAAGAGGTACCTGAGTGGATCCATCCTCGAGATCAACTTGACCTCGTGGGCAAGAAAGTAGTGCTTGAGTTTTTGAACTACCCACACGAGCACAGCACAAGTTTTGTCTGTGGTGGTGTACTTGGATTCTGTGGTGTTGAAAAGTCTAGAAAAATAGTATGCTGCCCTTTATTTTCCAGATCATCGTGTTGTGCAAGGACAGCACCTAAGGAGTCCTCAATGACTGAGAGATATAGATTAGTGGTTTCCCAAGTACAGGGGGTTGCAAAACTAGGGATTCATGAGATACCTCTTCAAATTATCAAAGGCTTCTCGGCACTTGTTATTCCATTCGAATTTTGCCCCTCCTTTCAAGAGATCATAGAATGGGCGGCATCTTTGTGAATGTTGTGATATGAATCTTCTAATGAATTGCAGACGCCCAATCAAACTCTTAGTTGTGAGATATTCTTTGACGCGGCATTTCTGCAATAGCCCTAGCCTTGTTTGGATCGATCTCAATTCCCCGCTTATTGACTATGAAGCCTAAAACTTTCCTGATGATACCCCGAACATGCACTTCTTTGGATTCATTCTCATTGGTACTCCCTTGATCTTTGCAACACCTTGGCGAGGATCTCAAGGTATTCTCTCCTGGTTCTTGACTTCACCAAAATATCATCCACGTACACTTCTCATAGATGCATCATGTCATCGAAGATAGCCATCATCGCCCTTTGATAGGTAAGCCCCTGCATTCTTCAGCTCAAATGGCATGACTACATAACAGTATGCACCCCAGGGTGTGGTGAAGGAGGTTTTCTCTTGTTCTTCAGAAGCTAGACGGATTTGGTTATAGCCTGAATATCCATCCATGAATGAGAGGGTCTCGTACCCAGCTTCACCAATCAATGGTTTAATGATCAATAGATATTCTCTTCAAAAATTGATATATCTTTCACCAATCGATTGCCTTGTTAGTCGCCAATCGATATTCCTTTCACCAATCGATGGCACTATTTGACTGACACAGAAGATATCCATATGATCTCTATCTCTCTCTCTCCCTCTGTCTCTATCCAAACATTTAATGTTTGTAGGTTTCCGGTAGTCAAGCACTCATCCTACGTTAGACCTACTATGTTAAAGCTGTTAGTTATGGGTGTCCTCAAGCCAATCATAACTTGTACAATCTTGTTCTTTAATAATAATAATAAGGCTTTTATATTCATTTGTGTATTCGTTTATCGTTTCATTATGAAGTCCATGAACATGTGCAATGGATACTATTATGATGAGATCATAACAATGAGATTAATATCCTTTAAATGTATATTCTTAATTGGTCTCAGAGTCACTTGTGTGGAGACACTAAGTGAATCTTAGTGCTCATTGGAGAATGAGTTCACTGAACTGATCCATTATGAATCGCTGGATGGTATAGTACCTAACTGTCAACCAGCTAGATTCATTGTCACAATGGCGTGATTGGTCCTTAGACCTGAGACACCAAGGACACCTTGTCGGTCGACTTCTAGATTTTGACCTTAACTTATAGATCTCTAGCCATGGGGTCTGAATCAGTTAAGTGTTCGGATCTAGCGGAATACCTTCGAAGGTGATTGTGTGGTCAACATGGGATCGCTCGCTCTCGGTAATAAGAGAGTGAATGCTCTAGGAAAGATGCCTAATAGTCCCCGGCCAGGGCATGACTACTTATCAGAAAAGGAGTTTTCTGATATTGTTTTGTGGCATCTAATCCAGTGAGTGCGCATTATTAGGGTTTGACAGTTGACCATACCCTAAGTGCACTCGGGAGCATTGTACAAGCGAAGGATTATAGTCACGTGGTATCTGTTGACACAAAAGGTTCCTTGAATGGGTTGCTGAACCCCAATGCTTTCCAGGATCAAGTGGTGTTGCTTGGCACCCAACTTGATTGGAAACCCGGTCAATTATCGTAAGACGATAATTGATTGTGTAATTAATTATTATGAGATATTAATTAATTACAGTAAGTCAATAAAGAGTCAGGTCGCACAAACTCTCTAGCAGATCTGCACAAAGGGTCAGGTCGCGGTTCGAATTTTTGGCTTACAGAAATGCATCAGTCGAATGCATCAGTCGAATGCATCAATCGAAGGCATCAGTCGAAGTCAACAGTCGAATTTGTCAAGGCATTCGATTTCTCCTTCCCAGGTCAGGCGACTTTGCAGTTCTGAGGCGGTTCTGAGTTAGGGGCTTTTTTGTCCATGTGAATCTCGATTATGACGCCCTAACCTACCAGTATATAAAGGGGGGGTATATTCTCTTTGTATGTGTTGTTCTGGTTGTAGTATTGAAAGCTGCTGTGGCTGTGGACGTAGGAAGGCTCTCGCCTCCGAACCACGTAAAATCTGGTGTCTGTGTGTTCTTCTTCTCCCTTCTTCCATCTCTTCTCCAAACTCTACGTGTGAGTTGTGTGAGAGAGGGCTGCCGATCGGGGGACGATTCCCCAACAAGACAGTAAAAACGTCATATTTCACAATTTCAAAACAGTAAACAGTAGCCCTAAGTTCATGAAAATTTTCTGTAATATATCATGCCTCAAATCAATTTATTTCGAATTTAACTTTGTAAGACATGCAATTTTTCCTTAACATCAATTCCATAATTTGCAGCTATTATCAGAAAATATCAGAAATTTGAGGTTTAACCTAATATCATACCTCAACATCTATAAATTTTTATAGCATGTGTAGACAACCAGAAATCCCAGAAAACACATCACACGATCAAAACCATTTTTCAGAAAAACCGATGAACTTGACGTCAAGGGTCTTGCCGTCAATGGGTTAACGGCACAATCGATTGCCGTTAACTCATGAACTTGGTGGCAAAAGGTTGCTATCAACTCCTGTCTGCACACAGTGCAGACCGAACACAAGAAAAAACACGATTGGGGGTCCAGGATGCGATTTAAAAATCCGTAAAAATACCTAAACTCTAGGTGATAAGTCTAGGGAGAAACCCCTAAGTTACTTGCCTCTCAAAAATTCTCTAAAGATCTAATTTTGGCAATGAAGCCCCTCCTCGGCCAAGCCAAGAAGGTGATATTACTCACCTTGATCTAACCTCTACGCTTGTGCAAACGATCTCCCGGAGTAAGAGAGCTTCTTAACCTCCAGAAGAGTCTTCCAGTCATAGAATATTGCCGGTGAAGCCTCCCAATCGCCGGATCAAGCCTCCCAAGTCTCCCTTTTTCTCTCCCGGAACCCAAAAGCCCTAGGTGAGAAAAGAATCTCCTAACCAAGATGCTTAGGTTATATAGCATAGAGTCGGGGTAAACCTAGGTATAGGAGTCCTGACCGTTGGGATATGTTTCCTAAAGATTTCCGAGAAAACGGGACATTTCCGATCTGGCATCCCAAACGCAGCCGGAGAGTAGACGGCCACATAGCTGCCATCAATCGAAATAGGCGTTCAATCAAGTTGACGTCTAGATCCTCTGGCAAACAGTCAACGGCACAAAAGTGTCGTCAACACACACATAACGTCAAGGGATGTGACGTTAAATAGGGATTTTGGCAGAACACTAAAAAATCAAACAGACATAATATGCACAGAAATAAACGATACTATATGCACAGAAATTGAGGGCCTTACATATAAGTACAATCGGAACCTACAGAAATTTTGTTCAATAATCGTACCATTTAATAACACCAATCGATGTTTAGACCACTCATAAGACCAATCTGAAGGATTATAAGTCCAATCGGAACCTTACTAAACCTTTGTTCAATAATCAGATCATCTAATAACACCAATCGGTGTTTGGACTACTAATAAGTCCAATCGAAATGCTTATTGAACATTTGTTCAGTAATCGGAACATTTGTAAGCCAATCGAAAGGACTACTGGACATTTGTTCAGCATCAATGTGATTGTATCACTAATCGAAAAGATTCTAACATTTGTTCAGCAATCGATTCTTTCATGAACATCAATTGAAAGATTCTAAACGTTTGTTCACCAATCGATTCCTTTATAACTTCAATTGAAAGGATTGTGATCGATTGTTCAGCAATTGGAACAGCCTATAAAGTTGTTCAGCATCGATTGCATGCTTAAACATCAATTGATTGGAGGCTTTTGTCCTCTAATTATGAATAAAAGTCGACTGTTGGGGTGGGTAGAAGTACTAGTACTTAGACATGACCTAGGTATGATGTCTGTCTTTTTCTAGAAAAAGTCAAGATTAGGTATGGGTAGAAGTATGGCCCAAATGTGACAGATCTTTGACTATCTGCTCTCATGTACTAACTTTGATTAAATAAAAGGGGGTTCTAATGAGACAAAAACCTTATTAATGCCTTATATGACTCTCTTTTGGCCACCCCAAAACCCTCTAGACATTTTCTGCCGTGGGAAGGAAGCTTGGAGCTAAAAGTTGAGGAACCTTCTTGAAGCAAGAGGGACGATCCTGTAGCTTGGGATCTTGGAGCTCCTCCTCCTGCCTCTACTTCGACCTGTAGGAACCTAAGATTTGGAGAGTGATTAAGATAGGTATTCTCGGTCACCAACATAATGTGTCATATACTGTCTAAAAATCCTTCGAGTCTACCTTCTATTGCTTCTATTTGGGCAATATTGTGGTACATATAAGGAGTAGGTCTCATGTTTCATCCCCGATTCTCTCTCCTTGTTCGCTTCGATTCAATTGCAGCCATAGAGTCATCTTCCTAGAATTCCAACAACCTCTCATTTGGTCTATCTATACCTAAAGACCTCTCTCTACTACACTCATGAATAGATATTGGCTGTCCTCGAAGCCAGTTAAGCTCTAGAACCCTTACTTGCTTTGGTCTGTCTAAAGAGTGCTAAGGCAAGGTTTGTCCAATATCTTAAAACTATCAAACCAAATATGAAAGCTTTAAGTACATGGATTTTATTCTAAATGTTCTTAAATTATCATTGATTGATTTTCTTACCATGTGATTATGGAAAGTCTACCTTGATAATCTTGCTTACTTTGAAATATTGGAACTCATGCCCTAAATATGAATGAACACATGCAAATAGTGTCATGGTCATCTGGTCACCAGTCATGAATTCATTCATTGTCTTCTGTTCAGTGTTTCTCCACTTCTAGAAATCCAAAGCACCAATGTAACTATGAAACCAAACTAGAGTATGCCATTTTGCTAACGGTCGATCTCCTTGAAAGTCTCATTCATGGTATCGGCTTGAATCTAATTCTTGACATGATCTTTCTACTATTTCTGTTATGACATTTTTGAACTTGAATGCACATATATGGCATTCATTGACCATTACTGCTCACATGTTCTGTCCTATCTAGCACAAACGGGGTCTGCAACTCTATTGGACTAAAATGCATATTGTTTTAGCACGGAGAGTGTCCATGGGGCCCAATCTAGTCTTGCGGGCAAAGAGCCACCCAAAAATACCTGCAGGTGCTAATGACAGTGTTGGCATTTTGCACTGGTTCTGAAATATTCTGATTTGGCTAGACATCTGTTCTATTACTATTTGGTACTATTAGTTTGCTAATCCAAAATTTGTTATGTCACTGTTTGGTACTGTTAGTTTGTTAATCCAAACATCTATTTGTTGCTGTTGATACTGTGTATTTGTTACTTCAAACATTCTATTCTGGTAAATCTGCTACTGTTAACCTTGATTATTTGAAATTCTTTGACTGACTAATGTATATGCTAGCCTGTAAAAAGGCACAATGGTCCATATTTGATATGATTCTTTCATGTTCTTATATGTTAATTGCTCCTTGAAATTTTGAACCCATTGCCCTACTACTATTTGGCCATCATGACCTCCTACTAGCACCATGTTATAGGTATTTTATGCTTGTAATTAGTTTGTTGATACTCGTGCCTATCTGAGTAACATGTTAATTATTTATATCATTGTCTGCACATTGAAATATAAATCCTACTGGGACGCAAGTTCATTAAATTTTTTAACATTTTCTAATAGAAAGGGTATAGAATGAAGTGTCAGATGGACTTGTGTGTCGAGTGTGGAGTTCTCTTAGTAATGCATCCCAAACTCTAGTTAGTTAAGGAGAAGGACATTCGTATAATTTTACCTTTGTGATCATTAGATAGATAGTAAGTGGAGCTTTTTTTTAATATTAGTGATTGTAAACATATCGTTTATTGTGAATAAAGGAAAGAGTTATTTGATCCTTGTGTAATTGAGGTTTGGATGTTTTATTATGTTTAAAATTGTGGGTTTGCCTACAACAAATTTTGTCAATGAGAGAGTAGTCCTCACTGAATTTGTAAAGCAGTAGCCAATCGATATGGCCTTGTCTGTCGACAGATAAGCTTGAGTCTGTCGATATATAGCTTTGTCAGTCGACAACCAAACTTGGGGTCGACCTAAACTGCCAAAGGCTTTCCAGAAGCTCAATTCAAGGGAACACATTCACTGATCGATCTGGAATTGGGGTCGATCGACCTAGGCTGCCTATGAATAGAGAGTTGTTATTTATTAGACATTAGAGACTGTTTTCTCGTGTTTTTTGTATATGGAGGTCAAAATTTTTATTCATGAGGAATTAAGGAGAGTTGGATGAATGAGGTTGTGGACCTCTTGTATAGTTATTATTTTGGCTTCTATATATGTACATAGTCGCGTCCCTCTATTTAATTCTGTACTTAAATCTGAGGCATGACAAGAAAACTAGTCTTAGTTACTTGGAATCAGCACTTGATGAAGCACGATGCCAAGATCTCGTGCAAACACGTCTAGGAACTCTAGAACCCTATAGAATAGATCTTGGCACGAAGAGATTGACTTCCTAGTGCTAAGAAACCAAATATAACTCTTGTTTACGAAGCAAGGACTCCCAATGTGCCATAGGAGTCCTCCAAAGGATGGGACCTTTCTTAGTTAGAACACCCGCGAAGTCGTTGGATCTTAAAAGCAGTCGACCGATTTGCCTTGTTCCAGTGGATTTAGTATTGGATGTGAATTAGTCAATTGATTAGTCTAGATCAATTGACTGCTTTGAGCCTAGTCTAATGATTTGTGTTTGACAGAAGTGTGGACTTTCTAGATGACAACCAATTGATTGATCAGTCGGATCGGTCGATCGATTTGTGCTTTAGAACTATCTGCTTGCCAGAATCCAATCAGTCAAGATCAATCCACTGATTTGTCCTGCAAAACAAAACTTCAAGTGTTACTGTCCATCTAATTAAATTCAAAATAACTTTACCTTGAGCAATTGGCTTGATACTTAGCGCTTATTAATCTTCTTGAAACACTTATCAAATCTACTATTAGTCCAGCATTATGAATATTATTGTAACACTTCAAACACATGATACATAACCATAAACCAATCCAAAACTCAATGCTTCATCTTCAATTCATTTTGTTATCATTAAACGCATTCACACACATGGAGACAACAAACACGAGGGCGCCTTAAGCTATAGCCAAGATTGTAACAAGTGGAAAGGAAAGGAAATCAGGTCTTGTAGGACTCAAATCCATAATCTCTCTCTGTGAGGGCCCCGAATTTTGTTCACTTATATTCTATATATATAAGGTTTACTTGTTCTTGCTTATATGGTGTATTAAATTTGTGCAATTATAATTATTTAATTACTCGTGTATATGTATGTATATATATTATTTTGTGGATGAGTGCTTAGCTAATTTTATACATCATAGAATTTATTAAATCCTATGTATATGATTAAGAGATGTTGTGCATATATATTAGTTATTGCTAAATATCTTATGGATATATATGAGTTTAATTCTATGCATGCATTATATTTAATGTGCACGTAGTATCTAAGTATTTTATGTACATA
>CM024756.1:36317121-36353985 GCA_014218235.1 Colocasia esculenta
GAGTCCCATTGTTAGAGACACTCCTTTGAAAGCAAGTGAGGCAGAAATTGTGATTAATTTGAAGCCTGTGATTGAGAGGCTTGATGCTCAAGGCACAATCTGTGCTCTCTCCAATCAGATGTTAATTCACTCTTCATGAGCCAAGCATCAGCTCAAAGGAAATTTCCAACATAAGAAATGCCAAGAGTGGTTTAACCAGAAATGGGCACCATGAAAAATTTGCTGGGAGACATTCTCAAGGGGTTGGAGCTCAAATCCTCCTCCTCACCTCCTGCAGCCCAGGTTCGGAGTCAGGGCCTTCAAGGGCATCAATTCAAGAGGCGGCCAACAGGGCCAGAGCAGCAGTAGCACCAACAGAGGCAGCAATAAATGTGCAAAGGCCATCTGGGCCAGCTGAGCAGGTTGAAAGGGTCTCCAGGGCAAGTGAGCAAGTGTCAGGCCAACAGGGCCATTGGGAGATGAACTGTGCAGACAGAGGCTGAAGAGGAGTCCTTGGCACCAACCCCCAGCTCCATCTTCTCCCCTCACACACCTATTCCTCCAACTCCACCCTCAGCTCCTACAGCTCCTCCTGCTCCACAAACATTCAAGAAGCCTCAATCCAGACCAATTTCTCTCCCACTCCTTTTCCTCCTCATTCCACCCATCTCCTGCCTCCTTACTACAATTCCTTCTCCTTCCCTATCCTTGAGGCCCCTCCAGCATCCTCAATTAGGCCTCCTCTCCTCCTCTAGCCCTCCTTGGACCAGTTGATGACCTCCAACTACTTCACATTCTTTTCTTCATCCTACTTCTCCACCCTCTTTCATCATCATTACCTGAAAGAGCCCAACTTAACTCTCCCTTTATGGAAAAAGATAAAGGATGGTTGAGGAAGGGATCCTCAGGTCTGTGTTGAAGGTTGGAGAACATGTCTATAGGGCAGACTCTTCCAGTCTTACCCCAAGAAGAGGAAACTTACTTCTACTTCCTCCATTTCCTCTGAACCTAAATACCCACCTTTGTGGTTTCTCTCACAATGGACAACAAACATAAACCATGTACAGAGAATATCTCTCAAAGGTTGTTCTTGCAACTATCATTAACCTTCCCTTTCTTAATCTCACAGATCATTTGCACACCATTCTACCCTACACTTCTCTTACAAAATCAGAAAAATCCAGAATTTTTCTCTTGCCCACTCCAAATCAGAAGACCAATGGGGCAAAGGTCACAAGGATCTCTTCAAGAAATTTATTCTTGCCAAATCTGCTAGATTCCCTCCAAGGGACCACTCCCTGACCTTATCAGAATGGTTCAGGTTGTATCATAGAGAACTTTGGGCACCCTTCATTCAAAAGGAAATCAAAATGATCAGACATTTCATGCTATTCAACAATTACATATGTCCATAGACTTCCAGAGGTTCAGCTTAGCCAATTCAGAAAGGCCATTTCAGCTCTGACTCCGGATATCTCACATACTTCAGATGTTCAGGTAGATTTTGCTACCCTCCAAGTGCCTGAAGAGATAGCCCTTCCACAAACCATTTTCTAGTTATGGAATCCTCTGTAGGATCCATCATCTTTGAATGTTTGCCAGAGTAATGGGCAGAATCAAGTACAGAAAGGCTACCTGGTTGCTTTTCCTAGATTTCTATTTAGGGAATATCACCAGGGGCATGTAAGTGCTGAAGTTCTAGCCCCAATTCTGTTGAATGTGAAAGGCTGACATCTTCGAATGGTCCAAGTTCTACCCTTTGTCAGCTCAGCAGTTGTTTGCACTCAATGAAGCTCAAGCCAGGGAAGGCAAAACAGTATCTCTCCAGCTACCTTCTTGGATATGAACTCCATAAACCTGTAAATGACCCTTCAAAGTCTGGGAAGAAAGGTACAAAGTATATGTAGCTCTTCATAAAGCTCTCAGAGATAATCACAATCACTATCCTGTGTCCATGGATCAGTTTCTTACCTGTGCCAGCTTTGGGACTCGTCATTTCCTAAAGATGACTATGGATAAGGAGCTTATGCTGATCTTCTCTACAAACACCTAGATCTTCATCTCAAAAGGATGGCTTCCTCCATGGGACCAACCTACTCTTTGTCTTTGGAGTCTTTAAAACTCTTTTGAAGAGCAGGAAGCACAGGCATGGGAAACCATCTCCCATTTTGCCTCTCTTTTGTCTCCTACTTCTATTTACCTGTACCTCCGCAAAGTTAATGAAATCTCCTTCTTTGTGTACTCCTATTTTCTTTCTCTCTTCTTTCTTTGTCTCAGATTGTCTTTTTGCTCAATGACAAAAAGGGGGAGAAAATTAGCATGTGAAATACAATTTCCAATTAATTTAATAATTCTTAAGGAAGAAAATTAGCATGTCATATCTTCAGACTGATTTCAGATGTGTTTCATCCATGCTTATTGTTTCAGTTTTGTCATCACCAAAAAGGGGGAGATTGATGATCAGTCAGTCCCCATGTAATTTAATTAATTACATATGTATTTTGGTGATTAACAAAACTAAACTAGATTTTATCAATAATATCTAATGAATATTTCATAAGTCTTAAGTACAGGAAAAATACCAAGGTCAAATAAGCCAATAAAGGTATGCATTACTTATCTGAAGCTTTAATCTTTTCAACATGATATTTCTCTACGTCCATATCGATTTCTATTGAAGATCATAACGATTCCTTATAAGACTGAAAAGTCATGTTGTTTCAAATAAGTCGATGCTGTAACGATTCTATAGTCACGTAACGATTTCTTTAGAGCTCGTAACGACTTGCTTGTCATAACGATTCTATAAGTATCGTAACAATTTTTTTAAAGCTCGTAACGACTTGCCTGTCAAACGATTCTATAAGTCCCGTAACGATTTCTTTAGAGCTCGTAACGACTTGCCTGTCGCAACGATTCTATAAGTCACTGTAACGATTTCTTTAGAGCTCGCAACGACTTGCCGCCGTAACGATTCGTAAGTTACCATAACGATTTCTTTAGACAAACACGAACGACTTGCTTCCATAACGATTTGATAAGTGTTTCACAACGATTGCTTCAGTGAACACAACGATTGCTTTGCATAACGATTTGATAAGTGTTTCACAATGATTTCTCAGTGAACACAACGATTTGCTTTGTATAACGATTTGATAAGTGTATCACAACGATTTCTTCAGTAAACACAATGATTTGCTTTGTATAACGATTTGATAAGTGTTTCACAATGATTTCTTCATTAAACACAAGGATTTACTATGTCTCATAACGACTTGGTCAATCTGACTTATTCATAACGATTTCATAAGTCATATAGCCATCGATTTCATATCTTGATATCTTATTCATCTTAAAAGCGTTGACTAGTCAAAGTCCACGTAGATATCTCTCTGACACTTCTACATTTATGAGATCTGAACGTATCTCTGCATGCATGCAGACGATATCATCCATTATTGTGCTTACTCTGATTACGTCTTTTAGACTTAGCTATTTGGCATTACTATTTCATGTCTATTGCTACTAATGTTGACTGACATCAGAGACAGCTTAGCTGTCTGCTATTTGAGATAACATTTGTGCAGACCTCTGATCCAGCTCCACGTTACAACGTTAAACAAAATAGAAGCCAAAGGATATCTCTGAAGATCTCATCTCTTTGCGTGCTCAAGTGATCAAAAGACTGTTGACTGGAAGCTTCCAAGACTCCAGATGTCATTCTGTCTAACGACTACTCAAGAGAGAGAGACAACGAACACTTCAACGTCTACATTTCAAATTGAAGATATAAATACAAGTCAGAAGAATAAAAGAAACAATCTGAACAAAGACTAGATAGATGCAACAATAGATCAACTTCGTTGAAGCTTTCAAGTCTTCCAAAAAGAAAAAGGATCTCTAGAGCCAAGAATTTCATTTTTTTTTTGCTGTACCTCTTGCTCTCCTCTTTTAGTGAAAAATCTTGAGAGAGCTTGTGTAGTTCTGAGAGTGCGTTTAGCTTTGATTTCTTCCTCTCAGTTATAGTTGCTTCAAATCCTTGCTTGTCAAAAGCTTGATCTAGGGGCTTGAATTTCATTCAATTCTCTTTGAGGAGTTTTCCCTTCGGTTGTAAAGGAAGACCTGGTGGGGTATCCAGGGTGTTGTTGTTCCCTTCGGGTGTGAAGGAAGACCAGCTGAGCTGGGTGCTGTTGCATCCTTAGGGGGACTATACCCTAGTTAGTGAAATCCTGAGTTGTTGCTCAGGGACTGGACGTAGGACTCCTAAGGAGAGGAGGTCCGAACCAGGATAAACCTTGTGTTGTGTGATTGTCTTCTTGTGTGTTTGATATTTAAATTAACAGTCACTAACCTCCTTCGAAGAACGTTTGTGTGAATGTTTTTAGTTACAGGTATCTTCTAGATTATTTTAAAAGACCCATTCACCCCCCTCTGGGCTCGTCAACTGGGCAACAGGATGCACACAAAATAAAGAGTCCTCTAATTTTTAGGAAAACTTCAAGGAACAACAGGTTAGGTCTCTATGAGAAAATCCATAGAGTACGAAGACTTTCCTAACTACGTATGCAAGGAACGATAGTACATGCAATAATCGAAAAGCATATCAATAAGGAAAGTTAGGACATAGTAGGGATCATGGAAAGAAAACAAAGTAGTCTCATGTCGAAACCTAGCATGTATTCTTACAACATGGTTATGACACAAATTATATCAGACGTTTTTTGCTTTGAGTTGGAGCATAAGGATGAAGCGGCATAATCAATGGAGAGTATGATCAATAACTTCCAAATAGAACATTAGAATCATATTCATGTAATTAATGTTTTAAGATGTGGTTGATGGCTTTTAAAGTACTGATGTAGACTAATCAACACGGTGACAAGACCAAGAAAAATGACATAGACTCACTTGCTTGATCCATAACTCCAAATCTAGGGTTCTTGGGACGAAACTATAAACGAAAGGGGTTGCTGAAATGGAAAGTAAACAGATCTATGGCTTTGGCTTGATCCAGTTTGTCCCGGTTGCATGAAAACTCGAGAAGAACAGGAAAAGTCAAATATTGTGTGAAGTTTTGGAAAAACTTGATACTCTTTACATGAACGGTGAAATCAGAAAAAATAAGGGCACATAAGAACAGACTTAAGGAACTTTCAGATAATACTCTATGTTAAGTTGGTGCCCGAGATTACCTACCTTGGGTGGTTCTAAAATTACAAGTCGAAGCAGATGCTAGGGGATGAAGAAACGTTGAATCCCTGCTACCAGCTCGTTCCCTTGCTCTGGCAATTTGTCCAGCAACAAAGAGAAAGATCTAGGGCTGGCTATAGGGGTCTTACGATGGTTTTATAGTGCCGTGATGGTGTAATTTCCGAGTTTGTAGTTTCCTAAACTCTTGGTAAGAGTCTTATTATGTTTCAGAACTTCCATAGGATTCGTTTCCATAATAGGTACGTTCCTATTTGGTTTAATTTTAGGAAACAGATTCGGACTCCCAACTGGACACGATTTTAATTGTGGTTAGGGTCAATACTTCCCTTATTTATCTTAACTAACCCCCATTTTATTATTGGGTATATAATTAACACAAATTTTATAGTTTGGAAATGTCGATAACTTCATCATGTACGAAGTCATATATGATTTGGTCGTAAATCAGTCGAAGCTTAACTTCGTCATATATGAAATCATACGTGATTTGGTCGTAATCATTTAAAGCTTAACTTTGTCATATACAAAGTTTACTTCGTCATATACGAAGTTCTACTTCGTCATGCATGATATGGTCATGATCAATTGAAGCTAACTTCGTCATATCCGAAGTCTAGGTTCATCATATATGAGTTTACTTCATTATGTACGAAGTTCTACTTCATTATGCATGATATGGTCATGACCAGTCGAAGCTTAACTTCGTCATATATGAAGTCTACTTCATCATATATGAAGTTCTACTGCGTCATGCATGATATGGTCGTGATCAGTCGAAGCTAACTTCATCATATCCGAAGTGTAACTTTGTCTTATCCGAAAGTCCCACTTCGACTGATGACGTTGTATCTTGACCAGTCGAAGCTGGTAGTCGAATAGATATATCGATTGCCTTACACACGATGCCTTTATAATCCATATCGATTGCTCCTTTGAACATCGATTGCTGACCAACATCGATTGTCCTTAAACATCGATTGTTGACCAACATCGATTGTTGACTATTTATCCATTGTCATATCGGCTTGTGTGCCTTTAATCAAACCTCTTTACTAATTAAAAAATATATGTATATATATATATTATTATTCCTATTTATTTAGATTTTAAAAATCTACGTCGTTACAAGAAAACTCTCTCTTTTGTAACATCAATTCCATTTTTTTCGAACCATATATGTGTGAGGGAAGAAACAGTGAAGCTAGAAATAAGTTTCTAAACTACCCCTTATCGTTCTTTTCATATATGCCACTCCGGCCCATTTGTTATCTCCCTGCCACTTTCGTTCATGTAATTGACGTGAAACTTGGAAACCTAAAAACCGACGAATAGCTCCTAATAGCAAGAAAGTTTCTGTGGATGAACCCTAAACCCCAAAATAGATGACGAGCAGAAACATCAGGCAGAAGAAGAGGGAATAGGAGAATGGACAAGAATATTCACCCCAATGGCCATCTTCGCAAACATGATGATCTATGCACCTACTTGTACTTTGGATGAACTGGAAAATGACATTGTGGTATGGGAAGATGACTCCGGCGACAATCAAGCTTCATGAAGAAGTTGAACCTTGCGATCTGCGTGCAACAAAACCGTTGGGTTAAATAGACCAGTGCTGATCTAATCCCTTCGCTTCAAACAACGCGGCGAGAACATAAGGTAATGTGTTGTCCAATCCCCAAGAAGGAGCAGCAGTGATGCGTCAATCTCACAAGCGCGGAGATTTGTGTTGGCAGAAGTGGAATCGATTTCCTCACGGGTTGAACAAGAGGTTGGAAGTAGAAGATGATCGGCTGTCGGGGGACTACAGTAAAAAGATGGTCGATGCCCTCACAAATCTGGTTCGCCCCTTTAACCTTGCCAACTAGGTGTAACCCAGTGGCAGTCCCCCCATACCCCCCGCTAACCCACTTGTCCCCAGATTATGCAAACCTCCTTACCAAAGTGCCATTCCTCCTTAACCCTGCTGGTGCCCCTTCCAACTCCGAACGAAATCCCCTGCCAAATCGGCCCTAAAGGGCCTATGGATCAGAAAAAGGATCACTCTTGGATGATGTAAAGAGTTCTAAAAGAAGAGTAATACTTTTCTCCTCTCTACAAGGTGAAAGCCAGGTGACCTCTGATTAGTTATCTTGGGGTACAACACAAGTTCTCATGAAAAATAGTGTTTAATATTTGTTAGGACCCAATAAAATATATAAGTGGAACAAATAGATGCATAAGTGGAACAAATTAAATTTAATTTATTCCACTTATCTAACTATTTGTTCCACTTATTCACCTATTTGTGTTCTGCTTATCCAACTATGTGTCCACTATATTCACCTATTTTGTTCCACTTATCCAACTATTTGTTTCACTTGTTCACCTATTTGTTCCACTTATAAGTGGATCAAATAAATAGATAAGTAGAATAAATAAGTATATAAGAGGAACAAATAAGTATATAAGTGGACCAAGTAAAGGTCAAGCGTCAGAGACTATCATGCTTAATGCAGAACATGGAGATTCTGTTGCAGAAGTGAAAGGCCATCACCATGGACTTCGTGACGGGTTTCCCAAGATCAGCTAGGAGCAACGACTCGATTTGGATGGTTGTGGATCATTTCTCCAAGTCTACTCACTTCTTGCGTATGAGGAAGCAGCAGTCTGTGAAGAGTTTGGCGAGGCTATATGTGGATAACATTGTGAAGCTGCATGGAATGCCAAAGTCCATTATCTCAAATAGAGATCTGCAGTTCACATCAAGGCTTTGGGAACATTCGCAGGAGGCGTTGGATTCTCAACTGAAGCACAGTTTAGTTTTCCACCCGCAGATAGATGAGCAGTCAGGGAGGACTATTCACATGTTCGAGGACATGTTTCCTAATTATGAGTGCCTGCAAGCCAACTCACATTAGTGATGGCACTTGTAATCTTGTCCTAATCTCTTTTTGTAATAATATTATTGGTATATTTTCTCACTTTATATTACATGCACATAATGATGTTTATATTATGAGGTCCATGGATCTGTGCAATAGGAATTGGTTCATGATAATGAGACCAATTATCTTTAAAACATATCATAAATATTCCTGTCATAAGTTACTCGAGAAAGACATCGAGATAACCAGACAAACTAGTGTACTATATACACATCCATATGATGCACTAGGGGTATGGTGCAGGTGCTCATTGGAGAATGAGTTCATTGAATGATCCGCTCTCGGAATGTTGTATGATTGACGATATCTGATGTCAGACAACAATTCCGTGGTACACAGTTGTGTAATTGGTCCTTCAACTTGAGACACAAGGATGTCTTGTTTGAGTAATCCATTCTTTGATGCCAGACTTATAAGTCTGAAAGTTCCAGATCTAGTAAACTGATTATTGAGAATGGTAGCCAACCTTATGAAGGAATTGTGCATCATAAAGGATCATCCACCTCAATATCATGAGGGGAATATCCCATGTGTTCTTACTCAGGCAAATCCCTAACCAGGTCAATCAGGTTGAGAGAGAAAGAGCTCTCCGAGAGAATCCGATAAAAGTGAGAATCGAATGGATTTCATATACGCCTGACTGTACCATGCCTAACATATAGTCTCGGAGATATTAGTTGGATGGGAGACTAATGGTATACAATAACTGTAGGCAAAAATATTCAATGGATTTGATCACTCTATACAGATTGGGGACTATGACGTATTTGCTTCGTACTTCTTGTGGAAATCGACTTGGGGCATCACATGCACAGCGGAAGTAAAACAAAAAAGATTTCCATACAAGTACTTGATCAGGCTACGATGTATGGTGCATGTAAACATACATACAAACAAGGTGTGAGACATCTCACCTAGGGGAGATCGTATATCCCTTGAAGCGCAGAACTAGTCCTGATTTGAAGGAGCGCTCGTGAGGCTCCCTCTAGAAGTATCCATACAATGGATGATCGGAGATGATGATGACTCTCTTTTGTCGGTGGTGCCACTCCTCCACATCTTGCAACACCACACAATCTCCAACAGCAGGAACAACAAGAGGGTCCAACCCTCCTAGTTCTCCTCTTGCCTAGGGAGAGCACTGGAGGGAGAGATGCGAAGGAGGATGAAGAAGGTAGCTTCTCCTCTCAAGATCTAGCCTATGATCTTAAGGATAACCCCTTCTATTTATAGAGACTATGGGACACCTTAGGAGGGACACCTCATTATGTCATAATGACAAGGGACATCTCGCAAGGACACCTCATCAAGTTATCATGACAAGGGACATTTCGCAAGGACACCTCGTCAAGTAATCATGACAAGGGACACATAGTAGGGACACTTTGTCAAGTAATCATGACAGGGACACATCATAGGACAAGTGTCACACACCTGTCAATATGCAATTATTATAATCATTACAAGGGGTTAAGGTGGCATAATGAGGTGGCTATCCATAAATGCCCCTTTTTAATGGATCTTGGTGTAGGCTTATTGGGTCTAACCCAATAGATCCATATCAGGGTAAATAAGGCGTATTGGATAACTTTTATCTAATCCTCTATTCATCGCGTTATTCACCTTATGTGTGTGACCCTCTAGGCCCAATATCGAGCTGGCCATGAGTTGCACCCGTCAGAATTCCTGTTCACTTAGTGAATTATTATCTCCATGACAGTTCACTCAACTCATCCATTATGAACATACTAGGCCACTATGCCATAATCCCCAGACAGTACGAGTGATCAAATCCATTAGACCTGTCTACCTACAATTACCGTGTACCTATAGTCCCTCATCCTTCTATTATCCTAAAGACCGTATATTAGGCATGGTTTTGTCAAGCCTATACGGAATCTGTTAAAGTCAAACTCTTATCAGATTCTCCCGAAGAACTCCTTCCCTCTAAATCCAATTGACCCTGGCTAGGGATTTGCCTACGTAAGACAATATGGGATATTCCTCTCATGATACCGAGAATGAATGATCCTCTATTGACACACAATTACCTTCGTAAGGTTGGCTACCATTCCCAATGACTGGCTATACTAGACCTGGAACATCCAAACCTATAAATCCAGTATCAAGAATGGAGTACTCAAACAAGACATCTTGGTGTCTCAAGTCTTTTACACAACTAAGACTACAGAATCACTCTCAGACAATCAGGTATCATTAACCATACAACATTCCGAGAACGGATCATTCAGTGAACTCATTCTCCAATGAGCACCTGCACCATATCCCTTGTGTCTCTACACAAGCAACTATGAGGCTAGTTGCCTCCATCACATGGATGGGTATATGGCACACCGGTCTGTTTAGTCATCTCAATGTCCTTCTTGAGTAACTATGACTAAGAATATTTAAGATCTATATTTTAAGATGATTGGCCTCATTATCATGATCTCATCATGAACCAATTCCCATTACACAACCCATGGACATCACAGTATACATATGCATGGAATATACAGTAAGAAATACCATTATAATATTACCAAAGAGATTGTCTAGAATTACAAGTGTCATGACTCACGTGAGTTGGCTTGCAGGGCACCTATAACCAGCAATCTCCCACTTGACCTTAACCCAATCACCTACATGCCTGATACCCATCAAGCCTCGGTGACGCTAAAAAAAAATCTGAGTCAACAATTTTGTTAGTGGATCTGCAATGTTATCTTCGGATGAAATTCTTTCACTGCTACATCGCCATGTGTAACGAACCACCTCCCAAACCCCTGCCAAGGACCCCGAAGTTCGCATCGCCACCCACGGATCCGAAGACCTAGAAGAGTTAGAAGAATAGTCTAGTGAGATATGTACTGAATTTAAAAACTATAATATTTAACAAATTGTACCATGTGTCTCAAATAAAAGCACAAGTACAAGAAGAAAGATGCAGTCCATAAGGGGCATACCCCAGAACTTGCAAAGCACAACTCTCAACTCACTCAGGTATAAGAGCACATAACACTCGCTCTCACTGCTGCTGACAGCACACGGTGCCACAGCCGTCTCCACAACCCGTCTGACACGAGCTCCCGCAACGAAAAGCCCCTAGCTAAAGGAAGTAGGGGAGTGAGCCTCGCGAACAAGGCCCAGTAGGGATTACCAGTCCCTCACTGGCCAGAGCAGCAGGAACTCTCGAAAATAGGAAACTACAATATAAGCTGTAAGTGAAGAACACCTATAGCAGGATACTACAAAGCAGCGGAACAGAACAATGCAATGCCACGACCACTAACCAAGGTTGTGACATACACACGACTCCCATAAAACCAACAGAGTCGGGCACCAAGCGGAATCAACCCTCACACACCTGCCGAGACCATGTAACGACCAGGTAAGAACGACGACTCACCACACGCACGACCACCTTAGACCTCCACAAGGTCGAGGGCCAAGAAGCAGAACCACCCCGACCCTAGAAACACTATGAGGTCAAGAAACCACACACGCCAGTGCCACCATGAACTGGCACCAGGAACGAGACTAACGGAACAGAGAGAACACCGAAATGAAAACCACTGGAGCACGGGCCACAAGGCCAGACCAACGATGCCCACGAAACTAGGCACGACCAGGCTACAACCATCGTGCAGGCTAGGGCAACGAGTTGAACGAGGAAACGCTGTGAGGAAACGTCATCACAACAACAACAACCAAGCCACCGCCACTGGCGGCCAAGAGGAGGACACACCAGCCACTCCCTCTGCTCGCCAGCCTGGCTCCTGCCTCTAACCTCCCCGGAAGAGTGAGACAGAGCCGCCATAGAACACCACAAGAACGCACGCACCACCGCAGCCTGGCCAAGCTGCGGCCCTACGTCTAGCACCACTACGTGGCTCGGAACCAATGCAGAGAGAGGCAGTGAGATAAAGGACTATTTGAGCCGCGCCAGAAGAAAACACCTCAATGACCTCGACGTCCCACCGTAGACAAAAAGCTCTACAAACGACTCGGTGTCGCTGTCCAATCCTCATTTTCCCCTCTGCTCTAGAGTCCGCCAACTAAGCCATAGACGTGAGCAAGCTCGTAGCCTGGAGTACTACCTCAACGGGCTCACGGGGATGGGGGTCCCAGAAAATGGAGACAATCTCTAAACGGGACAAGCCCTCAAGTGCCAAGCACTTGGCGAACAAGCGGGCAAGCACAATAAGAACCCATCGAACTGCTGGCTTGTAACCCATGACAAGCCCATCAAGCACGAGGCACGCACGAACCCTCAAGAGGGCCGTCGGATAACCAACACACACACGAACAAGCCAGAACCTCAGAACACCACTAGTAGCATGGAAACCCGTCGCTCTGCTAATAATCGATTGACCGCCAGTCAACCATATATTAGACAGACTCGACCCTCCTGGCACACCACTGTTAGGACACGGCCACGAAGGTGTCAACTTCAGTCACTGAACGCAGCGAGGTAACCTACCGTGTTCCCCTCCTGAAGGTCCCAAGGGCAAGCTAGCCCTGGGGCACAAGCCGACACCCCAACCGAAACCACAAAAACACCTGACGCAACACAGGTACTGTCGCGTCCCCCCTGGCCATCGCGATACCATCGCGACTAGGAGGGGCACCGTGTAAGGCCCTCAATTTCTGTGCATATTATATTGTTTTGATGCTTTGATTGTTCTGGCCAAAACCTGATTAACATCACATCCCTTGATGTTAAGAGCTTGTTGACGGTAACTTTTTATACCATTGACTGTGTGGCTAGAAGATATAGACGTCAACATCGATTGATGCCTATTTCTGGTTGACGGCGGCTATGTGGCCGTTTACTCTCTCCGGCTGCGTTTGGGATTTCAGATTGAAACTGACCCGTTTTCTCCAAAGTTTGATTTGGAAACCTATCCCCAATGTTCAGGACTCTTAAGACCTAGGATTCCCCCGACTCTATTGCCTATTTAACCTAGACATCTTGGTTAGGGAAGGGCTTGCTTCAGAAGAGAGGCTTCTAGGTTTCAGGAAGAGAAAGAGAGAATTGTGAGGGCTTGATTCAGCAATTGGAAGGCTTCACCGGCGACCATCTCAACTGGGAGACTCTCCTGAAGGTGGAGAAGCCCTCCTAACACCGGGGAATCAACTGCTCAAGTGTGGAAGTCAATCAAGGCAAGATCATTACCTCTTTGGCTTGGCCGAGGAGGGCTTCATTGCCAAAATTCGATCTTCAGAGGTTTTTAGTGAGGCAAGTAACTTAGGGAATTCGTCCCTAGACCTATCACCTAGAGTTTAGGTATTTTTTTAGATTTTTAAATCATGTCATGGACTGCCAAATTCTATGTTTTTCTGTGTTCGGTCTGCACTTTCTGCAGACAAGAGGTTGACGGCAACCTTATTGCCGCCAAGTTCCTGAGTTAACGGCAATCGATTATGTTGTTAACCCACCCTGACGGCAAGCCTCTTGTCATCAAGTTCATCTGGTTTTTACAAAACTGTGGATTTAATTGTGTGAGGTGATTTTCGGGGATTTCTGGATGTTTGCACATGTTATAAAATTTCTAGATGATTAGGTATGTTATTAGGTTAAATCATGAATTCCTGTTAAAATTTTGATAATAATGCGAACTGTGGAATTTCTGTTATGGAAAAATATGCATGTTTGATGAATCTAAATCCGAATAAATAGATATGATGCATGAACTTGTTACAAAAAAAACATTCATGAGCTAAGGTTTTGTATACATGTTTGAAACTGTTAGATTCGATTGTTCACTATCTATCGTGTTTAATTGAAATATCTTGTTAAATTGCATGAGATCTCTGTTAAATGCTAAAAATAGTTAAACTATCATGAAAATTCTGAAAAATTAACCATGTGAAGAGTTTATGGTCAAAATTTGGGATTGATCTGATATCTTTATGTACTATTTTCAATTGTAAAGGTATTAAAAGCCATATTAAGTATGATTATTCAAGAAATAGTAATTCAGTGATTAGTATCATGTTTAGGTACTATTATGCATGTTTCAATACTGTTAGACAGTCATGATAGGTTGTAAACTGAATATATGGGTTTGAATGGTATGCATGTGAATGGACCAATTAGTGCATGTAAAATGATGTAAATCATGTGATTAATTGAAATAATGTGCTTAAGTGGATGTGTGCCAAAATTGACACTGCTACCATAGAAGCTGTGGAGTCGTACTGTAGAAAAGTCTCTATGGGAAAGCTCAATGTGTATGTAATATCCTGTGGGCATCAGGATGAAATCCTGGAGGTGGACAAGTACCACTGGTTAGGGTGGAGAGGGCTTCTCCTGGTTCTGCGCAGTTATCAAGATTCGTCACTATAATGCCTAGGTGACGGGTATGTGTTATGTGATATGTGTGTCCTTCATTATGGTGGTTCGGACTATGTGTCACGGCAAAAGAAAGATAATGTGTAAAAATGTGAAATATGTGTGAATGTGCAAAGTGTTCATGTGAAAGTGATGTGCTAATGTGTTACCATGTGAAATAATCAGAAACCACGTGATCATGTTATATTTATGTTAAAACAACAAGAAAAATGTGTGATATGTGATATAAAAACATGTGAACTGTGATAGATATCATGCTAGGTTTATTAGTAACCATGTGTTTAATTCCATGATCAAGTTAATGATGATCAGTTTATCCCCATGTAATTTAAATAAATTACATATCCATTTTGGTGATTAACAAAACTCAGATATAGTTTAAACTTACAAGTTTTTCTATGAGATTGAGCACAGGAAATAAATCAAGGAAGTACAAGCAAAATTAGTAAGTGTTTTATCATCCTGCAGCTTTTAAGTTCAAAGCACAAAATTTATCTAAGTACACATCAATTTTCTATGTGCTGTAACGATTTTGTGATTTCATAACGATTTCATAAGTCATTCCAATTATTTTGATTTTTTATCTCATAACGATTTCGTAAGTGATAACGATTTGCCTCTCATAATGATTCGCTAAGAGATCGCTACGATTTGCCTCTCATAACGATTCGCTAAGAGATCGCAACGATTTGCCTCTCATAACGATTCGCTAAGAGATCACAACGATTTGCCTCATAACGATTCGCTAAGAGATCGCAACGATTTGCTCTCAGAACGATTTGATAAGTGTGCACATCGATTCCGAGCTCATAACGATTTGGTTATCGCTTCGATTTCTTAAGTGAGAACAACGATTTTTTCTCACAACGATTTCTTAAGTGAGAACAACGATTTTGTCTCACAATGATTTCGGTTTCATGATGACTTGTTAAGTCTCATAACGATTCGATAAGTTAAACAACGACTCAGTCACTATAATGATTCATTAAGTTACATAACGACTTGGTCACCGTAACGATTCGATACATTAAACAACGAATCGTTCACTATATCGACTCGATAAGTGAAACAACAATTTGCTCATAATGATTTGGTTATAACGACTTGTCCATAACGATTTTCTGATAGTATCATAACGATTGTCTCTACAACGATTCGTTATTAATGCATAACGATTTGTGTGTACATCGACTTGTTTAGAATGTATAACGATTCACATGAACAATGACTCATCCACACATCGGTTTCATAAGTTATGCTCATATCGATTTCATGGTCTATAACGACTTGATATTCAAACCTATTCTCAGATAGTTTGAAAAGTCAAAGTCTTCCCTTGCTTTTCTCTCACATCCATACATTTATTATGACTGATCATATCACTGCACTACATGCAAATGATATCTTCTATTTCCTGCTTATACTGTAAACATCTTTTAGAAGAACAAAATGGAATTTCCATTTCGGTATAAAACCTTTCTTAATGTTGACTGACACCGAGAGATAACTTAGATGTCTATCGTTTAAGCCTTTAATGTGTGCAGGTCTCGGATAGCACTTCTCGATACAACGTTGGACACAATAGAAGCCGAAGAATATCAAAGAGGATTCTCTCTCTTTCCATGCATGGAAAGCTAATGACTGTTGACTGAAAGCTCTACAGTGCCATGCAGTCTAACGTAAACAAAAGCTTAGAGATAACGAACACTTCAACGTTCAATTTTCAAATGAAAGACATATATAGAAGACTGAAGCTCCAGAAACAGACAGAACACTTACGACATCTTTTACAAGCTTTCTGCGAGTATCTGAAAGAGCGAAGCTTCACTCCTTTCCTTGTCTAGCTCTTAGCTCTCTGCATTCATTGTGTTAGCCTTGAGAGCTTCTGTGTACTGAGAGTGTTCCTCATCGTAGAACTTTCCCTCTCAGTCATTGCTTCAGATCGAGCGTTGGTCTTTAAGCTTGATCTAGGGGGGCGTATCATCCCTTGAATACATTCCTATGTATTTTCCCTTCGTGTAGAAGGAAGACCTGGTGAGATCCAGGGTGTTGTAATTCCTCTTCGGGATGTGAAGAGAAGACCAGCTGCGGCTGGGTGTGTAAGTGTCCTTGACGGGACTATACCCTTGGGTAGTGAATCCTGATGTATTGCTTAGAGACTGGACGTAGGACTCCTGTGGAGTGGAGATCCGAACCAGGATAATTTCTTGTGTCGTGTGTTTGATTGCCTTGTGTTTGCTATCCTCTTTTTACTAACACTAACAGTCATCGAAGTGTGTTTTGTGTAATCTTTTTATGGACAGGTTTTAAAGTGATCAAAATTTTAATATCCCATTCACCCCCCTCTGGGCTTGCTAGCTGGGCAAGAAGTGGTATCAGAGCTAGTCTCTTCAACAAAGAAGAAGATCCAATGATCTGAAGAGAAAAGATCAAATGGCAGCCCAAGGTCACTTCGAAGGTCAGTCAGTTAACAGGCCACCACTATTCGATGGTGAAGACTACACATACTGGAAGACAAGAATGGAGTTCTTCTTACAAGGACTCGACTATCAGATCTGGTCGATTGTTGAAGAAGGTGATCTTCTAGTCACAAATGAGAAGGATAAATGGATGGAAGATGACAAGAAGAAGATCTTTTTGAACTGCAAAGCCAAGAGTATCCTATGTTGTGCTCTTAGCAAGAAAGAGTTCAACCGCATATCAGCCTGCAAATCCGCTATGGAAATGTGGGAGAAGCTAAGGATCACTTATGAAGGTACTGACAAGGTTAAAGAAACCAGAATAGACATTCTGGTAACACAGTACGAAAGGTTCCAAATGCAGCAAGGAGAATCCATTACTCAGATGTACAGTAGATTTACCGATATCACTAATGGGTTAGCTGGTCTGGGTAAGACTTATCAGATGGGAGACATGGTGAGGAAAATACTCAGATCCCTACCTGCCTCGTGGACTCCAAAGGTTACAGCAACAAGAGGCTAATGACTTGAAGATAATGTCATTAAGAAGCTCATTGGTCCCTCATGGCCCATAAAATAAATATGGAAAGGTTGGAGAATATTCTAGTAGAAAAAGCACTCCAACGCACTCAAGGCAGAAGAAGACGAATCAGAAGAAGGCTCATACAGCCAAGAAGTATGAACAACAGTGAAGATGAAGAAGCAATGCTGTCTAGAAGATTACAATACTAGCTAAGAAAAAGAAGTATTAGTCCGGAGAAGATACTTCAAGAAGGAAACACCTCAAAAGGTATGAAGTCAAAGATTCAAAGAAAAATGAACTAGTCTTTTATGAATGTAAGAAGCCCAGACATATCAAGGCAGAATGTCTGAAACTCAAGAAAGTTGAATTCAGAAAGAAAGATAGTTCCAAGAAATTCAAAAGGTATAAGAAGAAAGCTATGGCAGTAGCTTGGGACAACAGTAGTGACCCAACAGCGAGTCAAGCTCAAGCAATAAAGAAGAAGAAGAAGAAGCAAACCTGGCATTCATGGCCAACATCGAAGACAAGGTAACATCAGACTCATCTTTTTCTTCATGTAATGAATCAGATTCTGATAATTTGGAAGAAGCTTTTAATGAACTATATTGTAAATACAAAGAAGTATGTAAATTACTAAAAACAAGTAAGAAAAACATCGCATGTTTAGAAAATACTAACTCAGATTTAAAATCTAAAATGAGCAAATGGAAAAACAAATTACGGAACTGAAAAGAAGAAACGATTTGTTATGTGAAGATCTGAAAAATAAAAATAAACAGATAGTTAAACTAGAAAAACAAAAAACTCCAGATGAACTTAAAAAGGAGATTAACACACTAACTGAAGAAAATGAAAAGCTATTAAGTACATTAGATAAATTCACAAATGGAAAACCATCACTAATACTAAAAGGAGCTAGACAGTCAGGTAGAAAGAAACATGGATTAGGATACATACCTCCAAACAATGAAGAAACAATAATACATCCTAAAACATATCCAACACCAAAGTTTATAGCTGAACAAGACACAACATATAAATCAAATTTTAAATACATTCCAACTGAAAAGGTAACTAAGATGTCTTGCTGTAGCCATTGCAATAAGTTAGGTCATATCAAAGTATCATGTCCAACTAAATATAAAATATTAATCAAAAGGAAAATGATGATACTAACCAACCAGGACCCAAAAGAACTTGGGTACCAAAAGCTTAGTGTTTTCATTGCAGGTAAACCTTCGAGCATCAAAATGGTCTTTAGACAGTGGATGCTCAAGGCACATGTCAGGAAATAGGAAGCTATTTTCTCATCTCAAGCTGAGGAAGGCACAGTCACCTATGGAGATAATGGAAAAGGGACTGTGATAGGCAGTGGATCAGTGAGCAGCAAAGGCAAAACAGTTATTGAAGATGTGTTATGCGTCAAAGGACTAAAGCACAACCTCATCAGTATCAGCCAGCTGTGCGATAAAGGACATCAGATCAGATTTGAAGAGTCAAAGTGCAACATTATGAAGGATGGTGCGGTCATCTTTGAAGCTAGCAAAGATAAGAATCTGTATGTACTTTATTAGAAGAACTAAAAGATCAGGACATATGTTTAGCAGCAAGTAAAGAACAATCAACAGATCTTGGCACCGAAGACTGGGCCACTGCAGCTTGGATGGCATGAAAAAGTTGATCAAGAGAAGCTTGGTGGAAGGCCTACCCAATGTTAGTACAAGATTGGATGGTGTCTGTGGGCCTTGTGCAAAAGGAAAGCACACCAAGTCATCCTTCAAGTCAAAGACTGTGGTAACTACCTCTAAACCCTTAGAACTTCTACATATGGATTTATTTGGGCCAATGAGAACCACAAGTCTCGGAGGAAAGAACTTTGGATTTGTTATAGTAGTGATTACTCCAGATTTACATGGGTATCCTTCTTGGAGCATAAGGATGCTACATTCGACAGTTTTGTAAGCTTCAGTAAGAAGGTACAGAAGGATAAGAAGTATAGTATCATTAGTATTCGATCAGACCATGGAAAAGAATTCCAGAATGAGAGATTTGCTAAGTTTTGTGATGATCAAGGCATAGAGCATAATTTCTCAGCGCCAAGGACACCACAACAAAATGGAGTTGCTGAGAGGAGGAATAGAACCCTATTAGACATGGCAAGGACAATGCTGTTAGAATATGATTTGCCAAGATATTTTTGGGCCGAAGCAGTTAACACAGCATGTTATCTCATCAACCGAGTCATGATCAGGCCAATCCTGAAGAAGACTTCATATGAGCTATACAAAGAGAAGAAGCCGAAGATCAGTCATTTTAGGACATTTGGATGTCCATGTTTCATCTACAACAACGGCAAAAGAGACCTCGGTAAGTTAGATGCTAAATCAGATGAAGGTATCTTCATGGGGTATGCCTCTAACCTAAAGAATATAGAGTATTCAATAAGTGTACCTTGTTAATTAAACATCAGCGCACATTATTTTTGATGAAACTAACCCTTCCTTAAAAGAGGAGGAGATAGTGATATTGATGATGCAGAAAAATGCCCAAGAAATTAAAGGATGCATCCATTGAGGACAAGAAGATCCACCTTTGGAAGACCTGCGACAAAAGGACAAATCTCATGATAATCTTCCAAAAGAATGGAGGTATAAAAAGATCACCCTCTAGACAACATCATGGTGATCCGTCGTTGGGGTAAGAACCAGAGGTAATGTAATTCCTTGTGACTATCTAGTTTTTGTTTCACAAATAGAGCCTAAGATAGTCATGAAGCTCTTACTGATGAATCTTGGATTTTAGCCATGCAAGATGACTGAATCAGTTCAAGAGACACCATGTGTGGTCACTTGTTCCTAGACCATCAGATCATCTAGTAATTGGCACCAAATGGGTGTTCAAGAACAAATTGGATGAAGCTGGTGTGATCATAAGAAACAGGCCAGACTGGTAGCTCAAGGCTATTCCCAAGAGGAAGGCATAGATTTTGATGAAACCTATGCACTAGTAGCTAGACTTGAGGCTATAGAATTTTACTTGCTTATGTATCTGCATTAAATTTAAAACTCTTTCAATGGATGAAATCAGCATTTTTAAATGGTTTTATAAAAAGAGTTTATGTGGAACAACCGCCTGGTTTTGATGACAAGGATTTTTCGGATCATGTATTTAAATTGCATAAAGCTTTATATGGTTTAAAACAAGCACCTAGAGCATGGTATGAATGATTAAATGTATTTCTATTAGATCATGGTTTTATTAGAGGAAAAGTAGATAGCACACTATTCATTAAGTCTAAACTCAAAAGTGTGTTACTTGTTCAATATATGTTGATGATATAATATTAGATCTACTGATGAATCTCTTTGCAAGTATTTTGAGAAGCTAATGCAGGAGAATTTGAAATGAGCATGATGGGGGAGCTTAACTACTTCCTTGGATTGCAAATCAAGCAATGAAAAGAAGGCACCCACATCTGTCAAGCCAAGTACACTAAGAATTGTTAAAGAAGTTTGGATTCGAAAATGCCAAGCCATGTCAACGCCCATGAGCACATCAACAAGTTAGACAGTGACAAGGAAGGTAGAATGTAGACCAAAAGATTTACAGAGGTATGATAGGATCCTTACTTTATTTAACAGTAGGTAGACCTGATATATTATTTAGTGTTTGCATGTGTGCTAGGTATCAGGCAGACCCTAGAGAGTCTCATTTAATTTCTGTCAAGAGAACTTTTAGATATTGACTAGAACTTATGACTTAGGTCTGTGGTGTAATGACCTCCTTATACCGGTACGGTTATACCAACCCACATCGATATAATGAATGCCGCTACAGTGGGACATTTACCCAACAGTTATACGATAGGCTGAAATATACATAAATACATCACATAACAGTGGAAAAGAAATATCCAATGTAACTTCTTATTCCATCATCCACATTCTATTCACAGTCCATATATAGAAGAAAATAAATCTAATCTTTCATAACTGAGAAATGAATAAATACATGTCCACAACATTCCACTAAATAAGTACACAAATCCCAAAGGTAGAGCGAGTCTACTCTTATTACATACTTATGTAAAATAAAAGTACAACGCCAAGTCCAAAACAAGGTCTCCTACTCCCGCTCCGAGTCACTCCTAACGATCTCCTCGGAAGAAGTAGAAATCTCTACACCTGTACGTCGAAGCATAGTGAGTTCAAAAGAACTCAACAAGTAACACCAACACACTAAACTTACATGCATCACATAACTTTCACATTTCATACTACACAATACAATATAACATGGATTTAATAATTAATTCAAGTAAAAATCTTAAACATAATTTCTACACATGTTACACATGGAAATTGTCTTATACAAAATTTTATAACTTAAAGCCTATCACATGCTTTCTACAGACTTTTCAATATATTAAACTAAGCTCATTTAACCACATTAACACACACTTACAAGCTAACATTAGTCATTTTAAACATGGAGTTTGTACACATAAATAAGAGACAATTCTAGCATGGATTCTATAATAATTTTCACATGGATAACACATTTATACTCATGAAAAATTTGGTGTTTTGCTATGTACATATTATAATCATTTAGAATTTATCAATTTACATGCTGTCAAAAGATTCATATTCACAATGAATCACTTTCACAATTTCACAATTTACACATTCACTTTCACTTAAACACAAGTTCACATTTATTAAATTCGTGACACATAGCCCACCCAAACCACTTTTAGAAGGACACACACTAATCACATCACGTATCTATCACCTAGGCATTACAGTGATAAATCTTAGTTACTGCGCAGAACTGGGAGAAGCACTCTCCACCCTAACCAGCGATACTTGTTCGCCTCCACGATTTAATCCCAATGACCATGGACATCACACACTATGAACCTTCCCGTGGGGACTTTACCACAGTACGGTTCCACATCTCTCTAAGGTAGCAGTGCACCCATTGGCACATTTACACATTTTTCTAATTTCTAACACACTTAAGGCACAATTTTTAACACATCCATTTCATGCTCACATATTTAACACTTCAATATTACCTAGCATGGTACTACTGTTCTCAATATTAAACAGATTTGAAACAAGTCTAATCATGCTGAAATCAGTAGATTTCATTAACAACCCCATTAACATGTATTAATTGATTAATACTCACATAAAACCTACATATGTAGTTACTGTCATCATTTCAGTATGAAATTTACCATTAATTTCTTACAGGTTACCCATCATGCATACCAAATTCGTATTTTTCTGAATTACCCACAATTTATGAAAATTCCAACAGTGGTATTATACAAAGTAAACAAAGTCAAACTAGCATGGATTTTCATTGTTCAGACCCACAACTCATTCTATACATGGATACTGATAGTCCTAAACATACGTCAATTTCTAGGAATTTAATAACTTCCACACTATTTATCTGAATCTCTATACTAATAAAACATGTTTACTGTTTTACCATTCATAAAATGTAATAATTTACACAGATGTCAGAAATTTCTCGAATTTCTAACACTGCACAAAATTTTATGACACTTGGATTTCACACAGATTTCACAAACAAAATTTTACGAGATTAAAAACCTGTTTAACATGAAATTCAGAAATTTCAGATAAATAGGGTATTCCACAGAAATTCATAAAATTTGCACAGAATGATCCAATAATGGTATTATATAGCATATCACTTTTACATTATATCCTCATACGTAGAAATCTGAAAAATAGTTCATATGGTCAGACATGCACACTGTTGCAGTCTAGCGAACTTGACGGCATGTAGGTGGCCGTTTATCAGGTAATGGCAACAAAGGTCGCAGCCAACTCAAGATCTTAACGGCAAGGGATCCCGTCGTTAAGTTCCTGTCTGTGCAAAACACAGACTGAACGCAAGAACTTGGTGAAATTGGGATTCCAGGACACGAATAAAATCCAGAAAATTACCTAGGACCTACTAGACGTATGTAAGAGTGATCTGAAAGGTTACTTGCCTCTTAGAAAAATCCACAAGCAACGATTTAAGCCGGAGAAGCCCTCCTCGGCCTGAGCCAAAGAGTCCTCAAAACTCCCTCGATCCGAGTTCTATGTTGATTTCTGCTGCACACCAGTGGGGAAGTCGTTCCCGGTTGTTCAGAACCCTCTCCAGTCATTGTAGAACGTCGGATGAAGCCTCAAATCGCCGGATCAAGGAGTTCCAAATTCGGGTTTCACACATAAAAGTTAGGGTTTTTGACAAACAGTCAAAAGGGTTAGATCTGGCCGGAGATGGGGTGTTTTATAGAGCTAGGGTTGGAGATGAAGTTGGGTAAGGTTGGGTTACCGTTGGGGAGACGGTTTCCTAAATCAAGGGCAACATTTCCGGAGGCGTTTCTGATTTGAAATCGCAACAGATCTAGAAGGTAAACGTCAACATCAATAGCCGCCAATTCTGAGTAGGCATCCATCGATGTGACCGCTGATTTATGGTCAATGTCAACTGATGTTGACGCCAACTAGCCGCAAGAACATAACTTAAAACTGTAGAAGAAATCTATGTACACCACACACACACACACACACACAGTTATATATAATATATATAATATATATATATATATATAATCTACAATGCACACATAAAATATACTTATTCACGCAAAGTAAACAAGTAGTACTATGCACAATAAAGTTTATACATCGATGCATACATTTATTCATACATAGAAATCACCCAAGATGAAGAATCAAGGCCTTACATGTGGTATCCAAAATCATGGAAATTAATTTAGTAGGATACTCTGATGCTGACTACACGGATGTAAAATAGATAGAAAAGGTACTAGTGGTTGTTGTCAAATTCTTGCAGGATGTCTGATATCATGGTCCTCAAAGAAGCAAAATTCAGTAGCATTGTCTACAGTTGAAGCTGAGTACGTGGCTGCTGGAAGTTGTTGTACACAACTTCTGTGTATTAAGCATCAACTTGAGGATTATGGACTCAACATCAAGACAATTCCCTTGCTGTGCGACAATACAAGTGCAATAAATCTAACAAAGAATCTAATATAGCACTCAAGAACAAAACACATAGAGGTTAGATATCATTTCATTCGTGATCATGTAGCTAATGGTAATATAGAATTTATTTTATTGATACTCAGAATCAGTTAGCAGATATCTTCACAAAAGCCTTAACTAAAGAGAGATTTACATCTCTTAGAAGGAAATTAGGCATGTGTAAATTGTGAGAGATTTACATGCAAATAACTGAAATAATAATTACAATAGAATATTAAATATTCTCTCCCCTGTAGTTAAGTAAAATTTTGTCAATATTAGTGTTGCATTTTTTTTCAGAGACGGTTTGTTTATTTTAAAGCTTTCTTTCGTCTCAAATCATGCTAGTTTGTCGTTTTCTACCCTTATGGCGTCAGCACCTCAAAAGTCACTTTTTTGTTATTCAATATATCCCGAAATCTGTGTTGCAACGATTCACCTCCCGCCTTCATCTCTTTCGACTTGCCTAAGATGATACCCTAACGACTCCGGCATCCACCTCGTGCGATTTCAAAGCTTTCACCTCTTCCTGCTAGAAATTTCTTAGGGGATTTTGCTCCAATCTTCATTCCAATCATCCAGAACCTTTCCCCATTCAAATCATGGCCGTTTCTGGAGTTTCTGGCACCGTCGGGGGCTATGGAGCTGTGTTTCTCACAGAGCAGCAGCAGGAGAGGGTTTGCGACAGTAAAGACCAAGTTGTGCGATCACAAGGCAGTAGATGTGGCAGATTGGAAAAGAATGACATGCACAGCATCGTCGCCGCATTGGAAAGATTGAAATGGACAAAGATTGCTACTCTATGAGAAGTAAGTTATCCTGACCTAGTAAAGGCTTTTTATGTCTGTTTGAAGACTGAGGAAGACGGGTCCTTGACTTCACTGGTCAAGGGAACCCATATTAGAATCACCTACAGTTTGTTGGAGTCATTGTTTAGTGTGACTACCTCCGGTCACAGTGGAGTTCACACTATTGATGTTCAGGCAAAAGGGTTAGAAATTGTTGGTCCCTAGTTCAGATTAAAGGATGGGAAGTTAGATATTAACCAGTTAAATACTTCAATCATCTATTATATTTCATAGTTTGTCAGATAGTAGTTCCAAGGAGTGCCACCTTCTCTACATGCACCAAGGGACTCAGATTGATGTTCTGGGCCATCCAGAACCAGAGTATCAACACTGCAGAAGTATTATTGGAAAGAATGAAGTTTGCAAGTGCTCAGTTATGGGACAAGAAGAGTAAGTTGCACGTGTCTCTACCCTATGCCCATTTGCTAACCAAGATATTTCAACACTTTGGCATCAATACGGTAGGAGATGTGTCTGAGAAGATGGTCCAAGCAATCCGGTCCAGGAACTTGAAGAAAAGTGGTTTTTCATTATTTGCTGGGGTTTGGACAATGACCTCAGTAGCTGAGGGTGAACCCATTATTGGTGAAGCCCAGGAAGTTCAAGAAGAGGAAGTTTGGCAGTGGAAGCAACAGCAAAACCAGGAGCTTCAGTTGAGCAAGAACAAGTTCATGAACAAATTCATATGGCTCAGGAGGAAGCAACAACAGATAAAATAGTAGAAGTCAGAGTTGATGACTCAGTGCTTAGCGCCGTCGGATTGAGGACATTCCTAGTAGCATTGAGCCCATTGGGCAAATTGCAGAGGATGTGCCTCCTTCATCTCGTATTGCTTCCATTCTTAGGGATGCACTGGACCCCCTTCCTAGCACTCAAGGGAGCCAGTGGTCAGGGATGTTCAGGCTACAAGTGATGCACATGTCGTTTTGGAAGAGGCTTACATTTAGGGGGAGCAAATAGATGTGCAAGTAGAAGATGCTCCTAGTCAGGGGGAGCAAGATCAAGTGTCTGTAGATGTTAGCAGAGAAGATGTGGTACCAAGCCACATGAGAATTCTGTTTTGGAAGAGACTCCCACTCAGGGAGAGCAAGCTGTCTGTGCTGATCCGGAAGGTGAAGTTGTGGCATCAGGCCACTCTAGAGTTCAGATGAGAGATACTCCTGTCCATGAGGAGCAAGAAGTAGTTGTGCCAGTTGATACCCCTATGGAAGATGCTCCTGTTGAACGGGAGAATTTTACTGCAAAGGAAGGTCAGCCTTAGGGGGAGAGTACTGAAAACCCCCAGTGAATAAATTTCAAGAAGGTGTGATAGCCAGTTCCTCTAATTCAGATGAGCAAGATGACCATGTTGATCATGAGGAGCCTGTTGCTAGGGCAAGTGAGAAGGGAAAGGAAGTTGTTTCTGAGATCCCCTCCTTACAGAGACACCAAATCAGAGGACCAGGCAGCAGAGATTTGTCATTAAACTGAAGCCTGTGATGGATAGGCTAGATGCCCAAGGTGAGATACTCTGCTCTGTGCAATCAGACATTACCTCTATATTCTTAGCCAGAGCTCAGCAGCAAAAGAAATGGGGATGGTAAAGAATGCTTTAAGGTGGTTGAATAAAGAAATGGGAAGCATGAAGACCCTATTATCAGATATTTTAAAGGAGGTAAGGGCACCAGCACCTCCTGCTCCCACACCATCTGCTCCTCAGCCCTCTGAGGAGGTTGTAGAAGAGGTTGTTAGGCCATCCGGGCCACCAACTGAAGATTTGCCATCAGGGCATGTTTCTGAGGATCCAGCAGGGCCATCAGGGCCAACAGTTGTTGATCAGGTGGCAGCTGTAGAATCTGGGCCAACAGGGCCAGCTGAGGATCTGTCAGGGCCAACCGGGCCAGTGGTTACTGAAGCTGATCATGTCAGGGCAGAAGAAGAAGTTGTAGCTCCTGAGCCCCCAGCTCCTTCTCCCATTCAGACACCAGCTCCTTCTTCACCACCATCCTCCTCCACAGCACCTCCAGCTCCACCTACCTTCAAATAACCTGTACCTAGAACCATCTCATCTCCAAACCTTTTCCCTCTGAACCTTCCTCATCTCCTACATTTCCATCCATTCCTCCACCTCCTCCTCTCTTTGAGGTTCCTCCAGCCTCCTCATCAGCTGGAGCTTCCTCATCCTCTAGTCCCTCCTTTCTGGACCAATTGATCTACCTCCCTCCACTTCTCATTCTTTCTTCATCCCTCTACTCCTCCCTCCTTCATTACTATTATTCCGGAGAGTGCTTAGATTGATGCCCCCTATCTTAGGGACATCAAGGATGAGTTTGAAGAAATTATTCTTGATCTGTATTGAAGGTTGGAACTCATGTTCATAGGATAGGCTCTTCTAGCCCTGCTCCTAGGAAATAGAAAATAACACTTAATTCCTCCTCTTCTTATCCTTCTATCTCTTCTGCTATCCTTATTACTACCTGGATGGACACAAAAAATAACCACTCTATAGAGAATTCCTTCAGAAAGTTGTTTTTGCTACCATCATAAACTTCCTCATCTCAACCTTATCGATCATCTTAATGTCATTTTGCCTTATACTTCTCTCTCTAAATCTGAAAATAAAAAATCTCTCTCAGCCAAAGCCAAAATGAAGAGCAGTGGGCTCGGAGTCATAAAGCGTTTGTACAATAAGTTTCTTCTTGCCCGATCAGCCAGGTTCCCTCCCCGAGATCATTCCTTGACTTTATCAGAGTGGTTCCACATCCTTCACAAGGACACCTGGGCTCCGTTCATTCAAAAGGAAATCAAATGATCAGGCACTTTCAGATGTTCAATAACTACAGATATCTCAATCATCTTCCTGAGGTTCAGCTTGGTCAGTTCAAGCAGGCTATTAGAGATCTTGGGTCTCTTGACGCCCACACTGAAGCTATTCAGGTTGACTTTGCCACCCTCCAGTTGCCTAATACTGTTCTTCTTCCCCACTTCATTCTCTGGTCATGGATTCAACTGTCGGCTATATTATTTTTTGAGCATTTTGCCAGAGTCATGGGAAGAATCAAAGTGCAAAAGGGTCATCTAGTTGCCTTTCATAGATTTTGTTTAGAGAGTATCACCAGGGCCATGTCAATGCTGATGTCCTTGCCCCTCTCTTATCTGAGTGTGAAAGACTATCTCCTTCAGATTGGGCTAGATTTTATCCCCTATCTGCTCAGCAGCTTACAAATCTGAATGTCTCTCAAGCCAGGGAAAATAAACCTACAGTTTCAGTTGCTGAATCTATACATGAACTCATTCACCTTTAACGATCCTTTCAAACATGGGTTGAAAGATATAAGGTTTATGTAGCCATGCGCCTAGAACTAAAGCAGAAGAAACTCTTCTACCCAGTCTCTATTGAACAGTTTCTCTCTTGTGCCAGTTTTGGAAAAGTCAGTTTGTATAAACATTCCTTTGACCCAAATCGCTATGCTGACTTCTTGGAAGAACAGAGGACTCTTCATCATCAGAGAATGGCTCCACCATGGGACCGTCTTATTCTGTTGTTTGTGGAGTTTTCGTCTTATTTGAAGAGCAGGAATCTAAGGCTTGGGAAGTCATTTCCCATTATGCCTCTCTTTTATCGCTTGCCTTCTATCTTCCTGTACCCCTCAAGTTGAATGAAAATGATCCCTTGCTATCTTTTCTCTTCATCTTTGTCTCAGCATTTTATTCTTTTTGCTTAATGACAAAAAGGGGGGCGAAGAATAAATCATTCTGTAAACATCTCTAATTTCGTACAACTCCTTAGATTTATTTCATTATGTTTATGCAATGTTTTGTCATCACCAAAAGGGGGAGATTGATGATCAGTTTATCCCCATGTAATTTAAATAAATTACATATCTATATTGGTGATTAACAAACTCAGATATAGTTTAAACTTACAAGTTTTTCTATGAGATTTGAGCACAGGAAATAAATCAAGAAAGTACAAGCAAAATCAGTAAGTGTTTTAACATCATGTAGCTTTTAAGTTCAAATCACAAAATTATCTAAGTACACATCGATTTTCTATGTGCTATAACGATTTTGTGATTTCATAACGATTTCATGTCATTCAAATTTATTTTGATTTTATCTCATAACGATTTCGTAAGTGATAACGATTGCCTCTCATAACGATTCGCTAAGAGATTGCTATGATTTGTCTCTCATAACGATTCGCTAAGAGTTCGCAATGATTTGCCTCTCATAACGATTTGCTAAGAGATCGCAACGATTTGCCACATAACGATTCGCTAAGTGATCGCAACGATTTGCTCTCAGAACTATTCGATAAGTATGCACATCGATTCCGAGCTCATAATGATTTGGTTATCGCATCGATTTCTTAAGTGAGAACAACGATGTGTTCTCACAACGATTTCTTAAGTGAGAAGAACGATTTGCTCTCACAACGATTTCGGTTTCACAATGCCTTTTTAAGTCTCATAACGATTCGATAAGTTACACAACGACTCAGTCACTATAAAGATTCATTAAGTTAATAACACTTGGTCTCCGTAACGATTTGACACATTAAAGAACAAATCGTTCACTATATCGACTCGATAAGTGAAACAACGATTTGCTCATAACGATTTGGTTATAACGACTTGTCCATAACGATTTGCAGATAGTATCATAACAATTTGTCTCTACAACGATTCGGTTATATGCATAATGATTTGTGTGTACATCTACTTGTTTATGAATGTATACCGATTCACATGAAAAAATGACTCATCCACACATCGGTTTCATAAGTTACTCTCATATCGATTTCATGGTCTATAACGACTTGATTTCAAACTATGCTCAGATAGTTTGAAAAGTCAAAGTCTTCCCTTGCTTTTCTCTCACATCCATACATTATTATGACTGATCATATCACTGCAATGCATGCAAACGATATCTTCTATTTCCATGCTTATACTGTAAACATCTTTTTAGAAGAACAGAATGGAATTTCCATTTCGGTATATAACCTTTCTTAATGTTGACTGACATCGAGAGACAGCTTAGCTATCTATCGTTTAAGCCTTTAATGCGTGTAGGTCTTTGACACACATCACGATACAAAGTTGGACAATATAAGTCGAAGGATATCAAAGAGGATTCTTTCTCTTTGCGTGCATGGAAAGCTAAAGACCGTTGACTGAAAGCTCTACAGTGCCATGCCGTCTAACGTAAATAAAAGCTTAGACATAACGGACACTTCAACTTCAATTTTCAAATGAAAGACATATATAGAAGACTGAAGCTCCAGAAACAGACAGAACACTTACGACAATCTTTTACAAGCTTTCTGCGAGCATCTGAAAGAGCGAAGCTTCACTCCTTTGCTTGTCTAGCTCTTAGCTCTCTGCATTCATTGTGTTAGCCTTGAGAGCTTCTGTGTACTGAGAGTGTTCCTCATCGTAGAACTTTCACTCAGTCGTTTGCTTCACATCGAGCGTTGGTCTTTAGCTTGATTTAGGGGCGTATCATCCCTTGAATACATTCCTGTGTATTTTTCCTTCGTGTTGAAGGAAGACCTGGGGGGTTCCAGGGTGTTTGTTTCCCTTCATGTAGAAGGAAACCTGGTGGGATCCAGGGTGTTGTAATTCCTTTCGGTTGTGAAGAGAAGGCCAGCTGCGGCGGGGTGTATAAGTGTCCTTGAGGGGGACTGTACCCTTGGGTAGTGAAATCCTGAGGTATTGCTCACGGACTGGACGTAGGACTCTTGTGGAGAGGAGATCCAACTAGGATAATCTTTGTGTCGTGTGCTTGATTGCCTTGTGTTTGCTATCCTCTTTTTACTAACACTAACAGTCATCGAAGTGTGTTTTGTGTAAACATTTTTGTGGACAAGTTTTAAAGTGATGAAAATTTTAATATCCCATTCTCCCCCCCTCTGGGCTTGCTACTGGGCAACAGTTAATTGGAAAAATGTTGTGAATGGGTTGTATTTGATATCATGATTTAAGCTAAGACCATGTGTAGATAATATGTTATAGGTTATTCAATTGTACTTGTATGTTATGACATGAACCATGTGGCAAGATTAGTCTTGTTGTTAAAAGAATAACATGAATGTGATATGTGTAAGGATGTGCCAATGGGTTACTTGCTGAGTCTTTTGTGAAGACTCATGCTTGCTAACATATAGGTGAGATAGGTGTCCCTGTGCTTAAGAGGACATTGTGAGGGTGACTCCGAGCGAGAGGAGTACGAAGCTCGTGGGATTATTTGCTACATTGCACTTTCTTTTACTAGTATGTGGACAATGTTATGTTATGGACTTGTATAATTATGGACTTCATTTATTTTCATTACTACTATATAGACTGTGGAATGTGTGAAATGATGATGGAATAAGAATTTGTTTCAATTCCGTTGTACTTCTTTTTGTTATTTATGTACATCTCTACCTTCTGTGTTGTGTTGGGGACATGTCCCACTGTGACAGCACACTTTATATCGATGTGGATTGGTATAATTATAGCGGTATAAGATGTTCGTTACACCCATGATAGCAACCCTGTCACGATGGGGCAATGTGTCGCGACAGCGATCCTTATCGTGACGGGGCAACGTGTCGCGAGAAGGTCCCTCCGACCGGGCTGACGCCTCTTCTGGTGTCGCGACGTGCACCGCAGTCGCAAACACCACAGAGAGCGGACCCACGGGATGCTCCATTCCGGGGCACCAACACACTACAAACACAACACATGGGGGAGAGGAGCATGGAGAAGCAGGAAATGCTATTTGCAAAGCACGAGGGGCTCCCAATCCACCCAGATCGAGAAGGGACAGCAATCCTACCTTTCAAGAAGAAACAACCTCATAAGGGCCCTTCACGTCGGATTGGCCACCTCCTCCTCACTCCACACAAGCTCCACGGCACCGAGAACACGAACACGGCCCTGCTCCTCACCCTGAAATGTACAAAGGGGAGAGAGGAAGGGGAGCAACACCGCCGGAGGGTGAGGAGAAGAGAGGGAAGGAGGAAAAGGAGAAGGGGTCACCACCCAGGCCTTAGCCTTCGTCACCCAAGTCACGACGGGCGACGCGTTAAGTACCTTAACGAACGAGTCACGAATCACGACAAGAACGCGTCCCCCAGGGACCCGCGACAACCGACAGATCGTACTGACACACCTACTGTGAGACCCCCTGATTTTTATTCTCTTTATACATATACGTATGTATATGAATGGCGTGTTTAGTATTTGCTTACTGTGTTTTTAGTGTGCGTAGTTCATTGTGCCTACTATAAATTTTATCCCTTCCTTGAACATGAGCATGTGCGTATATCTGTATTTATATATAGATATAGTATATGGTAATTGATGCGGAAGTGAACAACTAAACAACTAGAGGTGTATTATGAATACCAAAAATCTCTGACTTAGGATACTTGAGTAACACTATGCACGTGCTATCTAAATATTGAAGAATATCCTATACTACCTATTTTATGTAACTTTGTATGGAAGTGTATGAAGTACATATGTGTATGTACGTATGTATGCTATCTTGTGCGTGTGACAATTGTATACCCAATTCTACATGCATAACACCTTGGTGTATTTGTGCATGCATGTGTATGATTAGTTGTAAGCGTTGCTCATTTGCATGGTTTAGCTAATATGAATATTGTACTTCGTATATTGCATATGCATAAAGAGTTCAAGCATGGTAGGTGTAATTAGTGGTTTATATTGAAATTCTATACTCCTCAAGAATAACATGCATGTATTTTTATGATATTTAGGTGAGAATAGCCAATTGGATGAATTATGCATATAGTATATATATTAAGAAATCCTATACATGTAATACTTAAGCAATGTTAGGTAAAGTTGTGTAAGTTAATCTAATTACAGGTGCGCATATTGTACCCATCCATTTTAATCATAATGTACATAAATAGGCTACACCAGTGTGCGTATACTATATATATGTCAAATCAAGTGTGTGTGTGCAAGGACTATTTTATTGAATAGATTATTCCTAGTTAACCTAACTCATATCACCTCCTAATGATTTGCGAAGCCCTCATAATCTTGTCATTTACTTTGCAGTGTTGAGAGTCACACTTATGTAAAACATCATGTACGCATAGGTAGATATCTACGTACATCTATCTTAGTGTATTATGTATGCTTGTGTATGCCTAGGTATGAATGATATTGATTGCCTAGTATGGTAATGTACATGTTACACCTTATACGTTGTATGTATATATATAGAGTAAGCATGTTTCTGCATGTTTTAAGTTCTGGCCGAAGGGCCAATCAGCGTCATGTGTTTATATTAAATATAAATAAGTATGTATTGCCTGGTGATAGTATGGGTATAATACCATATACATATTGCATGTATAAGCTTGGTATGCATGGTTTTCTGCATAATTAGGGTTCTTGCCGAAGGCCACCTTGGCGTCAAGCCCAGGCCGTTGAGCTGGTGTCAGCATCCAGACATGGACGCCAACACTAACTCTGGCGTCCAGCGATATGGACGCCAACTTCTCTGACCTGCATGCGTTGCAGAGCCAGAAAATCCGGAGCAAGGCATGGCCTCCATTGGGGGAATGTCCCCCAACGGCTCTAAGGCTGTCATCGGTATGGTGAGTGGGTGGGGGCTCTCATAGGTCTGAACCCGATTTGGCCTCTCCCCCTTCTCATTTTCACCCTTGCAAGAGGAGAGAAGAAGAAAGAAAAACCCTAGAGCATTTTGTGAGAAAACCCCAGTTTAGAACCCTCAAATCCGACCCCTTGGAGCTGGATCTGGAGATCTACTGCAACAAGAGGAAGCTGAAGCAAAGGAGAAGCTTCCCCATCATCCCCTCGGCGTGGAGATCACCCAGGAACCCGGAGGAAGGCGATCTTGGAGGCGTTCTGCAACTTCTTGGAACTGCCCAAGGAGGTCTTTCACCGAGCCCTAAATCCCTTGAGGAATTTTAGAGAGGCAATGAGCTATCCATGGTGTTCCCTTATGAGTCTAGGATTTTCTATATTTTTATGGAATTTTCCTCCTCGAGTCCTAGACCCTCCCAATTCACCCAAGATTGAAGCTCGGTCTGTGTTATCTGCACAGACCTGGTTTGACGGCAAGGTCCCTGGATGCCGATATCATGAGCTTGGCGTCCATCGTCATGCCGCTGACTCTGAGTCAGCGGCCAGAGACCGCCGTCTAGTTCTTCTGGACAGAACAATGAGCTGTCTGTACTGTTCTGTCCCTCTTAACATTAAATTCAGTATGTTTTATGCGATGAGATATATTGTACACCTTATACTCTATGTTATTGTGCATTGTGTTGTGGATGAATGTGGGTTGTGTTGGTGAATGTGGATAATGATATCTTGTAACCATGTGAGCATGACTTGTAGACAATCTGTAAAATTCATGATTTATGATTAGGGTTTTGTGTGAATGCCTTGGTTTTTCTGTTTGATCATGAAGAATAGTGGGTCAGCATATGTGTTTGCAAAATTTAGTAGTTTATCCATGCTTGAGAAATTGTAAATAAGTTTGGTTCGGTAAAAAAAAACATCAAAAATGGTTTGGTGGTAATTGATTTATGATGTATGAATTAGGGTGATGTTGTATTCTAAAATCATGCATATATTAGTAGTCTCTGTGCAAACAGTAAGTGGATAAATTGCAAAATGTGTTAGACCCATGTTAGCTTAAGTTGTGAATAATATGCTAATTAGGTGTTTGATTTTCTGTAAATCCTATTTAGCTCAGAAAAATCTGAACAATTGAGGTATATTTGAACCCAAAACAGCATGTGGTAAAATTTCAGGTCAATTGGAACAGCAAATGAAAAGTTATGTGTTTTCATGTGAACTGGATAATTCGTGGCATATAATTGTAATGTGGTTTGTTATGGTCTAAAACCAACATGATAGTGTGGTTACTGATGTTAAACTCTTGAAATTCTGTAGTACCATGTTAAAGGAAAAAAACAGAAATGTTCATGTGAGTGAGAAAGTGATTGAAATGAGAAGAGTTATGTGTAAAACCATGTGTAAAAAGGTAATGGGTAAAAGTATAAAAGTTGTGCTAGTGACACTGCTACCCTAGAGGCATCGGGAGCCGTATATAGAAAGTCCCTATAGAAGGCTCCATGTGATATAAGTTTGTCCCCAAGGCATTGGGAAAACCCCTGAGGTGGACAAGCCCCACTGGATAGGGTGGAGAGGGCTTCTCCCGGTCTGCGCAGTTACAAGATTCCTGCTGTATTGCCTAGGTGGTGAGTATGTTGTATGAGTTTGTGTAGGTGTTGTGTCATGTGTTGTGTTATGAGTTGTGTTGAGAGCTGTGCTAGGAATGAGCACGAGCTATGAGATATTGTTAGTGTCCTCTACTGGTGGTTAGGACTATGTGTCATGGCAATTGTTTAAGTACTGAAAAATGAGTAAAATGTGAAATATGTGAATATGGCACGTGGTAAGTGCCAAGATGCACATGGTAATGCAATCGATGTGATATGTGACAGTGAAAGTGAAGAGAAAATGAGTGGAAATGAGTAATTGTATAAGTGTGAACATGTGTACGTGTCAAATGGTAAAAGTGACACGTGAATGAGTAAGTATGAAATCATGTGAAACCGAGAATGTGAGAATGTGTTATTAGAAACCATGTGAAATCAGTAAACTCATGTTGTCATTATCATGCTTGTGTGCACATAAATGCCTAGAATCCATGTTAGGGATAATTAGTGAAATGATTGCAGATAGCTTGATTACTTGTTCACATGATGTGTTTTTATGTATTATTGTAGCTCTCATGTGTAGATTTATAGTCATTGAATCATATGAACAGCAATCTAAGCATTGAAAAGGTCGTGTATGTGTTTAAAACTATGTGAAATCCATGCTAGTTGTGTTCCCTTTCATGTTTGTAAATTGTTCATGTTGATAGCTTTCATTTTTAGCTCTTTAAAAGACTAAAGTTCCTGGCAAATGGAATAGAGATCATGTGATAGGTGAATTTCATTTTACAAATCTGAAAGCATGAGTTATGTATAAAATTGTAGAACTTCATGATAGGTAGAAAACTTGAATTGACTAGCATGCTATGTGTTTTAATTGTAAAGTGCATGTAGAAACCACTAAGACTGTATGTGTATATCTGAGTAGTGTCACTTGCTGAGTCTTTGGACTCACTCTTGCGTTCGGCGTACAGTTGACAGGTATCGTGCACTAGAGGTAGCGTGGCGAGGATCCTCATTAGAAGACTATTTTGTGGGAGCTTTCCCAATTGTACTTTCTTTTGCGCAAAAGGAATTATTGTATGAACAATATGTTGGACATTGTAACTCTCTTTATTTTTGTATTATGTGGACATGTCTTTCTATCTTGCTATTTACATTATGGAATGTGTTTTGGTGACGATTAAGAGTTGAGTTGTTTACTTTATTCCGCTGTACTCTATTGCTATCCAGGTACATATCAACCTATCGACCAGTGTTGGGTAAATGT
>CM024756.1:36354085-36407122 GCA_014218235.1 Colocasia esculenta
TCCAAGACGGCGTTTAGAACCCGTTATGGACATTATGAGTTTTAGTCCTTCCTTTCGGATTGACCAATGCCCCTGCAGCGTTCATGGATCTCATGAACAGGGTGTTTAGGCCTTATTTAGATAGCTTTGTCGTAGTGTTTATTAATGATGTGTTGGTCTACTCTCCGGACGAGCCCACACACCGTCAGCATTTGAGGGTAGTGTTAGAGGTTCTTCATCAGCACAAGCTGTATGCTAAATTCAGCAAGTGCGATTTCTGGTTGCGGGAGGTTCATTTCTCGGGCTGGTTATCTTATCCGGTGCTGGTTGGTGGGAGTTAGCAGTAAGGAGTGTGTTTGGATTGGGAGATTCCCCCCCTCGATTCGTGGTTTTGGTTAGTTTTCTTGTTTTAGCTGTTATCGGCGATTCATTGAGGGATTTTCTCCATCGCCGCCCCTTTGACCAGCTCACCAGAAAGGGAGTGAAGTTTGTTTGGTCCGAGAAGTATGGAGTAGTTTTCAATTGTTGAAGACTAAGCTCACGTCGGCTCCGGTGTTAGTCTTACCGAGCGGTGTAGAGGGTTTTGCTATCTACAAAGATGCGTCTCGGATTGGTTTAGGCTGTGTGCTCATGCAGCAAGAAAGGGTAGTGGCTTATGCTTCTCGTCAGTTGAAGGAGCATGAGAAGAACTATCCGACTCATGACTTGGAGCTCGTAGCAGTGGTTCATGCACTAAAGATCTGGAGGCACTATCTTTATGGTGTCAGATTTGAGGTGTTTACCGACCACAAGAGCTTGAAATATCTTTTCTCCCAAAAGGAATTATACCTGAGGCAGAAGAGATGGATTGAGTTCTTGAAGGACTATGACTTCAACCTTCAGTATCACCCTCGGAAGGCGAATGTCGTAGCGGATGCTCTGAGTAGAAGGAGGCCATCTGTCCAGCAGGATTGAAGATGTTGGAAGATGCGGCTTGTGCGTTGACTGAGTTAGAGCCATCGCTATGCCAGGCTTTTGTAGCTCAGTTATCTCTTAGGTCCTCGGTTTTGGATGAGGTGATCGAGCAACAGGAAGCCGACCCTAGACTCTTAGAGTTAGTGGGCAAGGAGGCATTGCTCGTGATGAGGACGGTGTGATTAGATTTCAGCACCGTGTTTGTGTCCCCGATTTGGTAGATGTCCGTGAGCATGTGTTAGCGGAGGCTCATAGATCGCGATTCTCTATTCATCCGGGTAACACTAGATGTATCAAGATCTGAAGAGATCTTTTGGTGGTCCGGCATGAAGAAGGATGCTGCGGATTATGTGTCTAGATGGTCTAGTATGTCCGCAAGTGAAAGCCGAGCGGCAGCGACCATCTGGCCTTATGCAGAGGATGGACATCCCAGTGTGGAAGTGGGAAGCTATCACTATGGACTTTGTTCGGGTTTGCCTCGATCTAGAGGGGCAATGACTCGATTTGGATAGTTGTAGATAGATTCTCGAAGACTGCTCATTTCTTGCCCATAAAAGAGCAGTCAGTAGAGAGTTTAGCTAGACTGTATGTTAGTGGTATCATTAGATTGCATGGTGTGCCGAAGTCGTCATTTCGGATCGAGATCCGAGATTCACTTCGAGGCTGTGGAAGGGTCTTCAGGATGCTTTAGGTTCGAGCTGAAGCTCAGTTCGGCGTTTCATCCCCAGACCGATGGACAGTCTGAGCGACTACTAGACGCTCGAGGATATGTTGAGAGCGGTGTGTTCTGGATTGGAAGGATGATTGGGAGCGTCATTTACCTCTTGTGGAGTTCGCATACAACAACAGCTTTCATGCGAGTATTGTAGGCTCCATTCGAGGCGTTGTGGTGGCCCTGCAGATCTCCGTTATGTTGGAGGAGATTGGTGATAGGCAGTTGATCGGACCGGAGTTAGTTCAGGAAACTTCGGATAAGATCCAGCTATAAAAGAGGCTTGTTGCGCACAGGATAGGCAGAAGATTATGCCGACATAGGAGGAAGGATCTTGAGTTCGAGGTTGGTGATCATGTCTTCTTGAAGATATCGCCTACTCGAGGAGTCGTCAGATTTGGCAGGCATAGTAAGTTGAGCCCTAGGTTCATTGGCCCATATGAGATTCTCAGACGTTTGGGCAGCGTGGCATATGAGCTAGCCTTACCCCCAGCGTTGGCTAGTGTTCATCCCGTTTTCACGTTTCGATGCTCAGGAGTATGTCCCGATCCGTCTCATGTTATTAGTCATGAGCCAGTGGAGATTCAGCCAGATCTTTCGTATGTCGAGCAAACAGTAGCTATCTTGACCGGAAGGTTCAGCATCTCCGAAACAAGAGTATTGCGTAGGTGAAAGTTCTCTGGCGGAACTTCTCGCGAGAGGAGGCTACTTGGAGCTTGAGGATGGTGATGAAGAAGAAGTATCCCCTTTTGTTTGAGTAGTGTCGTTCTAACTTCGAGGACGAAGTTTCTTTTAAGGGGGAGAGGGTGTAAGCCCTCAAATTTTGTTGCATTATTGTATTGCATGTATATAATTCATGTGGTGTATGTATGTATGTAATATCTACTAAGTATAGTTGTATACTACTGTGTGCATGTGTTCTAAGTTAGTTGCAAATATGTATGAATGGTATGATGCTAGTGTGTACATGATAATACATACATATGGCATAATATAGGTGTGAATTGTGCATGGTTTCTGCATGTTTTAGGGTTCTGGCCGAAGGCCAGATTGCCGTCAACATCAACAGACGTGATGTGGTTCGGCGTCAACCATATGGACGCCAGCACTAAGTCCAGCGTCCAGCGATGTGGACGTCATTCTCTGACCTGCATGCGTTGCAGAGCCAGAAATTTCGGAAGCAAGCCCCCCAACCATTGGGGAGCTGTCCCCAACGGTCTGAAGGGCCCCTTGTCACCCCTGCGTGATAGGAGAACCCCTCCCCTATATCCAGAGCCATTTTCGGCAACTCACACCCTTCTCTTTGCCCTTTGCAAGAGAGGAAGAAGAGAGAAAAGAGAAACCCTATTTTCGGACTGTGAGCAACCCTCACCTTTGCAACCCCAAAATCTAAAGTTCTGAAGCTTGATCCGCCCACCTGCTGCTTCAGAGCTTGCTGGATCATCGAGGAGGGCATCCCCGACCTCGATTGCTCTGGAGCTTGCTCAAGAAACCCAGAAGGCAGCTTGGGCTGGTTAGGAGCTTCTTGGGACAGCCCAAGGAGAGGTTCACTGAGCCCTAGATCTGTTTGAAGTATTTTTCAGAGGTTCACTGGCTCTATGCAGCTAGGGTTCAGACAGTGAGTTGTTAAATTTGTGATTGGTGTTTAACTCCATACTAACTTAATTGTGGTAGCATGTGAATTCGATTTTAGATTTTCTGTAATTATTTTTTAAGTTAGAAAATCTGAAAATTTGCATGTGGGATCCTGAACCCGAATCAGCTAGTGGTTAATTTCAGGTCATTTGGACCAGTATATGATGCAATATGATTTTCCATGTAAAGTGTGAAACTAATACATGCCGTTGTAAAATGATTTGATTTTGTATATAGCAACCTGATTAGTGAAATTTCCTGAGTACTAAATTTCTGTAATTGTAGTGCCATGTTGGAAAAAACAGAGAAGTGTGCTGTGAATGAGAAAGTGAAAGAAATGAGAGTGACATGTGTAAACTACGTGTATAATCGGTAAAAATGTGTAATGTGTAACTTGTTCCAATGTGACATTGCTTCCGTAGAGGGCAGTGGAACCGTATCAGGGAAAGTCCCCATAAGAAGGTTCAAAGTGTTGTGCCCTAAGGGCATTAGTGGGAATCCTGGAGGTGACAAGTACCACTGGTCAGGGTGGAGACTTGTTCTCCCGGTCTGCGCAGTCCAGAGTCGCCATTGTATTGCCTAGATGCGTCTATGTGATGTGATGTGTTGTGTCCTTCTTTGGTGGTTTGACTATGTGTCACGGCACTAAATGTGAATGTGTAAATGTGTATGTGTTCATGTGAAAATGTGAATGTGACAATGTGTAAAAGTGCATGTGTAAAGTGGTGAAATATGCGAACTTGAAATTGTGTAAAAATGTGAAACCAAAATTTGAGGATGTGAGTTAGTAATCCATGTTATGACAATCTGAATCATGCTTAAACAGTAGCTTTACCATGTTATGATCTTGTTTATGTATGCAAAATGCCTAGAATCCATGCTAGGGATAATTGTAAGAATATACAACCCTTCCATGCTTAGTTGTTCCATGATGTGATTTAATCGTTGATTGTAGCTCTCATGTGTTAGATTATATTTGCTAAAGCATGTAAACCAGCAAGCCTAAAGCATGTAAAAATGTTTTCTTATATGCGTAGGAATGTGTAGATCCATGTTAGGTATGTTTTCCTTTCATGTATGTTTGGCAATTCATGTTAATGGCTTTCATGCTTAGTTGGTTGAAGATAGAGTTTTATGTGAGAAGTGAATAGAAAGCATGTGATAGGTGATTCTATTTTTTGCAAATCTGAAAGCATAGTCCATGTGTTTAAATTGTAGATTCACCATGATAGGTTTGAAAATTAATGTCGAGCATGCTACTGTTGTGTCTTGTGAATGTGTATGTAGAACCTACTATGATATGTGCATGTACGGTATGTGTAGAAGTACTTACTGAGTCTTTTAGACTCACTACTTGCTTCGGCGTACAGGTGTAGTTGGTGACGAGACTTGCGGAGGAGACGTTGGAGACCGACTCCGAGCGCGGAGATTAGAGTTTGGAGTACTCGTGACTTTTTTGTGATTTTCATAGTATGTACTTTGAACATTGTACTAGCATTATCATGGAAGAATGTGTAAGTATGGACATCTATGTATTTGATTTTCAGCAAATTTAATTATGCAGACTTTTTAGTTCTTAACTGTTAGTGAATCATGTATGTTAAATGTGGATGATGAATGAAATGAGACAGTTGGTTCTTTTACTTCCGCTACTCTGTTCTTATATTCACGTGTATCTCAGCTGAATGTTCTTGTTGGGTATATGTCCCACAATGGCAACGTTCACTATATCGATGTGGGTTGGTATAACTGTACCGATATAATGAGGGTCGCTACACAACTAACAGGACTGAGCGAAGTATGGCTACTTCAAACTCATCTTGATGTCCTGGATTTCATGACCTTCAAGTTGAGCACCCTCAGGAATGATTCTAACAAAAGAGTGAGGAGTAGGAGGATGAAGGAAAGAATGAGAGGTAGATGGAGGTGGTATGGATGTCCAGCTGATGAAGGACCAGAAGAGGAGGCTCCAGCTGAGGAAGATGAGGCTGGAGGTGCCTCAGAAGGAGGAGGATGTATGAAAGTGGAGAAGCAGGAGAACAGAAGGTTGTGGTAGGAAATGGTGTAGGTGATGAAATGTTTTTAGGAAGAGGTTAAAGGTGGCAGGAGCTGGAGGGGCAGTGGTAGATAAGGTGGAGAAGGAGGGGCTGTAGTTTGAATAGAAGAAAAGAAGGGAGCTCTGGGGCACAGCCTCTTCCACAGGTGCTTCAACTCTGCCTGGCTCTTCTTTAGATTCCACTGGCCCAGATGGCCCTGACTACTCATCCACAACGGCCCTGGTGGCTCTGAGTCTTCTTGTGCTGCCTGACTTGATTCCTCAACAACCTTTGGCCCTGATGGCCCTGAATTCTCAACATCAACTGGCCCTGATGTCCGGACTTCTTCAACAGATGGCCCTACTGGGCAAACATCTGCTTCATCATTCTTTGGCCCTGATGGCCCTAAACTACTTTCTGGTACTGCAGAGTGGAAGCAGGAAGGGTAGGAGTAGATATTTGTGCCCTCATCAGATCTGAAAGAATAGACATTGATTCCTTTATGCTTCCCAACTCACTTCTCACCCATCTTAAGCATTTTACCATTCCCATTTCCTTCGCTCCAGTGCTCTGACTTATAAATATTGAAGCAATATCTGATTGGACTGAGTAGAGAATCTGACCTTGTGCATTTAGTCTCTCATAACTAGTTTCAGTGCACATGGACTTTCTTCTTCCTTGATCTCCGTGTGCCTTTCTAGTAAGGAGTGGAATTTCAGTGGCCACACCTTTACCTTTATCATTTGTGCCAACATCTGGCTCCACATTATCAACATTATCTCATCAGAGGTGCTCTCCACAACACCTTCCTGAAATTGATCAGCAGGGGCACTAGTTGTGTGCTCCCCCTGAGTCTCTGCATCCTTTTCAGCTACATGCTCCCGCTGAATAGGAGCATCTTCCATCTGAACATCTATACTGTGGCCTGATGCCACAACTTCCTCTTGCTCCCCCTGAGTGCAGGTGATTGATTCCAGCACATCTCTAAGCATAGATGCTACAATTGAGGTGGGGTTTCAGTCTCTGATACTTGCCTACGGGCTCAATATGCTCATAAGGTATCTCTTCAATTCTACTTAACTGACTCTTGGAACTTCAATTATGACCTCCGCTGCTGCTGCTGCTTGCTCTTATTGGATCACTAGAATCTCTGCTCTTTCTTCTTCTTTCTGAACTTGAGCTTTTAGAGCTTCTGCCATAGGAGCTTCGATTCTTACAGCTACTTCTTCTTCTACCTCTGCAATTTGAACTTCTTGGGCTTCCCCAATAATTGCTTCACCTTTAGCAACCGAGGTCTTTGTCCAACCCCGGCTACAAGGGAGAAACCACTCTTCTTCAAATTTAGGTCCTGATAGCTTGGCCCATCTTCTCAGAAACTTCACCATTCAAACTGATGTTGTAGTGCTGGAAAATCTTTGTCAGCAGGTGAGCATAGGGAAGAGAGACGTTGAAATTGTTCTTTGTGTCCCAAATTGTTGTTGTTGCAAACTTCATTCTCTCATTATTACCTCTGCCATATTAATGTCTTGGTTCTGAATCCCCCAGAACATCATATCCGAATCAGCTTTAGTGCATGTGGAGAAAGTTGTGCTCCTGGGCCGAGAATCTGACAAACAATGAAATGTAAAATCCTGTTGAAGGCGTTCATCTGGTTGATGTCAATCATGCCATCCTTCAACTTATACTCAGTACCAATATCCCCAACCCTTGACATGGATGTCAACACTATCTACCCCACTGCGACCGCGGTAGACACACCAAATAAGGATTCCAACAGATCATATGTAATATGAATAGGGTGCCCTTCACTGTGGAGGTGAGGGACCCATCTTCTTCTACCTTCAGACAAACATAAAAAGCTTTCACTAAATCCAGATAACTTGCCTCTGAGATTGTCACCATCCTTGACCATTAATCTGCTCCATGGCTGCAACTACACTGTGCATGTCGTTCTTTTCTAGATCAGCTACATCCACAGCCTTGTTCCCACAGAGTTTTATTTTCACCGCTGCAAATCTTGCCTGCTACTCAGCTTGAGGAACGCCACACCGTAGCCCCAACTGTGCCAGAACTCCAAAAACCACCATGGAATTGAACAGGGAAAGGTTCTGGATGATCGGGGAAGGAATAGAGCAGAAGCCCTCAAGAGATTTTGGCGGAGAAGAGGGATTGTTTGAAATCTCACAGAGTCGATGTCGGAGTCGATAGGGTTTATCGTTCAAGCGAGTCGAAGAGAAGAGAGAGATTATGGAATCGATATGACACAGATTACGGGATTACAAAAAATTTAAAGGTACTTTTGAAAGGACACATAATAAATGTGAAAACGACAACAAGGAGATGATTTTGCAAAGGATAAAGTCTTATAAAAACGAACCGTCAAGGCAATTTATGACGCACGCATTTAAAATTCACTTAAATCTAGGGGAGAATAAGCATTATTCTGAAGATATTATTATTTCAGTTATGTGCAGAAAATCTATCACAAATTACACATGCCTAATCCCTTCTAAGAGATGTATCTCTCTTCAGGTAAGGCTTTTATAAGATATCTGCTAACTAATTTAATGTATCTATAAAAGAATATTTATATTCCCATTCGCTACATGATCTCTAATAAAATAATATCTAACCTCTATATGCTTGGTTCTTGAGTGCTGAACTGGATTCTTGGTAAGATTTCTTGCACTTGTGTTGTCGCACAGCAAGGAATGGTCTTGATGTGCAATCCATAATCCTCAAGTTGTTGTTTTATATCCATAGGAGTGTGTGCAATGGCTTCCAGCAGCCACATACTCAGCTTCAGCTGTTGATAGTGCTACTGAATTTTGTTTCTTTGAGGACCATGAAATCAGCATCCTGCAAAATTGACAACTTCCACTGGTGCTTTTTCTATCTACCTTGCATCCAGCATAGTCACATCAGAATATCCTACTAAATTAATTTCGTATGATTTTAGATACCATAAACCTAGATCATAAGTTTCTAGCTAGATATCTAAAATCCTTTTAACAGATATTAAATGAGATTCCTTGGGATCAGCCTGATACCTTGCACACATGCATACACTAAATAAAATATCAGGTCGACTAGCAGTTAAGTAAAGTAATGATCCTATCATACCTCTGTAAAGTTTTTGATCTACTTTCTTACCATCTTTATCACTGTCTAACCTTGTAGATGTGCTCATTGGTGTGCAGTGGCTTTGCATTTCAAACCCAAACTTCTTTAATAATTCCTTAGTGTATTTGCTTGGCAGATGTGTGTGCCATCTTTGCTTTGCTTGATTTGAAGTCCAGGAAATAATTTAGTTCCCCCATCATGCTCATTTCGAATTCTCCCTGCATAAGCTTTTCAAAGTACTTGCACATAGATTCATAGTAAATCCAAATATTATATCATCCACATAGATTTACAAGCAATATATTTTTGACTTTAGACTTAATAAACAATGTGCTATCTACCTGTCCTCTGATAAAACCATGGTTTAATAAGAATGCACTAAGCCTTTCATACCATGCTCTAGGTGCTTGTTTAAAACCATATAGTGTTTATGTAATTAAAGACATGATTTGGAAATTTTTTCATCATCAAAACCAGGAGGTTGTTCTACATAGACTTCCTCCTTTATATAGCCATTTAAAAATGCAGATTTTACATCCATTTGAAAAAGCTTTAAATCCAATGCAGATGCATATGCAAGTAAAATTCTAATAGCCTCAAGTCTAGCCATTGATGCATAGGTTTCATTGAAATCTATGCCTTCCTCTTGGGAGTAGCCTTGAGCGACCAGTCTAGCCTTGTTTCTAGTGATAACACCAGCTTCATCCATTTGTTTCTGAACCCCATTTGGTGCCATAACAAGATGATCTGATGGTCCGGAACAAGGCCCAAACTTGGTTTCTCTTGAACTGATTAAGTTCATCTTGCATGGCTAAAATCCAAGATTCATCAGACAGTGCTTCATTGACTGTCTTCGGCTCAATTTGAGAGACAAATGCTAAGTAATCACATGGAATTACATTACCTCTTGTTCTTACCCCAACAGATGGATCTCCAATGATGTTGTCTCTTGGATGATCCTTCTTGTATCTCCAATTCTTTGGAAGATCATTATGAGATATTTCTTTCTGTTGCAATTCTTCCAAGGGTGGATCTTCATTATCCTTGATAGATGTATCCTTGAGTTTCTTGGATAGTTTTCTCATCATCATCATCTCACTATCTACTTCCTTTCTCAAGGAAGGGTTAGATCATCAAAAAAATGGACAGTTTGCTCTATTAATAAACTTTGTTTGTTAAAGACTCTATAACCTTTAGGTTTAGAAGCATACCCCATGAATATTCCTTCATCAGTTTTGGAATCTAACTTACCAATATCTCTTTACCATTGTTATGGATGAAGCATGGACAGCCAAATGTTCTGAAATGACTGATCTTTGGCTTCTTCTGCTTGTAAAGCTCATATGCAGTCTTCTTTAGAATTGGCCTGATCATCACTCTATTTATTATGTAGCACATGCATGTGATTGCTTCAGCCCAGAAATATCTTGGTAGATTATAGTCTGACAGCATGGTCTGGCCATATCCAGTAATGTTCTATTCTTTCGCTCAGCAACTCTATTTTGCTGTGATGTCCTTGGTGCTGAGAAGTTATGCTCAATTCCTTGATCATCACAGAATTTGCAAATTTTTTCATTTTGAATTCTCTCCTCCATGATCTGATCGGATACTTATTATACTGACTTCTTGTCCTTCTGACTTTCTTGCTGAATTTACAAAGCTATCAAAGGTGTCATCTTTGTACTCTAAAACGATACCCAAGTGAATCTTGAATAATCATCTACTATCACAAATCCAAAATTCTTTCCCCCTAGGCTGGTGGTTCTCATCAGTCCAAACAGATCCATATGCAACAGTTCCATGGTTTGGAGGTAGTTACAATTGTCTTCGACTTGAAGGATGATTTTGTGTGCTTCCCTTTTGCACAAGGTTCACACACACCTTCTATCCTTGAGCTTATTTTGGGAAACCTTCTACTAGATTTCTCTTGACCAATTTTCTGATTCCATCCAACTACAGTGGCCCAATCTCCTATGCCATAATTCAGTTGATTGATCTTTATTTGCAGCAAGGCATACATCTTGATCCTTTAACTCTTCCAGTGAGCACATATAAATTCTTTTCTCTGCAGGCTTCGAACACTGTTACTCCATCTTTCATAATAAGACATTTTGACTCTTGAAATCTGATTTGGTGACCTTTGTCACACAACGGGCTGATACTTATCAAATTATGCTTGAGTCCTTGAACACATAGAACATCTTCAATGAGGTTCTGTCTTGGCTGCCAACTAATCCACAGCGATCACTGTTCCTTTTCCATTATCCCCATAAGTTATTGTACCTTCTTCATCTTCAATGTGTGAGAACAACTTTCTGTTGCCTGTCATGTGCCTTGAGCCCCGCTGTCTAGGTACCATTCTGATGCTCTAAGACTTCCCTGCAATAGAAACACTAAGATTTAGGTACCCAAATTCTTTTGGGTCCTTGCTGGTTAGTTTCCTCATCTTCTCTTTTGAGTATCCATTTTAGGTGTTTAGTTGGACAAGTTATTTTAGTGTGTCCTAATTTGTTACAATGACTACAATAGGATATTTTACTTACCTTTTCAGTTGGGATATACTTAACATTGATTTATATTCAGTGTCTTGTTCAGCTACAAATTTTGGGGTTGGATAGATTTTAGGATGAATTATTGTTTCTTCATTATCTGTGGAGTATACCCTAAACCATGTTTCTTTTTCCTGATCTTCTGCTCCTTTAATATTAATGTCGATTTACCATTTGTGAATTTTTCAATGTGTTAGTTAAATATTCATATCTTTGGTTAGTGTGTCAACTTCCCTTTTAGTTTGCTTGTTGTTTCCTGACTTTCTAGATTTGTTATTTGTTCATTTTTATTTCTCAATGTCTTCACATAATAATTCATTTCTCCTTTTTAATTCAAAATTTGTTTTTCTAACTGCTCATTTTAAATCTGAGTTAGTAATTTCTAAACATGCATGATTTTTCTTGGTAGTTTTTAGTATTTTACATACATCTTTATATTTACTATATAACTCATTAAAAGCTTCTTCTAAACTATCAGAATCTGAATCATTACAAGAAGTGAATGAAGAGTCAGAGGTTACCTTGTCATCAGTGTTTACCATGAAGGTCAGGTTGGCCTTTTCTTCTTCTTCTTCACTGGAGCTAGACTCACTGTCTGAGTCATTGTCATTGCTCTATGCAGCTGCCATGGCTTTCTTCTATATCTTTTGAATTTCCTTGAGCTATCTTTCTTCCTGAATTCTATCTTCTTCAGTTTCGGACATTCAGCCTTGATATGTCCGGGTTTCTTACATTCATAACAGATGGGTTCTGACTTCTTGCCATCCTTGACTTCAGGTTTCCTGAAGTCTTTCCCTTTCTAAAATGTCTCCTTCTAGACTGGTATTTCTTCTTCTTGGCCAATATGCGTTGTAATCTTCTGGATAGGAATGCTTCTTCATCTTCACTATTCTCACCACTATCTTCATCTTCTGAATCTTCTTCGGAGCTACCTCAGTAGCTTTTAGCGTGTTGCTGTGCTTCTTTCTGCTTGAAGACTCCCCAAGCCTTTCCATGTTTATTTTTGGGCCATTGTGACCCAATGGCTTCTCAAGAGACATCTTCTTTAGGTCATTAGCTTACTCTATGGCTGTCACTTTAGGAGTCCATGAAGCCGGTAGGATCTCAGTATTTTTCTTACCATGTCTTCCATGTGTAGTTCTTTCCAAGACTAGCCAAACATTAGTGATATCTGTGAATCTACTGTACATTTGTGTAATTGATTCTCCTGGCTGCATTTAAAATTGCTCATACTGAGCTACCAAGATGTCTATCCTTGTTTCTTTAACTTTGTCTGTTCCTTCATATGTGATTCTAAGTTTCTCCCACATTTCCATCGCTGATTTGCATGCTGAGATTCTGTTGAACTCTTTCTTACTAAGAGCACAACTAATATACTCTTCTACTTTTGCAGTTGAGGGAGATCTTCTTCTTATCATCATCTGTCCAATTTTCTCGCTGTTTAGAACAACTAAATCTCCTTCTTCAATGATTGACCAGATTGTAAATTGAGACCTTGAAGGAAGTACTCCATTCTAGTCTTCTAATAGTTGTAATCTTCACCATTGAACAAAGTTGGTCTGTTAACTGACTGGCCTTCTGCATACCCTTCAGCTGCCATTTATCTTTGCTCTTCAGATCGTAAGATCCTCTTTATCGAACAACTTATCTCTGATACCACTTGTTGCCTAGCTAGCAAGCCTAGAGGGGAGGGGTGAATGGGATTTTAAAATTTCGATTAATCTACAACTATCAATAGAAACCTTAACAGGAAGACACCAAGATCTATGGTTCGTGTTAGAGATAATAAGACAACACACAAGAACCAATCACACAACACAGGAGTTTTTATCTGGTTCAGACCCCTATCCCAAGGAGTCTACGTCCATTCCCCAAGCAACAACTTGGGATTTCACTAACCAAGGTACAGTCCCCTCAAGGACCCTTACACATCTAGCCGCAGCTGGCCTTCTCTTCAAACCCCGAAGAGGTATACAAACCACCCTGATACACAGGTCTTCCTTCCTTATCGAAGGGAATACACACACCTGTTTTCAACCGGTCTTCTCTTCACAACCCGGAGAGGAACTTCACAACCAAATGTGAAAGAAATTGAAAAGGCCCCTAGACCAAGCTCACAGTGAAATGTTTGATCTGAGGCAAAGTCTGAGAGAGAAAGATCAACAATAACACAAATCTCTTATAACTACAAGCTCTTAAAATCTAGACAATAAAGGATAAGAGCTACGAGTAGGAATGTATGGAGTGAAGTAGAGGCTCTTCTTCATTGTTGAAGGTTTTTCTGAAGGCTCTTTTCACGCAAGGATTCAATTAATGAACTATGTACTAGGGAGTCTTCAGTCCTCTATATATATGTCTTCTCTTGAGAAATAGTCGTTGAATGGCCATTATCTCAAAGCTTGAAGCATGTTAGACCCAGCATGGTTCATCGCCGCGACAGGTAAGCTGCAGCCATTTAATGCTCTGGAGCCTGCACCAAAGAAAAGATTCATCCAAATATTCCTCAGCTTCTGATTGTCCAACGTGTAAGATATGACCTGCACACATAAATGTCGAAGCACAGACATCTAGACTATCTCTATGCTTGTCAGTCAACTTAGAAACCATGTAGTAGAATGTACACCAAATAGTGATGCCATTCTGCTATCCATAAAAGTGTTTGCTATAGAAACATACAATAGAAGGCGCCCAGATATGCATCATGTAGAGGATGTACAATCCAATTAAATGCAAGGATATTATGCTGCACGTAGGAAGACTTTGACTTTCACAATATTTGAAAATAAATTTGAATGTCATATGTGAAATCGATGTAATCCATGAAGTCGTTATGACAAGGAAATAGTTATGCAACTTATGAAATCGTTGTTCAAACAAATCAATTGTTATTTGAGAAATCGTTGTTCAAACATAAAAAATCATGTTCAAACATAACAAATCATTGTTTGAGCAAATCGTTGTTCAACATAAACAAATCATTGTTGAGCAAAACGTTGTTCAAATATAAACAATCGTTGTTTGAGCAAATCGTTGTTACCGTGTGAATTGAAATTGTTTGTTCATGTGAAATCGATGACCGAAACTTTGTATCTCTAAAGCAATCGATGTGGACTTAGAGAAGTACGTGCTATGGCTTTATAACAGATATGACGAAGTTGGACTTCGTATAAAACAGATCATAAAGTTGTCGGTCAAATTGAACTTCCTATAAGCTTTTGATATAACGAAGTGACTCGGATATGACGAAGTTGGCCTTCGTAAAAACAGATCATAAAGCTTCGTCACAGTTTGAAGGAACTTCAGATATGGCGAAGTTGGACTTCGTATAAAAGATCATAACACTATGGTCCAAGTGAACTTCATATAAAGCTCTGGATATCACGAATGAACTTTATATAGAATGAAATCAATGCACTCGGCAAAGCTGAAACCCGCAGCCATCGAAGTTAACTTCATATACAACTTCGGATATGACACAGTTAGCTTGTATATGATGAATTTGACTTCGACTGATCACGACCAAAACATGTATGACGAAATGCCAGCTTCGTATATGACGAAGTGGACTTTGGATATGTCGAAGTATAGCTTCGGATATGACGAAGCTAGCTTCGACTGAACATGATCAAAACATGCATGTCAAAGTTCAAACTCAGTATAAATCTATAATGATAATGCAAGATATATTGTATTCATGGGAGAAACATGATATAATATATTAATGATATTTTTTAGGGTAAACATGGGTTTTTTTATCACCAAAATAAAAGGATAAAATATAAGAGTGGTTCAACAATATTCCCATTTTGATGATGACAAAACTCATGTGAATTTTCTACAAATATTCAATACATAAAATACTCTCCTCCTTTTTGTCAAAAACCAAGGAAGGATCTTCCATTTTGCTTTCACCCTTTTTTAGAGACTTCTTACCAACAGCTGTAAGTTTGAAGGAGAGGGGTTCAACATTATGTGTCATGAATTATCATTTCCATTTGTGCTTGCTCCCCTTGATGTGAGGCTCCCCCTTGATGTGATGCTCCCCCTCATATACAATCTTCTCCTTGTTTGTCGGCATCTCCTATTGTATTTTCATTTGTTGGTTGTCAAGTCTTCAAGATTTTTACCTGCATTGATCTTAAAAATAGAAAAATTGAAAAAAATTTCTTATTAATAGTACTGTATATCAAATACAAATCTGTGACTACTCTCTCTTCAGATTTGAGTTGGATGAAGAGCTAGCAGTCACCAATGCCTTGAGCATCTTTGTTCCTGATGCTCCAAGGATATCTTGCAAACAACTTATTCAGAAGTAGGTACCCAAATCTTTTTGGGTCCTTGATGGTTAGATGCATGAAAATATCATTTCAGAATCCAAGTAGATGTCTAGTGGTGGAGGTGCTAATTGTGTGTCCTAATTGATTGCAGTGACTACACCAAAATCATATGCATACTTTGAATTTATAGTGTTATTTGCTTTAAGTTTATGTTTGTAAACATAATGATTAATCCTTTAGGATTTTTATTCCTTTTTCTCTTACAACTTAGGAGTTGGGTATTTTTCAGGATAAGCAATTTTTCTACATTTATTGAGGTGTCTAACCTACTCCATATTTCATTTACCTATTCTGGCACCTTTTACAACTAAGGATGTTTTGAATTAGTTAATTGATCTAAGGATGCTATCAAGTAATCATTTTCTTCTATCAATTTTCTTTGTTTTTCAATTCATTTAGATTTGTTTCGAGTTCTTTAATATACCATTTTTAGTCTTTAAATCCTCACATAACAATTCATTTGTTCTTTTTAGTTTTTGATAAGTTTGTCCTAATCTTTCTACTTCATTTTTTAGAAAGGTTTCGATTTTTCTTGGTTTATCAGATGATTTTATTACTACTTTTATTTGTTTAATTATAGTTTTAATTTATCATACAATTCATTAAATGCATCTTCTAAAACTGTCGGAATTAGATTCTGAGCATGAAGTAAATGATGTTTCATAGGTTACCTGATCTAGTTCTGCCATGAGGGCTAGATTTACTTGCTCCTCTTCTGAATCTGAGCTTGATGAGTCTGAACTTGTCACTTCACCATTATCTCAAGCTGCTATCATTGCTTCTTCTTCTTGTATCCTTGTATTTCTTTACTTTCTCCTTCTTTTCTCATGCTTGTTAGCCTGATTTTTCTTTTGAGTTTTGGACATTTAGTTTTGAAATGTCCTGGTTGGTTACATTCAAAGCATATTGGTTCCTTGCTCTTGTTATCCATCTTGAAGTATGTCTTGGATCCATACTTCTTCTTAGCAAGGATTCTTTGAAGTATTCATGATAGCATGGCTTCATTATCACTATCTTTAGATTTTTCTTTTGAGTCATCAGAAGATGATGAAGTGGAAATCTGCAACCATCAAAGCATTTGGAATTTTCTTTTTCGAAGAACTTCAGAAATCATTCCATGTTAATTTCATGAGCCAATTTGTTTTCAATAGGAAGTTCAGTAAGATCATGCGCCTCTTCAAAACAGTGACTTTAGGAGTCCAAGAGTGAGTCCATGATCTAAGAATTTTTCTGACTGTTTCTTCATTAGTAAGTTTTTTCCATGTGAGCTTAAACCAACTATTCCATTAGTAAATCTATTACATTTGAGTATGTTTTCGTTGGGCAGCATCTTGAACTGTTCATATTAAGAAACAAGAATACCTATTCTGGTTTTCTTAACTTTATTTGTTCCTTTATATGTTACTTTTAGTTTATTCCACATGTCACGCCCCGACGTGGAATATCAGAACGCGAGGCAATTGCAAGAAAAAGGTATAAAGCGAATACTAGACATCAAACCATTTCAAATGAATAATGATAAAGCAAATTCATTTCATTAATAATTTTCAATGTCTAGTTACAGCCACTATTATCAGAGCCAATCTATGGGGCCCGATTACATTGGAATAAAGCAAAAGACTAAGCTTCAAACCTAACTACTACGACGCTAAACATAGCAATAGGACACTAGGGTACTCATGACATCACTCCAGGTCGTTCCCGTCCTCTTGAGTGTATGGTTCATCCTCGGTCTCACCTGAGAACACAATGACAAATAACGTAGGGTGAGCAAACATCGCCCAGTAGGACTTAAATCTCAAGTTCAAGCAAGCTTTAAGTAATTAATGCATTGAAGGTAGAGTAACTAATGATAGAGCGAGAGAGTCATGTAAAAATATAACAGGACAGTACATGAACGAATTAGCAAGACTTTCCAAATATAGACTTTCCAAAATAGCACAAGTATCGGGAATAGCACAATAATAGCAAGATTGCACAATGTCAAGTATAGCAAGATGGCCATAGTATAGGTAGCACAACGAGTATAGCATAGCACTTTGTTGTCAGTGGACAATGAGAGAACATAGCACTTTTGATTGTCATTTAGATAGTCAAGATAGATAGCACTTGAGTGTAATGCCAAACACTCTGATCATTTAACTCCCATGGGCACTAGCACTTTTGGGCGCACATCCCAGGACCAGATCGGGGCCTTTATATATTGCCAGGCATTAGTTATATATGTTTATCTTTAGACAATCAGTCAATGGCCGATGTAGAGTACCAAGAAGTAGATGAGAGCACTAGATGAACAGACGAGATAGTAGAGTGAACGTGAACAGATGAGCGAGTAGAGTATAGATGAGAGTTAGTGGACATTGCACGTAACGCGTCGAGTAACCAGGCGATAGTAACAGTTGCACAACACGCGCACTCGGTGTTGGCAGTCAGGCGGAACTCATGACCCTTCCGCTGGCCATGTTAAGCACAAGTTCAGAGGACCGACATGATTCAAGATGAGAGTGAACTTCTAATAGCCGTTTGGATCATATAGATCCCTAAAGTGGTAATAGGTGTTAGGGTACAACAGGCTCGTCGACCATGTGGGAATCCATGGGTAGAGGAGACTTACGGAGGCCTTGAATAAGACTTCCTAGTCCGGCAGAAGGAGTATCCGACGGAGAGTTCGTCCAAGTCAAGAAAGTGTGTATATAGAAACAAGTGCTCGACATTCTAGAGGAGTTCTAGAACAGTGGAGCGTCGATATCGGTATTCCCAAAACATCACGAGAAACGATAGACAAGTATAGGGTAATTAATTACATAAATACCAGATGTATTATGAATTAATTTCATGCCAAATTATGCCATAATTTGGATGGTTCAAAGTGTGTGTAAACATCATGAAATTGTAGATAGAAAAGATCATGTGCATGTATTTTAATCATACATAAATGTTAGATTTATAGCAAGTGTTACTTTCTGTATGTAGGACTGTTAAACAAGAGTACAAACACGGTAGATAATCAACCATTGCTCAGACAGGGGTTTCGTGCAAAACCCATCGCAATGTACCCTAATGAGGGTCGCGACGGGGTCAACTGAGATCGCGACGGTTGCTTGTATGGGTCGCGATAGGTTTAGTCAGGTCGGGCAGCAGATCGCGACGACAGGCCCTGTCACGATCAGATCGCGACAGAGGGTACTGTCACGACAGCCCTTGTGAACGCGGCCTATCGGGCCGTCGTGTTCACAGGGTCTATGCCCGGCCCGACAGGAAAGGACATTGCATTGGATTGCGGGCCAGGACTTACCCTATTTGACACAGGGTGCTTCAGAAAATCATAACGAATTGTATTGTCAACGAAAAATCATGAAACCAATTGCAAAATGACCTAGACATGCATGGGTACGTACAATAAATAGGAATTGGAAAACAATAAGGGTGTAGACATGTTTTATACATAGGTATTCATGATGAATATGAAACAGTACATAGTTGAGATCAACGATTAAATTCGCAAGATAGGATGAATCAAATTTAGGGCTTTTTGGGGCAAAAGATGTCTAACATGCATCAGTTCCTACAGTAAAAATCTCGTGGCATGGGGTTGAGTATACAAGGAGATCAAGAATTTAGAAGAGGGTTCGGGGTCATGTAAGTTGCAGAACATGAAAAATCAAGATCGAAAGATATGCTCGATGAAAAATTATGAAACCAAAGGGATTTTGTTCCTGATAGATGAGACATCCTACAAAAAAAGTTTCATGTTTATGCTTTTGAGAATGCCTACCTTTGATCGTTCTCCTCTTCTAGGGTTAAGACTTGAAGAACTCGGGGAAGAACTTGAGGGATCCTTCTTCTCCACGAATTCTCCTCCTCTTGACCTCTCCTCCTGGTCCAGGAACCTCTTGGCACGAGCTAGGGCCAGCCATGAGGGTTTAAGAGAAGTATTTAAGCTTCTCCCTATTCCCTTTCCTACTTTAAGTCTAATTCCTATAAAATTCTAAATTCCTATTTTCCTATCCCCTTTTTAAGCAAGAGATCTCATATTTGGGTTGGAAAGAGAGGATTTTGTGGCCAACCCATTAGGGTAGGTTTAGGAATCCCAATCCAACTCAAACTTCTATTTTTAATGCATTAATACCTCTTTTCTATTTTAGTAATATTTTAGTTACGAATTTTGGATATTTCTCTATTATTCCCCTTTTAAAAATCTCTATTTTAGCCCACTAATTTCTAATGGTCCATTTAATAAGCCCATTACTTATTTTTATTTGATGGATTTTATTTAATTCTCTTTTCTATGATTTTCTAATTGCTTTTTATTATTATTATTTTTTAAAAATCCAGGTTGCTACACCACATTTCCTTAGCAGTTTTACATGCGAATAATCTATTAAATTCATTTTTAGATAATGCACGACATAAGTAGTTTTTAGCTTTACAATTTGAGACATATTTCTTTTATCAGCTATATATAAAGCAGAAGTACCATCAGAAAGTGCGGTATAATCACCTTGCTCTATTACCCACCACAGATCAAAGTTTGTGCCTCAGATGAACCATTCCATTCTCATCTTCCAATACTGGTAATATTCTCCATCAAAGAATGGTGGTCTTGTGACGAACTGTCCTTCATAGTTATGAGCTTCAGCTAACATCTCTTCTCAAATCTTTCGATTCTTCTGAGAAGACTTGTCTCTGATACAACTTGTTGGTATCAGAAGATTGCGAGAACTTGGCTCTGATACCTCTTGTTGGTATCAGATGAATGAGAGAACCTGGCTCTGATACCACTTGTTAGATCGGGATGACACTTTAGATGTCCAAGAGGGGGGTGAATAGGACTTCTTGCACTATAAAATTTTATCTAAAAATAGATAACACTAGATAGTAATGTTAGTACTTATTGTAGTGTGTGTGATACAAGTGAAAAAACTTGGCGGACTCAATCACACAAAGTGCACATAGATTTATCCTGCTTCGACCCTCCTATCAATCAAGAGTCCTACATCCAGTCCCTAAGCACCCCTTGGGATTTTCATTACTGCCAAGACCACTTGGCCTTGTCTCAACCTGAGAGGTATCACAACCCACTTGCACCCAAGCAAGTCTCCTTGTAAGAAGGCAACCCACAGTTTCACCTCATCTAGGTGCTTCTTTTATGAGCTCAAAAGCAACTCGCTGGTACACCCCCCAGTAGATCTTCCATTCACATAGGGGTATTACAACGACCTACAACCGTCGGTCCTCCCTTCACAGAGGGGCACTATAGGGAACAAACCCCCTACTGGTTACAACACAGAAATAAACACAGTATGTCTGCTCTGAAGGATGAGTAAACACAGAAGATCAGAAAGAGATACAAGTATTAATGGAATCTCTGACTCTTTCTGACTCTAAAAGGGTGGACTAAGAAGAAAATATACAATAACGAAAAGCCACCCAAAGAGAAAGACTTCTGAATGCAAGAGAGCTTGGAAGTCAAAGCTTGAACAGATGGCTCCCTTCAGATCTTGAGCTCTTCTCTTTTTTCTTTCTGAGTGTGGAATGTGGTAGTGTATGCTCATACACTCTATGTCTCTACTTATATTGTTCGTTGTCTTCTATCTATCTTTCAAAACTTCAGCTTCATATATATGCTTCAATCTTTTGTTTCCCATTTGAAATTGAATGTTGGTCTTGAGACTTGGAGACTTCTGAGATGTTCATCATCAGATCTTCAGCCCTTGAGTCTCAACGGCTTCAGGCTATGCTGATAGTTGCATGGCTCTTCTTCAGATATCTTTTCCTGAATTTCTACAAACACCATACCATGTCTTTTCCTTTTCTCGGGGTAGTCTTGAGAGATATAAACAAATATATGAAGGTAAGGGACATGTAGTTTCGTACAATGCATTTAAAGATAGAAAGACACTGTATGGGTCATGCAAAAAGCTTTTCCTCAAAATGTGGAGTCTAGACAGAAGTGAGGTGTGGTAGGTAAGTTTTGACCGATAGACCATACTGCTTATACTACCACCGCATTTTCTGCAAACCATCTGTCATGCAAAGTCCAAACTATATGTTTGACATTGAGTGAGGGAGAAGATGTACAAATATGTCAAGTTTCAAGATAATGAAAATGAGATTTTAAATTTGAATATATTAGAGTCAAATTTTCCTGCTAAAACATTTGAACTTGATAACAAAAAGAATAGAGAAGTACAAAGCAGACTGGATAAATTATCCTATAGATAATAAAGAGTGATGATTAGTCCATCCCCATATAATTTTATTTATTATATGCAATTTTTGGTGATTAACAAATCCTTAACAAATATTTTCTAACAAGTTTTTAAGAAATTCATCCATAGGAAATAATTCAAGAAAAATCTATAAGTAATTCTCATACACTGTTATTTAAAGTTTAAAGTATGTATTCATTCTAAGTACACATCGATTTTCTTGATAGAACATCGATTTCTTAATAAAAACAATGATTCGATCTCAAATCGATTTCATAAGTCACTTAAACAACGATTCGATAAGTTACACAATGATTTGATCGTTGTAACGATTCGATAAGTGAAACAACAATTTCATCATTGTAACGATTCCATAAGTGAAACAACGATTTGGTCGCTGTAACGATTCGATAAGTGAAACAACGATTTGGTTACTGTAACGATTCGATATGTGAAACAACGATTTGCTCGCCGTAACGATTCGATAAGTGAAACAACGATTTGGTCGCTGTAATGATTCGATCAGTAAAACAACGATTTAATCACTATAACAATTCATTACCACTTCAACATTGATTTGCTGAAACACGATTTGCTCTTACTTGAACAAAGATTTGCCTTAGTCAACATAGATTTGATCAAACAACGATTTGCTCTTGCTTGAACAACGATTTGCCTTAGTCAACATCGATTTGCTCAAACAACGATTTGCTCTTACTTGAACAACGATTTGCCTTAGTCAACATCGATTTGATCAAACAACGATTTGTTCTTACTTGAAAAATGATTTGCCATAGTCAACATCGATTAGCTCAAACAACGATTTGCTCTTACTTGAACAACGATTTGCCTATGTCAAATAACGATTTGCTTGGACAACGATTTCATTATTCACATCAACATAAGGTTTCATTTATATGTATATACGGATTATAATTTGAAATCAATTTATCGTATACAACAAAACTCTTCATAACGATTTTGGTTTGAATGAATTACCATGCATTTCATTATTATATCTTCTCAGATATTTCTGATAGTGACCATACTATTCAAACATATTTTCAAAACACTGTGGAGTTCAAGTCTTCCCGTGCATACTAAGATTTTAATCATTTCACACGAAATCCTCTTGCTTATTTGATTTATCGCAATGAGTCTTCATTTGTGTGATGACATAATATCCTTTCAAATTTAATCATATCATTATACTGCACGCTACCAAGGTTGACTGACAATGTAGACAAAAAGGAGTTGTCTAGGTATCTGTGTTTAATGCATGCAGGCCTTTTGTAGTAAAGCACGTCATGTATGGATCTATCAACCTGTCGAAAGGATAAAAGATTCAGATAATCATTCATGAGGATGCAAAGACCAATCCAAGTGCTTATAGTTGCAGGCTCATCTCCACATGCCTACCACCAGTCTCTCTAACGAGCATGAAGCTGTGAGACAATGAGAATCTGAACGGCTACTTCAACGGTCAAAATAATTTGCAGAAGATAAAAAGAAGACCGATGACTCCATGAAAAAAAGAACAAGTGTTATACACTGAGGAACATACATAGAATCCATCAAGCACTTGAGAGTATAAGCAAGAAGAGATTATTCCTTTCAACACACCAACCTTTAGCTCTCAGCTCTCTGAGTTTCATTTGCTTAGTCTTTAGAGAGCTAGTGTAGTTCTGAGAAATTTTCGTGTTGCAAATCTTTGTCTCTCATATTCAACCTCAAATCAAGCAATCTCTTATAAGCTTGGTCTAGGGGCAATTCGACTTTACTCACATTCTCTATGTGTGTTCCTCTTTTGTTGTGAAGAGAAGACCTGTAGGAAATAGGTGGTTGTTTTTCCCTTCATTGAAGAAGGAAGATCTGTTGCATCAGGTGTTGTTTGTACCTCTTTGGGGTTAGAAGAGAAGGCCAGCTACTGCTGGATGTGTAAGTGTCCTTAAGGGGGACAGTACCCTTGGTTAGTGAAATCCCAGTTGTTGCTTGGGGACTGAACGTAGGACTCCTTGGGATAGGAGGTCCGAACCAGGATAAAAATCTCATGTGTTGTGTGTTTGCTTGGTTGTCTTTACTTTCAGTAACACAAACTATCGATCTTAGTGTTTTTCTATTAAGTGTTTTTATTGACAGGTTTTAATTTATAAAAGAGTGGTTAACAATCCATTCACCTCCCCTCTGGGCTTGCTATCTAGGTAACAAGTGGTATCAGAGCCAAGTCTCTTCAAGAAAGAAGATCTCACGGTCTAAAGAGCAAAGATAAATTGCAGCTCAAGGGCATGTAAAAGGTCAGTATGTTAACAAACCCCTCTATTTGATGGAGAAGACTACAACTATTGGAAGACTCAATGGAGTTCTTTCGTCAAGGTCTCGATTTCCAACATTGGTCTATTATCGAAGAAGGAGATCTCTTGGTACCAATGAAAAGGACAAATGGACAGATGAAGACAAGAAGAAGATATCTCTAAACAGTAAAGCCAAAAGTATACTATGTTGTACACTGAGCAAGAAAGAGTTCAACAGGATCTCAGCATGCAAATCAGCTATGGAAATGTGGGAGAAGCTCAGAATCACATATGAAAGAACCGACAAGGTAAGAGAAACAAGAATAGACATCTTGGTAGCCCATAATGAAAATTTTCTGATGCAACCAGGAGAGTCCATCACACAAATGTATAGCAGATTCACTGACATCACAAATGGATTGGTTGGGCTTGGTAAAACCTATGAGATCGGAGATATGGTGAGAAAGATATTGAGATCACTACCAACCTCAAGGACTCTAAAAGTGATAGCCATAGAAGAAGCTAATGACCTTAAAAGACTGTCACTTGAGAAGCTCATTGGGTCACTAATGGCCCATGAGATAAATATGGAAAGGCTTGGAGAATCCTCAAGCAGGAAGAAGCACAGTAATGCACTAAAAGTTACAGAAGGCAGCTCTGAAGAAGAATCATAAAATGAAAGAAGTGATGAGGACAATGAAGATGCGGAAGCTCTTCTCTCTGGAAGACCACAACGTATTCCTGCTAAGAAAAAATATCAGTCAGGGAGAAGGTACTTCAAGAAAGGGAAAGACTTCAAGAAACCTAAAGTCAAGGATGTTAAGAAGTCAGAACCCATTTGCTACGAATGCAAGAAACTTGGACACATCAAGGCAGAGTGTCCAAAGCTGAAGAAGACAAAGTTCAAAAAGAAGGACAACTCCAAGAAGTTTAGAAGGTATAAAAAGAAAGCCATGGCAGCTGCATGAAACAATGATAGTGACTCAGATAGTGAGTCAAGCTCCAGCGATGAAGAAGAAGAAAAAGCCAACTTGGCCTTCATGGCAAGTGTGGATGACAAGGTAACTTCTGACTCATCTTTTACTTCATGTAATGAATATGATTCTGATAGTTTAGAAGACGCCTTCAATGAACTATACAGTAAGAATAAAGATGTATGCAAGCTATTAAAAACCACCAACAAAGGTCATGCATGCTTAGAAATCACAAACTCATATTTAAAATCTAAAACTGAGCAACTAGAAAAACAAATCTCTAAATAAAAAGAAGAAATGAATTGTTATGTGAAGATCTAAAAGTTAAAATGAACATATAACAAATCTGGAAAACCAGAAAACCTTAAGCAAACTCAAAAAGGAAGTTGACATACTAACAAAAGATAATGAATATCTAACTAACACAATTGAAAAATTTACAAACGAAAAATCATCTCTAATATTAAAAGGAGCAAGAAGATCTGGCAAGAAGAAGTATGGTTTAGGATATACTCCACCAGATAATGAAGAAACAATCATTCATCCTAAAATTTTTCCAACACCTAAGTTTGTAGCTGACCAAAATACTAACTATAAATCTAACATTAATACATACCAATTAAAATAGTAAATAATATATCATGCTGTAGTCATTGCAACATATTGGGACACACTAGAATAACTTGTACAACTAAACACTTAAGCTGGATTCCTAAAAGGAAAAATGAGGAATCTAACCAGCAAGACCCAAAAGAACTTGGGTACCTAAATCTTAAGTGATTTATTGCAGGGAAGCCTTAGAGCATCAAAGTGGTACCTGAACAGCGGGTGCTCAAGGCACATGACTAGTAACAGAAGATTATTTTCATATATCAAAGATGAAGAAGGAATAGTAACATATGGAGATAATGGAAAAGGTTCAGTGATCGGTTGTGGATCAGTTGGGAGTCACGACAGAACCCTCATAGAAGATGTCTTATGCGTCAAAGGACTCAAGCATAATCTAATAAGTATCAGCCAGCTTTGTGACAAGGGTCACCAAATCAAATTTCAAGAGTCTAAGTGCTTAATTATGAAGGATGGTACAATTGTGTTCGAAGCCAGCAGAGAAAAGAACTTGTATGTACTGCACCTAGAAGAATTAAAAGATCAAGATGTTTGTCTAGCAGCAAATAAAGATCAAACTGCTGAACTATGGCATAGGAGATTGGGTCACTGCAGCTTGGATGGAATTAGAAAGCTCATCAAACGCAATCTAGTGGAAGGTCTGCCCAAGGTGAGCTCAAGAATAGAAGGTGTGTGTGAACCATGTGCAAAAGGGAAGCATGCAAAATCCTTCTTCAAATCAAAGACAGTGGTAACTACCTCCAAACTATTGGAATTGCTTCATATGGATTTATTTGGACCTATGAGAACTACCAGCTTGGGAGGAATGAATTTTGGTTTTGTAATAGTAGATGACTATTCAAGATTTACATGGGTATCCTTCTTAGAGCATAAAGATGATACTTTCGAAAGCTTTGTGACGTTTAGTAAGTTAGTTCAAAAGGATAAGAAGTTCAGCATAATAAGCATTCGCTCAGATTATGGAGGAGAATTCTAAAATGATAAGTTTGCAAAATTTTGTGATGATCAAGGAATAGAGCACAACTTCTCAACACCAAGGACACCTCAGCAAAATGGAGTAGCTAAGAGGAAGAATAGAACACTGTTGGATATGGCCAGAATAATGCTATTCGAATAGAACACTGTTGGATATGGCGAATAATGCTATTAGAATAGAACACTGTTGGATATGGCCAGAATAATGCTATTAGAATAGAACACTGTTGGATATGGCCAGAATAATGCTATTAGAATACACCTTCCAAGATGTTTTTGGGCAGAAGCTATCAACACAACTTGTTAAATTATAAATAGACTTATGATCAGGCCAATCCTGAATAAGACCGCATATGAATTGTTCAAGGGAAGGAAGGCCATGATCAGTCACTTTAAAACATTAGGATGTCCATGCTTCATTCACAATAATGGTAAGAGAGACATAGGTAAGATGGATTCTAAATCTGATGAAGGTATCTTCATGGGGTATGCCTCTAAACCCAAAGGCTATAGGGTTATTAATAAACAAAGTTTATTAATTGAACAACTGTTCATATTATCTTTGATGAGTTTAACCCTTCCTTGAAAAAGGAAGTAGATAGTGATGATGAAAATGCAGAAAATCTATCCAAGAAACTGAAAGATACATCTATCAAGGATAATGAAGAGCCACTCTTGGAAGAACTACATAAAAGGAAATTATACATGATGATCTTCCAAAGGAATGGAGATACAGGAAGGATCACCCAAAGGACAACATCATTGGAGATCCATCAGTTGGGGTAAGAACTAGAGGTAATGTTATCCCTTGTGATTATTTAGCATTTATATCTCAAATTGAGCTTAAGACAGTCAATAAAGCACAACCTGATGAATCTTAGATTCTAGCCATGCAAGATGAACTTAATCAGTTCAAGAGAAGCTGAGTTTGGTCCCTTGTTCTTAGACCATCAGATCATCCTGTGATTGGCACCAATGGGTGTTCAAGAACAATTGGATGAAGCTGGTGTTATCGATAGAAAAAAGGCTAGACTAGTAGCTCAAGGCTATCCCCAGAGGAAGGCATAGATTTCGATGAAACCTATGCACCAGTGGGTACACTAGAGGCTATTCGAATTTTACTTGCTTATGCATCTGCATTGGATTTAAAACTTTTTGAAATGGATGTAAAATCAGCTTTCTTAAATGGACATATAAAGGAGGAAGTCTATGTAGAACAACCTCCTAGTTTAGATGATGTAGATTTTCCAAATCATGTTTTTAAATTACATAAAGCATTATGGTTTAAAGCAAGCACCTAGAGCATGGTATGAAAGACTTAGTGCATTTTTGTTAAACCATGGTTTTATCATAGGACAGGTAGATAGTACATTGTTTATTAAATCAAAAGTCAAAAGTATATTACTTGTGCAAATTTATGTAGATGATATAATTTTGGATCTATTGATGAATCCTTGTGCAAGTATTTTGAGAAGCTTATGCAAGTGAATTCGAAATTAGCATGATGGGTGAGCTCAACTACTTCCTAGGATTACAAATCAAGCAGGTAAAGAAGGTACACATATTTGTCAAGCAAAATATACCAAAGAATTATTGAAGAAATTCGGGTTTGTCAATGCAAAACCACTGTCCACCCCAATGAGCACATCCACTAGGTTAGACAGTGATAAAGAAGGTAAGAAGGTTGATCAAAAACTTTATAGATGTATGATAGGATCATTGCTATACTAACAGCTAGTAGAGCTGATATTTTATTAGTGTATGCATGTGTGCAAGATATCAGGCAGATCCAAAGGAATCCCACTTTATTTCTGTTAAAAGAATTTTTAGATATTTAGTTAAAACGCATTATCTAGGTCTGTGGTATCCAAAATCATGTGAAACTAGCTTAGTTGGATATTCTGATGCTGACTATGCTGGATGCAAGGTAGATAGAAAGAGCATCAGTGGTAGTTGTCAATTTCTTACAAGATGCTTGATCTCATGGTCTTCAAACAAGCAAAATTCAGTAGCACTATCAACAGCTGAAGCTGAGTACATAGCTGCTGGGAGCTGTTGCACTCAACTCCTATGGATAAAACAATAGCTTGAAGACTATGGATTGCACATCAAAACCATCCCATTGTTGTGCGACAACACAAGTGCGATAAATCTCACCAAAAATCTAGTTCAGCGCTCCAGAACAAAGCACATAGAGGTTAGATATCATTTCATTAGAGATCATGTAGCTAATGGCAACATAAATATTTCATTTATAGATACATTAAATTAGTTAGAAGATATCTTTACAAAGGCCTTACCTGAAGAGAGATTCACGTCTCTCAGAAGGGATTAGGTATGTGTAATTTGTAAAAGATACGTCTGCATGAAACTGAAATAATAAATTTCAGAATAATATTAGCTCTTCCCGCTAAAATTTAAGCAAATCCTATAATAGCGTGCGTTATAAGTGCCATGTCGTTTTAGAATACATTCTTTATTATTTGTGTTTGATATGAGAGTACATGATCGTCTTTGATATGAGAGTACATGATCGTTCAATTACATTCTTTTAAAAAGACCTTGAGATTCGCCTTTGATATGAGAGTACATGATAGGCTGCGATTAGTCGCATTTCATCTAAGAGTTCCATTGGACTAGCAACGCCTCTCGACGTTCGTCAAGATTAAGCTCCTTATCTAATTAGACTCTTAGTGAGGGATCAAAATGTCGTATGGAACTACTGCCTCCATCCCATAAGTGAGAGCATACAGGGTTTGTCCAATGGGAGTACAGACAGAGGTACGATAAGCTTATAGAGCCTCTATTAGCTTTTCCGGCCAATCGACGAATTTGTGTGATTCATAGTATTCTTCAAGATTTTAAGAAGGGTTTTATTAGTTGCTTCAGCTTGGCCATTGCCTTGTGGTTAATATGGAGATGGATGATGCAGAGTGATATTGTACTTCTTACAGAGGTCCTGAAGTTCTTGAGAGATGAATTGCGGCCCGTTATCTGTGACGATGCTGCTTGGCACTCCGAACCGCGAAATGACTTCTTCATGATAAAGCGGCACATTATGGATGCTTTGATTTTTGCAAATGCTTCTGCTTCTACCCATTTGGTGTAATACTCAGTTGCTGTTAGGTAAAGGATTTTTGTTTGGTTTGAGCATTAGGATTACGAAGGGGGCCAACAATATCAAAAGTCCACATGGAGAATGACCAAGGTGTAGAGAGTGGATGAAGGAGCATGAATTTTATCCGCATGGAGTTGACATTTGACACACCTACGGACGTACATGGCACAGACTTCTTCTAGGGTTGGCCAGTAGTAGCCCTGCCTAATGATCTTCTTTGCAAGCATCTGACTATTGACATGCCCTCGCATTCACTAGTATGCGCTCCTTCTACCACTTTCCAAGCTTCGTCATCATTAAGACATCTCAAAAGAACTCCATTAAGAGCCTTCCTGTACAAAACTTCTCCAACGACTGTGTACCTTAAGGCGGCTCTTCTTATGGCTTTGCGATCCTCGGCATTTGCCCCTTTGGGATACGACCCACCCTTAAAGTATTGCTCAATCTCAAAATACCATGGCAGTTCCCCTTCATCTAAGTTTCCTCAAGCTCAGCTAGCATGACTTGTTGCACTTCTCTCTTCCTAGTCCTCTCTTCTAAGGTTGTCCTAAGGTTCTTGAACCAAGGATCTTGGGGAGATGGAACATCGAGTAGTTGGACGACAATTGTCTCGGTCCGGCGACTCAGAGGGAATGATAGAGATGAAGCTAGTGACGCCAAGGCATCAGCAAGGATATTTTGTGAGCGAGGTGGTGGACATAGATATGCTTGAGAAACTGCCTTGCCATCAACATGACCAAATCTCGGTATGGTTTAAGCTTTGGGTCACGAGTGCGGTGTAGTTGAGAGCACCTGCCATAGAATAAGCTGAGAGTCTCCTTTGATTCTAAGGTGAGATGCACCCAAGATATAAGCACGTTTAAGACCAGCGAGGAGAGCTTCATACTCAGACATGTTGTTAGTGGCGGAGAATGTGAGTTGAAAAGTGATGGGGATAGTAATACCTTTCGGGGTGAGCAGTATGGCTCCAATGCCCCGTCCCTGAAAGTTGAGTGCACCATCAAAATGGAGGGACCAAAAGGGATCTCTAGAGATGACCGAGAGCTCTTCATCGAGAAATTCCTCTTGGATGGAATCGCTATGAGATAATGGAAGATGGGCAAGATGCTCGACAATGGCATACCCTTTGATGGCTTTTGGACCACAAAAGAGATGTCGAATTGGGAGAGGAAGCTCTGCCAACCCGCAAGCCGATCAGAGAGGACAGGTTTTTCTAGGAGGTACCTAAGTGGATCCAACCTCGAGATCAGCTTGACCAGGGCAAGAAAGTAGTGCTTGAGTTTTTGGACTACCCACACGAGCGCAGCACAAGTTTTTTCCGCGGTGGTGTTTTGGATTCTGCGGTGTTGAAAAGCCTGAGAGATAGTATGCTGCCCTTTCTTTTCCAGATTCATCGTGTTGTGCAAGGACAGCACCAAGGGAGTCCTCAATGACTGAGAGATATAAGATCAGTGGTTTCCAGGGTACAGGAGGTTGCAAAACTAGGGGATTCATGAGATACATCTTCAAATCATCAAAGGCTTCTTGGCACTTGTCATTCCATTTGAACTTTGCCCCTCCTTTCAAAAGGTCATAGAATGGGCGGCATCTTTGTGAATGCTATGATATGAATCGTCTAATAAACTGCAGACGCCAGTCAAACCCCTTAGTTGTGAGATAATCTTCGGAGGCGGCATTTCTGTGATGGCCTTGGCCTTGTTTGGATTGATCTTAATTTCCCGCTTACTAACTATGAAGCCTAGAAACTTTCCAGATGATACCCCGAACACACACTTCTTCAGATTCATTCTCAATTTGTACTCCCTTGATGTTTGCAACACATTGGCGAGGATCTCGGGGTGTTCTCTCCTGGTTCTTGACTTCACCAAGATATCATCTACGTACACTTCTACATAGACGTGCATCATGTCATGGAAGATAGCCATCATCAACCTTTGATAGGTAGCCCCAGCATTCTTTAGCCCAAATGGCATGACTACATAACAGTATGTTCCCCAGGGCGTGGTGAAGGAGGTTTTCTCTTGATCCTTAGGAGCTAGACGGATTTGGTTATAGCCTGAATATCCATCCATGAATGAGAGGGTTTCATACCCAGTGGTGTTATCAATCAGCACATCAATGTGAGGAAGCAAGAAGTCATCCTTTGGACATGCCCTATTTAAGTCTCAGAAGTCGATACACATTCTGACCTTTCCGTCCTTCTTCATGACTAGGACTATATTTGGCACCCAATTCGGATAAAGCACTACCCTGATGAATCTAGCCTTGTGGAGTTTGTCTACTTCGTCCTTCATCTTCAGGGCCATAAGTGGGTGGAACCTTCTATGTTTTGCTTTATGGCCTTTGCCCCTACTTTCAATATGAGTCGGTGCTCCACTAATGAGGGGTCTAGGCCGGGCAAGTCCTCATATGACCAAGCAAAAGTGTCCTTGTACTCCCTCAGAATTTGCACCAGCTCCACTTCTTCATCAGGAGGAAGATTCACTGAAATAATCACTATCCTAGGATCTTCTTCTGTTCCAAGATTGACTTCCTTAGTAGGTTCATCCACTGCCATTGTAGGTTCATCAAATCTCCTTACCCCACTAGCATACATCTCGACAGTGTCATCTACTTCGTCATCCTCTTCATTGATTGGGTCCTCATCATTCATGATCTCATAGATGTCAAACCCGTCGTCTACGAACACCCCATCCTGCTCAATCTTTTCTTCTAACACCAACGCGTTCTTTGTGAACTCCTCTATTAGCAACAATGCTTGACATCGCCGACCTAGCTCTTGAAGGTATCTTCGGGGAATAGCCTTGCCCCGTTGCTTCCTAGGGCGACGTTTGGACTTGGCGGGGGCTGGGTTGACCTGACTCTTTACCCTAGACTCACCTAAGCTAAGACTAGACTCTTCTAACCTAGACGACTCTTCCTAACTAGATGACTCTACAGGACTAGACGAGGACATGGGGTCCTCGAAGAGAATGGCTCCTAATGAAGGAGTAGGAGGGGAAGCCCCAGTTGAGGGGTGCCCATGATCAGGAGCATGAAGGAGGTATGCGGCTCCTCGACCTCAATATGCATTTGAAGATTGGCATTTTTTTTTTTAAGATCAATGGAGAGCATGAAGCACGAGAGAGTGATCTCGTGGTCGCTCAAATCAGATTGCAAAGTAGAGAGGACTGAAGGTGGGAGGTCAGGAGTGAGGATGTTGTGCGCAGCTGTTAGTAGTTGAGGAGACAATTGGATGAGTAAGGGAGGGGATGAATGGACAAGGCTTGGAAGGAGGGAGCACAGGAGTGATGGATGGATGGCCAGGCACGTACCCCTCCACAGCTCGTCCACCATCTTCCCTTCTTCGTAGGGAATGTCTGGCTCTCCCACGTCTGTGTTTCACTCATTAGTTGCCTTTTGGATGTGATGGTTGTGGGTGGATCAAGCAGTTCGACTGCGGCTGGCGGCCATGTTCTCTTCTATTCCTAGAATAGACGGTTGAAGGCTATAAAGAGGTCCTCCATGTCGAACCAATGATACCATTCAGCCTCTGGGTCCCCTGTCTTCCTTCTCTGCCCTGGACAGTGTTTCCAGTGCCTTGTATGTGAGCATAGGGGCCATGTGTCTAGAGAAATTCCTACCATGTACATCATGTTGTGACAGTTCCGCTTCGACCACCACAGTGTTGTACCCTGGTTGAGTTGGGCCTCTGGTAAATTGACACCATAGTGTCCATGTGAGTTGTTCGCGATCGACCTTGAGGGTGGACATGCTAGATGACCATGGCTTGGACTTCTGCTTATAGCCAAGTCCCCATCGGCTTTTCATCACGATGTCTAGGATAGGCTTGGTAATGCCCTTAATTCTGCCCCTAGGCCTTTTCCTTCTTCGTAGCCTAGCTTCATCATGATTTGCCACCCCTTGGTGTTTAGTGGCTCCTTCCTCTTGACTGTGTTGACTTGTGCAGGACTGGCCCTTTGTTTGGAGTTGAATGAGTAGCCCAAGGGTAGTTGATGTCCAACAGCAAGACAACTGGCTTGTTGGCGGGCCATACATCTGGAAGTAGAGTGTGATTGATGGCATCGAATGTGTGGGTAGTGGCTATGCTTTTGACTTTGATCACCCATCTTTGGAAAGGAAACTTAAGACATTGGTGTGCAGTGGATGGTACGGCCCCCAATGCTTCTAACCACGGATGCCCCATGATGGCCTTGAACATGGGGTCGATGTCAGGTACATAGAAATTGACAGTGACGGCTAGCGGCCCCAGCTCAGCTTCTATAGTCACCATGCCATGATGGGATCTTCTGGAGTTGTCATATGCGGCTATGGTGGTTGGCGTTGGTCTCAGCAACCCTTCTGACACATCACAGGCCCTCAGAGTGCTCAGTGGACAGACATTTATGGATGCCCCCATGTCGACCAGCGCTGCCCCCACTGCTACATGATTGATGACTAGGGTGACACAAAGTGGGAGTCTCCTGGCTTCTAGGGGTGCTAGTTCATTCTCGGCAAATGTGATAGCCGGCCCACGAGTCACCATGCTAGTGCACTCAGTAGTTTTTTGGCAAGCATGTCCTCATTTACCACTACCATTTGCAAAAAGTTCCTCAATGCTTCCTGGTGCTCCTTGGATCTCTTTATCAATTATAGTATGGAAATCTTGCCTAGCACATGGTCGAGATGCTTGAGGATATCATAGTGTGTACCGGGTAGCTGCTCAATCACCCCCTCTTCTTGTGGTTGCTGCTGAGGTTGTTGTGAGGTGGCTATAGGACCTGTTGGGGAATGCCTTAGTTGTGGAGGTAGTGGAGATGGGTGGATACAGGCGACGGAAGACTCGTCTGCTCCGCAGGTTAGTTGGTTGGTTGACGGGTTGTCTGTTGGTGGATAATGTGGCGGCGGAAGGTTGGTTCAACCCTGGTGATGGCAAGATGATGTGTGTGGGAGTGGTTATGACGGGTGGTGGTAGCCTGGAGACAGGTGGAGCGAGGGATGTGGTAGGTGGTAGGATAATGAAGGGCATAGCAACTGGCGCGGGTGTTGAGCTGATGGGCAGTATGATAGTGTTGGCCTGGGAAACTAAAGGAGGGATTGATTGGGGAGCCATGTTGGCTGGTTGTATTATTTGGGGTTGTTGAGGATAATGGTGGTTAATGGCCATCATCTGCTGAACATCGGATTCATCATCATACGTCCAGTTCGCTTGAGGAGGGGGGTGGTGGACGATAGGATTCACCTGGGCTGGTGGTTGTGGTGGATTGGGAGATGGCGGATGGTTTGGCAAGGGGTTATGGAAAATCCCTAGGTCCTGCAATGGCTGTTGTTGCTGCTGTTGTTGACGGGGTGGTTGGCACTGCTGCCTTTGCTGTTGTTGCTGCCTCTGCCTTTCTTTGACATCTCTGATTACTCTTCGGAGAGCTGTCCAGTCCAGCCTGTTCTACTCATGAAGGTCATACACCAGGTATTTGAATGTGAAGCACTGCTCAATAGTATGACTGGTTGCCGATGGAACATGCAGTATCTTGTCTGGTCCACACTCGGGTTCAATGGCCTTTCCGGAGGAAGCTTGATGGCAGCTGTGGAGACCAAGGCCAGGAAGATGTCGGAGAGAGTCTCAGGAAGTGGTGGGTATTGAGTTCTCCTCAGACCTAGGGGATTCCTTTGTTGGAAACCATCAGGAGGTGGTACTTGGTTGTATTGGCGTGACTGGCCTTGTGGAGGATTGGTAGGATTCTGACCCTGGGCAGTATAGGTTGGCGGTTATTGTTTTGGTCAGTAGGGTTGAATGCACTCACTTGCTCATTTACTTGGACACCCTCGGTGACTGGCCCCTAAGGTTTTCTTTGAAAGGGGGACTTCTGAGGTTCGAACATGGAGTGTATGGGGGAGTCCTTGAGCTGGGTCTAGATGAACCGGGCCCGACTGTAGAGCTGATGCATGGTAGTGATATCATTCATTGCTAGGATGTTCTTATAGGTGGGGGTTGCATTGGAAATGATGATCCTGACCTTCTCTCCCTTCGAAGGTACCCTGGGACTCATGTGGCCATCTGTCTCCATCTATCGGCATATGTGGCAAAATCTTCGTCCGACTTCATCTTTTCTGCCATGAGATCTATAAGAGAGTATTCTGGCCGGACCCTATCTTGTAATTGTTCAAGGAACTTCCCTTTCACTGTGGAGAAGTCCTTTACATCCTCAGGTAGCAAAGAATAGAACGAGTCTAGTGCAGGCCCGTCTAGTGACTGACGGAACAGATACGCCATCAAGCAGCGGTCATGCTGATAGGGTGCCAACTCATAGATGAAATCCTTGATATGAATGTATGGGTTGCCAGAGCCATTGTACTTGCGGTACTTACGAAGTTCGGATGGACATGGGACCCACAGGCCATTGAAGTTAGGCATGTGAAAATCATGGTGCTGCCTAGGGTCGACTTGCCTTCGCAGCTCTTAGAGGTCCTTCTTAATGGACGCCCACTCGGACATCATGTCCAGAGCGGCGGAGGGTTGAGCGTACAAGGAGGAGGCACGAGATGTCGGCCTGGCACGGCACGGCACAAGCTGTGATGGATGGCAAGGGAGATATGGTGGAGACCGGGCCTCGACTCACGTGGATGGTAATGCTCAAGACTCGAAGGGAGTGAATCGAATGGCCTGTGGCCGGATGGGAGTGTTATCAGCTAGTCCCGTGACAATGCGGGGGCCGGAGGCAGATGCCATGGGGTAAGAGGCACTAGCTCTGGGTGAGGGCGACGAGGCGGCCTTTCCTTTAAGGGCTGTCATGAGATCTTGGATTTGAGACTGATCAAGTTGAGGAATTAGGCGCATGAGTTGAGCAGCTTGATCATCTGCATGAGGAGAACGAACATTTAGTGATGGGCCACCGTCATCGGGACGATGGCTCTCACTGGCATGAACTGTAGTGACCCAGGGCCAGGTCGACTCCTCAAGGAGGTCATGAGAAAGAGATTCCTCATAGTCATGGGAGGTGTAGAAAGCAGTGTCCTGATTCTCATTACCATATATTTGGTTCAAGTAAGACTCCATATTTGGAAAGTGGGAATTGTAGATGCACCAAAACAAGGAAAGCCTGTCCATACTTTAAGATATAACCTAACCTAAGCAGACACCTAATTTCCTAGACAAACAATCCTATGCAAACAAAAGAAACAGAAAATTTCTCAGCCAAAGCAAGCAGTTGGCGATGATGATGGTTTCTTTTATTTGGTTCAAGTTTGCCTTTTAATGGATTGATCTTTTAGCAAGTTCCCTCAACGGAAGGGTTTCCTAAAGGGAGAAGTCATCCAACTTCAGGTTTGACTAGGATTCTCACAGACTCACTAATGCATGAATCCTAAATATAGGTGGCAACAGGTACAACCAGCCCAGTAGCCGTGTGGGAATCCACGGTTAGCAGGAACTTACGGAGGACCTCAAGCGAGTGCTCTAGTTGGACACAAGGAATATGTGGCCGAGGGAGCGGGCATCTCCGAGGAGGACAATCCTAAACTAAAAGTATGGAAGCATGTATGCGCCATACGTGCACCGGAGTGCATGCAAAATCTAGCCTAAGACTAACAAAATAGAAATCAGGCCGACCTACTCTCTGAAGCAGAAGGCGACAATACAACTGTCGCGACCTGAATCGCGACAAGAAGCTCGTCACGTTCTTCTTCGCAGTGGACAGAGATCAGATAGGACCTGATTATGCACGAAAGATCAAGCAACCCTATAGCATGAAGGACTAACAGACTCTTAAAAACATGGATCAGGCACAAATCAACTCAAAGCATGGATGGAGTACTTGAAATAAACCCAAAAAATACAAAAATAAATGGAATCAATAGTTATGACCTGATCGCGACGAACACACTGTCGCCTTCAAAAACGCAACGGCTACAACGTCGCCTTCTCACCCAATGTAGCAGAACTTAAAGCAGTAGTGAAATAAAGGTGAAAACATTAAATCTAATGATGAAGCACACACATAAAGGACTGAAACAAGCAGGGGAAGACAATAACAAGCACGATAGGCACTAGAGGTCACACTATGATCGACAAAAGGTGTAATCACGGATTTGCTCCCCAAATAATAATGATGAAAATTAAAGAAAAGAGACCGTGATAGCCACCAAAGTAGTTGCAAAAGATGTATGACGAAGAAAAGATGCTAACTACTATGGAAAAGGAAGAAAAATAGCAGAAAGGAACCTGGCCCTGTGAACGCAACAAGGAATCCGTCGTCTTGAACACAACGATGAAGGTTCCGCCTTCTGGTTCTCAGAAAGCGACGTGCAAACCGTCTCTTTCAGAAGATCACGACCCGTGTATGTCGCCTTCGGCAACAAAAATGAAGACTGTGGGTTTCTTTCTTCCTGCTCCTCAGCCGGCCAAGGGGCAAGAGCCTCATGCTTCTACTATCTTTTACAACTCTGTAAAGAACATCAAAACAACAGAAAACCCATTAGGAACTCGTTTGGTGTAGAATCTATCCCAAAACAATAAGTAAACTGAAATAATTTGGAGGAACGCATGTGGGGTGGGGTTTTAACCCCTTTGGGTGATTAAAAGTGGTGTGTGTGTGGAGTGTTCTAATGCAAATCTACGAAGAAAACAGATCTAAACATGCATGTATGAAGAGAAAAATCAAGAAGAATAGGAGAGAGAAAGCATAGATGAGGAGAAATTGCCCTGGGGAGCACTTCCTGGTCGTCTGGAGGCTGAGAGGTCTTCTAGAAACTCGAAGCTCTCTAGGAGAGGAAGAAGCATACGCTGGCCTTGCTTTAAATCGTGCCCTATGAAGAGTTTTATACCCCATTATTCCTAAACGGGCTGGGAGAGGAATAATGAGCTGGAGTCTCACTTTGGGCAAGTATGCTCGTGCAAGGGGAGTCAGAACATGGAAAGGAAGGCCAAAGGAAGGTTTCCTCCGAGTTTGGACGGATTTGGACACCTCTAGACCGACTAAAAGATGGATTATTCATGAATAGCAAGGGTCCAAGTATGACTAGGAAAGGCCATGTTGCATGGAAACCACAACGTGACAGCCTCATGATTGTTATCAGATCGCGACGCTTGATATGTCACCTTCCATAGAAGGAAAGCTTTTAAGCATTTTCTAGCGAATCTTCAAGGAATTTAAATGCCAAATAAGAACGCGACGTATCGAGGTGTCGCCTTCTGAAGGAGATTGATTCAGGCTCGAAGGCAAATCGATGTGAGGAAGAATGCGACATGAATGACGTCGCCTTCTGAATATGAACACGACAGAAACGTTGTCGCCTTCACAGTCTTTCAGCATATGGCTTATTCAAAATGTCTAATCTCCTTGCATAGGTATCAGATAGATGTGCGGCTTGAAGCGTTGGACTCCCGACTTAGAGAGCTACGAGATGATGATGAAGACTGATTGATGTGACTAGGAAGAACCCACCAGGGTGATGTACTGATGAGAAAGATATCATGATCGGAGAAAGCCAGCTAGGCGATGATGAGCCAACGTGTGGCATCAATGATATGACAAGGAATTTGGGCTCAGCTTATGGGCCAGAAATGGGTGTCTACAGCATTATTGGAACAGAGTACAAATTAAAAGATGGGAAGATAGATATCAATCAGCTAAATGTGTTCAATAGGATTCTTCACTTCATAGTCTACCAGATTCTTGTACCAAGAAGTGCCACTTTTTCAACTTGCCCTGTAGCAACATGGATTTTTCAAAGTTTTTTTTTTTTAGAAAATCAAATAAAAGAGAATTAAACAAAACCCATTAAATGAAAGAAGTAATGGTCTTTGTTAAATGGACCCATTAGAAATTAGTAGGCCAAAATAGGTATTTTTAAAAGGAGAATAATAGGATAATACCCTAAATTCGTACTAATTATTACTTAAATAGAAAATGGGTATTTAATATATTAAATAGCTAATTTGAGTTGGATTTGGATTCCTAAACCTACCCTATAGGTTGGCCATGAATTTGGGTCCCAACCTAACCCAAATTGGAATTGGTATGCTTAGAAAGAGGAGAGAAATAGGAAATCCTGAAATTAAAAATAGAATTAGAGTCCTACTAGGAAATAGAAACCCAAGAGACATCAATACTCTCTTAAAGCTCCATGGCTAGCCCTAGCTCATTGCAAGGGTTTCTGGACCAGGAGGAGAGGCTAAGGAAGAGGAGAATTCATGGGAAGAAGCACTTCTCAAGCTCTCTCTCTCGTTCTTCAAGATCTAGCCCTAGAAGAGGAATCGACCAAAGGTTAGCATTCTCATGAGCATAATTATAAAATTTTGTCTGTAGGTTGATCTAAATCTCAGGAACAAAAGCCCTTTGGTTTCATAATTTTTCATCCAGTCAATATTTTCTTCTTGATTTTTCATGTTCTGTACTCATCATGACCCAGAACATCTTTTAAATTCCTGATCTCCATGTATACTGAACCACATGCTACGAAATTTTTATTAGGGATACTGATGCATGTTAGGCTTCTTTTGCCCCTAAAAGCCCTAATTTTGATTCATCCTATCTTGCGAATTAATTCGTTGATCTCATATGTGTACTGTTCCATGTTCTTCTTTAATACATATGATTAAAGCATGTGGAAACCCTATTTCTTTTCCAATCCCTATTATTGTAAGTATCCATGCATATCTAGATCAATTTGCAATTGGTTTCATGATTTTTCATCGCTTGTACAATTAGTTATGATTTTAATGAATCACCCTATGTCAAATAGGGTAAGTCTTGCCCACAATCCAATGAACTGTTCTTTCCCTGTCGGACTTGGGCACCGACCCTGTGAACGTGACGCCCGATAGGCTGCATTCACAGGGCCACCGTGGCAGAGTCTTCGATCACGATCTGATCACGACAGGGCCTGTCGTCGCGATCTAGCTGCCCGGTCTGTTGAGCCCGTCGCGGTCCTGAAGCGACCCCATCGCGATTTGCCTGCCCGAACTGACAAGGCTATCATGATCCTTACAAGTCCCTGTCGCGTTCTCAGTTGACCCGTCGCGACCCTTACAAGGGTCCATCGCGATCTCAGATTTTGCATGAAAACCCCCACTTTTCGATGCTCTAATTTTCTACAGTGCTTGTACACTTTGTTAACTGTCATACCACAGAAAATTGCCGTTGTCATAAATTAAACATTATGTGTGATTAAAATACATGCACATGATCTTTTCTATCTATAATTTCATAACACAAGCACACACGGAACCATCCAATATGGCTTAATTTGGCATGAAAATATTTCATAATGTATCTGGTAATTTATGTAATTAAATTTCCATATTATAAATAAGACTCGTCTTCGTTTCTTGCATTGTTTTGGGAATACCGATATTGACACTCTACTGTTCTAGAATTCCTCTAGAACGTCGAGCCCTTGTTTCTTTATACACACTTTCTCTTGTCTTGGACGAACTCTCTCCGTCGCATACTCCTTCTGCCGAACTAGTTAATCCTTGTTCAAGGCCTCCGTAAGTCTCCTCTGTCCATCGATTCCCCATGGTCGATGATCCGGTTGTACCCTAACACCTATGATACCCTTTAGGGATCAACATAATCCAACAGCTATTAGAAGTTCGCTCTTATCTTGAATCACGTCGGACCTCTGGATCTATGCTTAACATGGCCAGTGGAAGGGTCGTGAGTTCCACCTGACTGCCAACACCAAGTGAGCGTGTTGTGCAACTGTTACTATCTCCTGTTTACTTGACGTGTTACGTGCAATGTCAACTAGCTCTCATCTATACTCTACTCACTCGTCTATTCATGTTCACTCTACTATCTCGTCTATTCATCTAGTACTCTCATCTATTTCTTGGTACTCTTTATTGGCCATTGACTGATTGTCTAAAGATAAACAATATAACCAATGCTTGGCAATATATAAGGGACCGATCTGGTCCTGAGATGTGCGCCTGAAAGTGTAAGTGCCCATGGGAGTTAAATGATCAAAGTGTTTGGCATTACACTGGAGTGCTATCTATCTCGACTATCTAAATGACAATCAAGTGCTATATTCTCTCGTTGTCTATTGACAAAAGTCTATACTATACCCGTTGTGCTATTGCTATACGTTGTGCTATTTGTGCTATGGCCATCCTACCATTTTGTGCTATACTCGACACGTGTGCTATGTTTGAAAAGTTGTGCTATTTCGTTCACGTGCTATCATGCTATCTCTTACGTACTTGACTCTCTTGCTCTATCATTAGTTACTTTGCCTTTTAATACATAATCATTTAAAGCCTACTTGACTATTGAGATTTAAGTCCTACTGGGCATTATCGCTCACCCTGCGTTATTTGTCGTTGTGTTCTCAGGTGAGACCGAGGATGACACATACACTACAGAGGACGGAAATGACCAGGAGTGATGTTATGAGCACCCTAGCGTCCTAGCATTATGTTCGAGTCATAGTTTAGTCTTTACTTTATTTCAATGTAATTGGGCCCTATAGAATAGCTCTGATATTAATGGTTGTAACTAGACATTTGAAAGTTATTAATGAGAAGAATTTTCTTTAGTATTATTCATTATGCAATGGTTTGATGTCTAGTACTTGCTCTGTACCCGTTTACTTGCAACTGCCTCGCGTTCTGATATTTCACGTCGGGGCGTGACAGTTTTGTGGTATCAGAGCCTAGGTTATTCTTAAGTATAGGATGATCTAGGTTAACCTGCCTTGACTAGAGTCAGTTATCCTACCTATGTGAGTTGTGGTTAGAGCGAAGGGTAAATAGCTAAAATGAACTCACACACGCACGAAATAAATTCCACAGCAATATCATGACAATAAGGTATTTTGTAGGAACTAAGCAACGAGGATGACTGTTGAACGTGCTCAAATGAGGGGCATGCAACAGACCATCCAAGAACTAACACGCAAATTGTGCAAGCTACCCAAGGAGGTGACAATCGTGGTGCAGGCGACCAGATCATAAATTCCGGAGTCTAAACCCCCTAGGTTTAGTGGTCCATGATCCAGATGAATCAGAGCTAAAAGAAACGAAAGATCTTCGTGTCATGCAATGTGCAGTGGGGAAAGCTGCTACTAGCCACCTTTCAACTTGAAAAGGATGCCGCGCTTGGTGGAGTCTGTGGAAGCGATGAGTGAAAGGTCAGTTCACTTGGGCCGACCAATAAAGTAGATTCACAATGGTATCTAGAGTGAGCAGATTAGCAATGCCAATTCTTGAGACTGAAAAGAAGGAGGAAGTCAGGTGGGAGTGTTTGGTATACTTGATGCTGTTGCAGTATGTGTAAGATAATGTAGACAAGGTATGCTGATGAAATGATTATTCATGATTCTAATATCTCCGATCAAGAAAGGCTGCAGAATTTGATTGCTCTTAAGCAGGAGCATGACAAGGGTCGAGTAAAAGGCCCAATTCTCTGACTGGCAAGGTCTGAACACCTAATGAACACGAAAGGAATGAAGGTAAGAGTTTTCTAACGGACTTAAGCCTCATCATTACCTGTAACGTCGCGTGCTTTTCGGATCCATGCTGGATCGTGTGTGTGTTGTGGTTGTGGCGGCCGTTGTGAGGCCAGTGTGAGTCGGTTGTGTGAAATGCATGGTATGATGTGTAGTTTGTCCAGGTGCAGCGCAGGGTTGGTCCGGAAATAGAATGGGACATGCTGCTGTCGTGTTGGAATTGGCGGCCAGGGTGGCGTTGACCTGTTGGCGTCCAGCTAGTGGACGTTTATTGCTTGAACTTGGCGGCAGTAGATGTGGACGCAGAGGGTGGCGGTTGATGTTGGCGGCAGGGGGTTGACGCCAACCGAGAATGTGTGCAGGTTATAGGCTCACCCGAGGGCAGTTCTCTCAGCTCTCACTCATTCTTTCGCCCCAGCTTGCTGCCCCGAGTCTTTGAAGCTTCCAACAGGTACCGAGGAGTAGTTGAAACGATTAGAACGCGCGGCATCGCTAACTTACGCGAGGAAACGTCGCGGCGTGGTGCAATTTGCGTGAGAGCTCGCGGAGGGCTCGGCGTGAACCGGGGGATTGCAGGAGAATCTAACGCGTTCTGAGGTAGGGGACGAACCCTTGTATTTCATAGAACATTAAAACACATCATAATACTTGAACCAGCATGATATCCATGTTTGGATAGAGTTGCACCATGCGGGATAAAGGGTGGTTTGAGTATTTCATGTTCAAAGCATGTATAGGGGTTGTATTGGGTTCTAGCATGCTAAAGGAATTGCATTTGCATGTTTTTCAGTAGTTAGAACAGTTAGAAAGCCGCAGAGCCGGATTAAGGTTTCTGCAGGGTTTATGGCCGAAGAACTTGGCGTCAACATCGCTTGTCGCCAAGATCCTCAGCCAGGAGGTTACGGCCAGGACCCTTGCCGTTTACTTCCTGTAAGCGGCAATCGATGTGGCCGCCTACTTCTATTGAGCAGAAATGACTAAGTACAATAATTATCGATAATGCATGTGTGTGATGCATGAGGTGCATGAGTGCACTTGTTTACGTGTTTAGCATACAAGGTATGTTTTAGTTGTTTACTTCGGTGACTGCGCGTTGTGTACGCGAGTCAGTTGGGTTCACGTGTAGTGGACCAGTGGTACTTGTGGTTTACGTGAGGTTTCACGTGGTTGTGTGTGACGTGCACGTGGTTCTGTGTACGTGGCGAGTAGTACGACGCTACCGTGGTTACCTCTCCAGTTGGGGTGCCCCAGGTTTTTTGTGAGCCAGGCTGTTAGCTCGGGGCTTTGTCCCGGTACTTGTGCTGTACCGTCGAGGTCTGTGTCGTCTGACCTGGACACCCTCACTCTTGTGTTAGAGTTGTACGTCCGGCTGAGGGAAAGACGACAGTGGGACAGTGACACTTGAGTTTGTTTTTAGTCACTTGTAGCGCGCTCGTAGTTGGGGGTACGGACACCAGTAGACGTACTGGACCCCAGCTAGTCCTTTCCAGTGCCTCACTCTAGCGAGCCCAGGCCAGGGTCTCTGGAGGTGCCAGGCATGGGCCTGTGACTGTGTGGTCTGCAGGTGGTGGTGTTTAGTTGGTCTCCACAGTTGCTTGACCTTTTTACGTGGAGCGGCAGCTGGACCTTTCGTCCGTGGCTGCGAGACTGAGAGGTAGACTGTGTTAGTTGTCCGAGTCAGTTTCTGGTGTCGCGAACCAGTTCACGTGGCTCGTGTTGGCTGTCTTACTTTAGCTTGTACACCTGTACTGGTTTGCCGTTTAATTATACTGTTGTTTCTCGTAGTCGGCAGACGGTGAGTACTTTTACAGCTTTACTTACCTGCTTAGCTGTTATATATTGTTGGTGTGTTTACTATTCGTACGTGGTGTTTGTTTCGCTCGGTTTTGGGGGAGTTCCCTACTGAGCCAGTGACTAGAGAGGCTCACCCCTACCCCCACAGGTGGAGAGCGAGGAGGACGTCTCTCGTCCGACGTCCAGTTCCGGGCCGCGCCGTAGCGGTGCAGGGTCAGCACCTCCAGCAGAGTAGCTCCAGCAGTGTAGTTTTGTAGTTGTTACTTTCTTCAGTTGTACCTCGGGGTATGCCCCAGGCTTGTACTTCTTTTAGTTTTTGTGGAAATTTGGCTATGTAAACTTGTGAAATATATATGAAATGTGGTGTGTTCCTTTATGTTTACACGGACTGTGGTTTGGTATCCTTGCGAGGCTTCGGCCCGTTCGCGGGAGGCGGACTCGGATCAAGTACGTTATCGGTTTAACGGGCTTGACCGAGGCGATCCGTCACAGTTGGTATCAGAGCAAGGTCCGTGTTAATAAGGGAATTAAAAGGATACATAGCCTTATTTCGGTTTTATACACTGCTGGTAGGGACCCTGGTTTTGATCATTTGTGGTTTTGATTTTTGTCTGGTGTTTTGTGTATGTAGAAATTTCTGAAATGGCTGATAGGAGAGATTGGGGTGGTGGAGGAGATGATCCGGAGGAAAGCACCCAGCGTATGATAGAAAGGATTTGGGAGAGCCTCACGGATATTCGGGCAAGAATGGATCAGCAGGCGCCAGTACCACCATTGCAGTGCCACCTGGGGATGGAGAGGCTGTACCTGTTGCTCCAGTTCCGCCGAGAGTGGAGGTGCCTTTTGTAGTACCTGTGCCACCACCACCAGTGTTGTTAGCAGAAGAACCAGTGTTGCAGGTTGAAAATTTTCTGAGATTGCAGCCGCCTACTTATTCAGGAGGGCCGAATCCAGATACAGCTGAGCATTGGGTTCATGAAATTGAGAGAGTTTTTGCGACTATGAGGTGTCCGGCAGCGGATAGAGTGGTATTAGCTGCTTACCAGTTGAGAGGTTTTGCCTTGGAATGGTGGCGATGAAGATGCAAACCACTTTTGCAGGCAGGAGGAAGAAGCTATCACTTGGCCGGAGTTTCTTGATGTATTTAACGATACATTCTTTCCGATCCAAGTGCAGCAGCAAGTAAAAAGAGAGCAATCTGAACTCTTCAGCAAGGTAACTCTTCAGTCTTAGAGTACCAGATGAGATTTATGGCACTTAGCCGTTATGCGCCATATGTGGTTTCAGATAATAATATGATGGTTGAGTATTTTATCAGAGGTTTGAGAGTGGAATTGCAGGATGCGATAGTACCTCTCATGTGTAAGACAGTGGAAAAAGCAGCGCAGAGGGCAGCTACTTTGGAGAGGTCTATTCGGACTCGTCAGGCAGGTGAATCAGGTTCAGGTAGTTTCCGGCTACCGCAGCAGACAGTAGGTGCAAGCAAGGGCAAGGCACCAGCAGACCTCTTCATGGTTTCGGGAAATGGGGCCAGAAATTAAAGCAAGCATTTAAAGGCAAAGGAAGAGGATGGGGAGGTCGTCAGCAGTTGTAGCAAGGCCGTGGTAGGCCTGAGGTGGAGGAGTCGCAGCAGAGTACTGCCAGGCAGCCTATTGTTCCTCCAGGGTATAGATGTTATAATTGCAATCAGCCGGGACATTTGATCCGCAATTGTCGTATGCAAGAGAGTATGGGTATGGCAGAGGTGTGCAGCAGCAGCAGCAGCCTCAGCAGTTCCAGCAGCCACAGGCAGGTCGTGGCAGAGGAGCAGCAGCAGCGAGGGAGAGGCCGGGTTATGGCTATCACCCGAGCCCAGGCAGAGGCGTCAAATATGATAGAAGGTATTTACCTCTTTATGAATATTCACAAGAGTCTTATTTGATTCGGGTGCCTCTCATTCTTTTATTTCGAAGAATTTCTGGATTGCATAGCTCATCCTTTAGAAGAGAAGTCTTGTGAGTTAGTGGTGGAGGTTCCTTCAGGTGAGTTCTTACTCACTTCGAGCTATATAGATGAAGCTCCTGTTATGATTGAAGGGAACCAGATGCTGGGTCGGTTGTATGCCCTGCAGTTGTCAGATTATGATATCATTCTGGGTATGGATTGGCTTGAGATGTATGGAGCAATGTTAGATTGCAGAAAGAAAAGGATCAGATTTTGTCATCCTAATGGTGCAGTGTTTGAATATCAAGGTATGCCTTTTTATACCTCCAAGTTTCTAATTTCTGCAATTAAAGCTAGAAAGTTGATAAATGATGGGTGTGTGGCCTATTTAGCCTCAGTAAGTTTGGTAGAAGCCAGTCAGCCAATGGAAGCAGTTCCCGTGGTTAGGGAATTTGCTGATGTTTTTCCGGAAGATTTGTGGTTTAGCTCCACACAGAGAGGTGGACTTTCTATTGAGTTGCTGCCAGGTACCATGCCGATTCTAAAGCCCCATATCGGATGGCACCAGCAGAACTTAAAGAATTGAAAAAGCAATTAGAAGAATTGTTGCAGAAGGGTTTTATTAGACCGAGTCATTCCCCGTGGGGAGCGCCGGTTTTATTTGTGAAAAAGAAAGATGGAAGTTTTGGATGTGCATTGATTATAGAAAATTGAATGATGTGACCATAAGAATAAGTACCCGTTGCCGAGGATAGATGATTTATTTGATCAGTTGCAATCAGCAAAGGTGTTTCTAAGATTGATTTGAGGTCCGGGTACCATCAGTTGAGAATCAAAGAGGAGGATATAGATAAGACAGCGTTCAGAACAGATATGGTCACTATGAGTTTGTGGTAATGCCTTTTGGGTTGACTAATGCTCCTGCAGGTTTTATGGATCTGATGAATAGAATTTTTCATCCATATTTAGATCAATTATTGTGGTCTTTATTGATGATATTCTAATTTATTCAGCATCTGAAGAGGAGCATGCAGCTCATTTGAGGTTTACCTGCAGTGTTAAGGATAACCAGTTGTTTGCTAAATTCAGTAAGTGTGAATTCTGGTTAAAGGAAATTCAGTTTTGGGTCATGTTATTTCAGCCAAAAGAGTAGTAGCAGTAGACCCGAGTAAAGTGGAAGCTGTGTCTAGGTGGGAAGTGCCTAAGACAATAAACGAGATTAGAAGTTTTCTGGGGTTGGCAGGTTATTATAGGCGCTTTATTCAAGATTTTCTAAGATTGCAGCACCTATGACTAGATGACCAGAAAGGGTGTGCCTTTGTGTGGTCCGGTGAATGTCAGAGAAGTTTATGAATTGAAGAAAAGACTTACATCAGCACCTATATTGACATTGCCGGCAGGGAGTGTGGTTTTGTGTTGTATACTGATGCTTCAAGGAGAGGTCTTGGTGCAGTGCTTATGCAGCATGGTAAAGTGATAGCCTATGCATCCAGGCAATTGAAGCCAGCAGAGGAAAATTACCCCACTCATGATTTAGAATTGGCAGCAGTTGTATTTGCTTTAAAATGTGGAGGCATTATCTGTATGGCGAGAGATTTGAAATTTTACAGATCATAAAAGCTTGAAGTATATCTTCTCGCAAAAAGATTTGAATCTTCGCCAGCGCAGATGGGTTGAATATTTGAAGGATTATGATTTTAGTTGGCTTACCATCCGGGTAAGGCCAATGTTGTAGCTGATGCCTGAGCAGAAAGGCATATATGAATTTGATGATGATTAAAGAATGGAAGTTGTATGAAGAAGTAGCGGAGATTCTTGTATGTGCCCAGCAGTCAGCGACGGGCAATTTTAGCTGCTAGTGCAGTAGAGCCGTCTTATATTGGCAGATCATTGAAGCTCAGAGAGCAGATGCAGGTTACCTGAAATTGTAAAAATGGAAGGAGTTTTATTGATGATAATTGTGTGGTCAGGCTTAGGGGCAGGGTTGTTCCTGCAGAGAGAGAGAGGTGAAGCAGCGAGTTCTGGAAGAGGCTCATAAATCTAGGTACACTATTCATCCGGGTAGTACTAAAATGTACCATGATTTAAGAAAGCATTTTTGGTGGCCTCATATGAAGAAAGAAATAGCAGAATTTGTGGCAAGATGTGCTATCTGTCAACAGATTAAAGCAGAGCATCAGAAGCCTGGAGGTCTATTGCAACCGTGCCTATTCCACAGTGGAAATGGGATGATATCGCAATGGACTTTGTGGCAGGTTTACCAAGGTCGAGTTCAGGGCATAATGGAATATGGGTGTGTTGACAGATTGACTAAGGTGTGCAGATTAGTGGCAGTGAGTATGTCTTGGACAGTGGACAGGTTGGCAAAATTTATGTTGAAAGAATTGTTCCACTGCATGGTATTCCAAAGACTATTGTATCTGATAGAGATCCAAGATTTACTTCTGGTTTTTGGAGAAGTCTGCAGAAAGTAATGGTTCTGAATTGAGATATAGCTCCGCTTATCATCCCCAGACAGATGGTCAGACAGAGAGGACCATTCAGACAATTGAAGATATGTGCGGGCTTGTGTTTAGTTTGGGGAGGTAGTTGGGAGCATCATTTGGGAATGGTTGAGTTTGCCTACAATAATAGTTATCATACCAGTCTTGGGATGGCACCGTATGAAGCTTTATATGGAAGGCCATGTAGAACCCCATTGAATTGGCATGAAGTGGGAGAAAGGCAATTAGTGGGTCCTGAATTGATTCAGCAAACCACTGAAGTAGTGAAGCTTATTAAGAAAAATTGCAGGCAGCTCAAAGTAGGCAGAAAAGTTATGCAGATGTGCGGAGGAGACCACTTCAGTTTGAGGTGGGAGATTTTGTTTTTCTGAGAGTTTCCCCGAGTAAAGGTATTATGAGATTTGGCAAGTCTGGAAGTTGAGTCCAAGGTATGTGGGACCTTTCCAGGTGATTGAAAGAATTGGGGAAGCAGCAGTTATAGGCTGGATTTGCCAGCTGATTTTGCAGATGTGCATGATATTTCCATGTCTCTATGTTGAGAAAATGTATTGAAGATCCAGCTCAAATAATTAGATATCAAGGTGGTGACCTGAGGCCGGACATGACTATGCCAGAGTATCCGGTGCAGATCACAGATCGAAAGATAAAGAAGCTGAGGAAAAAAGAAATTGAGCTAGTTAAAGTGAGATGGGAAAATAGGTTGGGTGGTGAGGATACCTGGGAGTTGGCCGCGGAAATGGCTAAAGGGTATCCCTACTGTTTGAATAAGCTTGTGTATTTTCTTTTTAGATGATAGTACTTGTAAAGGTGTGTATGTATGAGTTGTTTAACTTGAATTGTGTTATGAATTTCGAGGTCGAAATTTTCTTTTAGATGATAGTAATGTAACGTCGCGTGCTTTTCGGATCCATGCGGATCGTGTGTGTTGTGGTTGTGGCGGCCGTTGTGAGGCCAGTGTGAGTCGGTTGTGTGGAATGCATGGTATGGGATTTGGTTGTCAGGTGCAGCGCAGGGTTGGTCCGAAATGAAATAGGGACTGCTGCTGTCTGTTGGAATTGGCGGCAAGGTGTGGCCGTTGACCTGTGGCGTCCAGCTTAGTGGACGTTCTGCATGAACTTGGCGGCAGAGTAGATGTGGACGCAGAGGGTGGCGGTTGCTGTTGGCGGCAGGGGGTTGACGCCAACCTGAGAATGGTTGCAGGTTATAGGCTCACCCGAGGGCAGTTCTCTCAGCTCTCACTCATTCCCTCTTGCCCCAGCTTGCGCCCCCGAGTCTTTGAAGCTTCAACAGGTACCGAGGAGTAGTTGGACGATCGTAGAACGCGCGGCATCGCTAAATTACGCGAGGAAACGTCGCGGCGTGGTGCAATTCGCGTGGGAGCTCGCGGAGGGCTCGGTGTGAACCGGGGGATTGCAGGAGATTCTAACGCGTTCTGAGGTAGGGGACGAACCCTGGTAGCTTCATAGAAACATTAAAAACACATCATACCACTTGAACCAGCATGATAATGCATGTTTGGATAAGTTGCACCATGCGGGATAAAGGGTGGTTTGAGTATTTAATGTCAAAGCATGTTTTAGTGGGTTGTATTGGGTTCTAGCATGCTAAAGGAATTGCATTTGCATGTTTTTCAGTAGTTAGAACAGTTAGAAAGCCCGCAGACCGGATTAGGGTTTCTGCAGGGTTTATGGCCGAAGAACTTGGCGTCAAAGATCGCTTGTGCCAAGATCCTCAGCCAGGAGGTTAACGGCAAGGACCCTTGCCGTTACTTCCTGTAAGCGGCAGTCGATGTGGCCGCCTACTTCTATTTGAGCAGAAATGACTAAGTACAATAATTATCGATAATGCATGTGTGTGACGCATGAGGTGCACTGAGTGCACTTGTTTACGTGTTTAGCATACAAGGTATGCTGTTAGTTGTTTACTTCGTGACTGCGCGTTGTGTACGCGAGTCAGTTGGGTTCACGTGTAGTGGACCAGTGGTTACTTGTGGTTTACGTGAGGTTTCACGTGGTTTGTGTGTGACGTGCACGTGGTTCTGTGTACGTGGCGAGTAGTACGACGCCTACCGTGGTTACCTCTCCAGTTGGGTGCCCCAGGTTCTTTGTGAGCCAGGCTGTTAGCTCGGGGCTTTGTCCCGGTACTTGTGTTGTACCGTCGAGGTCTGTGTCGTCTGACCTGGACACCCTCACTCTTGTGTTAGAGTTGTACGTCCGGCTGAGGGAAAGACGACAGTGGGACAGTGACACTTGAGTTTGTTTTTAGTCACTTGTAGCGCGCTCGTAGTTGGGGGTACGGACACCAGTAGACGTACTGGACCCCAGCTAGTCCTTTTCAGTGCCTCACTCTAGCGAGCCAGGCCAGGGTCTCTGGAGGTGCCAGGCATGGGCCTGTGACCGTGTGGTCTGCAGGTGGTGGTGTTAGTTGGTCTCCACAGTTGCTTGACCTTTTTACGTGGAGCGGCAGCTGGACCTTTCGTCCGTGGCTGCGAGACTGAGAGGTAGACCTGTGTTAGTTGTCCGAGTCAGTTTCTGGTGTCGCGAACCAGTTCACGTGGCTCGTGTTGGCTGTCTCTACTTTAGCTTGTACACCTGTACTGGTTTGCCGTTTAATTATTACTGTTGTTTTCGTAGTCGGCAGACGGTGAGTACTTTTACAGCTTTACTTACCTGCTTAGCTGTTATATTAATTGTTGGTGCTGTTTACTATTCGTACTCGTGGTGTTGTTTCGCTCGGTTTTGGGGGAGTTCCCTACTGAGCCAGTGACTAGAGAGGCTCACCCCTACCCCACAGGTGAGAGCGAGGAGGACGTCTCTCGTCCGACGTCCAGTTCCGGGCCGCGCCGTAGCGGTGCAGGGTCAGCACCTCCAGCAGAGTAGCTCCAGCAGTGTAGTTTTGTAGTTGTTTACTTTCTTCAGTTGTACCTCGGGGTATGCCCCAGGCTCTTGTACTTCTTTTAGTTTTGTGGAAATTTGGCTATGTAAACTTGTGAAATATATATGAAATGTGGTGTGTTCCTTTATGTTTACGGACTGTGGTTTGGTATCCTTGCGAGGCTTCGGCCCGTTCGCGGGAGGCGGACTCGGATCAAGTACGTTATCGGTTTAACGGGCTTGACCGAGGCGATCCGTCACAATACCCAACTAGCACTCGACATCTAGACACACGCCGGGATGGTAATGAAAGCTCAGCGTGCTAGAAGGATGCTATGGACTCACCGACCGTATCAAAGGGAAGTTATAAGAAGGAAATGACTTCTGGACCATCATATGCCAAGCCGACCAATGGGCAAGAAACTCCCTTCAACACACGGAGGGGTCCAGCAAGAAGAAAACCAAGGTCTTTGTACCCACCACTTCAGCCAAAAGCAACTGCTTAAGCATTGTGACAAGCCAGGTCACCATTGCGACGAATGCTGGAGGAAAGTCGGTGCATGTCTGTACACTGTGGAAGTGTAAGCAAGCATCCCCGTCTTGACTGCTACTGAAAAGAACATGAGAGGCGCTCTAATGCGCGAAAAACAGGGAAAGCCTGCAATCCTTGCATAATGAGGAACTCGCTAAGGGACGGTGGCAAGGTAGAAGGTACTCTACAAGTTTCTCCTTATCAGATTGTCTATTTGATACGGGAGAACTCATCATTTATATTCAACACTTTGCTGATACCCTAATACAAAAACCTATATCCATGGTTTGTGAGTTCTCTGTCACAACGCCACTAGGAGAGAAGGAGGAAACTGGAACAAATAATTTCCCTCTACCGATGTAATGATCGGAGACCATAAACTAAAAGCGACCTGGTGTGTATGGCCATGGAAGGCTATGATGTAATTTTGGGAGCCGACTGGTTGTCCACTTATGGGA
>CM024756.1:36407222-36463764 GCA_014218235.1 Colocasia esculenta
AATTCGCAAGATAGGATGAATCAAATTTAGGGCTTTTAGGAGCAAATATGCCTAACATGCATCAGTTCCTACAGTAAAAATCTCATGGCATGGGGTTGAGTATACAAGGAGATCAAGAATTTAGAAGAGGGTTCAGGGTCATGTAAGTTGCAGAACATGAAAAATCAAGATTGAAAGATATACTCGATGGAAAATTATGAAACCAAAAGGCTTTTGTTACTGATAGATGAGACATCCTACAGAAAAAGTTTCATGGTTTATGCTTTTGAGAATGCCTACCTTTGATCGTTCTCCTCTTCTAGGGTTAAGACTTGAAGAACTCGGGGAAGAACTTGAGGGATCCTTCTTCTCCACGAATTCTCCTCCTCTTGACCTCTCCTCCTGGTCCAGGAACCTCTTGGCACGAGCTAGGGCCAGCCATGAGGGTTTAAGAGAAGTATTTAAGCTTCTCCCTATTCCCTTTCCTACTTTAAGTCTAATTCCTATAAAATTCTAAATTCCTATTTTCCTATCCCCTTTTTAAGCAAGAGATCTCATATTTGGGTTGGAAAGAGAGGATTTTGTGGCCAACCCATTAGGGTAGGTTTAGGAATCCCAATCCAACTCAAACTTCTATTTTTAATGCATTAATACCTCTTTTCTATTTTAGTAATATTTTAGTTACGAATTTTGGATATTTCTCTATTATTCCCCTTTTAAAAATCTCTATTTTAGCCCACTAATTTCTAATGGTCCATTTAATAAGCCCATTACTTATTTTTATTTGATGGATTTTATTTAATTCTCTTTTCTATGATTTTCTAATTGCTTTTTATTATTATTATTTTTTAAAAATCCAGGTTGCTACACCACATTTCCTTAGCAGTTTTACATGCGAATAATCTATTAAATTCATTTTTAGATAATGCACGACATAAGTAGTTTTTAGCTTTACAATTTGAGACATATTTCTTTTATCAGCTATATATAAAGCAGAAGTACCATCAGAAAGTGCGGTATAATCACCTTGCTCTATTACCCACCACAGATCAAAGTTTGTGCCTCAGATGAACCATTCCATTCTCATCTTCCAATACTGGTAATATTCTCCATCAAAGAATGGTGGTCTTGTGACGAACTGTCCTTCATAGTTATGAGCTTCAGCTAACATCTCTTCTCAAATCTTTCGATTCTTCTGAGAAGACTTGTCTCTGATACAACTTGTTGGTATCAGAAGATTGCGAGAACTTGGCTCTGATACCTCTTGTTGGTATCAGATGAATGAGAGAACCTGGCTCTGATACCACTTGTTAGATCGGGATGACACTTTAGATGTCCAAGAGGGGGGTGAATAGGACTTCTTGCACTATAAAATTTTATCTAAAAATAGATAACACTAGATAGTAATGTTAGTACTTATTGTAGTGTGTGTGATACAAGTGAAAAAACTTGGCGGACTCAATCACACAAAGTGCACATAGATTTATCCTGCTTCGACCCTCCTATCAATCAAGAGTCCTACATCCAGTCCCTAAGCACCCCTTGGGATTTTCATTACTGCCAAGACCACTTGGCCTTGTCTCAACCTGAGAGGTATCACAACCCACTTGCACCCAAGCAAGTCTCCTTGTAAGAAGGCAACCCACAGTTTCACCTCATCTAGGTGCTTCTTTTATGAGCTCAAAAGCAACTCGCTGGTACACCCCCCAGTAGATCTTCCATTCACATAGGGGTATTACAACGACCTACAACCGTCGGTCCTCCCTTCACAGAGGGGCACTATAGGGAACAAACCCCCTACTGGTTACAACACAGAAATAAACACAGTATGTCTGCTCTGAAGGATGAGTAAACACAGAAGATCAGAAAGAGATACAAGTATTAATGGAATCTCTGACTCTTTCTGACTCTAAAAGGGTGGACTAAGAAGAAAATATACAATAACGAAAAGCCACCCAAAGAGAAAGACTTCTGAATGCAAGAGAGCTTGGAAGTCAAAGCTTGAACAGATGGCTCCCTTCAGATCTTGAGCTCTTCTCTTTTTTCTTTCTGAGTGTGGAATGTGGTAGTGTATGCTCATACACTCTATGTCTCTACTTATATTGTTCGTTGTCTTCTATCTATCTTTCAAAACTTCAGCTTCATATATATGCTTCAATCTTTTGTTTCCCATTTGAAATTGAATGTTGGTCTTGAGACTTGGAGACTTCTGAGATGTTCATCATCAGATCTTCAGCCCTTGAGTCTCAACGGCTTCAGGCTATGCTGATAGTTGCATGGCTCTTCTTCAGATATCTTTTCCTGAATTTCTACAAACACCATACCATGTCTTTTCCTTTTCTCGGGGTAGTCTTGAGAGATATAAACAAATATATGAAGGTAAGGGACATGTAGTTTCGTACAATGCATTTAAAGATAGAAAGACACTGTATGGGTCATGCAAAAAGCTTTTCCTCAAAATGTGGAGTCTAGACAGAAGTGAGGTGTGGTAGGTAAGTTTTGACCGATAGACCATACTGCTTATACTACCACCGCATTTTCTGCAAACCATCTGTCATGCAAAGTCCAAACTATATGTTTGACATTGAGTGAGGGAGAAGATGTACAAATATGTCAAGTTTCAAGATAATGAAAATGAGATTTTAAATTTGAATATATTAGAGTCAAATTTTCCTGCTAAAACATTTGAACTTGATAACAAAAAGAATAGAGAAGTACAAAGCAGACTGGATAAATTATCCTATAGATAATAAAGAGTGATGATTAGTCCATCCCCATATAATTTTATTTATTATATGCAATTTTTGGTGATTAACAAATCCTTAACAAATATTTTCTAACAAGTTTTTAAGAAATTCATCCATAGGAAATAATTCAAGAAAAATCTATAAGTAATTCTCATACACTGTTATTTAAAGTTTAAAGTATGTATTCATTCTAAGTACACATCGATTTTCTTGATAGAACATCGATTTCTTAATAAAAAACAATGATTCGATCTCAAATCGATTTCATAAGTCACTTAAACAACGATTCGATAAGTTACACAATGATTTGATCGTTGTAACGATTCGATAAGTGAAACAACAATTTCATCATTGTAACGATTCCATAAGTGAAACAACGATTTGGTCGCTGTAACGATTCGATAAGTGAAACAACGATTTGGTTACTGTAACGATTCGATATGTGAAACAACGATTTGCTCGCCGTAACGATTCGATAAGTGAAACAACGATTTGGTCGCTGTAATGATTCGATCAGTAAAACAACGATTTAATCACTATAACAATTCATTACCACTTCAACATTGATTTGCTGAAACACGATTTGCTCTTACTTGAACAAAGATTTGCCTTAGTCAACATAGATTTGATCAAACAACGATTTGCTCTTGCTTGAACAACGATTTGCCTTAGTCAACATCGATTTGCTCAAACAACGATTTGCTCTTACTTGAACAACGATTTGCCTTAGTCAACATCGATTTGATCAAACAACGATTTGTTCTTACTTGAAAAATGATTTGCCATAGTCAACATCGATTAGCTCAAACAACGATTTGCTCTTACTTGAACAACGATTTGCCTATGTCAAATAACGATTTGCTTGGACAACGATTTCATTATTCACATCAACATAAGGTTTCATTTATATGTATATACGGATTATAATTTGAAATCAATTTATCGTATACAACAAAACTCTTCATAACGATTTTGGTTTGAATGAATTACCATGCATTTCATTATTATATCTTCTCAGATATTTCTGATAGTGACCATACTATTCAAACATATTTTCAAAACACTGTGGAGTTCAAGTCTTCCCGTGCATACTAAGATTTTAATCATTTCACACGAAATCCTCTTGCTTATTTGATTTATCGCAATGAGTCTTCATTTGTGTGATGACATAATATCCTTTCAAATTTAATCATATCATTATACTGCACGCTACCAAGGTTGACTGACAATGTAGACAAAAAGGAGTTGTCTAGGTATCTGTGTTTAATGCATGCAGGCCTTTTGTAGTAAAGCACGTCATGTATGGATCTATCAACCTGTCGAAAGGATAAAAGATTCAGATAATCATTCATGAGGATGCAAAGACCAATCCAAGTGCTTATAGTTGCAGGCTCATCTCCACATGCCTACCACCAGTCTCTCTAACGAGCATGAAGCTGTGAGACAATGAGAATCTGAACGGCTACTTCAACGGTCAAAATAATTTGCAGAAGATAAAAAGAAGACCGATGACTCCATGAAAAAAAGAACAAGTGTTATACACTGAGGAACATACATAGAATCCATCAAGCACTTGAGAGTATAAGCAAGAAGAGATTATTCCTTTCAACACACCAACCTTTAGCTCTCAGCTCTCTGAGTTTCATTTGCTTAGTCTTTAGAGAGCTAGTGTAGTTCTGAGAAATTTTCGTGTTGCAAATCTTTGTCTCTCATATTCAACCTCAAATCAAGCAATCTCTTATAAGCTTGGTCTAGGGGCAATTCGACTTTACTCACATTCTCTATGTGTGTTCCTCTTTTGTTGTGAAGAGAAGACCTGTAGGAAATAGGTGGTTGTTTTTCCCTTCATTGAAGAAGGAAGATCTGTTGCATCAGGTGTTGTTTGTACCTCTTTGGGGTTAGAAGAGAAGGCCAGCTACTGCTGGATGTGTAAGTGTCCTTAAGGGGGACAGTACCCTTGGTTAGTGAAATCCCAAGTTGTTGCTTGGGGACTGAACGTAGGACTCCTTGGGATAGGAGGTCCGAACCAGGATAAAAATCTCATGTGTTGTGTGTTTGCTTGGTTGTCTTTACTTTCAGTAACACAAACTATCGATCTTAGTGTTTTTCTATTAAGTGTTTTTATTGACAGGTTTTAATTTATAAAAGAGTGGTTAACAATCCATTCACCTCCCCTCTGGGCTTGCTATCTAGGTAACAAGTGGTATCAGAGCCAAGTCTCTTCAAGAAAGAAGATCTCACGGTCTAAAGAGCAAAGATAAATTGCAGCTCAAGGGCATGTAAAAGGTCAGTATGTTAACAAACCCCTCTATTTGATGGAGAAGACTACAACTATTGGAAGACTCAATGGAGTTCTTTCGTCAAGGTCTCGATTTCCAACATTGGTCTATTATCGAAGAAGGAGATCTCTTGGTACCAATGAAAAGGACAAATGGACAGATGAAGACAAGAAGAAGATATCTCTAAACAGTAAAGCCAAAAGTATATTATGTTGTACACTGAGCAAGAAAGAGTTCAACAGGATCTCAGCATGCAAATCAGCTATGGAAATGTGGGAGAAGCTCAGAATCATATATGAAAGAACCGACAAGGTAAGAGAAACAAGAATAGACATCTTGGTAGCCCAATATGAAAATTTTCTGATGCAACCAGGAGAGTCCATCACACAAATGTATAGCAGATTCACTGACATCACAAATGGATTGGTTGGGCTTGGTAAAACCTATGATCGGAGATATGGTGAGAAAGATATTGAGATCACTACCAACCTCAAGGACTCTAAAAGTGATAGCCATAGAAGAAGCTAATGACCTTAAAAGACTGTCACTTGAGAAGCTCATTGGGTCACTAATGGCCCATGAGATAAATATGGAAAGGCTTGGAGAATCCTCAAGCAGGAAGAAGCACAGTAATGCACTAAAAGTTACAGAAGGCAGCTCTGAAGAAGAATCATAAAATGAAAGAAGTGATGAGGACAATGAAGATGCGGAAGCTCTTCTCTCTGGAAGACCACAACGTATTCCTGCTAAGAAAAAATATCAGTCAGGGAGAAGGTACTTCAAGAAAGGGAAAGACTTCAAGAAACCTAAAGTCAAGGATGTTAAGAAGTCAGAACCCATTTGCTACGAATGCAAGAAACTTGGACACATCAAGGCAGAGTGTCCAAAGCTGAAGAAGACAAAGTTCAAAAAGAAGGACAACTCCAAGAAGTTTAGAAGGTATAAAAAGAAAGCCATGGCAGCTGCATGAAACAATGATAGTGACTCAGATAGTGAGTCAAGCTCCAGCGATGAAGAAGAAGAAAAAGCCAACTTGGCCTTCATGGCAAGTGTGGATGACAAGGTAACTTCTGACTCATCTTTTACTTCATGTAATGAATATGATTCTGATAGTTTAGAAGACGCCTTCAATGAACTATACAGTAAGAATAAAGATGTATGCAAGCTATTAAAAACCACCAACAAAGGTCATGCATGCTTAGAAATCACAAACTCATATTTAAAATCTAAAACTGAGCAACTAGAAAAACAAATCTCTAAATAAAAAGAAGAAATGAATTGTTATGTGAAGATCTAAAAGTTAAAATGAACATATAACAAATCTGGAAAACCAGAAAACCTTAAGCAAACTCAAAAAGGAAGTTGACATACTAACAAAAGATAATGAATATCTAACTAACACAATTGAAAAATTTACAAACGAAAAATCATCTCTAATATTAAAAGGAGCAAGAAGATCTGGCAAGAAGAAGTATGGTTTAGGATATACTCCACCAGATAATGAAGAAACAATCATTCATCCTAAAATTTTTCCAACACCTAAGTTTGTAGCTGACCAAAATACTAACTATAAATCTAACATTAATACATACCAATTAAAATAGTAAATAATATATCATGCTGTAGTCATTGCAACATATTGGGACACACTAGAATAACTTGTACAACTAAACACTTAAGCTGGATTCCTAAAAGGAAAAATGAGGAATCTAACCAGCAAGACCCAAAAGAACTTGGGTACCTAAATCTTAAGTGATTTATTGCAGGGAAGCCTTAGAGCATCAAAGTGGTACCTGAACAGCGGGTGCTCAAGGCACATGACTAGTAACAGAAGATTATTTTCATATATCAAAGATGAAGAAGGAATAGTAACATATGGAGATAATGGAAAAGGTTCAGTGATCGGTTGTGGATCAGTTGGGAGTCACGACAGAACCCTCATAGAAGATGTCTTATGCGTCAAAGGACTCAAGCATAATCTAATAAGTATCAGCCAGCTTTGTGACAAGGGTCACCAAATCAAATTTCAAGAGTCTAAGTGCTTAATTATGAAGGATGGTGCAATTGTGTTCGAAGCCAGCAGAGAAAAGAACTTGTATGTACTGCACCTAGAAGAATTAAAAGATCAAGATGTTTGTCTAGCAGCAAATAAAGATCAAACTGCTGAACTATGGCATAGGAGATTGGGTCACTGCAGCTTGGATGGAATTAGAAAGCTCATCAAACGCAATCTAGTGGAAGGTCTGCCCAAGATAAGCTCAAGAATAGAAGGTGTGTGTGAACCATGTGCAAAAGGGAAGCATGCAAAATCCTTCTTCAAATCAAAGACAGTGGTAACTACCTCCAAACTTTTTGAATTGCTTCATATGGATTTATTTGGACCTATGAGAACTACCAGCTTGGGAGGAATGAATTTTGGTTTTGTAATAGTAGATGACTATTCAAGATTTACATGGGTATCCTTCTTAGAGCATAAAGATGATACTTTCGAAAGCTTTGTGACGTTTAGTAAGTTAGTTCAAAAGGATAAGAAGTTCAGCATAATAAGCATTCGCTCAGATTATGGAGGAGAATTCTAAAATGATAAGTTTGCAAAATTTTGTGATGATCAAGGAATAGAGCACAACTTCTCAACACCAAGGACACCTCAGCAAAATGGAGTAGCTAAGAGGAAGAATAGAACACTGTTGGATATGGCCAGAATAATGCTATTCGAATAGAACACTGTTGGATATGGCGAATAATGCTATTAGAATAGAACACTGTTGGATATGGCCAGAATAATGCTATTAGAATAGAACACTGTTGGATATGGCCAGAATAATGCTATTAGAATACACCTTCCAAGATGTTTTTGGGCAGAAGCTATCAACACAACTTGTTAAATTATAAATAGACTTATGATCAGGCCAATCCTGAATAAGACCGCATATGAATTGTTCAAGGGAAGGAAGGCCATGATCAGTCACTTTAAAACATTAGGATGTCCATGCTTCATTCACAATAATGGTAAGAGAGACATAGGTAAGATGGATTCTAAATCTGATGAAGGTATCTTCATGGGGTATGCCTCTAAACCCAAAGGCTATAGGGTTATTAATAAACAAAGTTTATTAATTGAACAACTGTTCATATTATCTTTGATGAGTTTAACCCTTCCTTGAAAAAGGAAGTAGATAGTGATGATGAAAATGCAGAAAATCTATCCAAGAAACTGAAAGATACATCTATCAAGGATAATGAAGAGCCACTCTTGGAAGAACTACATAAAAGGAAATTATACATGATGATCTTCCAAAGGAATGGAGATACAGGAAGGATCACCCAAAGGACAACATCATTGGAGATCCATCAGTTGGGGTAAGAACTAGAGGTAATGTTATCCCTTGTGATTATTTAGCATTTATATCTCAAATTGAGCTTAAGACAGTCAATAAAGCACAACCTGATGAATCTTAGATTCTAGCCATGCAAGATGAACTTAATCAGTTCAAGAGAAGCTGAGTTTGGTCCCTTGTTCTTAGACCATCAGATCATCCTGTGATTGGCACCAATGGGTGTTCAAGAACAATTGGATGAAGCTGGTGTTATCGATAGAAAAAAGGCTAGACTAGTAGCTCAAGGCTATCCCCAGAGGAAGGCATAGATTTCGATGAAACCTATGCACCAGTGGGTACACTAGAGGCTATTCGAATTTTACTTGCTTATGCATCTGCATTGGATTTAAAACTTTTTGAAATGGATGTAAAATCAGCTTTCTTAAATGGACATATAAAGGAGGAAGTCTATGTAGAACAACCTCCTAGTTTAGATGATGTAGATTTTCCAAATCATGTTTTTAAATTACATAAAGCATTATGGTTTAAAGCAAGCACCTAGAGCATGGTATGAAAGACTTAGTGCATTTTTGTTAAACCATGGTTTTATCATAGGACAGGTAGATAGTACATTGTTTATTAAATCAAAAGTCAAAAGTATATTACTTGTGCAAATTTATGTAGATGATATAATTTTGGATCTATTGATGAATCCTTGTGCAAGTATTTTGAGAAGCTTATGCAAGTGAATTCGAAATTAGCATGATGGGTGAGCTCAACTACTTCCTAGGATTACAAATCAAGCAGGTAAAGAAGGTACACATATTTGTCAAGCAAAATATACCAAAGAATTATTGAAGAAATTCGGGTTTGTCAATGCAAAACCACTGTCCACCCCAATGAGCACATCCACTAGGTTAGACAGTGATAAAGAAGGTAAGAAGGTTGATCAAAAACTTTATAGATGTATGATAGGATCATTGCTATACTAACAGCTAGTAGAGCTGATATTTTATTAGTGTATGCATGTGTGCAAGATATCAGGCAGATCCAAAGGAATCCCACTTTATTTCTGTTAAAAGAATTTTTAGATATTTAGTTAAAACGCATTATCTAGGTCTGTGGTATCCAAAATCATGTGAAACTAGCTTAGTTGGATATTCTGATGCTGACTATGCTGGATGCAAGGTAGATAGAAAGAGCATCAGTGGTAGTTGTCAATTTCTTACAAGATGCTTGATCTCATGGTCTTCAAACAAGCAAAATTCAGTAGCACTATCAACAGCTGAAGCTGAGTACATAGCTGCTGGGAGCTGTTGCACTCAACTCCTATGGATAAAACAATAGCTTGAAGACTATGGATTGCACATCAAAACCATCCCATTGTTGTGCGACAACACAAGTGCGATAAATCTCACCAAAAATCTAGTTCAGCGCTCCAGAACAAAGCACATAGAGGTTAGATATCATTTCATTAGAGATCATGTAGCTAATGGCAACATAAATATTTCATTTATAGATACATTAAATTAGTTAGAAGATATCTTTACAAAGGCCTTACCTGAAGAGAGATTCACGTCTCTCAGAAGGGATTAGGTATGTGTAATTTGTAAAAGATACGTCTGCATGAAACTGAAATAATAAATTTCAGAATAATATTAGCTCTTCCCGCTAAAATTTAAGCAAATCCTATAATAGCGTGCGTTATAAGTGCCATGTCGTTTTAGAATACATTCTTTATTATTTGTGTTTGATATGAGAGTACATGATCGTCTTTGATATGAGAGTACATGATCGTTCAATTACATTCTTTTAAAAAGACCTTGAGATTCGCCTTTGATATGAGAGTACATGATAGGCTGCGATTAGTCGCATTTCATCTAAGAGTTCCATTGGACTAGCAACGCCTCTCGACGTTCGTCAAGATTAAGCTCCTTATCTAATTAGACTCTTAGTGAGGGATCAAAATGTCGTATGGAACTACTGCCTCCATCCCATAAGTGAGAGCATACAGGGTTTGTCCAATGGGAGTACAGACAGAGGTACGATAAGCTTATAGAGCCTCTATTAGCTTTTCCGGCCAATCGACGAATTTGTGTGATTCATAGTATTCTTCAAGATTTTAAGAAGGGTTTTATTAGTTGCTTCAGCTTGGCCATTGCCTTGTGGTTAATATGGAGATGGATGATGCAGAGTGATATTGTACTTCTTACAGAGGTCCTGAAGTTCTTGAGAGATGAATTGCGGCCCGTTATCTGTGACGATGCTGCTTGGCACTCCGAACCGCGAAATGACTTCTTCATGATAAAGCGGCACATTATGGATGCTTTGATTTTTGCAAATGCTTCTGCTTCTACCCATTTGGTGTAATACTCAGTTGCTGTTAGGTAAAGGATTTTTGTTTGGTTTGAGCATTAGGATTACGAAGGGGGCCAACAATATCAAAAGTCCACATGGAGAATGACCAAGGTGTAGAGAGTGGATGAAGGAGCATGAATTTTATCCGCATGGAGTTGACATTTGACACACCTACGGACGTACATGGCACAGACTTCTTCTAGGGTTGGCCAGTAGTAGCCCTGCCTAATGATCTTCTTTGCAAGCATCTGACTATTGACATGCCCTCGCATTCACTAGTATGCGCTCCTTCTACCACTTTCCAAGCTTCGTCATCATTAAGACATCTCAAAAGAACTCCATTAAGAGCCTTCCTGTACAAAACTTCTCCAACGACTGTGTACCTTAAGGCGGCTCTTCTTATGGCTTTGCGATCCTCGGCATTTGCCCCTTTGGGATACGACCCACCCTTAAAGTATTGCTCAATCTCAAAATACCATGGCAGTTCCCCTTCATCTAAGTTTCCTCAAGCTCAGCTAGCATGACTTGTTGCACTTCTCTCTTCCTAGTCCTCTCTTCTAAGGTTGTCCTAAGGTTCTTGAACCAAGGATCTTGGGGAGATGGAACATCGAGTAGTTGGACGACAATTGTCTCGGTCCGGCGACTCAGAGGGAATGATAGAGATGAAGCTAGTGACGCCAAGGCATCAGCAAGGATATTTTGTGAGCGAGGTGGTGGACATAGATATGCTTGAGAAACTGCCTTGCCATCAACATGACCAAATCTCGGTATGGTTTAAGCTTTGGGTCACGAGTGCGGTGTAGTTGAGAGCACCTGCCATAGAATAAGCTGAGAGTCTCCTTTGATTCTAAGGTGAGATGCACCCAAGATATAAGCACGTTTAAGACCAGCGAGGAGAGCTTCATACTCAGACATGTTGTTAGTGGCGGAGAATGTGAGTTGAAAAGTGATGGGGATAGTAATACCTTTCGGGGTGAGCAGTATGGCTCCAATGCCCCGTCCCTGAAAGTTGAGTGCACCATCAAAATGGAGGGACCAAAAGGGATCTCTAGAGATGACCGAGAGCTCTTCATCGAGAAATTCCTCTTGGATGGAATCGCTATGAGATAATGGAAGATGGGCAAGATGCTCGACAATGGCATACCCTTTGATGGCTTTTGGACCACAAAAGAGATGTCGAATTGGGAGAGGAAGCTCTGCCAACCCGCAAGCCGATCAGAGAGGACAGGTTTTTCTAGGAGGTACCTAAGTGGATCCAACCTCGAGATCAGCTTGACCAGGGCAAGAAAGTAGTGCTTGAGTTTTTGGACTACCCACACGAGCGCAGCACAAGTTTTTTCCGCGGTGGTGTTTTGGATTCTGCGGTGTTGAAAAGCCTGAGAGATAGTATGCTGCCCTTTCTTTTCCAGATTCATCGTGTTGTGCAAGGACAGCACCAAGGGAGTCCTCAATGACTGAGAGATATAAGATCAGTGGTTTCCAGGGTACAGGAGGTTGCAAAACTAGGGGATTCATGAGATACATCTTCAAATCATCAAAGGCTTCTTGGCACTTGTCATTCCATTTGAACTTTGCCCCTCCTTTCAAAAGGTCATAGAATGGGCGGCATCTTTGTGAATGCTATGATATGAATCGTCTAATAAACTGCAGACGCCAGTCAAACCCCTTAGTTGTGAGATAATCTTCGGAGGCGGCATTTCTGTGATGGCCTTGGCCTTGTTTGGATTGATCTTAATTTCCCGCTTACTAACTATGAAGCCTAGAAACTTTCCAGATGATACCCCGAACACACACTTCTTCAGATTCATTCTCAATTTGTACTCCCTTGATGTTTGCAACACATTGGCGAGGATCTCGGGGTGTTCTCTCCTGGTTCTTGACTTCACCAAGATATCATCTACGTACACTTCTACATAGACGTGCATCATGTCATGGAAGATAGCCATCATCAACCTTGATAGGTAGCCCCAGCATTCTTTAGCCCAAATGGCATGACTACATAACAGTATGTTCCCCAGGGCGTGGTGAAGGAGGTTTTCTCTTGATCCTTAGGAGCTAGACGGATTTGGTTATAGCCTGAATATCCATCCATGAATGAGAGGGTTTCATACCCAGTGGTGTTATCAATCAGCACATCAATGTGAGGAAGCAAGAAGTCATCCTTTGGACATGCCCTATTTAAGTCTCGGAAGTCGATACAGATTCTGACCTTTCCGTCCTTCTTCATGACTAGGACTATATTTGGCACCCAATTCGGATAAAGCACTACCCTGATGAATCTAGCCTTGTGGAGTTTGTCTACTTCGTCCTTCATCTTCAGGGCCATAAGTGGGTGGAACCTTCTATGTTTTGCTTTATGGCCTTTGCCCCTACTTTCAATATGAGTCGGTGCTCCACTAATGAGGGGTCTAGGCCGGGCAAGTCCTCATATGACCAAGCAAAAGTGTCCTTGTACTCCCTCAGAATTTGCACCAGTTCCTCTTGTTCATTAGGAGGGAGATTCACTGAAATAATCACTATCCTAGGATCTTCTTCTGTTCCAAGATTGACTTCCTTAGTAGGTTCATCCACTGCCATTGTAGGTTCATCAAATCTCCTTACCCCACTAGCGTACATCTCGGCAGTGTCATCTACTTCGCCATCCTCTTCATTGATTGGGTCCTCATCATTCATGATCTCATAGATGCCAAACCCGTCGTCTACGAACACCCCATCCTGCTCAATCTCTTCTTCTAACACCAACGCGTTCTTTGTGAACCCCTCTATTAGCAACAATGCTTGACATCGCCGACCTAGCTCTTGAAGGTATCTTCGGGGAATAGCCTTGCCCCGTTGCTTCCTAGGGCGACGTTTGGACTTGGCGGGGGCTGGGTTGACCTGACTCTTTACCCTAGACTCACCTAAGCTAAGACTAGACTCTTCTAACCTAGACGACTCTTCCTAACTAGATGACTCTACAGGACTAGACGAGGACATGGGGTCCTCGAAGAGAATGGCTCCTAATGAAGGAGTAGGAGGGGAAGCCCCAGTTGAGGGGTGCCCATGATCAGGAGCATGAAGGAGGTATGCGGCTCCTCGACCTCAATATGCATTTGAAGATTGGCATTTTTTTTTTTAAGATCAATGGAGAGCATGAAGCACGAGAGAGTGATCTCGTGGTCGCTCAAATCAGATTGCAAAGTAGAGAGGACTGAAGGTGGGAGGTCAGGAGTGAGGATGTTGTGCGCAGCTGTTAGTAGTTGAGGAGACAATTGGATGAGTAAGGGAGGGGATGAATGGACAAGGCTTGGAAGGAGGGAGCACAGGAGTGATGGATGGATGGCCAGGCACGTACCCCTCCACAGCTCGTCCACCATCTTCCCTTCTTCGTAGGGAATGTCTGGCTCTCCCACGTCTGTGTTTCACTCATTAGTTGCCTTTTGGATGTGATGGTTTGGGTGGATCAAGCAGTTCGACTGCGGCTGGCGGCCATGTTCTCTTCTATTCCTAGAATAGACGGTTGAAGGCTATAAAGAGGTCCTCCATGTCGAACCAATGATACCATTCAGCCTCTGGGTCCCCTGTCTTCCTTCTCTGCCCTGGACAGTGTTTCCAGTGCCTTGTATGTGAGCATAGGGGCCATGTGTCTAGAGAAATTCCTACCATGTACATCATGTTGTGACAGTTCCGCTTCGACCACCACAGTGTTGTACCCTGGTTGAGTTGGGCCTCTGGTAAATTGACACCATAGTGTCCATGTGAGTTGTTCGCGATCGACCTTGAGGGTGGACATGCTAGATGACCATGGCTTGGACTTCTGCTTATAGCCAAGTCCCCATCGGCTTTTCATCACGATGTCTAGGATAGGCTTGGTAATGCCCTTAATTCTGCCCCTAGGCCTTTTCCTTCTTCGTAGCCTAGCTTCATCATGATTTGCCACCCCTTGGTGTTTAGTGGCTCCTTCCTCTTGACTGTGTTGACTTGTGCAGGACTGGCCCTTTGTTTGGAGTTGAATGAGTAGCCCAAGGGTAGTTGATGTCCAACAGCAAGACAACTGGCTTGTTGGCGGGCCATACATCTGGAAGTAGAGTGTGATTGATGGCATCGAATGTGTGGGTAGTGGCTATGCTTTTGACTTTGATCACCCATCTTTGGAAAGGAAACTTAAGACATTGGTGTGCAGTGGATGGTACGGCCCCCAATGCTTCTAACCACGGATGCCCCATGATGGCCTTGAACATGGGGTCGATGTCAGGTACATAGAAATTGACAGTGACGGCTAGCGGCCCCAGCTCAGCTTCTATAGTCACCATGCCATGATGGGATCTTCTGGAGTTGTCATATGCGGCTATGGTGGTTGGCGTTGGTCTCAGCAACCCTTCTGACACATCACAGGCCCTCAGAGTGCTCAGTGGACAGACATTTATGGATGCCCCCATGTCGACCAGCGCTGCCCCCACTGCTACATGATTGATGACTAGGGTGACACAAAGTGGGAGTCTCCTGGCTTCTAGGGGTGCTAGTTCATTCTCGGCAAATGTGATAGCCGGCCCACGAGTCACCATGCTAGTGCACTCAGTAGTTTTTTGGCAAGCATGTCCTCATTTACCACTACCATTTGCAAAAAGTTCCTCAATGCTTCCTGGTGCTCCTTGGATCTCTTTATCAATTATAGTATGGAAATCTTGCCTAGCACATGGTCGAGATGCTTGAGGATATCATAGTGTGTACCGGGTAGCTGCTCAATCACCCCCTCTTCTTGTGGTTGCTGCTGAGGTTGTTGTGAGGTGGCTATAGGACCTGTTGGGGAATGCCTTAGTTGTGGAGGTAGTGGAGATGGGTGGATACAGGCGACGGAAGACTCGTCTGCTCCGCAGGTTAGTTGGTTGGTTGACGGGTTGTCTGTTGGTGGATAATGTGGCGGCGGAAGGTTGGTTCAACCCTGGTGATGGCAAGATGATGTGTGTGGGAGTGGTTATGACGGGTGGTGGTAGCCTGGAGACAGGTGGAGCGAGGGATGTGGTAGGTGGTAGGATAATGAAGGGCATAGCAACTGGCGCGGGTGTTGAGCTGATGGGCAGTATGATAGTGTTGGCCTGGGAAACTAAAGGAGGGATTGATTGGGGAGCCATGTTGGCTGGTTGTATTATTTGGGGTTGTTGAGGATAATGGTGGTTAATGGCCATCATCTGCTGAACATCGGATTCATCATCATACGTCCAGTTCGCTTGAGGAGGGGGGTGGTGGACGATAGGATTCACCTGGGCTGGTGGTTGTGGGGGATTGGGAAATGGCGGATGGTTTGGCAAGGGGTTATGGAAAATCCCTAGGTCCTGTAATGGCTGTTGTTGTTGCTGTTGTTGAGGGGGTGGTTGGCACTGCTGCCGTTGCTGTTGTTGCTGCCTCTGCCTTTCTTTGATATCTCCGATTACTCTTCGGAGAGCTGTCCAGTCCAGCCTGTTCTACTCATGAAGGTCATACACCAGGTATTTGAATGTGAAGCACTGCTCAATAGTATGACCTGGTTGCCGATGGAACATGCAGTATCTTGTCTGGTCCACACTCGGGTTCAATGGCCTTTCCGGAGGAAGCTTGATGGCAGCTGTGGAGACCAAGGCCAGGAAGATGTCGGAGAGAGTCTCAGGAAGTGGTGGGTATTGAGTTCTCCTCAGACCTAGGGGATTCCTTTGTTGGAAACCATCAGGAGGTGGTACTTGGTTGTATTGGCGTGACTGGCCTTGTGGAGGATTGGTAGGATTCTGACCCTGGGCAGTATAGGTTGGCGGTTATTGTTTTGGTCAGTAGGGTTGAATGCACTCACTTGCTCATTTACTTGGACACCCTCGGTGACTGGCCCCTAAGGTTTTCTTTGAAAGGGGGACTTCTGAGGTTCGAACATGGAGTGTATGGGGGAGTCCTTGAGCTGGGTCTAGATGAACCGGGCCCGACTGTAGAGCTGATGCATGGTAGTGATATCATTCATTGCTAGGATGTTCTTATAGGTGGGGGTTGCATTGGAAATGATGATCCTGACCTTCTCTCCCTTCGAAGGTACCCTGGGACTCATGTGGCCATCTGTCTCCATCTATCGGCATATGTGGCAAAATCTTCGTCCGACTTCATCTTTTCTGCCATGAGATCTATAAGAGAGTATTCTGGCCGGACCCTATCTTGTAATTGTTCAAGGAACTTCCCTTTCACTGTGGAGAAGTCCTTTACATCCTCAGGTAGCAAAGAATAGAACGAGTCTAGTGCAGGCCCGTCTAGTGACTGACGGAACAGATACGCCATCAAGCAGCGGTCATGCTGATAGGGTGCCAACTCATAGATGAAATCCTTGATATGAATGTATGGGTTGCCAGAGCCATTGTACTTGCGGTACTTACGAAGTTCGGATGGACATGGGACCCACAGGCCATTGAAGTTAGGCATGTGAAAATCATGGTGCTGCCTAGGGTCGACTTGCCTTCGCAGCTCTTAGAGGTCCTTCTTAATGGACGCCCACTCGAACATCATGTCCGGAGCGGCGGAGGGTTGAGCGTACAAGGAGGAGGCACGAGATGTCGGCCTGGCACGGCACGGCACAAGCTGTGATGGATGGCAAGGGAGATATGGTGGAGACCGGGCCTCGACTCACGTGGATGGTAATGCTCAAGACTCGAAGGGAGTGAATCGAATGGCCTGTGGCCGGATGGGAGTGTTATCAGCTAGTCCCGTGACAATGCGGGGGCCGGAGGCAGATGCCATGGGGTAAGAGGCACTAGCTCTGGGTGAGGGCGACGAGGCGGCCTTTCCTTTAAGGGCTGTCATGAGATCTTGGATTTGAGACTGATCAAGTTGAGGAATTAGGCGCATGAGTTGAGCAGCTTGATCATCTGCATGAGGAGAACGAACATTTAGTGATGGGCCACCGTCATCGGGACGATGGCTCTCACTGGCATGAACTGTAGTGACCCAGGGCCAGGTCGACTCCTCAAGGAGGTCATGAGAAAGAGATTCCTCATAGTCATGGGAGGTGTAGAAAGCAGTGTCCTGATTCTCATTACCATATATTTGGTTCAAGTAAGACTCCATATTTGGAAAGTGGGAATTGTAGATGCACCAAAACAAGGAAAGCCTGTCCATACTTTAAGATATAACCTAACCTAAGCAGACACCTAATTTCCTAGACAAACAATCCTATGCAAACAAAAGAAACAGAAAATTTCTCAGCCAAAGCAAGCAGTTGGCGATGATGATGGTTTCTTTTATTTGGTTCAAGTTTGCCTTTTAATGGATTGATCTTTTAGCAAGTTCCCTCAACGGAAGGGTTTCCTAAAGGGAGAAGTCATCCAACTTCAGGTTTGACTAGGATTCTCACAGACTCACTAATGCATGAATCCTAAATATAGGTGGCAACAGGTACAACCAGCCCAGTAGCCGTGTGGGAATCCACGGTTAGCAGGGACTTACAGAGGACCTCAAGTGAGTGCTCTAGTTGGACACAAGGAATATGTGGCCGAGAGAGCGGGCGTCGCCGAGGAGGACAATCCTAAACTAAAAATATGGAAGCATGTATGCGCCATACGTGCATTGGAGTGCATGCAAAATCTAGCCTAAGACTAACAAAATAGAAATCAGGCCGACCTACTCTTAGAAGCAGAAGGCGACAATACAACTGTCGTGACCTGGATCGCGACAAGAAGCTCGTCACGTTCTTCTTCGTAGTGGACAGAGATCAGATAGGACCTGATTATGCACGAAAGATCAAGCAACCCTATAGCATGAAGGACTAACAGACTCTTAAAAACATGGATCAGGCACAAATCAACTCAAAGCATGGATGGAGTACTTGAAATAAACCCAAAAAATACAAAAATAAATGGAATCAATAGTTATGACCTGATCGCGACGAACACACTGTCGCCTTCAAAAACGCAACGGCTACAACGTCGCCTTCTCACCCAATGTAGCAGAACTTAAAGCAGTAGTGAAATAAAGGTGAAAACATTAAATCTAATGATGAAGCACACACATAAAGGACTGAAACAAGCAGGGGAAGACAATAACAAGCACGATAGGCACTAGAGGTCACACTATGATCGACAAAAGGTGTAATCACGGATTTGCTCCCCAAATAATAATGATGAAAATTAAAGAAAAGAGACCGTGATAGCCACCAAAGTAGTTGCAAAAGATGTATGACGAAGAAAAGATGCTAACTACTATGGAAAAGGAAGAAAAATAGCAGAAAGGAACCTGGCCCTGTGAACGCAACAAGGAATCCGTCGTCTTGAACACAACGATGAAGGTTCCGCCTTCTGGTTCTCAGAAAGCGACGTGCAAACCGTCTCTTTCAGAAGATCACGACCCGTGTATGTCGCCTTCGGCAACAAAAATGAAGACTGTGGGTTTCTTTCTTCCTGCTCCTCAGCCGGCCAAGGGGCAAGAGCCTCATGCTTCTACTATCTTTTACAACTCTGTAAAGAACATCAAAACAACAGAAAACCCATTAGGAACTCGTTTGGTGTAGAATCTATCCCAAAACAATAAGTAAACTGAAATAATTTGGAGGAACGCATGTGGGGTGGGGTTTTAACCCCTTTGGGTGATTAAAAGTGGTGTGTGTGTGGAGTGTTCTAATGCAAATCTACGAAGAAAACAGATCTAAACATGCATGTATGAAGAGAAAAATCAAGAAGAATAGGAGAGAGAAAGCATAGATGAGGAGAAATTGCCCTGGGGAGCACTTCCTGGTCGTCTGGAGGCTGAGAGGTCTTCTAGAAACTCGAAGCTCTCTAGGAGAGGAAGAAGCATACGCTGGCCTTGCTTTAAATCGTGCCCTATGAAGAGTTTTATACCCCATTATTCCTAAACGGGCTGGGAGAGGAATAATGAGCTGGAGTCTCACTTTGGGCAAGTATGCTCGTGCAAGGGGAGTCAGAACATGGAAAGGAAGGCCAAAGGAAGGTTTCCTCCGAGTTTGGACGGATTTGGACACCTCTAGACCGACTAAAAGATGGATTATTCATGAATAGCAAGGGTCCAAGTATGACTAGGAAAGGCCATGTTGCATGGAAACCACAACGTGACAGCCTCATGATTGTTATCAGATCGCGACGCTTGATATGTCACCTTCCATAGAAGGAAAGCTTTTAAGCATTTTCTAGCGAATCTTCAAGGAATTTAAATGCCAAATAAGAACGCGACGTATCGAGGTGTCGCCTTCTGAAGGAGATTGATTCAGGCTCGAAGGCAAATCGATGTGAGGAAGAATGTGACATGAATGACGTCGCCTTCTGAATATGAACACAACAGAAACGTTGTCGCCTTCACAGTCTTTGAGCATATGGCTTATTCAAAATGTCTAATCTCCTTGCATAGGTATCAGATAGATGTGCGGCTTGAAGCGTTGGACTCCCGACTTAGAGAGCTACGAGATGATGATGAAGACTGATTGATGTGACTAGGAAGAACCCACCAGGGTGATGTACTGATGAGAAAGATCTCATGATCGGAAAAGCCAGCTAGGCGATGATGAGCCAACGTGTGGCATCAATGATATGACAAGGAATTTGGGCTCAGCTTATGGGCCAGAAATGGTGTCTACAGCATTATTGGAACAGAGTACAAATTAAAAGATGGGAAGATAGATATCAATCAGCTAAATGTGTTCAATAGGATTCTTCACTCATAGTCTACCAGATTCTTGTACCAAGAAGTGCCACTTTTCAACTTGCCCTGTAGCAACATGGATTTTTCAAAGTTTTTTTTTTTTAGAAAATCAAATAAAAGAGAATTAAACAAAACCCATTAAATGAAAGAAGTAATGGTCTTTGTTAAATGGACCCATTAGAAATTAGTAGGCCAAAATAGGTATTTTTAAAAGGAGAATAATAGGATAATACCCTAAATTCGTACTAATTATTACTTAAATAGAAAATGGGTATTTAATATATTAAATAGCTAATTTGAGTTGGATTTGGATTCCTAAACCTACCCTATAGGTTGGCCATGAATTTGGGTCCCAACCTAACCCAAATTGGAATTGGTATGCTTAGAAAGAGGAGAGAAATAGGAAATCCTGAAATTAAAAATAGAATTAGAGTCCTACTAGGAAATAGAAACCCAAGAGACATCAATACTCTCTTAAAGCTCCATGGCTAGCCCTAGCTCATTGCAAGGGTTTCTGGACCAGGAGGAGAGGCTAAGGAAGAGGAGAATTCATGGGAAGAAGCACTTCTCAAGCTCTCTCTCTCGTTCTTCAAGATCTAGCCCTAGAAGAGGAATCGACCAAAGGTTAGCATTCTCATGAGCATAATTATAAAATTTTGTCTGTAGGTTGATCTAAATCTCAGGAACAAAAGCCCTTTGGTTTCATAATTTTTCATCCAGTCAATATTTTCTTCTTGATTTTTCATGTTCTGTACTCATCATGACCCAGAACATCTTTTAAATTCCTGATCTCCATGTATACTGAACCACATGCTACGAAATTTTTATTAGGGATACTGATGCATGTTAGGCTTCTTTTGCCCCTAAAAGCCCTAATTTTGATTCATCCTATCTTGCGAATTAATTCGTTGATCTCATATGTGTACTGTTCCATGTTCTTCTTTAATACATATGATTAAAGCATGTGGAAACCCTATTTCTTTTCCAATCCCTATTATTGTAAGTATCCATGCATATCTAGATCAATTTGCAATTGGTTTCATGATTTTTCATCGCTTGTACAATTAGTTATGATTTTAATGAATCACCCTATGTCAAATAGGGTAAGTCTTGCCCACAATCCAATGAACTGTTCTTTCCCTGTCGGACTTGGGCACCGACCCTGTGAACGTGACGCCCGATAGGCCGCATTCACAGGGCGTCGTGACAGAGTCTTCCGTCACGATCTGATCACGACAGGGCCTGTCGTCGCGATCTGGCTGCCCGGTCTGTTGAGCCCGTCGCGGCCCTCAAGCGACCCCATCGCGATTTGCCTGCTCGAACTGACAAGGCAATCGCGATCCTTACAAGTCCCTGTCGCATTCTCAGTTGACCCGTCGCGACCCTTACAAGCGTCTGTCGCGATCTCAGATTTTGCATGAAAACCCCCACTTTTCGATGCTCTGATTTTCTACAGTGCTTGTACACTTTGTTAACTGTCATACCACAGAAAATTGCCGTTGTCATAAATTAAACATTATGTGTGATTAAAATACATGCACATGATCTTTTCTATCTATAATTTCATGACACAAGCACACACGGAACCATCCAATATGGCTTAATTTGGCATGAAAATATATCATAATGTATCTGGTAATTTATGTAATTAAATTGCCATATTATAAATAAGACTCGTCTTCGTTTCTTGCATTGTTTTGGGAATACCGATATTGACACTCTACTGTTCTAGAATTCCTCTAGAACGTCGAGCCCTTGTTTCTTTATACACACTTTCTCTTGTCTTGGACGAACTCTCTCCGTCGCATACTCCTTCTGCCGAACTAGTTAATCCTTGTTCAAGGCCTCCGTAAGTCTCCTCTGTCCATCGATTCCCCATGGTCGATGATCCGGTTGTACCCTAACACCTATGATACCCTTTAGGGATCAACATAATCCAACAGCTATTAGAAGTTCGCTCTTATCTTGAATCACGTCGGACCTCTGGATCTATGCTTAACATGGCCAGTGGAAGGGTCGTGAGTTCCACCTGACTGCCAACACCAAGTGAGCGTGTTGTGCAACTGTTACTATCTCCTGTTTACTTGACGTGTTACGTGCAATGTCAACTAGCTCTCATCTATACTCTACTCACTCGTCTATTCATGTTCACTCTACTATCTCGTCTATTCATCTAGTACTCTCATCTATTTCTTGGTACTCTTTATTGGCCATTGACTGATTGTCTAAAGATAAACAATATAACCAATGCTTGGCAATATATAAGGGACCGATCTGGTCCTGAGATGTGCGCCTGAAAGTGTAAGTGCCCATGGGAGTTAAATGATCAAAGTGTTTGGCATTACACTGGAGTGCTATCTATCTCGACTATCTAAATGACAATCAAGTGCTATATTCTCTCGTTGTCTATTGACAAAAGTCTATACTATACCCGTTGTGCTATTGCTATACGTTGTGCTATTTGTGCTATGGCCATCCTACCATTTTGTGCTATACTCGACACGTGTGCTATGTTTGAAAAGTTGTGCTATTTCGTTCACGTGCTATCATGCTATCTCTTACGTACTTGACTCTCTTGCTCTATCATTAGTTACTTTGCCTTTTAATACATAATCATTTAAAGCCTACTTGACTATTGAGATTTAAGTCCTACTGGGCATTATCGCTCACCCTGCGTTATTTTTCGTTGTGTTCTCAGGTGAGACCGAGGATGACACATACACTACAGAGGACGGAAATGACCAGGAGTGATGTTATGAGCACCCTAGCGTCCTAGCATTATGTTCGAGTCATAGTTTAGTCTTTACTTTATTTCAATGTAATTGGGCCCTATAGAATAGCTCTGATATTAATGGTTGTAACTAGACATTTGAAAGTTATTAATGAGAAGAATTTTCTTTAGTATTATTCATTATGCAATGGTTTGATGTCTAGTACTTGCTCTGTACCCGTTTACTTTCAACTGCCTCGCGTTCTGATATTTCACGTCGGGCGTGACAGTTTTGTGGTATCAGAGCCTAGGTTATTCTTAAGTATAGGATGATCTAGGTTAACTTGCCTTGACTAGAGTCAGTTATCCTACCTATGTGAGTTGTGGTTAGAGCAAGGGTAAATAGCTAAAATAAACTCAACACGCACGAAATAACTTCCACAGCAATATCATGACAATAGGTATTTTGTAGGAACTAAGCAACGAGGATGACTGTTGACTTGCTCAAATGAGGGGCTGCAACGACCATCCAAGACTAACACGCCAATTGTGCAAGCTACCCCAGGAGTGTGACAATCGTGGTGCAGGCCTGACCCTCTCATAACTTCCGGAGTCTAACCCACCTAGGGTTTAGTGGATCCATAGTCCAGATGAATCAGAACACTGGCTAAAAGAAACGACGAATCTTTCCGGTCATGCAATGTGCAGTGGGGGGATACACTGCTACTAGCCACCTTTCAACTTGAAAGATGCCCTGCGCTTGGGGGAGTCTGTGGAATTGACTGAGTGAATGGTCAGTTCACTTGGGCCGAAATTCAATGAAGCCTTCATTCCTAAATACTCTCCGCGCGTCGTGCAAGAAAGGACGGCTGCAGAATTTGATCTCTTAATCAGAGGAGCCTTACAAGGGTCGCGTAAAGTCCCATTCTCTATACTGGGGCAATGTTATGTTGAACACCTAATGAACCCAAGAATGAAGGTTAAGCTTTCTTAACGGCCTTAGCCTCACTACTTACCTGTAACGTCGCGTGCTTTTCGGATCCATGCGGATCGTGTGTGTTGTGGTTGTGGCGGCCGTTGTGAGGCCAGTGTGAGTCGGTTGTGTGAAATGCATGTATGGATGTGTAGTTTGTCCAGGTGCAGCGCAGGTTGGTGGTCCGGAATAGAATGGGACCTGCTGTCTGTTGGAATTGGCGGCCAGGTGTGGCCGTTGACCTGTTGGCGTCCAGCTTAGTGGACGTTTTGCTTGAACTGGCGGCAGTAGATGTGGACGCAGAGGGTGGCGGTTGCTGTTGGCGGCATGGGGGTTGACGCCAACCTGAGAATGGTGCAGGTTATAGGCTCACCCGAGGGCAGTTCTCTCAGCTCTCACTCATTCCCTCTTGCCCCAGCTTGCTGCCCCCGAGTCTTTGAAGCTTCCAACAGGTACCGAGGTAGTTGGACGATCGTAGAACGCGCGGCATCGCTAATTACGCGAGGAAACGTCGCGGCGTGGTGCAATTCGCGTGGGAGCTCGCGGAGGGCTCGGCGTGAACCGGGGGATTGCAGGAGATTCTAACGCGTTCTGAGGTAGGGGACGAACCCTGGTAGCTTCGTAGAAACATTAAAACACATCATAACCACTTGAACCAGCATGATAATCCATGTTTGGATAGAGTTGCACCATGCGGGATAAAGGGTGGTTTGAGTATTTATGTTCACAAGCATGTTTTAAGTGGTTTGTATTGGGTTCTAGCATGCTAAAGGATTGCATTTGCATGTTTTTCAGTAGTTAGAACAGTTAGAAACCCGCAGAGCCGGATTAGGTTTCTGCAGGGTTTATGGCCGAAGAACTTGGCGTCAACATCGCTTGCCGCCAAGATCCTCAGCCAGGAGGTTAACGGCCAGGAACCTTGCCGTTGACTCCCTGTAAGCGGCAATCGATGTGGCCGCCTACTTCTATTTGAGCAGAAATGACTAAGTACAATAATTATCGATAATGCATGTGTGTTGACGCATGAGGTGCACTGAGTGCACTTGGTTTACGTGTTTAGCATACAAGGTATGCTGTTAGTTGTTTACTTCGGTGACTGCGCGTTGTGTACGCGAGTCAGTTGGGTTCACGTGTAGTGGACCAGTGGTTACTTGTGGTTTACGTGAGGTTTCACGTGGTTGTGTGTGACGTGCACGTGGTTCTGTGTACGTGGCGAGTAGTACGACGCCTACCGTGGTTACCTCTCCAGTTGGGTGCCCCAGGTTCTTTGTGAGCCAGGCTGTTAGCTCGGGGCTTTGTCCCGGTACTTGTGCTGTACCGTCGAGGTCTGTGTCGTCTGACCTGGACACCCTCACTCTTGTGTTAGAGTTGTACGTCCGGCTGAGGGAAAGACGACAGTGGGACAGTGACACTTGTGTTTGTTTTTAGTCACTTGTAGCGCGCTCGTAGTTGGGGGTACGGACACCAGTAGACGTACTGGACCCCAGCTAGTCCTTTTCCAGTGCCTCACTCTAGCGAGCCCAGGCCAGGGTCTCTGGAGGTGCCAGGCATGGGCCTGTGACCGTGTGGTCTGCAGGTGGTGGTGTTTAGTTGGTCTCCACAGTTGCTTGACCTTTTTACGTGGAGCGGCAGCTGGACCTTTCGTCCGTGGCTGCGAGACTGAGAGGTAGACCTGTGTTAGTTGTCCGAGTCAGTTTCTGGTGTCGCGAACCAGTTCACGTGGCTCGTGTTGGCTGTCTCTACTTTAGCTTGTACACCTGTACTGGTTTGCCGTTTAATTATTACTGTTGTTTCTCGTAGTCGGCAGACGGTGAGTACTTTTACAGCTTTACTTACCTGCTTAGCTGTTATATAATTGTTGGTGCTGTTTACTATTCGTACTCGTGGTGTTTGTTTCGCTCGGTTTTGGGGGAGTTCCCTACTGAGCCAGTGACTAGAGAGGCTCACCCCTACCCCCACAGTGAGAGCGAGGAGGACGTCTCTCGTCCGACGTCCAGTTCCGGGCCGCGTCGTAGCGGTGCAGGGTCAGCACCTCCAGCAGAGTAGCTCCAGCAGTGTAGTTTTGTAGTTGTTTACTTTCTTCAGTTGTACCTCGGGGTATGCCCCAGGCTCTTGTACTTCTTTTAGTTTTTGTGGAAATTGGCTATGTAAACTTGTGAATATATATGAAATGTGGTGTGTTCCTTTATGTTTACACGGACTGTGGTTTGGTATCCCTTGCGAGGCTTCGGCCCGTTCGCGGGAGGCGGACTCGGATCAAGTACGTTATCGGTTTAACGGGCTTGACCGAGGCGATCCGTCACAGTTGGTATCAGAGCAAGGTCCGTGTTAAATAAGGGAATTAAGGATACATAGCCTTATTTCGGTTTTTTATACACTGCTGGTAGGGACCCTGGTTTTTGATCATTTGTGGTTTTGATTTTTGTCTGGTGTTTTGTGTATGTAGAAATTTCTGAAATGGCTGATAGAGAGATTGGGGTGGTGGAGGAGATGATCCGGAGGAAAGCACCCAGCGTATGATAGAAAGGATTTGGGAGAGCCTCACGGATATTCGGGCAAGAATGGATCAGCAGGCGCCAGTACCACCGGTTGCAGTGCCACCTGGGGATGGAGAGGCTGTACCTGTTGCTCCAGTTCCGCCGAGAGTGGAGGTGCCTTTTGTAGTCATGTGCCACCACCACCATGTTGATAGCAGAAGAACCAGTGTTGCAGGTTGAAAATTTTCTGAGATTGCAGCCACCTACTTATTCAGGAGGGCCGAATCCAGATACAGCTGAGCATTGGGTTCATGAAATTGAGAGAGTTTTTGCGACTATGAGGTGTCCGGCAGCGGATAGAGTGGTATTAGCTGCTTACCAGTTGAGAGGTTTTGCCTTGGAATGGTGGCGATTGAAGATGCAACCACTTTTGCAGGCAGGACGGAAGAAGCTATCACTTGGCCGGAGTTTCTTGATGTATTTAACGATACATTCTTTCCGATCCAAGTGCAGCAAGTAAAAAGAGAGCAATTCCGAACTCTTCAGCAAGGTAACTCTTCAGTCTTAGAGTATCAGATGAGATTTATGGCACTTAGCCGTTATGCGCCATATGTGGTTTCAGATAATAATATGATGGTTGAGTATTTTATCAGAGGTTTGAGAGTGGAATTGCAGGATGCGATAGTACCTCTTATGTGCAAGACAGTGGAAGAAGCAGCGCAGAGGGCAGCTACTTTGGAGAGGTCTATCCGGACTCGTCAGGCAGGTGATCAGGTTCAGGTAGTTTCCGGCTACCGCAGCAGACAGTAGGTGCAAGCAAGGGCAAGGCACCAGCAGACCTTCTTCATCTGGTTTCGGGAAATGGGGCCAGAAGTTAAAGCAAGCATTTAAAGGCAAAGGAAGAGGATGGGGAGGTCGTCAGCAGTTGCAGCAGGCCGTGGTAGGCCTGAGGTGGAGGAGTCGCAGCAGAGTACTGCCAGGCAGCCTATTGTTCCTCCAGGGTATAGATGTTATAATTGCAATCAGCCGGGACATTTGATCCGCAATTGTCCGTATGCAAGAGAGTATGGGTATGGCAGAGGTGTGCAGCAGCAGCAGCCTCAGCAGTTCCAGCAGCCACAGCAGGTCGTGGCAGAGGAGCACCGCAGCAGCGAGGGAGAGGCCGGGTTATGGCTATCACCCGAGCCCAGGCAGAGGCGTCAAATATGATAGAAGGTATTTTACCTCTTTATGAATATTCAGCAAGAGTCTTATTTGATTCGGGTGCCTCTCATTCTTTTATTTCCGAAGAATTTCTGGATTGCATAGCTCATCCTTTAGAAGAGAAGTCTTGTGAGTTAGTGGTGGAGGTTCCTTCAGGTGAGTTCTTACTCACTTCGAGCTATATAGATGAAGCTCCTGTTATGATTGAAGGGAACCAGATGCCGGGTCGGTTGTATGCCCTGCAGTTGTCAGATTATGATATCATTCTGGGTATGGATTGGCTTGAGATGTATGGAGCAATGTTAGATTGCAGAAAGAAAAGGATCAGATTTTGTCATCCTAATGGTGCAGTGTTTGAATATCAAGGTATGCCTTTTTATACCTCCAAGTTTCTAATTTCTGCAATTAAAGCTAGAAAGTTGATAAATGATGGGTGTGTGGCCTATTTAGCCTCAGTAAGTTTGGTAGAGCCAGTCAGCCAATGGAAGCAGTTCCCGTGGTTAGGGAATTTGCTGATGTTTTTCCGGAAGATTTGCCTGGTTTAGCTCCACACAGAGAGGTGGACTTTCTATTGAGTTGCTGCCAGGTACCATGCCGATTTCTAAAGCCCCATATCGGATGGCACCAGCAGAACTTAAAGAATTGAAAAAGCAGTTAGAAGAGTTGTTGCAGAAGGGTTTTATTAGACCGAGTCATTCCCCGTGGGGAGCGCCGTTTTTATTTGTGAAAAGAAAGATGGAAGTTTTCGGATGTGCATTGATTATAGAAAATTGAATGATGTGACCATCAAGAATAAGTACCCGTTGCCGAGGATAGATGATTTATTTGATCAGTTGCAATCAGCAAAGGTGTTTTCTAAGATTGATTTGAGGTCCGGGTACCATCAGTTGAGAATCAAAGAGAGGATATAGATAAGACAGCGTTCAGAACCAGATATGGTCACTATGAGTTTGTGGTAATGCCTTTTGGGTTGACTAATGCTCCTGCAGGTTTTATGGATCTGATGAATAGAATTTTTCATCCATATTTAGATCAATTTATTGTGGTCTTTATTGATGATATTCTAATTTATTCAGCATCTGAAGAGGAGCATGCAGCTCATTTGAGGTTTACCTTGCAGTTGTTAAGAGATAACCAGCTGTTTGCTAAATTCAGTAAGTGTGAATTCTGGTTAAAGAAATTCAGTTTTTGGGTCATGTTATTTCAGCCAAGGAGTAGCAGTAGACCCGAGTAAAGTGGAAGCTGTGTCTAGGTGGGAAGTGCCTAAGACAATAACCGAGATTAGAAGTTTTCTGGGGTTGGCAGGTTATTATAGGCGCTTTATTCAAGATTTTTCTAAGATTGCAGCACCTATGACTAGATTGACCAGAAAGGGTGTGCCTTTTGTGTGGTCCGGTGAATGTCAGAGAAGTTTTATGGAATTGAAGAAAAGACTCACATCAGCACCTATATTGACATTGCCGGCAGGGAGTGGTGGTTTTGTGTGTATACTGATGCTTCAAGAAGAGTCTTGGTGCAGTGCTTATGCAGCATGGTAAAGTGATAGCCTATGCATCCAGGCAATTGAAGCCAGCAGAGGAAAATTACCCCACTCATGATTTAGAATTGGCAGCAGTTGTATTTGCTTTAAAATGTGGAGGCATTATCTGTATGGCGAGAGATTTGAATTTTTTACAGATCATAAAAGCTTGAAGTATATCTTCTCGCAGAAAGATTTGAATCTTCGCCAGCGCAGATGGGTTGAATATTTGAAGGATTATGATTTCAGTTTGGCTTACCATCCGGGTAAGGCCAATGTTGTAGCTGATGCCTTGAGCAGAAAGGCATATATGAATTTGATGATGATTAAAGAATGGAAGTTGTATGAAGAAGTAGCGGAGAATTCCTTGTATGTGCCCAGCAGTCAGCGACGGGCAATTTTAGCTGCTAGTGCAGTAGAGCCGTCTTTATATTGGCAGATCATTGAAGCTCAGAGAGCAGATGCAGGTTTACCTGAAATTGTAAAATGGAAGGAGTTTCTATTGATGATATTGTGTGGTCAGGCTTAGGGGCAGGTTGTTTGTTCCTGCAGAGAGAGAGGTGAAGCAGCGAGTTCTGGAAGAGGCTCATAAATCTAGGTACACTATTCATCCGGGTAGTACTAAAATGTACCATGATTTAAGAAAGCATTTTTGGTGGCCTCATATGAAGAAAGAAATAGCAGAATTTGTGGCAAGATGTGCTATCTGTCAGCAGATTAAAGCAGAGCATCAGAAGCCTGGAGGTCTATTGCAACCGTTGCCTATTCCACAGTGGAAATGGGATGATATCGCAATGGACTTTGTGGCAGGTTTACCAAGGTCGAGTTCAGGGCATAATGGAATATGGTGTTTGTTGACAGATTGACTAAGGTGTGCAGATTAGTGGCAGTGAGTATGTCTTGGACAGTGGACAGGTTGGCAAATATTTATGTTGAAAGAATTGTTCCACTGCATGGTATTCCAAAGACTATTGTATCTGATAGAGATCCAAGATTTACTTCTGGTTTTTGGAGAAGTCTGCAGAAAGTAATTGGTTCTGAATTGAGATATAGCTCCGCTTATCATCCCCAGACAGATGGTCAGACAGAGAGGACTATTCAGACAATTGAAGATATGTTGCGGCTTGTTGTTTAGTTTGGGGAGGTAGTTGGGAGCATCATTTGGGAATGGTTGAGTTTGCCTACAATAATAGTTATCATACCAGTCTTGGGATGGCACCGTATGAAGCTTTATATGGAAGGCCATGTAGAACCCCATTGAATTGGCATGAAGTGGGAGAAAGGCAATTAGTGGGTCCTGAATTGATTCAGCAAACCACTGAAGTAGTGAAGCTTATTAAAGAAAAATTGCAGGCAGCTCAAAGTAGGCAGAAAAGTTATGCAGATGTGCGGAGGAGACCACTTCAGTTTGAGGTGGGAGATTTTGTTTTTCTGAGAGTTTCCCCGAGTAAAGGTATATGAGATTTGGCAAGTCTGGAAAGTTGAGTCCAAGGGTGGGACCTTTCCAGGTGATTGAAAGAATTGGGGAAGCAGCTTATAGGCTGGATTTGCCAGCTGATTTTGCAGATGTGCATGATATTTTCCATGTCTCTATGTTGAGAAAATGTATTGAAGATCCAGCTCAAATAATTAGATATCAAGGTGGTGACCTGAGGCCGGACATGACTATGCCAGAGTATCCGGTGCAGATCACAGATCGAAAGATAAAGAAGCTGAGGAATAAAGAAATTGAGCTAGTTAAAGTGAGATGGGAAAATAGGTTGGGTGGTGAGGATACTTGGAGTTGCCGCGGAAATGGCTAAAGGGTATCCCTATCTGTTTGAATAAGCTTGTGTATTTTCTTTTTAGATGATAGTACTTGTAAAGGTGTGTATGTATGAGTTGTTTAACTTTGAATTGTGTTATGAATTTCGAGGTCGAAATTTTCTTTTTAGATGATAGTAATGTAACGTCGCGTGCTTTTCGGATCCATGCGGATCGTGTGTGTTGTGGTTGTGGCGGCCGTTGTGAGGCCAGTGTGAGTCGGTTGTGTGAATGCATGGTGGATGTGTGGTTTGTCCAGGTGCAGCGCAGGGTTGGTCCTGAAAGAATAGAATGGGACCTGCTGCTGTCCTGTTGGATTGGCGGCCAGGTGGGCCGTTGACCTGTGGCGTCCAGCTTAGTGGACGTTTACTGCATGAACTTGGCGGCAGTAGATGTGGACGCAGAGGGTGGCGGTTGCTGTTGGCGGCATGGGGGTTGACGCCAACCTGAGAATGGTGCAGGTTATAGGCTCACCCGAGGGCAGTTCTCTCAGCTCTCACTCATTCCCTCTTGCCCCAGCTTGCTGCCCCCGAGTCTTTGAAGCTTCCAACAGGTACCGAGGAGTAGTTGGACGATCGTAGAACGCGCGGCATCGCTGAATACGCGAGGAAACGTCGCGGCGTGGTGCAATTCGCGTGGGAGCTCGCGGAGGGCTCGGCGTGAACCGGGGGATTGCAGGAGATTCTAACGCGTTCTGAGGTAGGGGACGAACCCTGGTAGCTTCGTAGAAACATTAAAACATCATAATACTTGAACCAGCATGATAATGCCTGTTTGGATAGTTTTGCACCATGCGGGATAAAGGGTGGTTTGAGTTATTTAATGTTCAAAGCATGTTTTAGTGGGTTGTATTGGGTTCTAGCATGCTAAAGGAATTGCATTTGCATGTTTTTCAGTAGTTAGAACAGTTAGAAAGCCGCAGAGCCGGATTAGGGTTTCTGCAGGGTTTATGGCCGAAGAACTTGGCGTCAAGATCGCTGTCGCCAAGATCCTCAGCCAGGAGGTTAACGGCCAGGACCCTTGCCGTTGACTCCCTGTAAGCGGCAGTCGATGTGGCCGCCTACTTCTATTTGAGCAGAAATGACTAAGTACAATAATTATCGATAATGCATGTGTGTTGACGCATGAGGTGCACTGAGTGCACTTGGTTTACGTGTTTAGCATACAAGGTATGTGTTAGTTGTTTACTTCGGTGACTGCGCGTTGTGTACGCGAGTCAGTTGGTTCACGTGTAGTGGACCAGTGGTTACTTGTGGTTTACGTGAGGTTTCACGTGGTTTGTGTGACGTGCACGTGGTTCTGTGTACGTGGCGAGTAGTACGACGCCTACCGTGGTTACCTCTCCAGTTGGGTGCCCCAGGTTCTTTGTGAGCCAGGCTGTTAGCTCGGGGCTTTGTCCCGGTACTTGTGCTGTACCGTCGAGGTCTGTGTCGTCTGACCTGGACACCCTCACTCTTGTGTTAGAGTTGTACGTCCGGCTGAGGGAAAGACGACAGTGGGACAGTGACACTTGAGTTTGTTTTTAGTCACTTGTAGCGCGCTCGTAGTTGGGGGTACGGACACCAGTAGACGTACTGGACCCCAGCTAGTCCTTTTCCAGTGCCTCACTCTAGCGAGCCCAGGCCAGGGTCTCTGGAGGTGCCAGGCATGGGCCTGTGACCGTGTGGTCTGCAGGTGGTGGTGTTTAGTTGGTCTCCACAGTTGCTTGACCTTTTTACGTGGAGCGGCAGCTGGACCTTTCGTCCGTGGCTGCGAGACTGAGAGGTAGACCTGTGTTAGTTGTCCGAGTCAGTTTCTGGTGTCGCGAACCAGTTCACGTGGCTCGTGTTGGCTGTCTCTACTTTAGCTTGTACACCTGTACTGGTTTGCCGTTTAATTATTACTGTTGTTTCTCGTAGTCGGCAGACGGTGAGTACTTTTACAGCTTTACTTACCTGCTTAGCTGTTATATTAATTGTTGGTGCTGTTTACTATTCGTACTCGTGGTTTGTTTCGCTCGGTTTTGGGGGAGTTCCCTACTGAGCCAGTGACTAGAGAGGCTCACCCCTACCCCCACAGGTGAGAGCGAGGAGGACGTCTCTCGTCCGACGTCCAGTTCCGGGCCGCGTCGTAGCGGTGCAGGGTCAGCACCTCCAGCAGAGTAGCTCCAGCAGTGTAGTTTTGTAGTTGTTTACTTTCTTCAGTTGTACCTCGGGGTATGCCCCAGGCTCTTGTACTTCTTTTAGTTTTTGTGGAAATTTTCTATGTAAACTTGTGAAATATATATGAAATGTGGTGTGTTCCTTTATGTTTACACGGACTGTGGTTTGGTATCCCTTGCGAGGCTTCGGCCCGTTCGCGGGAGGCGGACTCGGATCAAGTACGTTATCGGTTTAACGGGCTTGGACCGAGGCGATCCGTCACATTACCCAACTAGCACCACTCGACATCTAGACCCACGCCGAGATGGTAATGAAAGCCAGCTGCTAGAAGATGCTATGGACTTCACCGACAGTATCAAAGGGAAGTTCATAAAGAAGGAAATGACTTCTGGACCATCATCTGCCAAGCCGACCAATGGCAAGAAAAATTCCCTTCAACATCACGGAGGGGTCCAGCCAAGAAAGAAAACCTAAGGTTTTGTACCCAACACTTCAGCCAAAAGCAACTGCAAGCATGTGACAAGCCAGGTCCATTGTGAGAATCTGGAGGAAGTCGGTGCATGATACCTGTGGAAGTCGTAAGCACGATCCCCGAGTGCCTGCTACTGAAAGAACATGAGAGGCGCTCTAATGCGCCTAAGAAACAGGAAGTGCAATCCTTGCATGAATGAGGAACTCGCTAAGGACGGTGGCAAGGTAGAAGGTACTCTACAAGTTTTCTCCTTATCAGTATTTGTCTTATTTGATACGGGAGCAACTCATTCATTTATATCTCAACACTTTGCTGATACCCTAACTACAAAACCTATATCCATGGTTTGTGAGTTCTCTGTCACAACGCCACTAGGAGAGAAGGAGAAACTGAACAAATACTTTCCCTCTACCGATGTAATGATCGGAGACCATAAACTAAAAGCCGACCTGGTGTGTATGTCCATGGAAGGCTATGATGTAATTTTGGGAGCCGACTGGTGTCCACTTATGGGACAAGTGTCGACTCTAAGAAAGGGAAGGTTACCTTTAGTGACTTTCCTAAATTGGTATTCACTGGGATCGACAAGAGACGGATGTCTCTAGTCTATGCCACAAAACGCCCACAACGTGATAAGGAAAGTTTGCATTGTTTTCCTTGCAGCCGTAGTAATTGAAAAGAAGGGTTCTAAGATACAAGACATCCACATAGTCCAGGATTTCCTCGATGTGTTTCCTGAAGATCTGCCAGGGATTCCCCGAACGAGATGTCAACTTCGCCATGAATTGATCCCAGGAGCCGCCCGGTATCGCGTCAACCATACTGGATGACACCTGCCGAGCTCAAGGAACTAAAGGTGCAACTGATGGAGCTATTAGAAAAGGGTTCATCAGACCAAGTACATCCCTATGGAGAACACCTGTGCTATTCGTCAAGAAGAAAGATGGATCTATGAGGCTATACATCGACTGTCGTCAACTCAATTAGCTGACCATCAAGAACAAATACCCATTGTCCAGGGTCCATGAACTATTCGACCAAATATCAGGAGCTCAATATTTCTCCAAGATCGATCTTCAATCTGGATACCATCAAATGAGGATCAAGGAGGACGATATCTTCAAAACAGCTTTCAAGAGCAGGTATGAACACTACGAATTTGTCGTTATGTCTTTTGATCTAACCAATGCTCCTGCAGCCTTTATGAACTCATGAACAGCATATATCGGCCATACCTTGGCAAGTTCGTGGTCGTCTTCATCGACGACATCCTCATTTATTCAACGACCAAGGAGGAGTACAAAGAACACCTGAAGATTACATTGCAAGTCTTACAAGACAACAAACTATACGCAAAGCTTAGCAAGTGTGAATTCTGGCTCGAAGAAGTGTCCTTCTTGGGCCATGTCAACTCAAAGGATGGCATCTCAGTTGATCCCTCCAAAGTCGAAGCTGTACTTAATTGGGAGAGACCAACCAACGTCACCGAGATAAGAAGCTTCTTAGGACTGGCTGGCTACTACAGGCAGTTCATTAAGGACTTCACAAAGATCTCCGTTCCTCTCCACGACTAACACAAAAGGAGAATCCATACTCCTGGAGTAGAGAGTGTGAGAAAAGCTTCCAAACTCTTAAAGATTGTCTTACCTCAGCACCTATTCTCGCTCTGCCAATAGAGGGAGAAGGTTTCTCTGTCAACACTGATGCCTCAGGGATTGGGCTAGGTTGTGTATTGATGGAGAAGGAGAAAGTCATCGCCTACTCTTCCCAACAACTGAAGACTCATGAAGTCAACTACCCTGTGCATGATCTTGAGTTGGCTGCCGTGGTCTTCGCCTTGAAGATTGGAGACATTACTTGTATGGTGAGAAATTCACTGTCTACTCAGACCATAAAAGCCTGAAGTACTTATTCTCCCAAAAGGAACTAAACATGAGACAGAGAAGATGGCTAGAATATCTAAAAGATTTCGACTTCAACATCCAAAACTATCCAGGCAAGGGAAACGCCTTGGCTGATGCTCTTAGTAGAAAGCCGATGGCATCTGTTTCAAGTATAGTCCTTGGCGAGATGCAACTACTAAAACAATTCGCAAGGTTAGACCTAAATATTGAACATAGGGATGATCGAGTCTTCATTGTCAATATCAAGATTCAATCCGACTCGCTGGAAGAGATAAGAACCCAACAAGATAATGATCCATTCTTAGTTCGCATCAAGGAACCTTACTGAAAGACAAGACTTTGCTATGATTGAGGATGGAAGACTGGTGTTCCAAGGGAGGACATGCGTCCCCGATAATGAAGAACTGAAGAGGAAGCTAATGGATGAAGCTCACAAGAAAAAGTACACTACTCATCCAGGAGGTACCAAAATGTATCAAGACATGAAAAGAACATTTTGGTGGCCGAACATGAAAAGAGAGGTAGCTGAACATGCCGCACACTGCCTTACTTTCCAACAAGTAAAAGCGGAATACTTGCGCCCTACTGGTGTACTCAGACCGCTAGATATTTCGGAATGGAAATGGGAAAGCATTGGCATGGACTTCATCATGGGTTTACCCAAGACTCGTGGTGGACTCGACGCCATATGGGTCATTGTTGACCGACTAACCAAATCCGCCCACTTCCTAGCCATAAAGAATAAGTGGTCGGTAGAAGTACTAGCTGCCTTATATGTTAAGGAGATTGTAACACTACATGGCGTTCCATCATCTATTGTCTCGAATTGAGATCCGAGGTTTACATCTCACTTCTGGAAAGGCCTAGAGATGCACTTGGTACTAAGCTCAATTTTAGTACCGCCTTTCATCCACAAACTGATGGGCAAACTGAAAGAACCAACCAAATAGTGGAAGACATGTTGAGAGCTTGCACTGTAGACTTCTAAGGATATTGGAACGAGCACCTATCCCTTATTGAGTTCGCCTATAACAACAGTTATCAGGCGAGTATTAAGATGGCACCATTCGAAGCACTCTACGGAAGAAATTGTAGATCTCCTGCATGCTGGAATGAGGTGGAGAACAGCAATGGCTAGGCCGGATATGGTACAACGAACAATAAAGGACATTCAGGTGATTAGAGACCAGCTTAAGACCGCTCAGTCTAGACAAAAGAGCTATGCCAACAAAAGAAGGCGAGACTTAGAATTTCAAGTCGGTGATCATGTGTTTTTAAAGGTGTCAACTACTCGTGGCATCCAAAGATTTGGTGTGAAAGGAAAGCTCAGTCCTAGATTTATCGGTCCTTTTGAAGTACTCAAAAGGATTGGTGAGGTTGCATACCTGGGGTTGAGTGTATATTCATCATTTCCCTCCTATTTTGATGATGACAAGAAGTGATTTTAAAGCAATTTAAATGAAACATGTCAAAAACATCATACCTGAAGTCAATGTTCAAAAAGCATGTTTCAAATCACACTTTCATTTATGTTTATGATCATTTAACTAATGATATATGTGTTTAATTTTCAGGTACAAACACTTTTTGCAAAAGAAGTGTCGACACACCCCTCAATGGTGTCGACACAACACCTCAGTCTCAAAGGCAAAAAGCTAAAGAATTGCCTAGACTGTGTCCAACTAGTCCAGAAGCAGGTCGACACGAGTTGCAGATTCCAGGATTTACACTACTCAGGTCGACGCACTCTCAAGGCAAGTCGACACTGGATCCTGCTCCCAGAACAACTATTTTCAGAACCAGGATAGCAGGTCGACACAATACCAAAGCAGGTCGACACTGGATTAGTTCCCAGAACAGCCTGTTTCAAGATTTGAGCAGTGTGTCGACACCACCACCAGGGCAGGTCGACACACTACGGAAAGATTCCATCCTAAGATGGATGTTCGCCACGTGTCAGCCTAGGGCGATGGGGTATCAACCTAGAATCATGTGCCCTTGTACCCAAAGGGTATCTTTGGAATCTTTTAGGTATAAAAGGTCCCTAATCGGCCCCCCATCACATAAGAGAGACCCAACCAACTCTTAGAGCCTCCTGAATGTTTGCTGGCGGCTACAAGAGGTCGTCTCCCTCCTCTGCTCTCCATGTGCTTCCAGAAGACCAATTCTCACCAATTCAAGTGTGAGAATTGGAGTGTGATCCCTGCAGAAACCTCTGAAGCATCCGAAGGAAGCAGATCCAGTAGAAGCCTTCGTTGGATAAGAACTCAAGGAAGATCCAACAATTCCAAAGTGCAGAGCATCGGTTTTGGACTTCAAGATTGCAAGCCTCTTCCCAATCCAAGCTTCTACAAGGGAGTACACTTGAAGAACGAAGTTATTTAATACAATTCATTGTACTTCTGTTCTTTTGAGATATCTTTTGAGATTATGCAAGTGCTTCTGCATAGCTCTCATTAGTGCTCTCATTTTCGACTAGATCTATTGCTAGAAGGTCTATGTCTTGAGTTGGTGTCTAGCAAGTCTTATGTGAGCATTGTGCTCAAGTTGTGTGAGCATTGTGCTCAGGTTGTTGTGAGCCGTTGTGCTCAGTTTGAGTTGTCTAACTCAAGGTTGTGTTGAGCAGTCTTGCTCAGTTGTTCTAGAGTAGTCTTACTCTAGAAGTTGTGTGAGTTGTAAGCTCTCAAGTGTTGGAGTTGTCAGGCTCCAGTGGGTGTGTTACCCAGTTGTTTTAGTGAGTCCTCACGGGGTGTGAGGGGTGGATGTAGGAATCACTTGGGTGATTTCCGAACAACCTAAAAATCCTTGTGCATTTGTCTAATTGTGGTTTGATCATTTCATCCGTTAGATGCTTGCATAGGATCGGTTAATATTCACTTAATCAACTTGTTCCACATCTATTTTACCAACTCACTCAAATCTCATTAGATCTGTGGTTTTTCTCTGATAAAATTGCCTCTGATTCAAAAGTGTTTTTAAATTGTATAAGCTTCCGCAAAAAGTGGCTTAGATCTATTCATCCCCCCGTTCTAGATCTTTCCACACCTTCACTTCGATCCTTCAATTGGTATCAGAGCGGGTTTACTTTGATCTGATTTGATCTGAGCAGTTTTTGTTTCTGAGTATTGTGTGTTTGAGTGTTTGCCTGTTTGTTTGCTAAGCATTTTCTTTCTGCTTTAGATTCATGGATTCCAAAGGTTTCATAGCTGAGGGTCATTCCATAAATAGGCCACCATTCTTTAATGGGACGGACTATTCTTACTGGAAAAACAGAATGCAAGTATTTTTGAGGGCCCAGAACTATGAGATCTGGAAAGTAGTGGAAGTGGGTCCCTATGACAACCAGGGAGAAGAAGACACCTGGAATAGGGAACAAATAAGGAAAGCTACATTGAATTATAGTGCCATGAACATGATTCAATGTGCTGTCCATCCCAAGGAGTATTCGAGAATCTCAATGTGCAAATTTGCAAAAGAGATGTGGGATAAACTCGAATTACTCTATGAGGGAACATCACAAGTAAAGGAGACTAAGGCAAATATTCTAGTTTCAGAATATGAACTTTTTATGATGAAGTCTAACGAAAATATTTCTGAAATGTTTGCCAGGTTCATGCTGATTGTGAATGGATTAAAGGCCTTGGGTAAGGATATACAGATGCAGACTTGGTAAGAAAATCTTACGTTCACTTTCTTCAATTTGGCATACAAAGGCCACTGTCATTGAAGATTCAAAAGATCTGTCCAAAATCTCTTTGGATGAATTGATTGGATCCTTAATGACATATGAAATCAACTTAAAAAGAAATGAAGAACACTTAATTAAGACCAAGCCTATGGCACTTAAGGCCTCTTCAAGCAATAAAGATAAAAGTCGGGAAAAGACAAGTTCTGAGGAGTCTGAGTCAAATGAGGATGAAATTGCCCTCATGACCAGGCAATTCAGAAAATTCTTGAAATATAGAAAAGGAAAAATGTCTGGGAAAAAGAAGCTTTTCTCAGGTAAGAAAAACACTTCCTCTTCTAATTTCAACAAGAATCACAAATCTGACGAAAATATTGTCTGTTACAGGTGCAACAAACCAGGACACATGAAGGGAGAGTGTCCTGAGAACAAGAAGGAAAAGCACAAGAAGTTCCAGAAATTTAAGAAGCCAAAGGCCATGGTAGCCACTTGGTCTGATGAAGACTCAAGTGAGGAAGAAGAAGAGAAGAAATCCTCAAGCTCTGAAAGTGAGGAGGTTTGCTTCATGGCCAACAATTCTGAAGAAAAGGTAAATACTTCTTTTGAAGACTTTACTGTTGAAGATTGGCAGGATGTGCATGCAGAATTAGTTGAAAAATATTCTGAATTGAGAAAAGAAAACAAACACATCAAAAAGAAAATTGAAAATCTTTATAATAACCAATCATCAAACACAGAACTTGTGAACTAGAAAATGAGATAACAGAATTGCATGAAGACAAGAAAATCTCCTGAACCTTATTGATGAACTAAAACTTGCCTCTCAAAAGGCCTCCAAGAATTCAAAAACTTAACTGAAAAGCTGGAAATTGAAAAACAATAAAAACATTAGAAGATTGAAGAAATTGAAACTCTTAAAAACCAGCTAAAAGAAAGGGATGAAGTTATCCAAACCTTCACAAAAGGTAAAGATAACTTAGAGGCACTGCTAGGAACCACCATGACAACCACCTCTCATGGATTACGATTCAACAAAAAGAAACCCATGAAAGACAAATCTGGTGAGAAAAAAGGGCAAAGCACCACTAATTAAATTTGTCAAGGGTCCTAATCTTGAGAACACAGAAATTCAACAAACAGCAAACAAAACCTTAAACAAAACAAAAACAAAGCAAAAACTCAAAAACAAAAGAAGACAATCTGGTCGACACAGTCCCCTGATAGGTCGACACCAGTCCACAAGAACAAGGCTTCTGTGGCTGCTATGTCGACACCAGTATAGGAGAGGTCGACCTGCTGAACATCAAAAGCTGCAAACAACTCAACCAAAAATTCAAATAAAAATTTGAAAAATAAGAAAAAGTCAAAAGAAATAATTCATGAAAAACCTTGGACCTCCAAGACAACATTTCAAGATGATTGCACCAATCCTTGGAGCCAATGGTATGAAAACCAATGTTGGTATCATCCTCTATTCCTTTATCCAAATTCTTGATGTACAACAAAAAATCCCTGGATTTCACCTCCTCATCTGAACTCCAATTTTCAAATGAAAAACTCCCCTCCTACCAAAAACAAAATCTTGGTGCTTCATTCCTTAAAGAATGAACAAACAGAAAAAGGATGAAAACACCAATGTATCAAAACAAAAATCAAAACAGGTCAAATTTGGGTGAGAAAGATTTAATGACAATATTCAAACATTCTGATGGTCCCAACTCTGTTTGAGTACCAAAATCTTCTCTCCACTGATCTTTTTGCAGGAAGGTCGTGCACCCAACACCAATGTATGGTTTCTTGACAGTGGTGTTCACGACACATGACGGGAGACAGAGCCAAATTCTCATTCCTGCTTGAAAAGGAGGGAGGCTCAGTTACATTTGGAGGTAAAAATAAAGGAAAGATCATTGGATCTGGAAAGGGAAAGACAAGACAATGAAGAGGATGACCTCATTGTGGATTCTTCACCAACTGTTGAGGAGCTTGTCAACAATGAAGAGAACCTGAACAACAACTCACCATCTTCAAGTGGGACAGGTAACATTGCTCCAGAAGTGGGTACTTCTCAACAGGTAATTTCCGAACCACGATATCTGAGAGATCACCCATTAGACAGTGTAGTTGGCAATCTGAATGATAGAGTAAGGACCAGATCATCCTTCTTGCAAAATATTGAAGAAGACCACTAGCTCTAATTTCCCAAATTGAACCCAAGTCAATTGATGAAGCCTTATCCATTTCTGATTGGATTAATGCCATGCATGATGAGCTTCATCAATTGAAAGAAATCAAGTATGGGAATTAGTACCTAGACCTAGTGACCAAGCAGTGATTGGTACTAGATGGGTTTCAGAAATAAGTTAAATGAAACTGGTCAAGTAATAAGAAACAAAGCTAGGCTAGTTGCAAAGGGGTATAACCAAGAATTTGGAATTGACTTTGAAGAATCATATGCCCCTATAGCTAGACTAGAAGCTGTCAGAATTTTCCTTACTTTTACATCCTCCATGAAATTCAAAGTGTATCAAATGGATGTCAAAAGTGCATTCCTAAATGGATATATAAAGGAAAATGTTTTTGTTGAACAACCTCCTGGATATGAAAATGAAAAATATCCTAACATGTTTTCAAGCTTAATAAGGCTCTCTATGGTCTTAAGCAAGCTCCAAGAGCTTGGTATGACCGGTTGAGTTCCTTTTTACTTGAAAAAGGATATTCTAGAGGTAATGTTGATCAAACATTGTTCACAAAAATAGTTAAAAATCAAATAATTTTAGTCCAAATTTATGTTGATGACATATATTTGGATCAACCAATAAAGGCCTTTGCACTGAATTTTCAAATCAAATGAAGAATGAATTTGAAATGAGTTAATGGGAGATTTAACATTCTTTTTGGGATTGCAGGTTAACCAAACACATGAAGGAATCTTCATCAGTCAAACCAAATATGTCAAGGAGCTATTAAAGAGGTTTGACTTTCAGAACCTCAAGCACTCAAGCACACCAATTGCAATTAATGCTAAACTAGAAGAAGATCCATCTGGTAAGTCAGTAGATCCAAAGACCTACAGAGGTATGATTGGCTCTCTGCTCTATCTTACAACTTCTAGACCTGATATTCAGTTTTGTGTGTGTTTATGTACTAGATTCCAATCTAATCCTAAAGAAAGTCACATGCTTGCTGTTAAACGAATCTTCAAATATCTCGTTGGAACATGTGACTTAGGCATTTGGTATCCTGCTGGTTGCAAGTTAGATCTGTTTGCCTATTGTGATGCTGATTATGCTGGGTGTAAATTAGATAGAAAAAGCACAAGTGGCTTGTGTCTATTTCTAGGTGGGTGCCTTATCTCTTGGGCTTCTAAGAAGCAACATTCAGTTGCTCTGTCAACTGTAGAAGCTGAATATGTTGCAGCAGGTAGATGTGGAACTCAGATTCTCTGGGTGAAACATCAACTTCTTGATTACAACCAAGATTTAAGGTGTGTACCCATCCTATGTGATAACAATGTGCCATAAATTTGTCTAAAAACCCATTCAGCACTCCAGAACAAAACACATTGAAATTAGGCATCATTTCTGGAGAGATGAGGTTGCCAAGAAATCCTTTGAACTCCACTTCATTGAAACTGAAAAACAAATTGGAGACATATTCACTAAACCCCTTCCTGAAAACAGATTTTCATCTTTAAGGAGAGAACTTGGTCTTTGTAAATGTCCACCTTCATGATCTCTCTCAAGGTTTGGGTTGAGTGTAATGCATTGTCTAAGGGGAGTTCTTTGCATCTCATAATTCTTTGCTTCCTTGAGTTACATTGTTCATATCTCTCTCAATTCAATTCTATTCCCTTTTACAATAAATTCTCCAACTCTTATTGTGTTGAAATTTCTTGGTATATCAAATGGTGATTTGGAGAAGGACAAGTTATGCTTGTCTGGACACTTTCACTATGCGAGAGTATATGTCTCCGCCAAGTACTAAGAAATTGATATGCAATTGTTGAGGGGGAGCTTCTATTGTTCAAAGAGGATACTTTTTCTGATTTCAAAATCTTGCTTATTTTCACTTCCATTTCTTTTTGATAATGAATTCTTCAACTCTTATTGTATTGAAATTCTGGTATATCAAATAGTGTTTGGAGAAGGACAAGTTAAGCTTGTCTGGAAAACTTTCATTGTGCGTGAGTATATGACTCCGCCAAGTACCAAGAAATGGATATGTAATTGTTGAGGGGGAGTCTTTGTTGTCCAAGAAGAAAACTTTTCTGATTTCAAAATTTACATATCTTTATTTTGATGAAAAGTGATTGAAATCATCATCTCAGGGGGAGCTAGAAAATTCACAAGTCATGACTTTGCAAAATTCAAAATTTTTCTTGAATCTCATCAATTCCTTGCATGATGTCATCATTTCGAAGTCTAGAGTCTCAAAATGAACCATTGAGTGATCTATTATATTTTTTTACTAATCAACTTTCAACTATATCTCTCAACCCACAGAAATTCAGATCTCTTCCTAGACTAAACATCAACTTGTGTCTTGAATTTAAAACATTTCCTGTTTGCAACTGATGATGGATGTATTTGATTTCTATCTCACAAACTCTCCAAAATTTTAAAATCCAACAGAGCAATGGCACTTCTGCTGAGAAACTGCACACCTTCACAATGAATGAAGTGCCATGTATGTCATGAGGCACTATTGCTAACTCTGTTCAAAGGGGGATCAAAATAAAAATAAATTCAAAACAAAAGCAAAATGTGCTATGTTTTTGATGATGACTGAGTAACTAGAAATATTGGCGTCTACAAAACGTATATTTTCATGTCAAAAGGCCATCATTTACCCCTTTGAGACTTGACAATGACTAAATCTTAAGTATCAAGGACTATGGTGTGTAAAAAGCACTAGTACCTGAGTGAAAGAGATTTATATCATTTGATAGTTGTTAAAAGAACAAAATGTGAACATTATTGGAGATGTGTCTAGAAAGAATCATCTTCATTCCTCATCCAGTTGTTCTTTGAGATTGTGTTTTTTTTCAACACAATTGTATTTAGTCTAGATGACATCTTTAATTCTTTAAAGTTGAGAAATATGGTAGTTTATAGTTGATTGTTAGATATATTATATCCTCAATTTCTCATTTTGTTGATTCAAGTCTTGGAATGCTAATATCCTGTTGAAAATTGTTTGAAAACTTGAATTGTGATGAATTTTTGCAAAATATAACAAATGAATTTTTAAGCCTCTTAAAAATCCTTGAATGACAATTCCCCTCATTGCTTATCATTCTAAAGATGTCCCTAAATTTCTCAAATTTTTCCTCTCACAAAATTCAAACTTTCTTCAAAGGTCAGGTCGACACCATTCTATCTCGTGTCGACACACTTCCTAGGTCAGGTCGACACACCTTCATCCTGTGTCGACACTAACCCCTTGCCTGATTGTTTTCAAACCGTTCGGGTTCATGATAAGCCCTTTTATTCCTGCGGGGCAGTGCACCACTGCACCCCTTTTAGGCATCAGGTCGACCCCGACGGCCACATTCTCATCATTTCCGGCAAGAAATCTTCACCATTTCTCTCTAAATCTCATCCTTCATTCCATCACCTCTCCACTCTTCATCCTCTACGAATTCCACTCCTTCCTTGCACCATGGTCAGGAAGTTGGGTCCCCGCCGTGGCGCAAGGTCCAGGGCCCTTCAAGGCCGATTCCGGCAGACATTGCGTTGCCCAATCCGAAAGAAGATCTAAAAGAAGGAATGATCCTGCCGAGCAACTAGGATCCTCTTCAGCACCTCAAAGAGCAGCCAAAAGGGGTAGACCATCTTCTTCAGGCAGAGGTAGGGTTTCTAGAACAGAGAATTCGGGCTCTCCTTCTGGAGACTCTTCAGAGTCATCATCTTCATCTTCGTCTGAGTCCTCCAAGCCTCAAGACACCTCTAGTGAAGCCAAGCTCATTCTAAAGCCCCGGATAGTGGACTTATCAGATGTTCAGCTAGCAGACATTTCCAGAAATTCAGACCTATTTTTCCTTTCAGTCTTGCTTACCATTCATTTCTGAGTTTCAAATCTCTTATCCAAGACTTGTTAGGGAATTCTACAAGAACCTGACATGTACAGATGAAGGGTATGAATCAAAGGTTAAGGGAATAGCAATTGATATGCCAACTGATATAGCTGCCTCTATTTTCAAAGTACCAGATGAAGGGGCAGATTATCATCAATTTGAATTTGATCTTCATGAAGCCTATTCCATCATGACAGGCCTACCTTCTGATGCATCTGATCCCAAACAAACCCATGTTACAAGATTCAACACAAATTCCTTTCCCCTGTGTTGAGAGTCCTCCACCACATATTGACCACCATTATCACTCCTCAAGGTGGTGGAAGGGACAGGTTGACAGATATTCAGAGGTTGTTCTGTATTGCATGGTCAAAGATATCAAAATCAATCTTCATGTCATTATGTATCAAATCATATCTGAAACAACAAGGAAGGACCTCAAAAGATCTCTACCATATGCTGCACATCTGACCTCAGTCTTCCAGCATTTTGGTGTGCCCTTGGAGAATGAAAAATCCCAATCTATTCCTAAGCCCAACATCTACACCTTAAAAATATTCAAAATTTATGGGATTTAGACTGGAGGGAAATCAAGTTAGGAGAGGGCCAGTTGTGGTTGAGGCCCCCCAAGCTCAGGAGGAACAGCCTCATGATCAAGGGGAACAGCCCAATCTCAGGAGGAACAGCCTCAAGATCAAGGGGACCAGCCCCAAGCTCAAGAGGAACAGCCTCCAGCTGAAGGGGACCAGCCCCAAAGTCAAGAGGATCAGCCTCCTTTGAATGAGGAACAACCTCAAATTTCAACTGAAGGTGACATTCCTTTTCATGCCCCACTCTCACCTCAGTTTTCTCATTTCTCTCCACAACCCAATTTTCAAGCATCCACATCTTCTGGTGGGCCTCCTGTTCCACCAGAATTGATCTCCTTCCTGAATGATAAGTTCGAAACCTTGAACTCCTCCATCCAAACAATGTCAGAAACATTGAGTTAAGATTCAAAGATTGGAGAACACTGTATCTGCCAAATTCATAGAACAAAAAGCTGCCTCAGACTATGCAGCTCAAAGATTCAACAGACTGATTGTTACATGGCAGATGCCTCATTACAGCTGAAGGAGCACCAGCAAAAATTAGAGACAGTTCTTAAGGAAATTTTGGCAAAATCCCAAGCTGATGTCTTCAACACCAAACAGACATTACATGAGATCACCAGCACAAGACTGTCCTTTGCTCATTTTGTGGATGATTTGGAAAGCATGAGGAACTTCAATGAGCACATTGATACACAGATATCTGATTTGACAAAGGAATTCAAGATAATGCAAAGACCTGGTTGGTCAGCTGGATCATCTCATCTTCACAACCCATTGCAGCTGATCTAGCAAGAATTCAAGCTACCTTGATAGAGAATTCAGATAGAGTGGAACACTTCTTGCACACCAAACTCACAACCATTCAAGATCAAATCAAGTCCAGCTTGACTTTATGGAGAAGAATGTCTGACATTGAGACCATCTTACTTCCCTTCCTCCTCCTCCTCCATCTCTACTAATGTAATTTTCTTTTGATGATGTCAAAGGGGGAGAAGAAAGAAAGAAAGAGAAATGTTAATGTTCTTGTAATCTTTTGGAATGATTGTAATGGTTCTCTGATGAATGAAATGAAATGCTTTTCTGCTTAGCTTGAATGAAATCTTCAATTGTGACTTCAATGTGAATGAAAATCTTTATGTGAATGTGATTGTTTGAATACTTGTCAAGTTGCTTGACTTCTGTGTACAAAAATTCTCATTTCAAGTAACATGTGTTCCACAAATACATCATCAACTGTTACTGAAAAATATCAAAAGGTCTTTGACAAGTTTAAACAAAAAGAAAATAAAAATGTGAATAACAAAAATTGCTTAAAATCACACTTCATCGAAACCACATTGTAATATGGATTTATGTTGCCATCATCAAAAAGGGGGAGATTTTTGGGTTGAGTGTATATTCATATCATTTCCCTCCTATTTTGATGATGACAAGAAGTGATTTTAAAGCAATTTAAATGAAACATGTCAAAAACATCATACCTGAAGTCAATGTTCAAAAAGCATGTTTCAAATCACATTTATCATTTATGTTCATGATAAATCATTTAACTAATGATATATGTGTTTAATTTTCAGGTAAAAACACTTTTTGCAAAAGAAGTGTCGACACACCCCTCAATGGTGTCGACACAACACCTCAGTCTCAAAGGCAAAAAGCTGAAGAATTGCCTAGACTGTGTCGACACTAGTCCAGAAGCAGGTCGACACGAGTTGCAGATTCCAGGATTTACACTACTAGGTCGACGCACTCTCAGGGCAGGTCGACACTGGATCTGCTCCAGAACAGCTGTTTTCAGAACCAGGATAGCAGGTCGACACAATACCAAAGCAGGTCGACACTGGATCAGTTCCCAGAACAGCCTGTTTCAAGATTTGAGCAGTGTGTCGACACCACCACCAGGGCAGGTCGACACACTACGGAAAGATTCCATCCTAAGATGGATGTTTGCCACGTGTCAGCCTAGGGCGATGGGGTATCAACCTAGAATCGTGTGCCCTTGTACCCAAAGGGTATCTTTGGAATCTTTTGGGTATAAAAGGTCCCTAATCGCCCCCCCATCACATAGAGAGACCCAACCAACTCTTAGAGCCTCTGAAAGTTTCCTGGCGGCTACAAGAGGTCGTCTCCTCCTCTGCTCTCCGTGTGCTTCCAGAAGACCAATTCTCACCAATTCAAGTGTGAGAATTGGAGTGTGATCCCTGCAGAAACCTCTGAAGCATCCCAAGGAAGCAGATCCAGTAGAAGCCTTCGTTGGAGAAGAACTCAAGGAAGATCCAACAATTCCAAAGTGCAGAGCATCGGTTTTGGACTTCAAGATTGCAAGCCTCTTCCCAATCCAAGCTTCTACAAGGGAGTACACTTGAAGAACGAAGTTATTTAATACAATTCATTGTACTTCTGTTCTTCTGAGATATCTTTTGAGATTATGCAAGTGCTTCTGCATAGCTCTCATTAGTGCTCTCATTTTCGACTAGATCTGTTGCTAGAAGGTCTATGTCTTGAGTTGGTGTCTAGCAAGTCTTATGTGAGCATTGTGCTCAAGTTGTGTGAGCATTGTGCTCAGGTTGTTGTGAGCCGTTGTGCTCAGTTTGAGTTGTCTAACTCAAGGTTGTGTTTGAGCAGTCTTGCTCAAGTGTTCTAGAGTAGTCTTACTCTAGAGGTTGTGTGAGTTGTAAGCTCTCAAGTGTTGGAGTTGTTAGGCTCCAGTGGGTGTGTTACCCAGGGTTTTAGTGAATCCTCACGGGGGTGTGAGGGGTGGATGTAGGAATCACTTGGGTGATTCCGAACCACCTAAAATCCTTGTGCATTTGTCTAATTGTGGTTTGATCATTTCATCCGTTAGATTCTTGCATAGGATCGGTTAATATTCACTTAATCAACTGTTTCACATCTATTTACCAACTCACTCAAATCTCATCAGATCTGTGGTTTTTCTCTGATAAAATTTCCTTGATTCGAAAGTGTTTTTAAATTGTATAAGCTTCCGCAAAAAGTGGCTTAGATCTATTCACCCCCCCCCTTCTAGATCTTTTCCACACCTTCACTTCGATCCTAGAATACTGACTGGCGTTGCCACTAGATCTGACATGTGTACACAATGTGTTCCATATCTCCATGCTTAGGAAATATGTATATGATCTTGCACACATCATTCGCCACGAGAAGCTGTTGTTGAACAAGGATGATGCGTATGAAGAGAGTCAGTCAAGATACTAGAACGGAAGGTACAACAGCTCAGGAACCGTCCCATTCACATGGTTAAAGTCTTATGGAATAACCGTGGAGTGGAAGAAGACACATGGGAACCGGAAGGAACCATCAGACGGAACTACCCCAATCTTTTCGGTAAGACATTCTCTCTGGATGATCATATGAATTTGGGGACCAAATTCTTTTTAGGAGGGGGAGGATGTAGCAACTTGGACTTTTCAGAAATAAATTAAAGAATCAAATAAAAGAGAATTAAACAAAACTCATTAAATGAAAAGAAGTAATGGGCTTTGTTAAATGGACCATTAGAAATTAGTGTGCCAAAATAGGTATTTTTAAAAGGAGAATAATAGAAAAATACCCTAAATTCGTAACTAAATTATTACTTAAATAGAAAAGGGATATTAATGCATTAAATAGCTAATTTGAGTTGGATTGGATTCCTAAACCTACCCTAATAGGTTGGCCACGAATTTGGGTCCCAACCTAACCCAAATTGGAATTAGAAAGAGGAGCGAAATAGGAAATCCTGAAATAAATAGGAAATAGAAACCCAAGAGACATAAATACTCTCTTAAAGCTCCATGGCCGGCCCTAGCTCGTTGCCAAAGGTTTTTGGACCAGGAGGAGAGGCCAAGGAAGAGGAGAATTCGTGGGAAGAAGCACTTCTCAAGCTCTCTCTCTCGTTCTTCAAGATCTAGCCCTAGAAGAGGAAATCGACCAAACGTAGGCATTCTCATGAGCATAAATCATAAAATTTCATCTGTAGGTTGATCCAAACCTCAGGAACAAAAGCCCTTTGGTTTCATAATTTTTCATCGAGTCAATATTTTCTTCTTAATTTTTCATGTTCTATACTCATCATGACCCCGAACCCTCTTTTAAATTCCTGATCTCCATGTATACTAAACCACATGCTACAAAATTTTTATTAGGGATACTGATGCATGTTAGGCTTCTTTTTCTCCTAAAAGCCCTAATTTTGATTCATCCTATCTTGCGAATTAATTTGTTGATCTCATCTGTGTACTGTTCCATGTTCTTCTTTAATACATATGATCAAAGCATGTGGAAACCCTATTTGTTTTCCAATCCCTATTTAATGTAAGTACTCATGCATGTCTAGATCAATTCGCAACTAGTTTCATAATTTTTCATCGCTTGTACAATTAGTTATGATTTTCTGAATCACCATGTGTCAAATAGGATAAGTCATGCCCGCAATCCAATGAACTGTTCTTTCCCTGTCGGACTCAGGCACAGACCTTGTGGATGTGACAGCCTGATAGGCCGCGTTTACAGGGCCTTCATGACAGAGTCTTCTGTCGTGATCTAATCGCGACAGGGCCTATCGTCGCGATCTGGCTGCCCGGTCTGTTGAGCCCGTTGCGACCCTCAAGCTACCCCGTCGCGATCTGCCTGCCCGAACTGACAAGGCTGTCGCGATCCTTACAAGTCCCTATTGCGTTCTCAGTTGACCCCGTCGCAACCCTTACAAGGGTTCGTCGCGATCTTAGATTTTGCATGAAAACCCCCACTTTTCGATGCTCTAATTTTCTACAGTGCTTGTACACTTTGTTAACTGTCATACACACAGAAAATTACCCTTGTCATAAATTAAACATTTATGTGTGATTAAAATACATGCACATGATCTTTTCTATCTAAATTTCATGACACATGCACACACTTGAACCATCCAATATGGCTTAATTTGGCATGAAAATATTTCATAATGCACCTGGTAATTTATTTAATTAAATTACCATATTATAAATAAGACTCGTCTTCGTTTCTTGCGTTGTTTTGGGAATACCGTTATCGACGCTCCACTGTTCTAGAATTCCTCTAGAACGTCGAGCCCTTGTTTCTATATACACACTTTTTCTTGTCTTGGACGAACTCTTCGTCGGATATTCCTTCTGCCAGACTAGTGAATTCTTGTTCAAGGCCTCCGTAAGTCTCCTCTGTCCATGGATTCCCACATGGTCGATGAGCCGGTTGTACCCTAACACCTATGATACCCTATAGGGATCAATATGATCCAAACGGCTATTAGAAGTTCTCTCTAATCTTGAATCACACCGGACCTCTGGAGCTGTGCTTAACATGGTCAGTGGAAGGGTCGTGAGTTCCACCTGACTGCCAACACCAAGTGCACGTGTTGTGCAACTGTTACTATCGCCTGTTTACTCGACGTGTTACATGCAATGTCCACTAGATCTCATCTATACTCTACTTGCTCGTCTATTCATGTTCACTCTACTATCTCGTCTATTCATCTAGTACTCTCATCTATTTCTTGGTACTCTTTATTGGCCATTGACTGATTGTCTAAAGATAAACAATATAACCAATGCCTGGCAATATATAAAGGGCCCGATCTGGTCCTGGGATGTGCGCCTGAAAGTGCTAGTGCCCATGGGAGTTAAATGACCAAAGTGTTTGGCATTACACTTGAGTGCTATCTATCTCGACTATCTAAATGACAATCAAAGTGCTATATTCTCTCGTTGTCTATTGACAAAAGTGCTATACTATACTCGTTGTGTTATTGCTATACTTTGTGCTATTTGTGCTATGGCCATCCTACTATTTTGTGCTATACTCGACACTTGTGCTATATTTGGAAAATTGTGCTATTTCGTTCACGTTCTATCATGCTATCTCTTACATTACTTGACTCTCTCGCGCTATCATTAGTTACTCTACCTTTTAATACATTAATCATTTAAAGTCTGCTTGACTATTGAGATTTAAGCCCTACTAGGTGTTATCGCTCACCTGTGTGTTATTTGTCGTTGTGTTCTTAGGTGAGACTGAGGATGACACATACACTCAAGAGGACGAGAACGACCAGGAGTGATGTTATGAGCACTCTAGCGTCCTAGCATTATGTTCGAGTCGTAGTTAATCTTTACTTTATTTCAATGTAATTGGGCCTATAGAATGGCTCGATGTTAGTGGTTGTAACTAGACATTTGAAAGTTATTAATGAAAAGAATTTTCTTTAGTATTATTCATTGTGCAATGATTTGATGTCTAGTACTTGCTTTGTACCCGTTTACTTGCAACTGCCTCGCGTTTCGATATTCCGTGTCGGGGCGTGACATGCCCTAAAGCCGATTCTGGTATGATGTTTTGGGCTATTCAAAATGAACTTATAAATATGGCTCAAGTGATAATTGAAAGAATGAGATTTGCAGCAGAGATGATATGGGACAGGAAGAACAAGCTGAATGTGTCTCTTCCCTATGCACATTTATTGACCAGGATATTCAGGCATTACAATATTGATATGACGGGAGAAGTAATGGAGAAGATGGGCCAACCTATTCGGTCCAGGAACCTAAAGAAGAGTGGATTTTCACTAGTAGGGAGTGTGTGGACCGAGACCTCCATGGCAGAAGGAGAGGCTATTATAGGTGAAGCTCCTATAGTCCCAGAAATTCCAGTGGTCCAAGAAGAGGAAGAAGAAGTTAGAATTGAAGAACCAGTGGCAAGTGCTAGAAGAATAGAAGAGATTGATCTTAAACACATTGAGCCCGTTGGGCAGCCATCAGAGGTTGAGACCCCGTCGACAATTATTGCATCTGTAATTGAAGAAGTGTTGGAAACTGTCACTAGTATTCAGGGGGAGCAAGAAGAAATTCATGAAGAAATCCCTCCAAATTTTCCTGCTGAAATTGCAAGTGTGGAAATTGACCAGAGGGCAGTTGTTTTAGAAGATGTGGCAACAGGCCACACAGAAGAAAATCTTGCAGAAGATGTTCCCATTGCTCCAGTTGGAAATTTTACTGAAGAAGCCAGTAGTACAGTAGCCAGTTCAGAAGATGTGGCACCAGGACACATTGAAGATGTTCAAATGGTGGATGCTCCAGCTCAGGGGGAGCATGTGATTGAAAAGGAAGCAGAAATTTAGGGGGAGCCCACAGCTAGTGTCCCTGCTACTCCATTCCAAGAAGGTCTTGTGGAAAGCACCTCTGATGGTGCTGAGGATATTATCATGGAGCCAGCTATCAACTCAAGCAGTAAAGGCAAGGGTGTGGCAACAAAGATTCCATTGCTCACCAGAAAGGCACACCGTAGATCCCACAAGAAGAAGAAGCTTAAAGTGAACATGAAGCCTGTAATTGAAAGATTAAATGCACAAGGGGAGATCTTATGCTCTGTACAGCCTGACATTTCATCTATTTTTATTAGTCAGAGCACTGGAGCCAAAGAGCTTGCAGGAGTCAAAGCAGTGTTGCGAGGAATGAGGAATGAGTTGGGAAGCCTAAAAGAATTAGTAACAATTCTTTCAGTTTTGGTGAGGGCGCAATTGTCTTCTTCTGTTTCCAGAAGGACCAGGACCATTAGGGCCCAATGAGGAATCCAATCATTTGAGCCTGCACAAGAAACATCAGGGCCACCAGGGCCATCAGTTGAGGAGTCTGGGCCAGCAGGGCCAGTGGTGGAAGAGTCAGGGCCGTCAGGGCCAGTGGAATCCGAAGCAAAACAAGTCAACATTGAAGATCCAGTAGAAGCTGTTGTTGTGCCCCCAGAGCCTCCTGTCTCTTCACCTCTTAAGATTCCAACTCCTCCTTCTCCACCTTCATCTCCACTGCCCCTCCAACTCTTGCCACCTTCAAACAACCACTTCCTAAACACATTTCGTCCCCTACACCATTTCCTGCTACCTCTTCTTCACCTATTTCCTCTTCTACTATTCCTCCTCCTCCCATCATTGAGGAACTTCCAGCATCATCTTCTTCAGCTGGACCCTCCTCCTCTGGTCCATTCTATGCTGGACCATCTGCACCACCTCCTCCTACTTCCCTTTTATTCTCTTCATCCACCCACTCCTCCATCATTCATAACTATCATTCCTGAGTGTGCTCGCATCTAGGGTGAGGTCATTCAGGACATTAAAGATGAGTTTGAAGAAGCAATTCTTCACTCAATCCTGTCCACTTCCTCTCATATTCACAGGACAAGCTCTTCTAGTCTGCTCCTAAAAAGAGAAAAGTCTCCAAGGACCTTGCTCTCTCCTCTGAACCTCGTTTTCCCCCTCTTGGTTCTCTCTTTCTGTTGAAAATAAGGGAGATCCATATACTGTGAATACCATGCAAAATGTACATTTGCAAAAAATTTGGGCTCCTCACCTTCACCCACTGAACACTCCATATTCTTCTTCCTCTCTCCTACATATCCAAATCAGGTCAGTCCAAAAAATTTTCAATGGCTGACTCTAAGACTGAAGACCAGTGGTCTTGGTGCCATCAGTCTCTTTACAGACAGTTCCTTCTTGCAAGATCTAAATGGTTTCCCCCTTCAAACCATCCTCTCACACTATCAGAGTGGTTTGTCATTCACCACAGAAAGTCTTGGGGACCTTTCATCCAAAAGGAAATCAAATTGGTCCGCCACTTCTAGATGTTCCAAGACTACAGATTTGTCAACAACTTGCATGAAGTCCAGATTGGTCAGTTCTGGGGAGCCATTACATAGTTGAGGGCTGAAAACCCAGTCAATATCTCCCTTCAGGTAGATTTTGCTACTCTCAAGCTACCAGAAGTGGTCTTTCTCCCCAAGCTTCATTCCTTGGTCATGGATTCTGAAGCAGTTCCCATCATTTTGAGAGATTTGCTAGAGTCATGGGCAGAATCTCAATCCAGAAGGGTCATCCGCTTGCCTTCCACAGATTCCTATTCAAGGAATATCATCGGAGATATATCAAATCCGATGTGCTTGCTCCCCTCTTATCTGAATGTGAAAGACTTTCACCCTCTGATTGGGCAAAGCACTATCACAACTCTGCTCTGCAGCTGAAAAATCTGAATAGTTCCTTGTTTAATTCTGGCCAACCCACTCTTTCAGCTGAAGAATTTTTGGATCTGAAATCCATTCATCTTGTTCAAGATCCGTTTGCCATTTGGGTTGAAAGGTATAAGGTTTTGGTGCTCTGAAAAAGGAATTGAAGGAGCACCAGATATTCTATCTAATTTCTATCGACCAGTTCTTACAACATGCTAGTTTTGGAACCTCCAGCTCATACAAGATTTCTCTTGGAAAGGATGAATATGACAACTTCCTAGAAGCTCAAAGGCAACTCCATATCCAGCGAATGGTTCCTATTATGGGGCCTTCCTACACTATTGCCTGGGGTGTTTTCCAACTTCATTTTGAAGAGCAGGAACTCAAGGCTTGGCCCATCATTACTCGCCACGCCTCCCTCTTGTCACCTACCTTCTACATTTCTGTACCCTCTCAGTAATCAATATAATGTGTTGATTGGCTCCATTATCTTTCTTCTCTTCTTTTTTGAGTTCTTACTTTTTGCTTAATGACAAAAGGGGGAGAAAATACATTATTCTAAAATACATTCCTTAGATGCAGATTATCTAAAGTTATTTCAGCATTTTATAAATTAATGTTATATTTTGTCATCACCAAAAAGGGAGAGATTGATGATCAGTCCATCCCCATATAATTTTATTTATTATATGCAATTTTTTGGTGAGTAACAAAACCTTAACAAATATTTTCTAACAAGTTTTTCTGAAGTTCATCCACAGAAAATAATTCAAGCAAAATCTGTAAGTAATTCTCATACACTGTTATTTAAAGTTTAAAGCATGTATTCATTCTAAGTACACATCGATTTCCTTCATAGAACATCAGTTTTTTAAGAAAAAACAACGATTTCGTTCGCACATCGATTTCATAAGTCACTTAAACAACGATTCGATAAGTTACACAACAATTTGATCGCTGTAACGATTCGATAAGTGAAACAATGATTTGGTCAGTGTAACGATTCGATAAGTGAAACAATGATTTGGTCGCTGTAACGATTCGATAAGTGAAACAACGATTTGGTCGCTCTAACGATTCGATAAGTGAAACAACGATTTGGTTGCTGTAACAATTCGATAAGTAAAACAACGATTTGATCGCTATAACAATTCGTTAGCACTTCAACATCGATTTGCTCAAACAACGATTTGCTCTTACTTGACAACAATTTGCCTTAGTCAACATCGATTTGATCAAACAACGATATGCTCTTGCTTGAACAACGATTTGCCTTAGTCAAGATCGATTTTCTCAAACAACGATTTGCTCTTACTTGAACAATGATTTGCCTTAGTCAACATCGATTTGATCAAACAACGATTTGCTCTTACTTGAACAATGATTTGCCTTAGTCAACATCGATTTGCTCGAACAACGATTTGCTCTTACTTGAACAACGATTTACCTTAGTCAAATAACGATTTGCTTGGACAACGATTCATTATTCACATCAACATAAGGTTTCATTTATATGTATATACAGATTAAATTTTGAAATCGATTTCTCGTATACAACAAAACTCTTCACAATGATTTTGGTTGAATGAATTATCATGCACTTTCATTATTATATCTTCCCAGATATTCCTGATAGTGACCATACTATTCAAACATATTTTCAA
>CM024756.1:36463864-36554803 GCA_014218235.1 Colocasia esculenta
AGTTTTGATCAACCTTCTTACCTTCTTATCACTGTCTAACCTAGTGGATGTGCTCATTGGGGTGGACAGTGGTTTTGCATTGACAAACCCGAATTTCTTCATAATTCTTTGGTATATTTTGCTTGACAAATATGTGTACCTTCTTTACCTGCTTGATTTGTAATCCTAGGAAGTAGTTGAGCTCACATCATGCTAATTCGAATTCACTTGCATAAGCTTCTCAAAATACTTGCACAAGGATTCATCAATAGATCCAAATATCTATATCATCTACATAAATTTGCACAAGTAATATACTTTTGACTTTTGATTTAATAAACAATGTACTATCTACCTGTCCTATGATAAAACCATGGTTTAACAAAAAGCACTAAGTCTTTCATACCATGCTCTAGGTGCTTGCTTTAAACCATATAATGCTTTATGTAATTTAAAAACATGATTGGAAAATCTACATCATCTAAACTAGGAGGTGGTGTTCTACATAGACTTCCTCCTTTATATGTCCATTTAAGAAGCTGATTTTACATCCATTTCAAAAGTTTTAATCCAATGCAGATGCATAAGCAAGTAAAATTCGAATAGCCTTCAGTGTACCCACTGGTGCTAGGTTTCATCGAAATCTATGCCTTCCTCTTGGGAATAGCCTTGAGCTACAGTCTAGCCTTTTTCTATCGATAACACCAGCTTCATCCAATTGTTCTTGAACACCCATTGGTGCCAATCACAGGATGATCTGATGGTCTAAGAAAAGGGACCAAACTCAGTCTCTTGAACTGATTAAGTTCATCTTGCATGGCTAGAATCTAGATTCATCAGGTTGTGCTTTATTGACTGTCTTAAGCTCAATTTGAGATATAAATGCTAAATAATCACAAGGGATAACATTACCTCTAGTTCTTACCCCAACTGATGGATCTCCAATGATGTTCCTTTGGGTGATCCTCCGTATCTCCATTCCTTTGGAAGATCATCATGTATAATTTCCTTTATTGTAGTTCTTCCAAGAGTGGCTCTCATTATCCTTGATAGATGTATCTTTCAGTTCTTGGATAGATTTTCTGCATTTTCATCATCACTATCTACTTCCTTTTTCAAGGAAGGGTTAAACTCATCAAAGATAATATGAACAGTTGTTCAATTAATAAACTTTGTTATTAATAACCTATAGCCTTTGGGGTTAGAGGCATACCCCATGAAGATACCTTCATCAGATTAGAATCCATCTTACCTATGTCTCTCTTACCATTATTGTGAATGAAGCATGGACATCCTAATGTTTTAAAGTGACTGATATGGCCTTCCTTCCCTTGAACAATTCATATGCGGTCTTATTCAGGATTGGCCTGATCATAAGTCTATTTATAATTTAACACGTGTGTTGATAGCTTCTGCCCAAAAAACATCTTGGAAGGTGGTATTCTAATAGCATTATTCTGGCCATATCCAACAGTGTTCTATTCTAATAGCATTATTCTGGCCATATCCAACAGTGTTCTATTATAATAGCATTATTCTGGCCATATCCAACAGTGTTTATTCGAATAGCATTATTGCCATATCCAACAGTGTTCTTTCTTCCTCTTAGCTACTCCTTTTGCTGAGGTGTCCTTGGTGTTGAGAAGTTGTGCTCTATTCCTGATCATCACAAAATTTGCAAACTTATCATTTTAGATTCTCCTCCATAATCTGAGGCGAATGCTTATTATGCTGAACTTCTTACTTTTGAACTAACTTACTAAACGTCACAAAAGCTTTCGAAAGTATCATCTTTATGCTCTAAGAAGGATACCCATGTAAATCTTGAATAGTCATCTACTATTACAAAACCAAATTCATTCCTCCCAAGCTGGTAGTTCTCATAGGTCCAAATAAATCCATATGAAGCAATTCCAAAGTTTGGGAGGTAGTTACCACTGTCTTTGATTTGAAGAAGGATTTGCATGCTTCCCTTTGCACATGGTTCACACACACCTTCTATTCTTGAGCTCACTTGGGCAGACCTTCCACTAGATTGCGTTTGATGAGCTTTCTAATTCCATCCAAGCTGCAGTGACCCAATCTCCTATGCCATAGTTCAGCAGTTTGATCTTTATTTGCTGCTAGACAAACATCTTGATCTTTTAATCTTCTAGGTGCAGTACATACAAGTTCTTTTCCTGCTGGCTTCGAACACAATTGTACATCCTTAATAATTAAGCACTTAGACTCTTGAAATTTGATTGGTGACCCTTGTCACAAAGCTGGCTGATACTTATTAGATTATGCTTGAGTCCTTTGACGCATAAGACATCTTCTATGAGGGTTCTGTCGGGACTCCAACTGATCCACAACCGATCACTGAACCTTTTCCATTATCTCCATATGTACTATTCCTTCTCATCTTGATATATGAAAATAATCTTCTGTTACTAGTCATGTGCCTTGAGCACCCGCTGTTCAGGTACCACTTTGATGCTCTAAGGCTTCCTGCAATAAATCACTTAAGATTTAGGTACAAGTTCTTTTGGGTCCTTGCTGGTTAGATTCCTCATTTTTCCTTTAGGAATCCAGCTTAAGTGTTTAGTGTACAAGTTATTCTAGTGTGTCCCAATATGTTGCAATGACTACAGCATGATATATTATTTACTATTTAATTGGTATGTATTTAATGTAGATTTATAGTTAGTATTTTGGTCAGCTACAAACTTAGGGTTGGAAAAATTTTAGGATGAATGATGTTTCTTCATTATCTGGTGGAGTATATCCTAAACCATACTTCTTCTTGCCAGATCTTCTTGCTCCTTTTAATATTAGAGATGATTTTCGTTTGTAAATTTTTCAATTGTGTTAGTTAGATATTCATTATCTTTTGTTAGTATGTCAACTTCCTTTTGAGTTTGCTTAAGGTTTTCTGGTTTTCCAGATTTGTTATATGTTCATTTTAACTTTTAGATCTTCAATAACAATTCATTTCTTCTTTTAATTAGAGATGTTTTTCTAGTTGCTCAGTTTTAGATTTTAAATATGAGTTTGTGATTTTAAGCATGCATGACTTGTTGGTGGTTTTTATAGCTTGCATACATCTTTATTCTTACTGTATAGTTCATTGAAGGCGTCTTCTAAACTATCAGAATCTATTCATTACATGAAGTAAAAGATGAGTCAGAAGTTACCTTGTCATCCACACTTGCCATGAAGGCCAAGTTGGCTTTTCTTCTTCTTCATCGCTGGAGCTTGACTCACTATCTGAGTCACTATCATTGTTTCATGCAGCTGCCATGGCTTTCTTTTTATACCTTCTAAACTTCTTGGAGTTGTCCTTCTTTTTGAACTTTGTCTTCTTCAGCTTTGGACACTCTGCCTTGATGTGTCCAAGTTTCTTGCATTCGTAGCAAATGGGTTCTGATTCTTAACATCCTTGACTTTAGGTTTCTTGAAGTCTTTCCCTTTCTTGAAGTACCTTCTCCCTGACTGATATTTTTTCTTAGCAGGAATACGTTGTGGTCTTCCAGAGAGAAGAGCTCCGCATCTTCATTGTCCTCATCACTTCTTTCATTTTATGATTCTTCTTCAGAGCTGCCTTCTGTAACTTTTAGTGCATTACTGTGCTTCTTCTGCTTGAGGATTCTCCAAGCCTTTCCATATTATCTCATGGGCCATTAGTGACCCAATGAGCTTCTCAAGTGACAGTCTTAAGGTCATTAGCTTCTTCTATGGCTATCACTTTTAGAGTCCTGAGGTTGGTAGTGATCTCAATATCTTTCTCACCATATCTCGATCTCATAGGTTTTACCAAGCCCAACCAATCCATTTGTGATGTCAGTGAATCTGCTATACATTTGTGTGATGACTCTCCTGGTTGCATCAGAAAATTTTCATTATGGGCTACCAAGATGTCTATTCTTGTTTCTCTTACCTGTCGGTTCTTTCATATGTGATTCTGAGCTTCTCCACATTTCCATAGCTGATTTGCATGCTGAGATCCTGTTGAACTCTTTCTTGCTCAGTGTACAACATAGTATACTTTTGGCTTTACTGTTTAGAGATATCTCTTCTTGTCTTCATCTGTCCATTCCTTTTCATTGGTTACCAAGAGATCTCCTTCTTCGAATAGACCAATGTTGGAAATCGAGACCTTGACGAAAGAACTCCATTTGAGTCTTCCAATAGTTGTAGTCTTCTCCATCAAATAGAGGGGTTTGTTAAATACTGACCTTTTATGCCCTTGAGCTGCATTTATCTTTGCTCTTTAGACGTGAGATCTTCTTTCTTGAAGAGACTTGGCTCTGATACCACTTGTTACCTAGATAGCAAGCACCAGGGGAGGTGAATGGATTGTAAACCACTCTTTATAAATTAAAACTGTCAATAAAAACACTTAATAGAAAAACACTAAGATCGATAGTTTGTGTTACTGAAAGTAAAGACAACCAAGCAAACACACAACACATGAGATTTTTATCCTGGTTCGGACCTCCTATCCCAAGGAGTCCTACGTTCAGTCCCCAAGCAACAACTGGGATTTCACTAACCAAGGGTACTGTCCCCTTAAGGACACTTACACATCCAGCAGTAGCTGGCCTTCTCTTCTAACCCCAAAGAGGTACAAACCAACACCTGATGCAACAGATCTTCCTTCTTCAATGAAGGGAAAAACAACCACCTATTTCCTACAGGTCTTCTCTTCACAACAAAAGAGGAACACACATAGAGAATGTGAGTAAAAGTCGAATTGCCCCTAGACCAAGCTTATAAGAGATTGCTTGATTTGAGGTTGAATATGAGAGACAAGATTTGCAACACGAAAATTTCTCAGAACTACACTAGCTCTCTAAAGACTAAGCAAATGAAACTCAGAGAGCTGAGAGCTAAAGGTTGGTGTGTGAAAGGAATAATCTTTCTTGCTTATACTCTCAAGTGCTTGATGGATTCTATGTATGTTCCTCAGTGTATAACACTTGTTCTTTTTTCATGGAGTCATCGGTCTTCTTTTTATCTTCTGCAAATTATTTTGACCGTTGAAGTAGCCGTTCAGATTCTCATTGTCTCACAGCTTCATGCTCGTTAGAGAGACTGGTGGTAGCATGTGGAGATGAGCCTGCAACTATAAGCACTTGGATTGGTCTTTGCATCTCATGAATGATTATCTGAATCTTTATCCTTGACAGGTTGATAGATCCATACATGACGTGCTTTACTACAAAAGGCCTGCATGCATTAAAACACAGATACCTAGACAACTCTTTTTGTCTACATGTCAGTCAACTTGGTAGCGTGCAGTATAATGATATGATTAAATTTGAAAAGGATATTATGTCATCACACAAATGAAGACTCATGCGATAAATCAAATAAGCAAGAGGATTCGTGTGAAATGATTAAATCTTAGTATGCACGGGAAGACTTGAACTCCACAGGTTTTGAAAATATGTTTTGAATAGTATGGTCACTATCAGAAATATCTGAGAAGATAATAATAATGAAATGCATGGTAATTCATTCAAACCAAATCGTTATGAAGAGTTTGTTGTATACGATAAATTGATTTCAAAATTATAATCCGTATATACATATAATGAAACCTTATGTTGATGTGAATAATGAAATCGTTGTCCAAGCAAATCGTTATTTGACATAGGCAAATCGTTGTTCAAGTAAGAGCAAATCGTTGTTTGAGCTAATCGATGTTGACTATGGCAAATCATTTTCAAGTAAGAACAAATCGTTGTTTGATCAAATCGATGTTGACTAAGGCAAATCGTTGTTCAAGTAAGAGCAAATCGGTGTTGAGCAAATCGATGTTGACTAAGGCAAATCGTTGTTCAAGCAAGAGCAAATCGTTGTTTGATCAAATCTATGTTGACTAAGGCAAATCTTTGTTCAAGTAAGAGCAAATCGTTGTTTCAGCAAATCAATGTTGAAGTGGTAATGAATTGTTATAGTGATTAAATCGTTGTTTTACTGATCGAATCATTACAGCGACCAAATCGTTGTTTCACTTATCGAATCGTTACGGCGAGCAAATCGTTGTTTCACATATCGAATCGTTACAGTAACCAAATCGTTGTTTCACTTATCGAATCGTTACAGCGACCAAATCGTTGTTTCACTTATGGAATCGTTACAATGATGAAATTGTTGTTTCACTTATCGAATCGTTACAACGATCAAATCATTGTGTAACTTATCGAATCGTTGTTTAAGTGACTTATGAAATCGATTTGAGATCGAATCATTGTTTTTATTAAGAAATCGATGTTCTATCAAGAAAATCGATGTGTACTTAGAATGAATACATACTTTAAACTTTAAATAACAGTGTATGAGAATTACTTATAGATTTTTCTTGAATTATTTCCTATGGATGAATTTCTTAAAAACTTGTTAGAAAATATTTGTTAAGGATTTGTTAATCACCAAAAATTGCATATAATAAATAAAATTATATGGGGATGGACTAATCATCACTCTTTATTATCTATAGGATAATTTATCCAGTCTGCTTTGTACTTCTCTATTCTTTTTGTTATCAAGTTCAAATGTTTTAGCAGGAAAATTTGACTCTAATATATTCAAATTTAAAATCTCATTTTCATTATCTTGAAACTTGACATATTTGTACATCTTCTCCCTCACTCAATGTCAAACATATAGTTTGGACTTTGCATGACAGATGGTTTGCAGAAAATGCGGTGGTAGTATAAGCAGTATGGTCTATCGGTCAAAACTTACCTACCACACCTCACTTCTGTCTAGACTCCACATTTTGAGGAAAAGCTTTTTGCATGACCCATACAGTGTCTTTCTATCTTTAAATGCATTGTACGAAACTACATGTCCCTTACCTTCATATATTTGTTTATATCTCTCAAGACTACCCCGAGAAAAGGAAAAGACATGGTATGGTGTTTGTAGAAATTCAGGAAAAGATATCTGAAGAAGAGCCATGCAACTATCAGCATAGCCTGAAGCCGTTGAGACTCAAGGGCTGAAGATCTGATGATGAACATCTCAGAAGTCTCCAAGTCTCAAGACCCAACATTCAATTTCAAATGGGAAACAAAAGATTGAAGCATATATATGAAGCTGAAGTTTTGAAAGATAGATAGAAGACAACGAACAATATAAGTAGAGACATAGAGTGTATGAGCATACACTACCACATTCCACACTCAGAAAGAAAAAAGAGAAGAGCTCAAGATCTGAAGGGAGCCATCTGTTCAAGCTTTGACTTCCAAGCTCTCTTGCATTCAGAAGTCTTTCTCTTTGGGTGGCTTTTCGTTATTGTATATTTTCTTCTTAGTCCACCCTTTTAGAGTCAGAAAGAGTCAGAGATTCCATTAATACTTGTATCTCTTTCTGATCTTCTGTGTTTACTCATCCTTCAGAGCAGACATACTGTGTTTATTTCTGTGTTGTAACCAGTAGGGGGTTTGTTCCCTATAGTGCCCCTCTGTGAAGGGAGGACCGACGGTTGTAGGTCGTTGTAATACCCCTATGTGAATGGAAGATCTACTGGGGGGTGTACCAGCGAGTTGCTTTTGAGCTCATAAAAGAAGCACCTAGATGAGGTGAAACTGTGGGTTGCCTTCTTACAAGGAGACTTGCTTGGGTGCAAGTGGGTTGTGATACCTCTCAGGTTGAGACAAGGCCAAGTGGTCTTGGCAGTAATGAAAATCCCAAGGGGTGCTTAGGGACTGGATGTAGGACTCTTGATTGATAGGAGGGTCGAAGCAGGATAAATCTATGTGCACTTTGTGTGATTGAGTCCGCCAAGTTTTTTCACTTGTATCACACACACTACAATAAGTACTAACATTACTATCTAGTGTTATCTATTTTTAGATAAAATTTTATAGTGCAAGAAGTCCTATTCACCCCCCTCTTGGACATCTAAAGTGTCATCCCGATCTAACAAGTGGTATCAGAGCCAGGTTCTCTCATTCATCTGATACCAACAAGAGGTATCAGAGCCAAGTTCTCGCAATCTTCTGATACCAACAAGTTGTATCAGAGACAAGTCTTCTCAGAAGAATCGAAAGATTTGAGAAGAGATGTTAGCTGAAGCTCATAACTATGAAGGACAGTTCGTCACAAGACCACCATTCTTTGATGGAGAATATTACCAGTATTGGAAGATGAGAATGGAATGGTTCATCTGAGGCACAAACTTTGATCTGTGGTGGGTAATAGAGCAAGGTGATTATACCGCACTTTCTGATGGTACTTCTGCTTTATATATAGCTGATAAAAGAAATATGTCTCAAATTGTAAAGCTAAAAACTACTTATGTCGTGCATTATCTAAAAATGAATTTAATAGATTATTCGCATGTAAAACTGCTAAGGAAATGTGGTGTAGCAACCTGGATTTTTAAAAAATAATAATAATAAAAAGCAATTAGAAAATCATAGAAAAGAGAATTAAATAAAATCCATCAAATAAAAATAAGTAATGGGCTTATTAAATGGACCATTAGAAATTAGTGGGCTAAAATAGAGATTTTTAAAAGGGGAATAATAGAGAAATATCCAAAATTCGTAACTAAAATATTACTAAAATAGAAAAGAGGTATTAATGCATTAAAAATAGAAGTTTGAGTTGGATTGGGATTCCTAAACCTACCCTAATGGGTTGGCCACAAAATCCTCTCTTTCCAACCCAAATATGAGATCTCTTGCTTAAAAAGGGGATAGGAAAATAGGAATTTAGAATTTTATAGGAATTAGACTTAAAGTAGGAAAGGGAATAGGGAGAAGCTTAAATACTTCTCTTAAACCCTCATGGCTGGCCCTAGCTCGTGCCAAGAGGTTCCTGGACCAGGAGGAGAGGTCAAGAGGAGGAGAATTCGTGGAGAAGAAGGATCCCTCAAGTTCTTCCCCGAGTTCTTCAAGTCTTAACCCTAGAAGAGGAGAACGATCAAAGGTAGGCATTCTCAAAAGCATAAACCATGAAACTTTTTCTGTAGGATGTCTCATCTATCAGTAACAAAAGCCTTTTGGTTCATAATTTTCCATCGAGTATATCTTTCAATCTTGATTTTTCATGTTCTGCAACTTACATGACCCTGAACCCTCTTCTAATTCTTGATCTCCTTGTATACTCAACCCCATGCCATGAGATTTTTACTGTAGGAACTGATGCATGTTAGGCATATTTGCTCCTAAAAGCCCTAATTTGATTCATCCTATCTTGCGAATTTAATCGTTGATCTCAACTATGTACTGTTTCATGTTCATCCTGAATACCTATGTTTAAAACATGTCTACACCCTGATTGTTTTCCAATTCCTATTTATTGTAAGTACCCATGCATGTCTAGGTCATTTTGCAACTGGTTTCATGATTTTTCGTTGACTATACAATTAGTTATGATTTTCTGAAGCACCCTGTGTCAAAGAGGGTAAGTTCTGACCCGCAATCCAATGTAATGTCCTTTCCTGTCGGACCCGGGCGCAGACCTGTGAACGCGATGGCTCGATAGGCCCCGTTCACAAGGGCCGTCGCACAGTACCATCTGTCGCGATCAGATCGCGACAGGGCCTGTCGTCGCGGTCTGCTTCCCGACCTGACTAGCCTGTCGTGACCCGTACAAGAACCGTCGCGATTTCAGTTGACCCCGTCGCAACACTCACTAGGGTACGTCGCGATCTGGGTTTTTGCAAGAAACCCCCTGTCTTAGCAATGCTTGATTATCTATAGTGTTTGTACTCTTATTTAACAGTCCCTACATATAGAAAGTAACACTTACTATAATCAAACATTTATGTATGATTAAAATACATGCACATGATCTTTTCTATCTACAATTTTCATGACGTTTACACACACTTTGAACCATCCAAATTATGGCTAAATTTGGCATGAAATTATTTCATAATACATCTGGTAATTTATGTAATTAAATTACCCTATACTTTCTATCGTTTTCGCGATGTTTTGGGAATAGCGATATCGATGCTCCACTATTCTAGAACTCCTCTAGAATGTCGAGCACTTGTTTCTATATACACACTTTCTAGACTTGGACGAACACTTCGTCGGATACTCCTTCTGTCGGACTAGTAGTCTTGTTCAAGGCCTTCGTAAGTCTCCTCTACCCATGATTCCCACATGGTCGACGAGCCTTTTGTACCCTAACACCTATTACACCCTTTAGGGATTTATATGATCCAAACAGCTATTAGAAGTTCACTCTCATCTTGAATCACGACGGACCTCTGGACTTGTGCTTAACATGGCCAGCAGAAAGGGTCATGAGTTCCGCCTGACTGCCAACACCGAGTGCGCGTGTTGTGTAACTGTTACATCGCCTGGTTACTCGACGCGTTACGTGCAATGTCCACTAACTCTCATCTATACTCTAATCTCTTATCTATTCACGTTCACTCTACTACTATCTCGTCTATTCATCTAGTGCTCTCTCATCTACTTCTTGGTACTCTACATTGGCCATTGACTGATTGTCTAAAGATAAACAATATAACTAATGCCTGGCACTATATAAAGTGCTCGATCTGGTCCTGGGATGTGCCCCGAAAGTGCTAGTGCCCATGGGATAAATGATCAGAGTGTTTGTCATTACACTCGATTGCTATCTATCTTGACTATCTAATGACAATCAAAAGTGATATGTTCTCTCGTTGTCCATTGACACCAAGTGCTATGTTTTATACTCTTATGTTATGCTATACTCGTTGTGCTATCTATACTATGGCCATCTTGCCATACTTGACATTGTGCTATCTGCTATTATTGTGCTATTCCCGAAACTTGTTGCTATTTTGGAAAGTCTATATTTGGAAAGTCTTAACTTTGTTCACGTACTGTCCTGCTATATTTTTACATGACTCTCTCTCGCTCTATCATTAGTTACTCTGCCTTCAATGCATTAATTACTTAAAGCCCTGCTTGAACCTGAGATTGAGTCCTACTGGGCGATGTTCGCTCACCCTACGTTATTTGTCATTGTGGTCTCAGGTGAGACCGAGGATGACCCATACACTCAAGAGGACGGGAACGACCGGAGTGATGTCATGAGTACCCTAGTGTCCTATTTCTATGTTTTGTGTCGTAGTATTTGGTTTGAAGCTTAGTCTTTTGCTTTATTCCAATGTATCGGGCCGCATAGATTGGCTCTGATAATAGTGGCTGTAACTAGATATTGAAAAGTATTAATGAAATGAATTTGCTTTATCATATTCTTTTGAAATGGTTTGATGTCTAGTATTCGCATTATACCCTTTTCTTGCAATTGCCTCGCGTTCCGATATTCCACATCGGGCGTGACATGTGGAATAAACTAAAAGTAACATATGAAGGAACAAATAAAGTTAAGCAAACGAGAATAGGTATTCTTGTTTCTTAATATGAACAGTTCAAGGTGCTTCCCAACGAAAACATTACTCAAATGTATAATAGATTTACCAATGGAATAGTTGGTTTAAGCTCACATGGTAAAAAACATACTATTGAAGAAACAGTCAGAAAAATTCTTAGATCATGGACTCACTCTTGGACTCCTAAAGTTACTGTTATTGAAGAGGCGCATGATCTTACTGAACTTCCTATTGATAAACAAATTGGCTCATGAATTAACATGGAATGATTTTCTGAAAGTTCTTCGAAAAGAAAATTCAAATGCTTTGATGGTTTGCAGATTTCCACTTCATCATCTTTTGATGACTCAAAAGAAAAATCTAAAGATAGTGATCATGAAGCCATGCTATCATGAATACTTCAAAGAATCCTTGCTAAGAAGAAGTATGGATCCAAGACATACTTCAGATGGATAACACACAAGGAACCAATATGCTTTGAATGTACCACCAGGACATTTCAAAACTGAATATCCAAAACTCAAAGAAAAAATTAGGCTAACAAGCATGAGAAAAAGAAGGAGAAAGAAAAGAAAACAAAGGATACAAGAAGAAAGCATGATAGCAGCTTGAATAATGGGGAAGTGACTGTTCGACTCATCAAGCTTGATTCAGAAGAGGAGCAAGTAATCTAGCCCTCATGGCAGGCTAGATCAGGTAACCTCGAAACATCATTTACTTCATGTTCAGAATCTATTCCGACAGTTTTAGAAGATGCATTTAATGATTTTATGATAAATATAAAACTATAATTAACAAATAAAAGTAGTTAAATTAAATCTGATAAACAAGAAAAATCCAGCACCTTTCTAAAAAATGAAGTAAAGATTCGGACAACACTTATCAAAAACTAAAGAACAAATAAATTGTTAATGAGCATTTAAGGACTAAAAATGGTAATATTAAAGAACTCGAAACAAATCTAAATGAATTGAAAAACAAAGAAAATTTGATAGAAGAAAATGATTACTTGATAGCATCCTTAGATCAATTAACTAATTTCAAACAGCCTGAATTGTAAAAGGTGTCAGAATAGGTAAAAAGAATATGGAGTAGGTTATACACCTCCAATAAATGTAGAAGAAATTGCTTATCCTAAAAAATACCCAACTCTTAAGTTTGTAAGAGAAAAAGGAATTAAAATCTAAAAGGATTAATCATTATGTTTACAAACATAAACTTAAAGCAAATAACACAATAAATTCAAAGTATGCATCTCATTTATGGTGTAGTCCACTGCAATCATTAGGACACACAGTTAGCACCTGCACCCTAGACTCTACATTGGATTCTGAAATGATATTTTCATGCATCTACCATCAAGAACCAAAAAGATTTGGGTACCTACTTCTGAATAAGTTGTTTGCAGGATAGCCTTGGAGCATCATGGAACAATTGATGCTCAAGGCATTGGTGACTGCTACTCTTCATCCAACTCAATCTGAAGAGAGAGTAGTCACAGATTTGTATTTGATATACAGTACTATTAATCAGATTTTTTTTTTCAATTTTTCAATTTTTAAGATCAATGCAGGTAAAACTCTTGAAGACTTGACAACCACAAATGAAAGTACAATAGAGATGCCGACAAACAAGGAGAAGATTGAAAATTCATCAAGCCACATATTGAGGGGGAGCATCACATCAAGGGGAGCCTCACATCAAGGGGGAGCAAGTACAAATGGGAAATGATAATTCATGACACATATTGTTGATCCCCTCTCTTTCAAACTCACAGCTAATTGGTAAGAAGTCTCTACAAAAGAGGTGAAAGCAAAATGGTAAGATCCTTCCTTTTTGGTTTTTGACAAAAAGGAGGAGAGTATTTTATGTATTGAATATTGTAGAAAATTCACATGAGTTTTGTCATCACAAAAATGGGGATATTGTTGAACCACTCTTATATTTTATCCTTTTATTTTGGTGATAACAAAACCCATGTTTACCCTAAAAAATATCATTAATATATTATATCATGTTTCTCCCATGAATACAATATATTCTTGCATTATCATTATAGATTTACACTGAGTTTCTACTTCATCATACATGTTTTGATCATGTTCAGTTGAAGCTAGCTTCGTCATATCGGAAGCTACACTTCGACATATCCAAAGTCCACTTCGTCATATACGAAGCTGGCACTTCGTCATGCATGTTTTGGTTGTGATTAGGCAAAGTCAAATTTCATCATATACAAAGCTAACTTCGTCATATCCGAAGTTGTATATGAAGTTAACTTGATTGACTACGGGTTTCAGCTTTGACCGAGTGCATTAATTTTCATTCTATACATAGTTCATTCGTGATATCCAAAGCTTTATATGAAGTTCACTTCGACTAATAGTGTTATGATCTGTTTTATACGAAGTCCAACTTTGCCATATCCGAAGTTCACTTCGTCATATCCGAAGCTTTATACGAAGTTCACTTTCGATCGCAGCTTTATGATCTATTTTATACGAAGTCCAACTTCGTCATATTCGAAGTTCACTTCATCATATCCAAAGCTTTATACGAAGTTCACTTTGACCGACAGCTTTATGATATATTTTATACGAAGTCCAACTTCGCCATATCTATTTTATTAAAGTCCATAGCATGTATTTCCTCTAAGTCCACATCGATTTCTTTAGAGATACAACGATTCGGTCATCGATTTCACATGAAACAACGATTTCAGTTCACATCGGTAACAACGATTTGCTCAAACAAAGATTTGTTTATATTTGAACAACGATTTGCTTAAACAATGATTTGTTTATGTTTGAACAACGATTTGCTCAAACAACGATTTGTTTATGTATGAACAACGATTTGTTTATGTTTGAACAATGATTGTTTATGTTTGAACAACGATTTGCTCAAACAACAATTTGATTATGTTTGAACAACGATTTAATAAGTTGCTAAACTATTTCCTTGTCATACACGACTTCATGGATGATTCATTCATTCACATGACATTTAAATTTATTTTCAAATATTGTGAAAGTCAAAGTCTTCCCGCGTGCATCACTAATATCCTTGCATTTAATTGGATTGTACACTCCTCTACATGTAATATGGGCGCCTTTTATTCGTATGTTCTATAGCAAACACTTTTCTGGATAGCAGAATGGCATCACTATTTTGGTGTATGTTCTTACTGCATGTTTTCTAACGTTGACTGACAAGCATGAGACAGTCTAGTTGTCTGTGCTTCAACATTTATTGTGTGCAGGTCATATCTACAACGTTGGACAATCAGAAGATGAGAATATCTGGATGAATCTTCTCTTTGCGTGCATCTCCAGAGCATTAAATGGCTGCAAGCTTACCTGTCGCGCATGATGAACCATGCTGTCTAATGTGCTTCAGCTTAGAGACATGGCCATTTCACAACGGCTATATCTCAAGGGAGACATATATATAGAGGATTGAAGACTCCTAGTACATAGTTCGTCAATTTGAATCCTTGGGTGAAAGAGCCTTCAAGAAAAACCTTCAACAATGAAGAAGAGCCTCTTGCTTCACCATCAATACATTCCTTAGCTCGTAGCTCTCATCCTTTATTGTCTAGATTTTTAAGAGCTTGTATTTATGAGAGATTGTGTTATTGTTGATCTTTCTCTCTCAACTTTGCCTCAGATCAAACATTTCATTGTGAGCTTGGTCTAGGGGCCTTTTCGCTTTCTTTCACATTTGTTGTGAAGTTCCTCTTCAGGTTGTGAAGAGAAGACCTATTGAAAACAGCTGTGTGTATTCCCTTCGGTAAGAAAGGAAGACCTATGTATCAGGATTTTGTATACCTCTTCGCGTTTGAAGAGAAGGCAGCTGCGGCTAGATGTGTAAGGGTCCTTGAGGGGACTGTACCCTTGGTTAGTGAAATCCTAAGTTGTTGCTTGGGGACTGGACGTAGGACTCTTGGGATAGGTGGTCCGAACCCAGATAAAAACTCCTGTGTTGGTGATTGGTTCTTTGTGTGTTTGTCTTTTGTCTATAACACTAACCATCGATCTTAGGTCTTCCTGTTAAGTGTTTTCTATTGATAGGTGTAGATTTAATCGAAATTTTAATATCCCCTTCACCCCCCCCCCCCCTCTGGGATTGCTAGCTGGCAACAAGTGGTATCAGAGCTAAGTCTCTTCGACAAAGAGGATCTTACGATCTGAAGAGCAAAGATAAATGGCAGCTGAAGGTTATGCAGAAGGCCAGTCAGTTAACAGACCACCTTTGTTCGATGGTAAAGATTACAACTATTGGAAGACCAGAATGGAGTACTTCCTTCAAGGTCTTGATTTTCAAATCTGGTCAATCATTGAAGAAGGAGATTTAGTTGTTCTAAACAGTCGAGAAAATTGGACAGATGATGATAGAGAAGATCTCCCTCAACTGCAAAACGAAGAGTATATTATGTTATGCTCTTAGTAAGAAAGAGTTCAACAGAATCTCAGCATGCAAATCAGCGATGGAAATGTGGGAGAAACATAGAATCACATATGAAGAAACAAACAAAGTTAACGAAATAATGATAGACATCTTGGTAGCTCAGTATGAGCAATTTCAAATGCAACCAGGAGAATCAATTACACAAATGTACAGTAGATTCACAGATATCACTAATGGTTTGTCTAGTCTTGGAAAGAACTACAGCATGGGAGACTGGTATGAAAAATACTGAGATCCTTACCAGCTTCATGGACTCCTAAAGTGACAACCAATAGTAAGCTAACGACCTGAAGAAGATGTCTCTTGAGAAGCTCATTGGGTACTAATGGCCCACAAAATAAAACATGGAAGCTTGGGGAGTCTTCAAGCAGAAAGAAGCACAGCAACATGCTAAAAGCTACTGAAGGTAGCTCTGAAGAAGATTCAGAAGATGAAGATAGTGGTGAGAATAGTGAAGATGAAGAAGCATCCCTATCCAGAAGATACAACCATATTTGCCAGAAAAAATACCAGTCTGGAAGGAGACATTTTTAAGAAAGGGAAAGACTTCAGGACTTGAAGTCAAGGATGGCAAGAGTCAGAACCCATCTGTTATGAATGTAAGAAACCCAGACATATCAAGGTGGATGTCCGAACTGAAGAAGATAGAATTCAGGAAGAAAGACAGCTCATAGAAATTCAAAAGATATTAAGAGAAAGCCATGGCAGCTGCATAGAGCAATGACAAAACCAGACAGTGAGTCTACCTTCAGTGAAGAAGAAGAAGAAAAGGCCAACTGACCTTCATGGTAAACACTGATGACAAGGTAACCTTGAGACCGTCATTCACTTCTGTAATGATTCAGATTCTGATAGTTTAGAAGAAGCTTTTAATGAGTTATATAGTAAATATAAAGATGTATGTAAAATACTAAAACTACCAAGAAAAATCATGCATGTTTAGAAATTACTAACTCAGATTAAAATGAGCAGTTAGAAAAACAAATTTCCGAATTAAAAAGGAAAAGAATTATTATGTGAAGACATGAGAAATAAAATGAACAAATAACAAATCTAGAAAGTCAGGAAACAACAAGCAAACTTAAAAGGGATGTTGAACACTAACCAAAGATATGAATATTTAACTAACACCATTGAAAAATTCACAAATGGTAAATCGAAATTAATATTAAAAGGAGCCAGAAGATCAGGGAAAAAGAAACATGGTTTAGGGATACTCCACCAGATAATGAAGAAAACAATAATTCATCATAAAATCTATCCAACCCCAAAATTTGTAGCTGTACAAGACACTGAATTAAATCAAATGTTAAGTATATCCCAACTAAAAAGGTAAGTAAAATCCTATTGTAGTCATTGTAACAAATTAGGACACACTAAAATAACTTGTCCAACTAAACACCTAAAATGGATACTCCAAAGAGAAGATGAGGAAACTAACCAGCAAGGACCCAAAAGATTTGGGTACCTAAATCTTAGTGTTTCTATTGCAGGGAAGTCTTAGAGCATCAAAATGGTACTTAGACAGCGGTGCTCAAGGCACATGACAAGCAACAGAAAGTTGTTCTCACACATTGAAGATGAGGAAGGTACAATAACTTATGGGGATAATGGAAAAGGAACAGTGATCGGTTGTGGATCAGTTGGCAGCCAAGACAAGAACCCTCATTCAAGATGTTCTATGTGTTCAAGGAGTCAAGCATAATTTCATAAGTATCAGCCAGTTTGTGTGACAAGGTCACCAAATCATATTTCAATAGTCAAATGTCTTATTATGAAGATGGAGTAACAGTGTTCGAAGCTACAGAGAAAAGAATTATATGTGCTTCACCTGGAAGAGTTAAAGGATCAAGATGTATGCCTTGCTGTAAATAAAGATCAATTAACTGAATGATGGCATAGGAGATTAGGCCACTGTAGTTTGGATGAATCAGAAATTGGTCAAGAGAAATCTAGTAGAAGTTTGCCCAAAATAAGCTCAAGGATAGAAGGTGTGTGTGGAACCTTGTGCAAAAGGGAAGCACACAAAATCATCCTTCAATCGAAGACAATTGTAACTACCTCCAAACCATGGAACTATTGCATATGTATTTGTTTAGACGATGAACCACCAGCCTAGGGGAAAGAATTTTGGATTTGTGATAGTAGATGATTATTCAAGATTCACTTGGGTATCATTTTTAGAGTACAAAGTTGACACCTTTGATAGCTTTGTAATTCAGTATGAAAGTTCAGAAGGACAAGAAGTTCAGTATAATAAGTATCAATCAGATCATGGAGGAGAATATCAAAATGAAAAATTTGCAAATTCTATGATGATCAAGGAATTGAGCATAACTTCTCGGCACCAAGGACACCACAGCAAAATGGAGTTGCTGAGCGAAAGAATAGAACATTACTGGATATGGCTAGAACCATGCTGTCAGAGTATAATCTCCAGGATATTTCTTGGCTGAAGCAATCAACACTGCATGCTACATAATAAATAGAGTGATGATCAGGCCAATTCTAAAGGAGACTACATATGAGCTTTACAAGCAGAAGAAGCCAAAGATCAGTTATTTCAGAATATTTGGCTATCCATGCATCATCCATAGCAATGGTAAAAGAGGTAGAGGTAAGTTAGATTCCAAAACTATGAAGGAATATTCATGGGGTATGCTTCTAAACCTAAAGGTTATAGAATCTTTAACAAACAAAGTTTATTAATAGAGCAACTGTCCATGTTATTTTTGATGAATCTAACCCTTCCTTGAGAAAGGAAGTAGATAGTGATGATGATGATGCAGATAAACTATCCAAGAAACTCAAGGATATTCTATCAAGGATAATGAAGATCCACCCTTGGAAGAATTGCAACATAAAAAAATATCTCATAATGATCTTCCAAAGGATTGGAGATACAAGAAGGATCATCAAGAGACAACATCATTGGAGATCCTTCTGTTGGGTAAGAACAAGAGGTAATGAATTCATGTGATTACTTCGCATTTGTCTCTCAAATTGTGCCGAAGATAGTCAATGAAGCACTGTCTGATGAATCTTGTTTTAGCCATGCAAGATGAACTTAATCAGTTCAAGAGAAACCAAGTTTGGTCCCTTGTTCCGAGACCATCAGATCATCCTGTTATTGGCCCAAATGGGTGTTCAGAACAAATTGGATGAAGCTGTGTTATCACTAGAAATCAGGCTAGACTGGTCGCTCAAGGCTATCCCAAGAGGAAAGCATAGATTTCGATGAAACCTATGCACAAAGGCTAGACATGAGGCTATTTGAATTTACTTCCATATGCATCTGCATTGGATTAAAAGCTTTTTCAAATAGATGTAAAATCTGTATTTAAATGGCTATATAAAGGAGGAAGTCTATGTAGAACAACCTCCTGGTTCTTGATGATGAAAAATTCCAATCATGTCTTTAATTATATAAAGCACTATATGGTTTAAACAAGCACTTAGAGCATGGTATGAAAGGCTAGTGCATTCTTATTAAACCATGGTTTTATCAGAGGACGGTAGATAGCACTTTATTTACTAAGTCTAAGTCAAAAATATATTGCTTTACAAATCTATGTGGATCATAATATTTGGATTACTGATGAATCTCTGTGCAAGTACTTTGAAAAGCTTATATAGGGAGAATTCCAAATGAGCATGATGGAGGAACTAAATTTTTTCTTGGACTTCAAATCAAGCAAAGCAAGATGGCACACACATCTGCCAATCAAAATACACTAAGGAATTATTAAAGAAGTTTGGATTTGAAAATGCAAAGCCACTGTCCACACCAATGAGCACATCTACAAGGTTAGACAGTGATAAAGATTGTAAGAAGTAGATCAAAAACTTTACAGAGTATGATAGGATCATTACTTTACTTAACTGCTAGTCGACCTGATATTTTATTTAGTGTATGCATGTGTGCAAGGAATCACGCTGATCCTAACGAATCTCATTTAATATATGTTAAAAGAATTTTTATATATCTAGCTAGAACTCATGATCTAGGTTTATGGTATCTAAAATCATACGAAATTAATTTAGTAGGATATTCTGATGCTGACAATGCTGGATGCAAGGTAGATGGAAAAAAGCACCAGTGGAAGTTGTCAATTTCTTGCAGGATGCTTGATTTCATGGTCCTCAAAGAACAAAGTTCAGTAGCACTATCAACAGCTGAAGCTGAGTATGTGGCTGCTGGAAGCTGTTGCACACAACTCCTATGGATAAAACAACAACATGAGGATTATGGATTGCACATCAAGACCATTCCCTTGATGTGCGACAACACAAATGCAATAAATCTTACCAAGAATCCAATTCAGCACTCAAGAATCAAGCATATAGAGGTTAGATATAATTTATTAGAGATCATGTAGCAAATGGCAATATAAATATTTCTTTTATAGATATATTAAATTAGTTAGCAGATATCTTTATAAAAATCTTACCTGAAGAGAGATTTACGTCTCTTAGAAGGGAATTAGACATGTGTAATTTTTGATAGATTTTTCTGCGTGTAACTGAAATAATAATATCTTCAGAATAATGCTTATTCTCTCCCCTAGATTTAAGTGAATTCTTTAATTGCATGCGTCATAAATTGCCTTCATGGTTCGTTATTTTATAAGACTTTATCCTTTGTGAAATCATCTCCTTGTTTGTCGTTTTTCACACTTATTAATGTGTCCTTTCAGAAGTACCTTTAAATTTTTTTGTTAATCCCGTAATCTGTGTCATATTGATTCCACAATCTCTCTCTTCTCTTTCGACTCGCCTGGAATGATAAACCCTATCGACTCCGACATCGACTCTGTGAGATTTCAAACAATCCCTCTTCTCCCGCCAAAATCTCTTGAGAGCTTCTACTCTATTCCTTCCCACAATCATCCAAAACCTTTCCCTATTCAATTCCATGGTGGTTTCTGGAGTTTCTGGCACCGTTGGGCGCTACGTTGTGGCGTTCCTCACAGATCAGCAGCAGGCAAGATTTGCAGCGGTGAAAACAAAACTTTGTGGGAACAAGGCTGTGGATGTAGCTGATCTAGAAAAGAACGACATGCACAGTGTAGTTGCAGCCATGGAGCAGAATAAAAGGTCAAGGATGGTGACAATCTCAGAGGCAAGTTATTTGGATTTAGTGAAAGCTTTTTGTTTGTCTGAAGGTAGAAGAAGATGGGTCCCTCACCTCCACAGTGAAGGGCACCCCTATTCATATTACATATGATCTGTTGGAATCCCTATTTGGTGTGTCTACCGCCGGTCGCAGTGGGGTAGATAGTGTTGACATCCATGTCAATGGTTTGGGGATTATTGGTACTGAGTATAAGTTGAAGGATGGCATGATTGACATCAACCAGCTGAACGCCTTCAACAAGATTTTACATTTCATTATTGTCAGATTCTCGTGACCCGGAGCGCAACTTTCTCCACATGCACTAAAGCTGATTCGGATATGATGTTCTGGGGGATTCAGAACAAGACATTAATATGGAAGAGGTAATAATTGATAGAATGAAGTTTGCAACAGCAATAATTTGGGACACAAAGAACAATTTCAACTTCTCTCTTCCCTATGCTCACCTGCTGACAAAGATTTTCCAGCACTACAACATCAGTTTGAATGGTGAAGTTTCTGAGAAGATGGGCCAAGCTATCAGGACCAGAAATTTGAAGAAGAGTGGTTTCTCCCTTGTAGCCGGGGTTTGGACAAAGACCTTGGTTGCTGAAGGTGAAGCAATTATTGGGGAAGCCCAAGAAGTTCAAATTGCAGAGGCAGAAGAAGAAGTAGCTGTAAGAATCGAAGCTCCTGTGGAAGAAGCTCTAAAAGCTCAAGTTCAGAAAGAAGAAGAAAGAGCAGAGATTCCAGTGATCCACGAAGAGCAAGCAGCAGCAGCAGAGGTCAGAATTGAAGTTCCAAGAGTCAGTTTAAGTAGAATTAAAGAGATACCTTATGAGCATATTGAGCCCGTTAGGCAAGTATCAAAGACTGAAACCCCCACCTCAATTGTAGCATTTATGCTTAGAGATGTGCTGGAATCAATCACCTACACTCACGGGGAGCAAGAGGAAGTTGTGGCATCAGGCCACAGTATAGATGTTCAGATGGAAGATGCTCCTATTCAACGGGAGTATGTAGCTGAATAGGATGCAGAGACTCAGGGGGAGCACACAACTAGTGCCCCTAATGATCAATTTCAGGAAGGTGTTGTGGAGAGCACCTCGGATGAGGATAATGTTGATAATGTGGAGCCAGATGTTGGCACAAATGATAAAGGTAAAGGTGTGGCCACTGAAATTCCACTCCTTACTAGAAAGGCACACCGGAGATCAAGGAAGAAGAAAGTCCAGGGGCACTTGAAACCAGTTATTGAGAGACTAAATGCACAAGGTCAGATTCTCTACTCTGTCCAATCAGATATGCTTCAATATTTATAAGTTAGAGCACTAGAGCGAAGGAAATGGGAATGGTCAGAAATGCTTTCAGATGGGTGAGAAGTGAGTTGGGAAGCATAAAGGAATCAGTGTCTATTCTTTCAGATCTGATAAGGGCACAAATATCTACTCCTAATCCTCCTACTTCCACTCCTACAGTACCAGAAAGTAGTTCAGGGCCATCAGGGCCAAGGAATAAGGAAGCAGATGTCCGGCCAGCAGGGCCATCTGTTGAAGAAGTCCGGACATCAGGGCCAGTTGATGTTGAGAATTCAGGGCCATCAGGCCAAAGGTTTTTGAGGAATCAAGTCAGGCAGCACAAGAAGACTCAAGGCCACCAGGGCTAGTTGTGGATGAGCAGTCAGGGCCATCCGGGCCAGTGGAATCTAAAGAAGAGCCAGGCAGAGTTGAAGCACTTGTGGAGGAGGCTGTGCCCCTAGAGCTCCCTTCTTTTTTCCTATTCAAACTACAACCCCTCCTTCTCTACCTTCATCTACAACTGCTCCTCCAGTTCCTGCCACCTATAAATAACCTCTTCCTAAAAACATTTCCTCACCTACACCATTTCCTATCACAACCTCCTATTCTCCTGCTTCTTCCACTTTCATACTTCCTCCTCCTTCTGAGGTACCTCCAGCCTCATCTTCCTTAGTTGGAGCCTCCTCTTCTGGTCCTTCATCAGCTGGACCATCCATACCACCTCCATCTACCTCTCATTCTTTCCTTCATCCTTCTACTCCTCACTCTTTTGTTACAATCATTCCTGAGGGTGCTCAACTTGAAGGTCATGAAATCCAGGACATCAAAGATGAGTTTGAAGTAGCCATACTTTGCTCAGTCCTATTAGTTGGCACTCACATTCATAGGACAGGCTCTTCTACCCATGTTCCTAAAAAGAGAAAAATATCTTCCAACCTTGCCACCTCTTCTGAGCCTCGTTTTCCACCTCTTTGGTTTTCTCTCACAGTTGAAAATCGAAGAAGGTCTATCTATTGTGAATTCCTCCAGAAATGCGCATTTGCCACCATTTTTGGCCTACCTCTCCTTAATCTAACTGATCACCTAAACATTGTCCTCTCTCTCTCTTCTCTTTCCAAAGCCGAACAGTCAAAAATCTTCTCTATGACTGAGGCTAAATCTGAAGAAGAATGGGCTCAGGGTTATCAGTCTTTATACAGGCAATTCATATATGCCAGCTCCGCTCGATTCCCAGCCAGGGATCACCCACTCACTCTCTCTGAGTGGTTTGTGATTCATCACAAAAATACCTGGGGTCCTTTTATTCAGAAGGAGATCAAGCTCATTAGGTACTTCCAGATGTTTAATGATTACTGCTATCTCCATAATCTGCTCGAAGTTCAGCTTGGCCAATTTCGGAAAGCTATTTCACTTCTTCGTTCGGATGCTGCTCATACCACCTCTATCCAAGTGATTTTGCCACCTTGGAGATACCAGATGTTGTATTTCTACCTCCAATTCATTCCTTAGTCATGGAATCTGCAGTTGGCCCTATTATTTTTGAAAGATTTTCCAGGGTAATGCGGCGCATTTCAGTGCAGAAAGGAAATTCCCTGCATTCCACAGATTTGTGTACTTGGAATATCACTAGGGCCACATCAAATCTGATGTTCTTGCCCCTCTTTTGTCTGAATGTGAGTGGCTTGTTGAGTTCTCATTTTGATGATCACTTAATGTGAATGCTAATCTAACAAGTCACAAGTGTGTTTTTGATAATCATTTCATGGGCAAAATTTATGATGAAAACATGATGAAAATGACTCATGAATGCAAATGGAACAACACTTCACTTGAGCATATTTATGTCACTATGTCTCACTAACTATGTTCATTAATTTAGGTGAGATACCAAGCAAGACATGTACAAAGAACAGGGTTCAAATGATGAAGATATACATGAAAAGCAAGTACTTGTCGACAACAGGAAAGACCCCTGTCGACAGCTACACACAAGCCAGAAGGCCACTCTTCAACACAGATGTGCATGTCGACAGCACCCTAGTCACCTATCAACAGGAAGAGGCTCCCTGAACCCCCTGGTCTTATGTCTGCCTGTGCCTATCGACAGCACCCAGTCGCCTGTCGACAGCAACTGCCTTCCAGAGCCTTTCAGCCTTCTGCTAGCTTGCGCCTATCGACAGGAGCACCCAGTGCTGTCGACAGACCTAGAGAATCTTCAAATACGGAAAGTCTTCAAGTTGCCATAGATGGTGTTTCCACATTCCACGACTCTCCATATGTAAACACATCTGTTTAAGCATCTCTTTGAAGAGAATCACGTACACAAGCAGCCTCCACTCAAGAACCCTAGCAAGCTCTCTTCAGAAGAATTGTTCTTGCTGCTCTGCTTCAACCTGCCGCCCAGATTCAAGGAGATACTTCTTCCCAGCGGAGGTGAAGCTTGAACGTCGAGGATTCAAGCATCATCATCAACTTGTGATCATCAAGACGAAGCTTGAAGCCCAGCCGATCGTTCACGAGAGAAGTTCTTCAATCAGGATTTCTTCTACAATTCAGAACTCTCTCTGTTTTACATTTTTACGTAAACATGTGTGTGTGTCTGTGTCTCAAGTAGTCCTTGTGCTTGATTCACGTGTGGGAGTTCATCTGATCGTGGTTGCACATCAGATAACTTGTGTGTGTGAGTTGTAGTTTTTGAACTAGCTCATAAGCAGGTTGTTCTGCGTGTGTGTGGCCCGTGGATGTAGGATACACAAGTTGTGTACTCCGAACCACGTAAAATCTGCGTGTCTCGTGGTTTGCACGAATTTACGTTAGATGTTTGGTAGGCACGACAACTACACACACTTAATTGCTTGTTTATCTATCTATCATCTATTCACACACATCCACACATAGTTTAAACTCTGCCAGTATTTCAAAAGTCTGTGTTCTCACAAAAAGAAGGTGATGAGCTTTTCAATTGATAGTAATCTATTCAACCCCCCTTCTAGATTACCATACATAGGGAATTCCGCAACCTTTCAATTGGTATCAGAGCGAGGTTTCTCTGATTTACTGCGTTATTTGTTTGATCTTACAATCAAGAGAATCTTGATCTCATGGAATCTAGTAAGGGATACATGGCCGAGGGACACTCAGTGACCAGGCCACCCTTCTTTGATGGCACTAACTATCCTTACTGGAAAAATCGTATGCAGGTGTTTTTGAGAGCACAGAACTATGAGCTGTGGAAGATAGTCCACAAGGGTGAATATTCCCTTCCTGAGGAAGAGAGTACCTGGACCAAGGACCAGATCGTGAAGGGGACACTCAACTAGAGCGCCCTCAATATGATGCAATGCGCGGTCTACCCCAACGAATATTCGAGAGTCTCCATGTGCACATCAGCAAAAGAAATGTGGGACAAACTCGAGTTAATCTATGAAGGTACGTTCGAGGTAAGGGAAACTAAAGCAAGCATGTTGGTTTCCGAATATGAAATGTTTAAAATGAACTCTACTGAAACCATCTGTGACATGTTTGCAATATTTATGTTAATTATTAATGGATTGAAAGGCCTAAAAAAGGAATACTCAGAGAGTGATTTGGTGAGGAAGTTCTTCGGTCTCTTCCATCCTCTTGGAACACCAAAGCCACTGTCATTGAGGATTCCAAAGACCTCTCAAAATGAAGTTGGATGAACTCATTGGCTCACTGATGACCTATGAAATCAACATGAAAAGAAAGGAAACTAAAGAAAATCCTAGGAAGCCACTTTCTTTGAAGGCTTCCAGGAAAAATTCCTCAACTTCCAAAAAGGAGGTCATTCAGGAAAGTGATGAGTCTGAATCGTCTAGTGAGAGTGAAAATGACGAAATGGCCATGCTCACTAGGCAATTCAAAAAATTCCTGAAATACAAGAGGAGAGGTATAGGTAACTCTAAACCTTTCCAAAAGAAAGAACATTACAACAAATTTGATTCTAACAAAAAGTCTGAGATTGTGTGTTACGAGTGCAAGAAGCAAGGGCACATGAGAGGAGAGTGCCCCAAGCTCAAGAAGAAGCTAAAAAAGGAAAAGTTCACGTTCAAGAAAGCCAAGGCAATGATGGCTACTTGGAGTGATGAAGACGAGGATGACAACAGTCAAGCTACCTCTGGAGATATGAAGTCCACTGTCTCATGGCGAGAAGTGATGACTTAAATGAGGTAAATTCTTCCTTTGAAAGCTATTCAGTTGATGAATGGAAGAGCTTATACTGTTATGTGTTGAAAAATTCTGTGAGCTTAAATCTGAAAACAAAGCACTCAAAAAGAAAGTTAATTCTCTCGCTAATACACACAAAATGATGAACATGTTGCATCATTAATCAAAGACATTGAAATGATGAGGATTGATGAGGAAGCTCATCATGAGGAAATGGACACCTTGAAGTATAACTGCAAGAATCTTAGAAAGAAAAGGAAGTTCTAATGAACTCCCTTGAAACTCTTCAAGGTGAGCATGATAAGCTTAAAGAAAAATTGGATAAACTGAAGAAAATCTAAAGGGCAAATCTGAAGATTTATCAAGGTTTGTTAAAGGGAAATAAAACCTTGATGCAATATTGGGGTCAAATGTTTTCGTTTCAAAACATGGGCTTGGGTACCAACCAGTAAAACAAAATAAAATTGGAGAAAATTTGATAACATCTTTTGTTGAAACAAGCCCAAGCACATAGAAGATCCCCAAAAGTACAACAAAACCCAGCTAAGGGTAAGCAACCATAAAACAAGGCAAACAAGCCTGTTACTGGCACTATTCCAAGATCTGTCAACAACACCAAGGAGAGCTGTCGATAGGTATGGAAATCGAGTCCAAAAGAAAAAGCAACAAAGCAACAGAAAGGTAAAATGCCCATGCATGCTCCAAAAAACAACAAACCCACTGTTGTAAGAAAACCCTCATCACACAATCTGTAAAAAAGTTGGGCACAAAGAAAATGATATAGGAACAAACCAAGTAAACTGAACATTAAACAAGTTTGGATTCCTAAGCATTTGTTATTTGGTATGAATGATACAAAGGGACCCAAAGTAATTTGGGTACCAAAACCTCTGTCTGATCCACATGTGCAGGAATGCCTAGCAGCCCATAGTCAAAATAAATGGTACCTGGACAGTGGCTGCTCGAGGCATATGACGGGTGATAAAGATAAATTCTGTCTGTTAGTGGAGAAAGACGAAGGTCAGGTAATTTTGGAGGCAACAACAAAGGCCAAATCATCGGCTCAGGTAAGGTGGTAAGTATGCCTCTAACTCTATAGACAACGTGTTACTTGTTGCTGGCCTACATCACAACTTACTTAGCATAAGTCAATTGTGTGATAAAGGTCACAAAGCTGTCTTTGAAACCAATTCATGTCAAATTATTGATAAGGAAATAGGATCTAAAGTTTTCTGAAAAAAGGATAAATAACATCTATGGTTGATTTAGATGATCCAGAAAATAATGATTTGTGTCTTGTAGTCAATAAACAGGATGAGCTTACACTTTGGCATCGTAGGCTTGGCCATGCAAGCTACAATGTCTTGCACAAAATCATGAGGCTCAATTGGTAAGTGGACTTCCTGATATCCCCTTCAATAAAAATGAAAATTTTTTGATGCATGTGCACAGGGAAAATAAACAAGGAAGTCATCAAATCAAAAGCACGGTAAGCACTTCTAAACCCTATGAACTTCTACACATGGACCTGTTTGGATCTACTAGAACATTGAGTCTTAATGGCAAATGCTTTGGTTTTGTCATTGTAGACGACTTTTCTAGGTTCCCATGGGTTAAGTTCCTCGCACACAAAAATGAGGCAATAAGCCTGTTGAGGAATTCTTCAATAAAATTGAGCATGGTAATATTAATAATATGCTCAATCCGCACTGATCACGGGGGAGAATTTGACAATAACTCTTTTTCTGATTTCTACAGGCACCACGGGAACATTGTTCTCCTCTCCAAGGACACCTGAGCAAAATGGTGTTGTGGAGAGAAAGAACCGGACCTTGGTGGAAATGGCTCGCACCCTTCTGGTTGAAAGCAAACTTGCCAAAACATTTTGGGCGGAAGCGGTGAATACATCATGCTACATACTCAATAGAGCCATGGTAAGACCTGTCATAAAGAAAACCCCCTATGAACTTATGAAAGGTAAGAAACCCAGTATTGGTATTTCAGAGTTTTTGGCTCAAAAGTGTTCATTCATAATAATGATAAAATTGATCTAGACAAGTTTGAGGCCAAAAGTGATCCAGGTATATTTCTTGGCTACTCAGAACACTCTAGAGCTTATAGGGTGTTTAACTGCAAAATAAAACTGTGGATGAACTCCACCCGTTGTCGTTGATGAAACTCATGCAAAACTGACAAAATTGATTTCCACAGGACTCCCCATGAGGATAAAAAATTCTTGCAGAACCGCTACAAGTGATAGCCAAGAAGAGCTGTAAGGCCCTCTAATTTCCGTCGCATTATTTGTATTTATGTGTGTATGTTTGTACTTGTGTATGTATGTACATATTTACGTACGCATTAATTAGTATAATTACGTGTGCATGTGTTTATATTAAATATAGATAATGCATGTATTGCATGGTGATAGTATGGGTATAATACCGTATACGTATTGCACGTATATATGCATGGTATGCTTGGTTTTCTGAATATTTTAGGGTTCTGGCCGAAGGCCCCTTGGCGTCAACCCCTGGCCGCTGAGGTGGTGTCAGCGTCCAGACCTGGACGCCGACACTAATCCGGGCGTCCAACGATATGGACGCCAATCTCTATGGCCTGCATGCGCAGCAGAGCTGCAAGCTTCTGAAACAAGGCAAGCCAACCATTGGGGGATGTCCCCCAACGGCTCTGAAGTCTGTCAAATCAGCTTGGTGAGTGGGAGAGAGACTCTCTTTAGGTCTGAACCCGAAATGGCTCTCCTCACTCCTCCCTTCACCTTGCAAGAGGAGAAAAAGTGAGAAAGAAAACCCTAGAGAAAGCCTGTGAGAAAAACCCCTCTTAGCACCCACAAATCCGACCCCCCCTGGAGCTTGATCCGGCGTTCTACTGCTTCAAGAAGGTAGCTGGATCAAAGTAGGAGGCTTCCCCGACATTCCCTCGGCGTGGAGATAATCCAGGAGCCCGGAGGAGAGATCGTTTGGAGGGAGTTCTGCACTTCTTGGGACAGCCCAAGGAGGCTTCACCAACACCCTAAACCCTTTGGAAGAATTTTGAAAGGCAAGTGACCTATCCATGATGTCCGCGTATGAGTCTAGGTCGGTTTTGCTATTTTTATGGATTTTTCCTCGAGTCCTAGACCCTCCCATTCACCCAAGTTTGAGAGCTCGGGTCTGTGTTTCTGCACAGACCTGGCTTGACGCAAGGTCCCTGGACGCCTAGATCATGCTTGGCGTCCATCGGCCCTGTCGCTGACTCTGAGTCAGCGGCCAGAGACCGCCGCCAAGTTCCTCTGGACAGAACAGTGAGCTGTTCTGCCCTTCTTATACATTAATTTCGGTATGTTTTCCGTGATGAGGATATATGGTAATCCTATACTCTATGTATATTATCAATGTGGTGTGTGAATGAGTGTGATGCGTGATGGTAAATGTAGGATAATTGTACCCCTTTAAACTTGTGAGCATGACTTGTAGATAATCTTGCAAATCCTTGTTCATGATTAGGATTAGTATGAATGTCTTGGTTTTGGTCTGATCATGAAGATTAGTGGGTCAGTATATGTGTTTGCAATTTTGGTAAATTATCCATGCTTGTGTAAATGCTAATAAATCCGGCTCGGTAAAATAAAAGCATGCAAGAATGGTTGTGGTGAAATCCATAGATGTATGATTTATGAAAATTTTGTATTCTCAAATCATCCATATATTAGTAGCCTCTGTTTAAAACAGTAAGTGGCAATTTGCAGGATATGTTAAACCCCATGTTAACTTAAGTTGTGAATAGTATGCTAAATAGGTGTTTTATTTTCTGTAAATTCTATTTAGCTCAGAAAAATCTGAAACTTTGAGTGTATGATCTTGAACCCGAAAAAAGCATGTGGTTAAAATTTCAGGTCATTTGGATCAATAAATAAAAGTTATGTATTTTCATGTGAAATGTGATAATCTACGTAAATTATCGTAATGTGATTAGTTATTGTCTAAAACCAACTTGATTAGTGAAAACTCCTGTGTGTTAAACTCCTGAAATTCTGTAGTACCATGTTAGGAAAAATAGAGATGTGCATGTGAGTGAGAAGTGAATGTGATGAAAAGTGTGAAGTGTCAAACCATGTGTAAAACGGTAAATGTATAAATGTGTAACTGTACCAATGTGACACTGCTTCCGTAGAGGGCAGTGGAGCTGTATCAGGGAAAAGTCCCCCTGAGAAAGTTCAATGTGTAAGTGACCCTAAGGGCATTAGGGGGAAATCCTGGAGGTGGACAAGTACCACTGGTTAGGGTGGAGACTTGTTCTCCCGGTCTGTGCAATCCAAGAGTCGCCATTGGAATGCCTAGATGGCGTCTATGTGTAATGTGATGTGTATATGTCCTTCTTTGATGGTTTGGACTATGTGTCACGGCACCTAAAATGTGTAATGTGTATGTGTCCATGTGTAATGTGTAAGTGACAATGTGAATGTGTATGTGTAAAGTGAACCATGTGAAAGAGGGAATTCGTGTAAAGAAATGTGAAACTAAAGATGTGAAAATGTGTTATTGAAAACCATGTGAGACAAATCTGAAATCATGTGAAATCAGTGAATTTATGTTATTATCATCATGTTATTATGTGCAAAGATGTTTAGAATCCATGTTAGGGATAATTGGTGAAAACGGGTACAAGATAGCATGATTGTTTGATCACATGATATGTTTTATGCAATATTGTAGCTTTCATGTATAGGTTTGCAGCCGTTAAACCATGTGAAATCAGCAACCTAAAGCATGTGAAAAGGATTATGTATGTACTTAAGGATATGTGAAATCCATGCTAGTTGTGTTCCCCTTTCATGTATTAAAATCTTCATGATGGTAGCCCTCATGTCTTAGCTCTTTAAAGATTAAAGTTTCATGAGTAAATTGAATAGAGACCATGTGATAGGTGAATTTTATTTTAGAAATCTGAAAGCATGATTCATGTATAAAATTGTAAAACTTTCATGATAGGTTGAAACTTGAATTGACTAGCATGCTATGTGTTCCAAATTGTAAATGTGCATGTAGAAACCACTACGACTGTACGTGTATATCATGAGTGGTGTTGCTTGCTGAGTCCTTGGACTCACTCCTTGCTTCGGCGTACAGGTGTAGTTGGTAATGTGGCACCTTCGGAGGAGGTAGCAGAGACGGACTCCGAGCGCGGAGATTAGCTAGCTTTGGAGTTTCTTTGAGATTGTTTATTTCATAAGTATGTATTTGAACATTGTATTAGAGTATTATGAAAAGGATGTAAAAGTGTGGACATTATGAATTTCCATTTCAGCAATTTAATTTATGTGAACTTTAGTTCTTTTATGTAATTGTGAATTGCATGTATGTTTAATGTGGATGATGAATGATGGAGACTGTTGTCTTTTACTTCCGCTACTCTGTTGTATATTTGCGTGTATCTCAGCTGTATGTATCGTTTGGGTAAATGTCCCACTGTGGCAGCGCTCGCTATACCGACGTGGGTTGGTATAACCGTACCGGTATAATGAGGGTCGTCACAAGAGCGTTCAAACAGCACCAAAAGCCAAACGTGGATATCTTCAAAGGTACAACGATGATGATGAGGACCATCACATCCTCTTCAAAGAGGGAGAAGAAGAACTGAAGAAGATCCACAAGAAGATGAATCTCAAGCTGAAATTCCTCAAGTAATCCCTCCTACAGTACACCTCCTCAAATGCAAGATCTACTCGGAACTTCAACAATCACAAATGTCAGGTACTCTAAAGACCATCCACTTGAGAACATAATAGGATATGTGATTGAAAAAGTTCAAACTAGGTCTTAAGTTAGGGAAATAGTTGAACAGGATCATCTAGCCTTTGTGTCAAAAGTGGAACCTAAAAATGTTGAAGAAGCATTAAAGGAAAATTCATGGATTGATGCTATGCATGAGGAGCTTTGAAAATTTGAAAGAAATAATGTCTGGAGTCTAGTTCCTAGAACCCCCGATATTTCTTTCATTGGAACAAGATGGGTTTTTAGGAATAAACTGAATGAAGAGGGCAAAGTGGTGAGAAATAAGGCTAGACTGGTAGCAAAGGGATATAATCAGAAATTTGGTGTGGATTTCGAAGAATCCTTTGCTCCTGTAGCTACACTAGAAGCAGTCAGAATCTTGTTAGCATATGCATGCTCAAACAAGTTCAAACTTTTTCAATGGATGTTAAAACTGCCTTCTTGAATGGTTACATCAAAGAAGAAGTCTATGTCTCTCAACCACCTGGGTTTGAGGATATTCATAAACCTAACCATGTATTTAAATTGCACAAAGCTTTTTATGGTTGAAACAGGCACCCCGAGCTTGGTACGACAGGCTAAGCACTTTTCTGGTAAGCAAAAACTACTCAAGAGGTAAAGTAGATCAAACTCTCTTCACTAGAAAGTCCGCAATCACATCATTGTGGTTCAAGTGTATGTGGACGACATTATATTTGGTTCTACTAACCCCTCACTGTGTGAAGAATTTTCAAAACACATACACAGTGAATTGAGATGAGTTTAATGGGGGAGCTTCAATTTTTTCTTAGTTTGCAGGTAAAACAATTAGAAGACGGATTCTTCATCAACCAAGAAAAATATGTCAAAGAACTACTCAAGAGATTTCAATTCGAACAAGCCAGCCTGCCTCAACACCAATGAGCACAAGCATAAAGCTGGAAAGTGATGAGAAAGGTAAACCGGTAGATGCAAGCATTTCCGAGGTATGATTGGCTCCCTTTTATATCTTACTGCAAGTAGACCAGACATACAGTTCAGCGTTTGCCTTTGTGCTAGATACCAATCTAGTCCAAAGGAAAGCCATTTAGTTGCAGTTAAGAGAATATTTCGATATCTCTCAGGTACGCATGATATGGATCTTTGGTATCCAGCGGGTAGTAGCTTCACTTTGGTTTCTTATTTAGATGCTGACTATGCTGGATGTAAAATTGACAGGAAAAGCACGTGGATATTGCTAAATTCTTGGCAGTTGCATGGTTTCGTAGGCATCCAAGAAGCAACACTCGGTTGCACTGTCCACTGTAGAGGCAGAATACGTTGCTGCAGGGAGCTGTGCGGCACAAGTTAAGCTGTGGATGAAGAGTCAATTATCTGACTACAATATTGACATTGGATGCACACCTATCTTTTGTGACAACACTAGTGCTATCAATCTTTCAAAGAACCCAATTCAACATTCAAGAACCAAACACATAGAATCAGGCATCACTTTTTGAGAGATGAGGTAGCAAATAACACCTTGGAGCTAAGCTTCATACCCACTAAAAATAACTAGCTGACATTTTACAAAACCATTGGCTGATGATAGGTTCACAACACTAAGAAGAGAATTGGTTTTATGCAAAATGCAATGATACTCATACCAAGTCTTGAATATGTGTTCCTTGTGAGCTACAACTATGATATATCAAATGGTGAGTTGTGGAAAAACAAGTTAAGCTTGTTTGAAACACTCATTATGCGTGAGAAAACATTCTCCGCCACGTACCAATAGTTGAAGTGCAACGAGGGACATCTATTTTAGACATGGTATTAAGTTTCTTTTCAGTATGCCCAATCTTTCTGTAAAATAAAAACCAAAAAAAAATCATTAAAACCCAAAATACCAAAAAGATTTGCTAGCTATCCCCCTACATCAATGGTGTGATGTTCAATTGTGTGAAACTCTTGGTTAAATTGTTTTGCATTGCTTGAATGTTGAGTCTTCAGATGCACATACTATGGGGAGCTATGTTAGGCTAGGTGAGTGAAACACTAGAGGGAAACATGTCATTTGCCATTGCCTTACTTCCCTCGGAAGACCATGTCATCATCTCTCTCATCTAAGCCTTTAATAATCAGTTTTCTAAGGCACCTGTTGACAACCACCATGGCCTCTGTCGACAGGAGCACCTTCCCAGAACACCAATCCTTCTGTCTGTCAGCACCTGTCGACAGTAACAAAGACATCTGTCGACAGGAACATCTTCCCATAATATCAATCCAACAGTCTGTCAACAGCTGTCGACAAGGCACCTATTCATGTCGACAGATGTACCAGTATTCTTCCATTCTCTAACTTTTTGGTTCACTATTCTTCATGAGCATCCTTCTTGAAAGTATTTAAGGTGAAAATTGGGCAATACTAACATTATAATTTTTCCTATCCACATGATATCACGATATTGCCTAAATCGCAAAGATTTTGACATACCATTCCTAGTGAGTCTAATGTGCATTGACTTGAGTACATCAAACAAAAGCACCTGAGCCCCAATTACCTCACTTGAATAACTAATTTGTAGAAATTTATTTTTCAATGTCATTTCTTTAGTCCCTAAGTCATAAGGATTATGTCTCTCATTAGTTTTTAAAATTCTTCTACTTCTTGACCTTGTGTTAAAAAAAAAATATATATATATATATATATATTATATTCATAAAGGGAGAAAAGCTACCTATTTCAAAACAAAAAATATAAGTCAAAGGTTTTAAATTTACAAGAAGAGAACAGGCAAAGCAATGTTGACTTATGCTAAGTAACCGGGGATACGGACATCACAAAATATCTATCTTCGCGTCAAACGGCTTACTCATTATCTCTGTAAAATGGTTTGATGGACACTTTGACCAAGTAACTGGGGATACGGGCACACAAATGTCTATCTTCACGTAAAAAGGTCAAGTGATCCTAATACCACTGCTTCTCTAATGCTTAAAATTTTAATTGATAAAATAGAGTGTAGCCTCCACATTGTGTTTTAACAAGACCTTTAGGTGTTTTTTGTTTAACTACCCATGTAGACATCCCCTCATAAATCTTGTGGACATAACTCACTAAGACAAATGATCTTTTACAAATGACCTTATTCAAGAGGGTCTTTATTTCTCAATGTTTTTGTCGTAATGGATTCGTGTCTTTGTCACTAAAGGTTCGGGAATATTATGTCACGACCATTGAAGATGCTTGACATGTCCTAAATCATTTTGGGTATGATACTTAATAATGTGATGTTACATATTTTCCATCTGCCATACTCATTTAATGCTCATGCCCCTGGAAAATTCTGTCAAAACCTCTTACTGGAGGATTTATGGCTGTACCTGTCGATAGGGCCCAGGATGCCTGTCGACAGCCGGCGGCCGCACTTGTTTTGGATGTCTGGCGGGCACAATCTAAGGGCAATTTTGGTGGGAGCTACCCTTCCAAATCCCTATACCCTTTCTATAAAAGGTACCCATGCCCCCTTTCCCCTCTTTTTCACTTCCAAAACCCCCTTTCCCTCCTTCTCCAAAAAAAAACCCTTCTCTCCAGGGCGACTATGTCAAAGTCTAACTGATGAATCTTGCTTTCAGAGTCCTTTTTGTCATGTTTCTTTTTGCAAGTGTTATGGTTGTCTAATGTGCTACAATGTACTGCCTATCTTTAATGAAAAGCACATTTTCTCTTCCTATTACATTGAATTCAATGGAATGTTTTTTTTTTTATGTTGTCAAAAGGGGAGAAAAAATTGAGAATTCATTGAAAAAATCATTACATAATGTGGCTCAATTGAATTTTGTCATCATCAAAAAGGGGAGAATGTTGAGTTCTAATTAATGATCACTTATGTGAATGCTAATCTAACAAGTCACAAGTGTGTTTTTGATGAAATCATTTCATGGACAAAATTTATGATGAAAACAAGATGAAATGACTCATGAATGCAAATGGAACAAACACTTCACTTGAGCATATTTATCTGTCACTATGTCTCACTAACTATGTTCATTAATTTAGGTGAGATACCAAGCAAACATGTACAAGAACAGGTTTCAAATGATGAAGATATACATGAACGGCAAGTACCTGTCGACAGCAGGAAGACCACTGTCGACAACTACACACAAGCCAGAAGGCCCTCAACTTCACACAAATGTGTTTGTCGATAGCACCCCAGTCACCTGTCGACAGGAAGAGGCTCCCAGAACCCCCTGGTCCTCCGTCTGCCTGTGCCTGTCGACAGCACCCAGTCGCTTGTCGATAGCAACTGCCATCCAGAGCCTTCATCCTTCTGCTGGCTTGTGCCTGTCGACAAGAGCACCCAGTGCTGTTGACAGACGGAGAGAATCTTCCAATACGGAAGTCTTCAAGTTGCCATAGATGGTTTTCCACATACCACGACTCTCCATATGTAAACACCTCTATTTAAGCATCTCTTTGAAGAGAATCACGTACACAAGCAGCCTCTACTCAGAACCCTAGCAAGCACTCTTTAGAAGAATTGTTCTTGCTGCTCTGCTTCACCTGCCGCCCAGATTCATAGTGATACTTCTTCCCAGCGGAGGTGAAGCTTGAACATCGAGGATTCAAGCATCATCATCAACTTGTGTCATCAAGACAAAGCTTGAAGCCCACCCGATCGTTCACGAGAGAAGTTCTTCAATCAGGATTTGTTGTACAATTCAGAACTCTCTCTGTTTTTCATTTTTACGTAAACATGTGTGTGTGTCTGTGTCTCAAGCAGTCCTTGTGCTTGATTCACGTGTGGAGTTCATCTGATCCTGGTTGCACATCAGATAACTTGTGTGTGTGAGTTGTAGTTCTCGAACTAGCTCATAAGCAGGTTGTTCTACTGTGTGTGTGGCCCGTGGATGTAGGATACACAAGTTGTGTACTCCGAACCACGTAAAATCTGTGTGTCTCGTGGTTTGCACGAATTTACGTTAGATGTTTGGTAGGCACGGCATAACTACACACGCTTAATTGCTTGTTTATCTATCTATCATCTATTCACCACACATCCACACATATTTAAACTCTGTCAGTATTTCAACAGTCCGTGTTCTCGCAAAAAGAGGGTGAGAAGCTTTTCATTGATAGTAATCTATTCAACCCCCCTCTAGATTACTACATAGGGAGTTCCGCAACCTTTCACAGCTATCTCCATCTATTGGGAAAGACATTACCCTCACACAGCTCAGCAGCTTGTTGATATCAATGCTTCTCAAGCCAGATCAAATCAGTCTCCTCTATCTGTTGTAGAATTTCTAGATCTGAATTCCATTCATCTTGTTCGAGATCCATTTGATACATGGGTTGAGAGATACAAGGTATATGTGGCTATGAAAAAGGAACTAAAGGCAAATCAGATTTTCTATTCAATTTCAGTTGATCAGTTCCTCCAGCATGCTAGTTTTAGCACCTCTCCCTTCTACAAAATGTCTCTTGGCCAAAATGAGTATGGAACCTTTGTGGAAGCTCAACGGCAACTGCACATCCAAAGGATGGCTCCTGTTATGTGACCCTCCTACTCTATAGTTTATGGAGCCTTCTAAAGTTATTTTGAAGAGCAGGAATGCAAGGCTTGGCCGATCATTACTCACCATGCCTCTCTCTTGTCCCCTGCCTTCTACATTCTTGTACCTCCTCAGTGAAATAATATATGTCTTTTCCGTCTTCCATTTATCTTCTTCTCTTCTTCTTCGTAAACTTTGATTCCTTTTTGCTTAATGACAAAAATGGGGAGAAAATAAAACATTCTAAATACATGTCAACAAATTTACTTCAGTATAGTAAGTTCATTTCAGCACATTATATGTTTATGTTTTGTTATGATTTGTCATCACCAAAAAAGACAGATTGATGACCAGTCCATCCCCATAATCTTATTTATTATATAAAATTTTTGTGATTAACAAAACTCTAACAATATTTTCTAACAAGTTTTTATGAAGCTCAGTTACAGGAAATAAATCGAGCCAAATCTATAAGTAGTTTTACACTGTTTCATTAAAGTCCATAACATGTATTTCCTCTAAGTCCACATCGATTTCTTTAGAGATACAACGATTCGGTCATCGATTTCACATGAAACAATGATTTCAGTTCCCATCGGTTTCTTAGAGATATAACGATTTCATAAGTTACACAATGTTTGATCACCACAATGATTTCTATTTTCACAATGATTTCGGTCTCACAATGATTCGTTAAGTAAAACAACGATTTCGGTCTCACAATGATTCATTAAGTGAAACAACGATTTCGGTCTCACAACAATTCGTTAAGCGAAACAACAATTTCGGTCTCACAACGATTCGTTATGTGAAACAACGATTTCAGTCTTACATAGATTTCATAAGAAAAACACTGATTCGGTCATCAGTTTCTTAAGAGAAACAACGATTTGATTGTTGTAACGATTCGATAAGTGAAGGCAACGATTTGATAGCTAGAACGATTTGCCTTTATGGTGGAACGATTTGCTAATGTTTGAACAACGATTTGCTCAAACAACGATTTATTTATGTTTGAACACGATTTGCTCAAACAACGATTTGTTTATGTTTGAACACGATTTGCTCAAACAACTATTTGATTATGTTTGAACACGATTTGTATAAACAACGATTTCATAAGTTCCATAACTATTTTCTTGTTATAACGACTTCATGGATTACATCGATTTCACATATGATATTCAATTTTTTCAAATATTGTGAAGTCAAAGTCTTCCTGCGTGCATGTCACGCCCCTCCAATTAGTAGCGGAATAAATCGGAGGAGAACGTGAACACGAGTATGGTAACGACAATTGCACATACTTGGATGGTTCAAATGTGTGAACGTGTGAGAGAATCATAGATAGAAAGATGTCATGTTATTACATTTTAAATCATTCAATATGACTCCATTTTATAACATGTGTTTTTAGCAAGTTTGATAACAAGGCAAGAAGTGGATAATCGGCAAGTAGAGAGCATGATCATGAACTTAAAATCAATTAAAAATTATGTAAATATGTTTTAACTTTGATATGGTTTGAAAATGCATGTTAAGATTTTCTAGAACCTTCTTAGAAGAGATCAACTCACACATGCAGGAACGACGCAAAACGATGAAAACCAAGATGTATGCCTTTTAGAAGGCAAATGCAATCCCATCCCTTCACTTCCTAAGGTCATAACGCATTGATTTTTCATTCAAATCTCACACATGAAATACCAAATTGAATCCCTTTGAATGAGGAATCCAGCAAAGAAAACGTCTCGTCAATATGAGGTCTATAAAAAAAGTTATGGCCGATTAAGCGGACACAGGGAGAAAGCGACGCATTGCATGTCGCCTTCTGAAAGTGAACACGACCATGAACTTGTCGCCTTCTGAAAAGACCACGAAATGGCCTGATTTTGGTATGGGTCGTGACCATGATGTTGTCACCTTATGGTAGTGACGTGTCGACTTGTCGCTACCTGAAAATGACGTTTGGGTTGCTTTTCTACCTATTCCCAACTCCGACCTGGATTGGGTTTGACAGCTGTGGTTGAAAAATCAAAAAAATTCTAGGGTGATTCAAATTGAGTGAAACCACCTTTGTTAGTTAGATTACTTCCAATACTTTGTACAGTAGCAAATAATTGAGAAACAAGGTCGTTTTACTAAGTAATAAACATATTGGACTGACTGCTGAATGTGACACAGTGTTAATGTTTGGGCTATACTCTTAGTATGATCAACAAAATTGGGAAAATAGTGCAATGACAGTAGACTTATGAGGTAACAAGTGCTCTATTGAACACTTGGTCTAAAAATGACTCCACAAAGAGGTATGGAACTGTAACAAAAGTCAAGGTAAAACTGCAACATTACATTGTCCAAATAATGCAAGATTTAATTCGTGACAAAGGTGGATAAAATTAGGGATTTTAGGGGCAAAAGATGCCTAACATCCATCAGTAACTCCAGCTAAAATTTGATAGCACGAGTTGAGTATACATGGAGATGAATAATAAAGAAGAAGGGTCGGGTGGTTCATCATATTTGCAGAATTTCAAAAATAGATATCAAAAGATTGGCTCGATGTAAAAGAGTGAAACAAGAGGGCTTTTGTTCCTGATGTATGGAACAATCTACAGATGGATTTAATTGAGTTTGCTTGGGAGAATGCCTATCTTTAGTCGTTTTACTCTTCTAGAGCTAGAACTTGAAGAACAAAGAAGATGATTGAGAGAGCCTTCTCCCATGAATTCTCCTTCTCCTTGGCCTTCTCCTCCACGTCTAGAGAGCCCCAACAAAGTTTCAGGCCGGCCATGGAGATTTAAGAGAGTATTTAAGCTAGTAAGGGTTCCTATTCCTACTACTACTCAAAATTTCACTTTAATTACGAGATTTCCTAACTCATTCTTTCCTTCCTTGCTTTCCAACTTCAATTTCAGTTAGGTTGAGGTCTAAATTCGTGCTAAACCATATGGGGTAGGTTTAGGAATCCAATTCCATCTCAAATTACTTATTTATATGCATTAAATGTCTATTTTCTATTTAGTAATATTTGAGTTGCGAATTTAGGGAATTTTCCTATTATTCTTATTTTTAAAATCCTTATTTTGGACTACTAAATTCTAATGGGTCCATTTAACCAAGCCCTTTTTTATTGGAATTTATCTTATAGGTTTCCCTTTTTAATTAGGGAATAGAGTTATTTTTTTTGCATTTTCTTATTTGACTTTATTCATGGGCTATGAGAGGTCCATTGGTCCAAACCCGATAATGGTTATTCATTTCATGATGTTGGAAATCTCTTCGACATTTCGTTTAATTTATGGGCGTATTATTTTTCCATGTTAACGGTTTTCCCACTTAGTTTCCTAATTTGGATAATTAGTCAGGTTGTGACGTACGTTTGGCCAATTGGATTTTTTGTTGCATGAATTCATTCGTTGAACACTTAGATAATATTTGGAGTTGATTTACAATTTTTACAAAATTTTTAGATGTGTTCTTGCACATACGATAATGGTACGTATGTTTCTATTATTCTATTTTATAGAAATTTATTATATCAAATTTTTACATACGAAATTTCCCGGGTTACTACATCCTCCTCCACTTAACAAGAATCTGGTCCCAAATTCATATGATATGATACAACTATAGCAATTTATTCTAATATTTCAATCCATCATCTCCCGCACTTAGGGTTTTGCTATCGTGAAAATAATATGAACTTATCTAAGGGTTTAGTGATGAGACCTTGTCCACCTTCATTGGTATGATTTATATCCACCAGGGCATGTAATCATCCTTGACGTGAAGTTTGCTTCTTCTTTGTTGGACAATCGATGACTCGATGTTGTTGACTTCCACATCGCAAGCACCTGCCCAATTTCTTTCAACAGTTATCAATCTAATGACCTGGCATTTTTTAAAAAATTTACATAATTCCTTCTGCTTCACTTCCCCTTTCATTCTCTTGCTATCTACTGTATTTCTTCCTTTATTATCATTGGAATGAGAGGCGCGTTCCCTTTTCATCACTTTCTTCTTATGGATCTTTTCAAGCAGTTCCATGGTATCCTCTACTAATTGAGCTCTCAATACCATGACTGAATATACTTCAATGTCTAGTGTAGCCAACTTTTCCCATAACACAGTCTCAACCCTTCTAAGAATCTTTTTGCCTTCAACTTTTCCGTACTTACCAAATGTGGTGCATATTGTGCTAGTCTTTCAAATTGTGCTTCATATTCTGCTACAGTCTTCATTCGTTGTTTTAAAGTGGTGAATTCATTTGCCTTCTTCTCACAATCCTCTCAAAAAAACATTTGGTGTTGAAGAGTTCTAAAAATTTATCCCTCTCTAGGTTGATGTCAGGTAATTGTCGACTGGTAGCTTCCCACTAAGCTCTAGCATCGCAGTTCAATTAGAAGGTTGCCAGAAGGACTTTCTCCTGCTCTGAACATTGCATAACTCTAAAGATTCGTCCATTGACTTCACCCAATTTTTAGCTTCATCGGGATCCGAGTTCATTAAACCTAGGGGGATTTATTCGTTGAATGTTCCCATACAAGTCTCCTGCCCCATTCCTTACTCCTGCTTGGATCACGTTGTAAGGGCTTGGGTTAACCCCTGCACAGTCTGTTGTAATTCGTGCATTGGTGCATGCTCGCCAGCCATCTCCTCTAGTTCCTGCGAGCAATAATACTTATTATTTCCTTCTTATACTTAGGGACTTATACATATAGTAAGCTCCTAGCATAACCCCAGGCTTTACCCATCTCTCACATATGTATGGTGGTTGACTTAGACACGGTTATGGCAGTTCACCTAGAACATCCCTAGACTTAAAATATCCTAATTAGGACATCTAGGCTCTGATACCAATTGTCACGCCCTTCAATTGCAGAGAATAAATCGCAGGAGAACGTGAACAACGAGTATGGTAACGAAAATTGCACATACTTTTGTAAACATCAGAGCAACTAAGGAACAATATTGATATAAACTCTTGATTTCATTATAAAATCACTAAGACCATTACAACCACTAATTCAGAGCCACACATAAGGCTCAATCACATAATTACATTGAAAAGAAATCTAAAGCAATAACTACTAGACTCCATTGTACTAGGGCAACTTCATGACTTGACTCCGGTCACTCATCACTCGGGTCCTCCCATTGATGTGTGTAACGCCATTGTCCAACTTACCTGAGACACAATACAAATAACGAGGGTGAGCGATGATGCCTAGTAGGACTTAAATCTCAGGATCAAGTAGGCTTTAAATAATTAATGCATTAAATGGCAGAGTAACTAATGATAGAGCGAGTCATGTAAAGTCGAGAAAGTAATAGCACAGTAACATGGTTCAGATAGCAGATGAATCAAGTATAGCACATGATTAAAGTCAAGTCACGATAGAAAACGATAACAACAATAGCAAATAACGATATTGTCAAGAATAGCAAGCACATGTATAGCAAAAGATGATAGTAGATAGCCATGTAAAGAGTAATTGCACTTTGATTGATTTACATAAATCGAGATAGTATAGCACTTTTGATTAACTTTAGTCAATCGAAATAGTAATGACACTTTGGTTATCCGTAGATAGCCAAAAGAAAATATAGCACTTTTATTGTCAATAGACCATGAGAGAGTAGAGCACTTGAATGTGATTAAGTCCGATAGTACGCAATAACTCAAGATAGCAAGTATCAAGTAGAGCAAGTAGAGTGTATGACAAGATAGCGTGTAACGGGATAGCGTGTAACGAGATAGCGTGTATGGTTGCACACGGTGCACTAGTAGAATACGACAATAGTCACTTATAGGACAGTAGTCGTTTAGTAACAGTCTGCGATAGCACAGTATCGCACAGTATGTCTGAACTCTTTAGACTAATAGTCTAACCTTTGTGATAGCACAGTAATATCACAGTACGTCTGAACTCCTCAGACTAAAAGGATAATAGTCAAATGTCTAAGCAATACAGTATAGTCAGAACCGTGCAATGCAAACACCGTCTATAGCCCTTGCAGGTATTTTCGGGTGGCTCTCTGCCCCCAGGACTAGATTGAGCCCTCGGACACTCTCCGTGCCCTGCACAATATGCATTGGATACGGTAGAGTCACAAGACTCATTAAGCGCTAGACAGTCATGAACAGTACAAAACAGTAGGAGCCCACACAACTCAAGAGTACTAAGAGAGTACTAGATGAAGCGACGAGAAGACGAGATAGTAGAGTAAATGTGAATAGACGAGCTAGTAGAGTATAGATGAGATCTTATGGTCATTGCCGTGAAATGTCGAGTAAGAGTGATAGTAACATTGCACAACAAGCGCACTTGATGTTGGCAGTCAGGTGGATACACTACCTTTCCGCTGGCCATGTTATGTACAAGTTCAGAGGTCCGCGTGAAATCAAGGTAAGAACGAGAGCAAAGTAAGGTCGTTGGTTCATGTTGATCCCTAAGGGTGTTGGTTTTCGTTCTAATGTTTATAACACATTTTTTGATGATGAACAATCTAAATTGAGGTTTGATACATGACAAATAATTTGATGCAATATTTGGTCTATTATGTATTCATATATCACACTATACGGGTTTGATCATGTAGGTATGAATGCATATAGCCAAGCTATCACAAAACAAGAGAAATAGATCAAGAAAGCACTGAAATCTGTCACCTGTCGGCAGACCCCAAGGTGCCTGTCGACAGATGTGTACAGGCAGAAAACAACCAACTTTAGGAAACAGCCATCTGTCGAAGATGCCCAGTCGGCTGTCGACAGATGCACTCAAGAAACTGTCAAAAACGAAATCCCAGACTTCTGTGTTTTGTAAAACTATTGGTACCTGTCGACAGATGATCAAGGCATGTCGACAGACTAGAGAATCTTCAGATACAAAAACCTTCCAAGTTACCAAGGATGGTGTTTCCAAATCCATGTCTCTCCATATGTAAACACCACTATATAAGAAAACTATTTAAAGCAAATCTTGTACAGAAGCAGCCACCACCAGAACCCTAAAGCAAGTCCAAACACAAGAAGGGTGTTGCTGCTCTGCTTCAACCTGCTGCTCAGAGATAGAAAGATCCATTGATCCAGCAGTACTGAAGATAGAACGTCGTGGATTCAAGCTTCTCCATCGATCTGAATCCATCAAGACGGAGTTTGAACTCCATCCAGATGTTTCCTAGAAGAGTTCTCAATCAGGATTCATCCCTTCCACTCAAACCACTTCCTGCTTTCTTTCTTCTATCATATGTGTATGTGTGATTGTGTTTCAAGTAGTCTTTGTGCTTGATACACGTGTGTGTGTTGTTTGATCGTGGGTGCACATCAGATAACACTTGGGTGTGAGTTGTAGTCACCGAACTAGCTCATAAGCAGTCTATTCTGCGTGTGTGTGTGGACCGTGGATGTAGGATACACATGTTTTGTACTCCGAACCACGTAAATCTTCGTGTCTTGTGGTTTGAACGTTTCTACGTTGGATGTTTGATAGACACGTTGCTTCTATATGCTCTAGATAGATTGTCCTCCATCTACACATCACCAACACCCATCTAGGTTTTACTTTGATTCTGTTGCAAGTTCAGAAAGTCTGTGTTGTGATTAAAAGGGTTGTAGTAAATTTTTAATAGACAGTAATCTATTCAACCCCCCTTCTAGATACCATATAGGGAATTCCGCAACCTTTCATTGGTATCAGAGCCGAGTTTCTCCGATTTACTGTTTTACTTGTTTGATCTTAACATCAGGAGATTCACGGTCTAATGGAATCTAACAAGGGGTACATGGCCGAGGGACACTCAGTGACTAGGCCACCCTTCTTTGATGGCACAACTATCCATATTGGAAATTCGTATGCAGGTGTTTCGGGAGCACAAAACTACGAATTGTGGAAAATAGTCAGCAAAGGAGCATACTCCCTACCTCAGGACGAAGTACTGGACGAAGCACCAGATCGCAATGGGGACACTCAATTGGAGCGCCTCAACATGATGCAGTGCGCGGTCCACCCAAGGAATACTCAAGAGTCTCCACGTGCACCTCAGCAAATAGCTGTAGGACAAAATTGAGTTGATCTACGAAGCACGTCTCAGGTAAGGGAATCCAAGGTAAGCATGTTTTTTCAGAATATGAAATGTTTAAAATGAATAATGATGAGACCATCTCTGACATGTTTGCAAGATTCATGCTTATTATAAATGGTCTAAAGGGTCTTAAGAAAGAATACTCAATAGTGATTTGGTGAGGAATAACTTCGGTCTCTTCCATCCTCATGGAACACCAAAGCCACTGTCATTGAGGATTCTAAAGATGTCTCCATAATGAAAGTGGATGAATTGATTGGTTCTCCTAATGACTTATGAACTCAATCTTAAAAGAAAGGAAACTGAAGAGAACCAAGGAAGTCTATTGCCTTAACAGCATCCAAGAAAAATTCTTCAGGTTCCAAAAGGGGTGCCAACAGGAAAGCAATGAGTTGAAACCTCTAGTGATAGTGAGAATGATGAATGGCCATGCTCACTAGATAGTTCAAAAATTTCTGAAATTTAAAAGGAGAGGTTCAGGTAACTCTAAAAACATTCCAAAAGAAAGATTTCTCAAATAGATTTGATTCCACTAACAAAAAATATGATGTTGTTTGTTATGAGTGCAAGAAGCAAGTGCACATGAGAGGAGAGTGCCCCGAGATCAAGAAAAACTGAAGAAAGACAAATTCACCTTCAAGAAAGCCAAGGCAATGATGGCCCTTAGAGCGATGAAGACGAAGATGAAACAGTCAAGCTACACGGAGATGATGAAGTTCAGTGTCTCATGGCACGAAGTGATGACTCCAACGAGGTAACTCTTCCTTTGAAACTTATTCTGTAATGAATGGGAAGAAGCTTACACTAGCTTATTTGAAAATTATGTGAATTTAAGTCTGAAAATCAAAGCACTCAAGAATAAATCAATTCCCTTGTTCATGAACTAACAATAATGAACAGATTCAATCCTTGAATAAGGAAATTGAAATGATGAATTGATGAACAAACACACAGTGAGGAAATGGATAGCAGCAACTTAAACTCCAAGAAGTTCAAAAGGAAAAAAATGATCTAATGAACTCCCTTGAGTCTCTTCATAGTGAGCACGAAAAGCTAAAGGGAAATTTGGAAAGAGCTGAAAAAGAGATAAAAGGAAAATCTGAAGCCCTTACTATCATGGTAAAGGGAAAACAGAATATAGATGTAATTTTAGGATCCAATGTTTTGTTGCAAGGCATGGGATAGGGTATCAACCAGTAAAATAAAAAGAAATTGGCAAAAATCTGTTAACCTCTTTCATTGATCCTAGTCCATGTTCAAGCAAACAAAACCCTTCAAAGAACAAGAAAAATCAAACCAAGGGTAAGAAACAGGAACTAAAGTCACTAAGTTTGTTGCAAGTCAAAGTAAAGAATTTGCCATAGGCCCCAAACAGGGCTGTCGACAGGACAAACTTGAAGCTCCTAAAGCTAGACTAACAAGGCAACAAAAAGGAAAAATGCCTATGCATGCTCCAAAGAACGTCAAGCCCGTTTTGTCAATAAACCATCATCATGCAATATCTGTAAAAAGATTGGGCACAATGAAAAACAATGCTGGAACAATCCAAACAAACAAAAATTCAAACAAGTTTGGATTCCGAAGCATTTACTGTTTGGCATGAATGATACATTGGCACCCAAAGTAATTTGGGTACCAAAACTCTTGTCTAATCCACATGTGCAGGAATTCCTAGCAGCCCACAATCAAAACAAATGGTACTTGGACAGTGGCTGCTCGAGGCACATGACGGGCGACAAAGGAAAATTATGTATGCTCGTGGAAAAAGACGGAGGTCAAGTCATTTTCGGAGGTAACAATAAAGGCCAGATCATAGGCTCAGGTATGGTTGGTATGTTTGCCAATAACTCAATAGACAATGTATTGCTTGTTGATGGCCTTCATCATAATTTGCTTAGTATAAGTCAATTATGTGATAAGGGTCAAAAATTGTCTTTGAATCTAATTCACGTCAAATTCTTGATAAGGAAACAGGAAGTCTGAAATTTTCTGGAAAAAGAATAAATAAATCTATATGGTTGACTTAGATGATCCAGAAAATGATAATTTGTGTCTTGTAGCAAACAAACAGGATGAGCTTACATTGTGGCATCGTAGGCTTGGTCATGCAAGTTATATATGTTGCACAAGATCATGAGGCTCAAATTGGTAAGTGGACTTCCTGAAATTCCTTTCAACAAGAATGAAAATTTTTGTGATGCATGTGCACAGGGAAAACAAACCCAGAAATCCTTCAAATCAAAAGCACCGGTGAGTACTTCTAAATCCTATGAACTGTTGCACATGGACCTATTTGGACCTACGAGAACATTGAGTCTCAATGGCAAACGATATGGTTTTGTCATTGTAGATGATTTTTCTAGGTTCACTTGGGTAAAATTCCTGGCTCACAGGAATGAAGCACTAAAAGTATTTGAAGAATTTTTTATAAGATTGAGCATAGAAATGTCAACAAAATATGCTCCATCCGCACTGATCACGGGGAGAGTTTGACAACAACTCCTTTTCTGATTTCTGCAGGAACCAAGGGATAGAACACTTGTTCTCCTCCCCAAGAACTCCAGAGCAAAATGGGGGGGTGTGGAGAGAAAGAATAGAACCTTAGGGGAGATGGCTCGCACACTTCTGGTCGAAAATCAACTTGCAAGAACCTTTTGGGCAGAAGCGGTAAACACATCATGCTACATTCTTAACAGAGCCATGGTAAGACCTGTGTTCAAGAAAACTCCCTACGAACTCCTGAAAGGTAAGAAACCCACATTGGGTATTTAGAGTTTTTGGCTCAAAAGTGTTCATACATAACAATGATAAAAATGATTTGGACAAGTTTGAAGCCAAAAGCGATCAAGGTATTTTTCTTGGATACTCAGAACACTCTAGAGCCTATAGGGTGTTTAATCTTAAAACTCGAACAGTGGAAGAAACTCCACATGTTATTTTTGATGAATCTCAAACCAAGCCTAATATTGCAAATGTTACAGGGTTGATGAAACTGAAGGAACAACACTTGGGGAACTATAAAGAAAAGGAAAAGAAAACTCTCAAGTTGTTTCAAAAACAAAGAATGGATTTCTTCACAGGTATGATGATAAAGATGACGTTCATCTGTTCAGAAATCAAGAAGATGTACCTGACCAAGATCCACAAGAGGAAGAACCTCAACTTGAATCTCCTCAAGCACTCCTCCTCCAGAACAACCTCCTCAATTGCAAGATTAACCCGGGCCTTCAACAGTAACTAATGTGAGGTACTCCAAAGATTACCCACTTGAGAATGTGATAGGAGATATAAATGATTCAGTTCAAACTAGATCTCAGGTTAATCAAATAGTTGAACAGGACCATTTAGCTTTTGTCTCTCAAGTGGAACCAAAAAATGTTGAAGAAGCCTTAAAAGAAAATTCATGGATTGATGCTATGCATGAGGAGCTTGGGCAATTTCAGAGAAACAAGTCTGGAGTTTAGTTCCTAAAACCCCTGAAATGTCTGTCATAGGTACAAGATGGGTCTTTAGAAACAAACTAAATGAAGAGGGTAAAGTGGTGAGAAATAAGGCTAGACTGGTTGCAAAGGGATATAATCAGGAATTTGGTGTGGACTTTGAAGAATCCTTTGCACCTGTAGCTAGGCTAGAAGCAGTTAGAATATTGCTAGCATATGCATGCTCAAACAAGTTCATGTTGTTTCAAATGGATGTTAAAACTGCTTCTTGAATGGCTACATCAAAGAGGAAGTCTATGTCTCTCAACCACCTGGTTTGAGGATCATAATAAACCTAACCATGTCTTTAAATTGCACAAAGCTCTTTATGGTCTAAAACAGGACCCCGAGTTGGTACGACAGACTAAGCACGTTTCTGGTAAGCAAAAACTACTCAAGAGGTAAGGTAGACCAAACTCTCTTCACAAAGAAAGTTCGCACTCATATCATTGTTGTTCAAGTTTATGTGGACGACATATATTTGGATCTACTAACCCTTCACTGTGTGAGGAATTTTCCAAACACATGCATAGTGAATTTGAGATGAGTCTAATGGGGGAGCTTCAATTCTTCTTGGTTTGCAAGTTAAGCAATTGGAGGATGGCTTCTTCATAAACCAAGAAAAATATGTCAAAGAGCTACTGAAAAGGTTTCAGTTTGAACAAACTAAGCCTGCCTCAACACCCATGAGCACAAGTATAAAACTGGAAAACGATGAGAAAGGTAAACCGGTAGATGCCAAACAATTCCGAGGTATGATTGGCTCACTCCGTTATCTTACTGCAAGTAGCGGACATTCAATTCAGCGTTTGCCTTTGTGCTAGATACCAATCTAGTCCAAAGGAAAGCCATTTAATTGCAGTTAAGAGAATATTCAGATATCTCTCAGGTACATATGACTTGGGTCTTTGGTATCTAGCAGGTAGTAGCTTTGACTTGATCTCAAATTCAGATGCTGACTATGCTAGATGTAAAATTGACAGGAAAACCACTACTGGCTATTGCCAAATTCTTGGTGGTTGCATGGTTACGTGGGCATCCAAGAAGCAACACTCGGTTGCACTCTCCACTGCAGAGGTAGAATATGTTGCTGCAGGGAGTTGTGCGGCACAAGTGTTGTGGATAAAAAGTCAATTGTGTGACTATAACATCGACATTGGATGCACACCTATCCTATGTGACAACACTAGTGCAATCAATCTATCAAGAATCCATTCAACACTCTAGGACAAAACACATAGAAATTCGTCATCATTTCTTGAGAGATGAGGTAGCCAAAAAACCTTAGAGATTAGCTTCATACCATGAAAAATAATTGGCTGACATCTTTACCAAACCTCTAGCTGAAGATAGATTCACCACACTGAGAAGAGAATTGGGCTTGTGCAAACTGCAATGAAACTCATCCATATACTAAGCATATGTCCCTTGTGTGCACCCACTATGAGGTATATCAAATGGTGATTTGTGGAAGAACAAGTCATGCTTGTTTGGAAACTTTCATTATGCGTGAGAAAAGATTCTCCGCCACGTATCCATAGTTATGTTGCATGAAAGGGTCATGTACTTTTATAAGGAATTAGTTTCTTTACATTTTTGCCATTCCCTATTCTTTTGAAAGATTGAATATCTTCATGGTCTGTCTTCCTACATACTCTGGTGTGTTTATTTGATTGGTCTAGTTGTGCAAGTGTGTCTTGATTTTCTTAACTGTTTGTGTACACATGAGAACACACTATGGGGGAGCTAGTTCAGGTTAGATGGTTGTCATCGTGAAGGAAATCACTCATCCTTTGTGTACCTTCAATTTCCTCACATGCAATGGTCATTTCATTTTTCATTCTAACCTTAAACTGGCTTTGCACAGGCATCTGTCGACAGTCCTCATTCACTCTGTTGACAGGTCAGGCCCCACAGAACACAGATTCTGCACTCTGTGTGCATCTGTCGATAGACGAAATCCATCTGTCGACAGGTATGCACAGGTTCTATTATCCCCGACTGGCCAATCTTTTGTCTGTGTGCATCTGTCGACAGACGAAATTTCATCTGTCGACAGACCACAACAGTTTCTGACATCCCTGACTGGGCAACACTCTGTCTGTTGTAGTTGTCGACAGACACCTTCAATCAAGGAAATTCATGCTTATTTCACAACACACTTCTTGAGAGGTTCATGTCTTTCAACTAAGGTGTCTATTGGGTGATTATGCATGTTTGACTCCATCATATTCACATGATATTAATGTTATTCCCTAAACCACCATGATTTTGACATACTACTCATGAATGAGTCTAGGTTATATCATTCTGAAAACATTGAACTATCTTAGAGGATAAACACCTAACTCTCTTGAATAATCTCCTTGTAGGCAAACACTATTCTCAGTAACTTGAAAAGTCTTATGGTCATTGAACTTTATGTCTAATATTGACTGCTAATCATATACATTCTTTGATCTTGAGTTTTAATCTGAAATGGAGAAAATCTACCTATTTCTGAAAACAAAAAAATTAGACAAAAGTCAATCAAAAATTGGGATAAAGGTAGAGCAATGATGTGTATTGTTGAGTAACCGGGGAGATGGGCATCGCAAATGTCTGCGCTCGCGTCAAAAAGCTATCTCAACATCTCTATATAATGGTATGATGGACACTTCCACTGAGTAACTTGGGGTACGCACACTTGTCATGTCTATCCTCATGTCAAAAGGTGTGAAGTTCTCTTAATTACCACTTTTCCCATTGCATCATTCATTGCAAACAAAGAAAAGCTGAAATAGAGTGAAGCCTCCACTGTGTCTCAACTCACGGGGTCATTGGTGTTTTTGGTTATCTCAACTCACGGGGTCATGGTGTTTTTGGTTATCAAGAAATTTAGACGTTCATTTCAATCATCATTTGATCATCATAAACTAGGGACAGTGTGTTCTACAATGTTCTTAATCAAACAGGGTAATGGTGTTTTCTCAATGTCCGTAAGATGTTCTCTTAATGCTCTAACTTTAAACTTCTTGAGTATTATGTTTAAACCATTTAGGTCAATGGGATGGCTTTCATATCCGTGCATATGATAGGTTCCAATGTGTGTTCACCTATTTTACACCTTATATACATCGTGCATACACTGTTCAGAAGTTCCTCTTCAAAATCCAAACAAACAACAGTCTGGCACATTTTCTGAAGGCGCCTGTCGACAGCCCCCAAGCATCTGTCGATAGCCGACGCCAGCCCGACTCTGGGAAGTCCAACGGGCACGCCGTTTGGGGATGATTTGGTGGGACCCTTGCCTTTTAACTTCCTTCCAATCTCTTCAAAAGGCAACCCCGGTTCTTTCTCCTCCTCCACCACCAAATCACCCTCCTTTCCTCCCCAACCAACCTCCCTCCATTCTCTGGACGAGAAACCCTACCCCCTTCCTCACTTGCTCTTTCTCTCCTGTTCTACTATCTACATCCATCATCCCCTTCATACACCTTGCTCCTGTCGTCTTCATGGCTTCCAGGGCTAAGAAGATGATGTCTCTTCGTCGTCCCGCCTCCTCTCACGCTGGTGAAGACTCCCGAGCTCTTGATGAGCGCCGGACGAAGCATCGGGATGATCGTCTCCCCGAGCTCGTCATCCCACCCCGTCTGAAACTCACAAGGGTGAAGGGCACTTTCACAACGTTCGTCCCACCTCGATATGGGATTTCCCTTCTCTGGCTGACCTCTTCCGAATCTCCAACCCTGTTCGACATCCAGGGCTGGACGATTCTTCTATTGCTCATACGACCTACTCTCCCACTGCCGTCACTGAGTTTTTCAACAATCTCAGCCTCTCCGACAAGAGGGACTTCTACACAACTATAAAGGGCACTACCTTCAAACTCACCGCCAATTTGTTTAGCACTGCCCTTCAAATTCCTAACACTGGGGCTGAAATTCTAGCACATCACCCAGATGCTTCTATCTACTATCCTCTCATCACCCTCCAACCCTATGTTGGCACAACGAAGTTTCCTAAACTCAATGCCAATTTATTCCCTCCTCTGAACTGCATGATCCATCTATTTTCACCACCCTCATTGCCCTAAGCACGGCAGTCGTGAACTAGTCACTGATGTTCACAAATCACTGTTCACCTTTTTCTAAACTGTGAACCCATAAACATCCCTGCCTTGATGCTTGGCCTCATCAGGCAATGCTACTATAATCCCAGGAGATCCATGCCATTTGGTTGCCCACTCAATTCTCTCATGCAATTCATTGGCATCCCTATTCCAGACAGTGAGTGTGTCTCGCTTAACTCCCGCAATAGCTTCGATCTCACTGCTGCACATCGAATGGGGTATACGCTGGTTGATGGAGTAGTCACCAGGGAACTAAAGGGTATGGCACCAGCTGCTGCCATGGATGAAGACACTGAGGAAGATGAAGCTCTTGGTGATGAAGACGATGCTGATGAAGACTCCCAGTCTGCACCTCTTGATGTCGGTAGATGTTAGTAGTGCTACTGCTGAGACATCGTTAATGATCTGCTTGCTCAGCTACAACTTCAGAGACTGGATTGACAGGCTCAATGCACGTATGGACACGATGGATACGAGAATTGCAGTACTTGACACTCGCTGGATAACATCGCTACTGAGCTTCAGGACAACCGTCGGGCTCCTGCACTGCCTGCCGATGATGCTGCTTAGTTAGTTTATGTGTCTAGGAGTGGGTCAAGTCCTGTTATCTTATCTCCGTCTAACTCTTGTCTTGTCTTATGTCATGTTGCTTTTATTTAATGATCATGTAATTTCTTTCCCTTTCATGTCTCTTCAGTCAACACTTTTTGTACTGTGTATGCTTCATATCATATTAATGATTCACAGTTTTTGCTATCTACATGTGTGACTGTTGTGCATACTTTTCGATGTTGTCAAAAGGGGAGAACCTCAATTGTGCACTAATTGAATATTTTTGTCATCATCAAAAAGGGGGGAGAATGTTGGGTTTTCATTCTAATGTTTATAACAACATGTTTTATGATGAACAATCTTAATTGAGGTTTGATACATGACAAATAACTTGATGCAATATTTGGTCTATTATGTATTCATAATATCTCACTATACGTGTTTGATCATGTAGGTATGAATGCATATAGCCAAGCTATCACAAAATAAGAGAAACATATCAAGAAATCACTGAAATCTGTCACCTGTCGATAGACCCAAGGTGCGTGTCGACAGTTGTGTACATGCAGAAAACACCAACTTCATGAAACAGCCATCTGTCGACAGATGCCCAGTCGGCTGTCGACAGATGCACTCAGGAAACTGTCAACCCGAAATCCCAGACTTCTGTGTTTTGCAAATTTGTTGCTACCTGTCAACAGATGATCAAGGCCTGTCGACAGACGTAGAGAATCTTCAGATACGAAAACCTTCCAAGTTACCAAAGATGGTGTTTCCAACTCCCACGTCTCTCCATATGTAAACACCACTATATAAGCAACTATTTGAAGCAAATCCCATACAGAAGCAGCCACCACCAAAACCCTAAAGCAAGTCCAAGCACAAGAAGGGTTGTTGCTGCTCTGCTTCAACCTACTGCTCAGAGATAGAAAGATCCATTGATCAGCAGTACTGAAGATAGAACGTCATGGATTCATGCTTCTCCATCGATCTGAATCCATCAAGACGAAGTTTGAACTCCATCCAGATGTTTCCAGAAGAGTTCTTAATTAGGATTCATCCCTTCCACTCAGAACTCTTCCTGCTTGCTTTTTCTTTATCATATGTGTATGTGTGATTGGTTTCAAGTAGTCTTTGTGCTTGATACACATGTGTGTGTTGTTCTGATCGTGGGTGCAAATCAGATAACACGTGTGTGTGAGTTGTAGTCACCGAACTAGCTCATAAGCAGTCTATTCTACGTGTGTGTGGTGGACCGTGGATGTAGGATACACAAGTTGTGTACTCCGAACCACATAAATCTTCGTGTCTTGTGGTTTGAACGTTTCTACGTTAGGTGTTTGATAGGCACGTTGCTTCTATACGCTGTAGATAGATGTCCTTCCATCTACACATCACCACACACATCTAGGTTTTACTTTGATTCTGTTGCAAGTTCAGAAAGTCTGTGTTGTGATTAAAAGGGTTGTAGTAAATTTTCAATAGACATTAATCTATTCAACCCCTCTTCTAGATTACCATATAGGGAATTTCGCAACCTTTCAAAGGGTATCATAGGTGTTAGAGTACAACCGGCTCGTCGACCATGTGGAATCCATAGACAGAGGAGACATACGGAGGTCTTGAACAAGGATTCGCTAGTCCGGCAGAAGGAATATCCGACGGAGTGTTCGTCCAAGTCAAGGAAAGTGTGTACATAGAAACAAGTGCCCGACGTTCTAAAGGAATTCTAGAATGGTGGAGCGTCGGTAACGATATTCCCAAACAACGCGAGAAACGAAGTGAAGTTCATTTAAAATAGATCAATTTAATGTACATTATTGCAATAATTAACCAGATACATTATGAGATATTTTGTGCCAAGTCAAGCCATATTGGATTGTTCAAATGTGTGAACGTGTGAGAGAAATCATAGATAGAAAGATGTCATGTTATTAATTTTAAATCATTCAATATGACTCCATTTATAACATGTGTTTTTAGCAAGTTTGATAACAAGGCAAGAAGTGGATAATCGGCAAGTAGAGAGCATGATCATTAACTTAAAATCAATTAAAAATTATGTAAATATGTTTTAACTTTGATATGGGTTTATAAATGCATGTTAAGACTTTCTAGAACCTTCTTAGAAGAGATCAAACTCACACCTGCAAGGAACGACGCAAAACGACGGAAACCAAGATGTATGCCTTTTAGAAGGCAAATGCAATCCCATCCCTTCACTTCCTAAGGTCATAACGCATTGATTTTTCATTCAAATCTTACACATGAATATACCAAATTGAAGCTCATTGAATGAGGAATCCAGCGAAGAAAACGGCTCGTCAATCTGAGTTCTATAAAAGAATTTATGGCCGATTAAGCGGACATAGGCAGAACACGACGCATTGCCTGTCACCTTCTGAAAGTGAACGCGACCATGAACTTGTCGCCTTCTGAAAGAGACCACAAAATGCCTGATTTTTGGTATGGGTTGCGACCATGATGTTGTCGCATTATGGTAGCGACGTACCGACCTGTCGCTACCTGAAAATGACGTTTGAGTTGTTTTTTCTACCTATTTCCAACTCCGACTTGGATTGGGTTTGACAGCTATGGGTTTGAAAAATCAAAACAAATGCTAGGGTGATCCAAATCGAGTTAAACCACCTTTGTTAGTTAGATTACTTCCAATACTTTGTACAGTAGCAAATAATTGAGAAATAAAGGTCGTTTGACTAGGTAATAAAACGTATTGTGACTGACTACGTGAATCTGACACATTGTTAATGTTCGGGCTAATACTCTTAGTACGATCAACAAAAATTCGGGTAAACAGTGCCAAATGACAGTAGACTCATGAGGTAACAAGTTCTCTGTTGAACACTTAATAAAAATTACTCCACAAAGAGGTATGGAACTTGTAAACCAAGTCAGGTTAACCCGCAACAGTACATTGTCGAAATCATGCAAGATTTAATTCGTGACAAAGGATGGATAAAAATTAGGGATTTTAGGGGTAAAAGATACCTAACATCCATCAGTAACTCCAGTTAAAATTTGATAGCACGAGGTTGAGTATACATGGAGATGAAGAATAAGAAGAGGGTAGGTTCATCATATGAGTTTCAAAAATAGAGATCAGAAGATTGTCTCGATGAAAAAGAGTGAAACAAGAGGGCTTTTGTTCTGATGTATGGAACAATCTACATATGGAATTAATTGAGTTTTTCTCATGAGAATGTCTACCTTTAGTCGTTTACTCTTCTAGGGCTAGAACTTGAAGAACAAAGGAAGATGCTTGAGAGAGCCTTCTCCCCATGAATTCTCCTTCTCGGCCTTCTCTCCACGTCTAGAGAGCCCCAACAAAGTTTCAGGGCCGGCCATGGAGAGTTATGAGAGTATTTAAGCTAGTAAGGGTTCCTATTCCTACTACTACTCAAATTTCTCTTTAATTACGAGATTTCCTAACTCCTTCTTTCCTTCCTCGCTTTCCAACTTCTATTTTGGTTAGGTTGAGGTCTAAATTCGTGCTAACCATATGGGGTAGGATTAGGAATCCAATTCATCTCACATTGCTTATTTAATGCATCAAATGTCTCTTTTCTATTTAAGTTGCGAATTTAGGGAATTTTTCCATTATTCTTATTTTAAAATCCTTAGAATGCGGCATGCCGCTCAGACGTGTTTCAAAAGTGCTCTGACTTAGAGGCATGGACTCTTAATGGCATCGACTGCAGGGATTTGACTTTTAAACTGTGGCGAGTGCAGAGGACGCGAATCCGAACCGCCTATGTGCCAGACAGGCAAGTTAGATTCGCGTCCGCTATACTGGCCGTGGATCAATACTCAAAACGATGTCTACTATACCACGTGAATCCTTCAATTCCACAGACCCCTTCATCCTATCTAGAAAATTCCTAAAAGTCCTAGAAAATCCATAAAATTAGGAAAATCACTCAAGAGGTTAATTGAAAAGCCACTTTGAGGCATCACGGTGCAACATGAAATTTTCTCGATATGTGGCTGAAATGGCGTGTCTACAGCTGCCTCGCCTGGGTGTCTGGTATGCAGGGAGTGAAGCGGAGGGACACGGAATGGAGTGTATCACTTTTGGAGTTCGTTCTTTAGAGGCGAAGACTCCGAGGCGCCCCCAAAGAGGGGGGGTGGAAAATAAAAAAATGGAAAATGTCATGTGTGGTGGATATGGAGTGAAAAGCGGGAAATGATGGAAAATAAAAATCGTGATCGCCATGCACGCGAGGGGTGCCGAATGGAGACGCACGGCGAGGGGTGCGAGATGGAAGAAGTGATCGTGATAAATACCTGTTGGCGCGGGGCGATTACACAGGGGTTAGGTCCTTTCTTCCTCTACAAGCACGGCCGGCCGTGGTAAGGGGCGTTTCCTCGTTTGATTACCCTGACAAAATAGACAAAAAAGAATAAAAGGTTAGCCACGTGTGTGTAATATTTGATGATCATCATCATCCCTATATACTTTCATGAATTATATATCTATTTTGGTGATTAAACATCCTAACAATTAGTATCTAACAAGTTTCTATGAAGCTTAGTCACAGGAAATAAACTAGGCAAAATCAAGCAAAGACTTGTAAGTAAGTCCTACTTTGTTGTTCTTAATTTTCCAGAGCACGAAATTTTTTCTAAGTACACATCGACTCGCTTTGAAGCATAATGATTTTATAAGTCATCGCAAAGAATAACTCTTTCATAAGTTTCATATCGTTTTTGGTTACATCGATTCGATCTCAGAACGATTTCGTAAGTGGGCATAACGATTTGCTCTCATAACGATTCGATAAGTGAGTATAACGATTTCAATCTCACAATGATTCATAAGTAAGCATAACGATTTGCCCTCATAACGATTCGACAAGTGAGTATAATGATTTCATTCTCACAACGATTTCGTAAGGGAGCATAACGATTTGCTCATAAGGATTTGCTTATAGTGTTATAACAATTTGGTTATAAAGATTTGCTCATAATGATTTTCTTATAGTGTTATAACGATTTGCTTATAGTGTTATAACGATTTGGTTATAACGATTAGCTCATAACAATTTGGTTATAATGATTTGCTCATAACGATTTACTTATAGTGTTATAACGATTTGCTCAAAACAATTGGTTATAATGATTTGCTCATAACGATTTGGTTATAACGATTTGCTCATAACGATTTGCTTATAATGATTTGTTTATAACGATTTGCTCATAACGTTTTGGTTATGATGCATAACGATTTATGCGTCAACGATTTGCTTACGAATGAGAAACGATTCACATGACAATGACTCATTCCCAACGATTCAATAAGTCATGTTCATATTGACTTCAAGAGCCATAATGTAGCGACCCAATCCGCATTACCAGTAACCAACCAGTAACCCAAATTCTGTCCCGCTAACCCACGAGACAAGCTCGGAAGGGTAAAAAGTGAATGTCCGAGGAGACTATATATAAGAAGATACATCATGTAAAGCTATAAAATTTCACTATACATGAAACATAACATGTACAACTCAGAGTCCGAGGTAAGTACAGAGTATAGAAGTACAACAAAGTAGTACTACTCACTGTAAAGCTAGGCGCACCATCACCGGAGTGGCTAGACTCGCCTGGACGGGAGTCGACAACGACCCACCTGAAAGGGAGGGGAGTGAGTCTCAAGAAAAGACCCCGTAGGAAAAGTAACCCCCACTGGCAACAGTACTAAAGTGCGGAAAGTAAAACAGAAAGTAAATACACGTCGTATCTCACACAAAACTATAAACCTCGTGGCTCAATACACACACTCACACACATAGTAACTAGGACTCAGCTAGGGTCTGTGGTCGGCGTCCTGTCACCATAGAGTCTCTCACCCAAGCCATGTGTGCACACTATAGACGCTCTCTCTCGCGTCTGGTCCACGACCGATTTTCCCCCTACGCCTGACCTTAGCGTAGAAAAGGGGCTCTACGGAGACTGGCTCGAAACCACCACAAGGAGTACGCAGAGGACATAGATGCTCTCAACGTCCTGGCTCACCGAGGAGGACCCCCACACACGCCGGTCGTCTAGACAGAGCGTCGCTCTATGTCTAGGTGACAAACAGAAACAGAAGCACAGTAACTCAACGCGAGTACAAACATAACACTCTCAACGTCTGAAACACCGTACAATAGACGGACACCTCGTGTCACATCTCCACATGATTAATTACACATGCACAGGCGGAGCCACAATCTAAGCTTGACAGAATGTGTTAACAGGCAGACATCGCACGTCAACACCTTGAACACAAAATAGGACCAAAGCCTGCTGGGACACAAGATATTAACGGCAACATCGAATGTCGCCAATCAAGAGTAGACGGCACTTACAATGCCGCTAACACTTAATCAACGGAAATAGACCTTGTCTTTTATATCAACTTTGAAGATCTCAATGCCAACATATGTGGACATTATATCTTCAGTCCCCTAGACCCAAAACAGCGCCGGGTTAGTCCAATTGGCAAATCCGCCAACAACCATAGATTCATGGAGGGATACATCTCCTCACAACTTCTAACACTACCAGAACTTCGGAAATCCACGATCCAACACTTGGATCGCCCAAAACACCCAAAATCCCAGCGTGGCATAACCCAACCCTAAAATGCGATTAGCATACTAATCTACACAAATAAGCATGTTGATTCGTATGGAGGGTTTAAGGGGTTAAGTCCGTACCTTAGAACGCCTCAAAAACTCCTAAACAGTAACCAATCGCGTCGGAACCCCTCGAAGTCTCCGTGTGAATCACACCAAATCTTTGTGTTTCCCGCTCGATCTAACACCGCCACACGTACCAGGGTCTTCCCACGAGCTCCCATCAACCATTGGAAGAGGTGGAAATAGACAAAGGCAAAAGTGGAGGGAAAGAGAGGAAAGGAGAGGAAAGGTGCTGCTCTCGGGCTGCCCTATTTCTACAGGCGCGACAAATAGACGTCCACATACCTCGCCGCCTATTTGAACCACCAATGGATTGACGTCCGGACCGCTTGCCGTCAAGTTCAACGACAAACGTCCACATCGCTGGATGCCAATACCAAGTTAACGGCTAGCTCCTGGCCGTCAACCCCAGTCAACGACAATGTCCCTTGTCGTCAACCACACCAGTACTTCTACAGACCCAATAAGGATCCGCTAAGACCGAGACCTTACAGCCCTCCCCCCTTAGGAATTTTGCCCTCAAAATTCAAACAACATAAAGAAAGAAGACTCACAAAAGAGGTATGGAAAATGCTCGCGCATTTCATCCTCTCGCTCCCATGTCCACTCACCATCTGAATGTCGCTGCCACGCAACACGAACTAAGGGGATTGCCTTGTTCCGCACCTCTGAACACGGCGATCCTCAATATGCACCGAAACTTTGGTACTGTCAACACCGGAGTCACCTCAGACCATTCTGTACTCGAGAGAACGTGAACTTGTCAGAAAGGTACCTCCGAAGCATCGACACGTGGAACACATCGTGGACTACTGCCAACTCTACGGAAGCTCAAGTCTATACGCCAAACCTCCGACACGCTCAGTACGGTGAAAGGTCCAATAAAGTGGGGACTCAACTTTCCACGCCTACCGAACCTCACCACTCCCTTCATAGGAGACACAGGACAAACACCTGGTCTCCTACCTGAAACTCGAGCGGTTGTCTGCGCTGATCTGCATAACTCTTCTGCCGACTCTGAGCTGACTAAAGCCTCTGCCTCACAAGCTGAACTACCTCAACTGCCTGCTGAACTAACTCTGGCCCCGTGACAACCCGTTCGCCAACCTCGAACTAGTCTACTGGAGTGTGACACGGTCGTCCGTACAAAGCCTCATATGGTGCCATACTGATACTGGAGTGATAGCTATTATTATATGCGAACTCGACCAACGGCAAGTGAACTGTCCACGATTCCTGCCACTCTAGACAACAAGCTCTCAGCATGTCCTCTAAAGTCTGGATAGTCCGCTCTGACTGACCGTTTGACTGAGGGTGGCAGGCGGAACTAAAAGCCAACTCTGTCCCCAAAGCTCTCTGGAAACTGCGCCAGAAGCCAGAAGTGAAGCGAGAGGCACTCCGTGCAAAGGAACAATCTTCTCTACGTACAACACGGCCAACCTACTCACACCCCAACTAGTCCTGACAGGCAAGAATCTAGAAGTCTTCATCAATCTGTCCATAAGAACCCAAATGTTGTCAAAACCTCCAGCTGTCCTCGGTAAACCACAAAGAAAGTCAGTCGTCACATGGTCCCACTTCCACACCGAAATCTCTAACGGCTGCACAAGTTTTCCTGGACGCTGATGTTCGGCCTTCACTGCTGGCAGACCAAACACCTAGCAACAAAAGCCTCTATGTCTCTCTTCATCCCAGGCCACCAAAACGGACGTTTGAACCTGTGATACATCTTGGTCGACCCTGGATGAATCGAGTACCTGGAACCATGTGCCTCCTTAACACAATTCTCCTGACAGACTCCTCAACGGAACATAAAGTCTATCTCGAAACCTAACAGTCCCTCCTCGCGAAGCTCAACCTCTGGAAGAAGTAACACACTTGTAACTTGGGATCTGCCTGCTGAGCCTCAACAACCTGTCTCACAACGGCGGGAGCCGCCACAAACTGCCAACACACACAGTCGACGACTGGACGAACTCTAAAAGACCCTTCTGCTGCAGCACTGCCACAACTGCCACTCCCTTAGCATCAGATGACTCATCTGTGCTTTCCTACTCAAAGCATCTGCAACTACATTCGCTTTTCCAGGCTTGTACTCAATGCTAAAATCATAGTCTTTCAGATATTCCATCCATCGACACTGCCTCATATTCAGATCCCTCTGAGAAAACACATACCTCAAGCTCTGGTGGTCGGTACGGACTACAAAACTCACTCCGTAGAGGTAAAGACATCAAATCCTCAAAGAAAATACCACAGCTGTAAGCTCTAGGTCATGGGTCGGGTAACTCTCCTCGTGGTGCTTAAGCTGGCGAGACGCATAAGCCACTACCGGGCCTTGCTGCATCAAAACCGCACCTAGACCAACACCTGAAGCGTCTGTGCAAACCTCAAAACCCTCCTTAGCTGAAGGTAACGCAAGGACTGTGGCTGACGTAAGTAGTCGCTTCAACTCTATAAAGCTCTGCTCACACTGCTCCGACCACAAAAACGGAACCCCCTTTCTCGTCAGCCGAGTTAAGGGTGCATCAACTTAGAAAAGTCCCGTACAAACCTGCGGTAGTAACCTTCCAAGCCCAAAAAGCTATGAATCTCAGACACAGTCCTGGGACTCTCCCACTGTAAAACTGCCTCAACCTTCGCTGGATCTACAGAAACTGCCTCACCTGAGATCACGTGCCCCAAAAAGTGAACTTGTTGTAGCCAAAACTCACACTTACTAAGTTTGGCATACAACTGGTGCTCTCGCAAGGTCTGCAACACGATCCTCAGGAGCTCGGCGTGTTCCTCCTCCGAAGCAGAGTACACCAGAATGTCGTCAATAAGCACTACGACAAACCGGTCCAAGAACTGGTGGAACCCGGTGCATCAGATCCATGAAGGCCGCTGGTGCATTGGTGAGCCCAAACAGCATCACCAAAAACTCAAAATGTCCATACCTGGTCCGAAAAGCAGTCCTCTCAATGTCAGAGTCTCTAATCCGCAATTGATAGTAGCCCGACCTCAGGTAGATCTTCGAAAAGACATGAGTAGACTGAAGCTGATCAAAGAGATCGTCAATCCTAGGCAAAGGATACCTATTCTTGATGGTCACTTGGTTCAGCTTCCTATAATCAATACACAATCTCAGGCTACCATCCTTTTTTTGGACAAACAAAACAGGTGACCCCCAAGGAGAAAAGCAAGGACGAATATACCCCTTCTCCAATAGTTCCTCAAGTTTCCTCTTCAGCTCCCTCAACTCTGCTGCTGCCATACAGTACGGTGCCTGTGCAAATGGTACAGTGCCAGGAACCAACTCAACAGTAAACTCAATCTCTCTCTCTGGCGGTAGTCCAGGTAACTCTTCTGGAAAAACATCCGGAAACTCACTCACTACGGGAATGTCCCCCACTCCCGAGGTAACCTGGTCAAGGGTCATTTCAGAGACTAGGAAACCCTGACAACCAGAGGCAAGCAACCTCCTCGCCCTCAAAGCAGAAACTAAAAAGCAGAAGTAAGAGGTACGATACGTGGAAGTAGAACGCCGCTTCCCCAGGTATCCGCAAGTGCACCCTCTTCTTCTGGCAATCCATCACTGCACCATACCGCTCTAACCAATCCATACCCAAAATCACATCATAATCCTGCAACTGCAAAGCAAACAAGTGAGATGACAACCACTGATCCTGCAACTGCACAGGTAGTTCCTACTTAGCCACGGCAGCAGCAGAATAGTGTGCAGGCGACTCCGAAGGCCACGAATTCCTACGCGTCCACTTCTGCTGGACGACGGCGAAGTCAAGATCTCGGAGGAAGTTTCGACATGACAGAGGTAGGCAGAGCAGAGACAATAGTCTATTCGGAGTGCTCAACAGCCGTAGGGCAGCCTTCGCAGCAGTACATCGTTCTTTTGCTGGTCAGTGTTACCGGTGTGACCAGATAGGTCACATGGCGCGAACTTGCCCTTTGTTACCTCGTGTGCCGCAGCAACAGACCCAGTCACAGCCCCGAGTGCACCAAACTGTAGCGACCCAGATTCCGCATTACCAGTAACCAACCAGTAACCCGAATTCTGACCCGCTAACCCACGAGACAAGCTCAGAAGGGTAAAAAGTGAATGTCCGAGGAGACTATATATAAGAAGATACACATCATGTAAAGCTGTAAAATTTCACTATACATGAGACATAACATGTACAACTCAGAGTCCGAGCTAAGTACAGAAGTACAACAAAAAGTACTACTCATTGCAGCTAGGGCGCACCATCACCGGAGTGGCTAGACTCGCCTGGAACGGGAGTTGACGACGACCCACCTGAAAGGGAGGGGAGTGAGTCTCAAGAAAAGTGACCCATTAGGGAAACGTAAGCCCCACTGGCAACAGTACTAAGGTGAGGAAGTAAAAATAGAAAGTAAATACACGTCGCATCTCAACACAAAACTATAAACCTCGCGGCTCAGTAACACACACTCACACACACAGTAAGTAGGACACAGCTAGGGTCTGTGCTCGGCGTCCCGTCACACAGAGTCTCTCAACCCCGCCATGTGTGCACACTACAGACGCTCTCTCTCGGCGTTTGGTCCCGACCGGTTTTGCCCCTACACCTGACCCTAGCGGTAGAGAAGGGGCTCCACGGAGACCGGCTCGAAACAACCACCAGAGTACGCAGGTGTAGAGATGCTCTCAACGTCCTGGCTCACCGACGGAGGACCCCCCACACGCCGGTCATCTAGACAGAGCGTCGCTCTATGTCCAGGTGACAAATAGAAATAGAAGCACGATAAACTCAACGCGAGTACAGACGATAACACTCTCAACGTCTGAAACACCGTACAATAATGGACACCTTGTGTCACATCTCGACATGATATTACGCATATGCACAGGCGTAGCACACTCTAAGCCTGGCAGAAGTGTTAACAGGCGGACATCCACCGTCAACACCTTGAAACACAAAACATGACCAAGCCTGCTGGGACACAAGATATTAACGACAACATCGAATGCCGCCAATCAAGATGTAGATGGCACTCACATTGCCGCTAAACACTAATCAACGGCAATAGACCTTGTCGTTTATATCAACTTTGAGATCTCAATGTCAAATATGTGGACGTTATATCTTCAGTCCCCTAGACCAGAACAGCGCCGGGTCAGTCCAATTGGCAAATCCGCCCAACAACCATAGATTGATGGAGGAAACATCTCCTCACATCTTCTAACACTACCAGAACTTCGGAATCCACGATCCAACACTTGGATCGCCCAAAACACCCAAAATCCCGCATGGCATAACCCAACCCTAAAATGCGATAGCATACTAATCTACACAAATAAGCATGCTGATTCGTTAAGGAGGGTTTAAGGGGTTAAGTCCCTACCTTAGAACGCCTGAAAAACTCCTAAACAGTCACCAATCGCGTCGGAACCCTCTCGAATCCTCCGCCGCGCGAATCACACCAAATCTTCGCGTTTCCCGCTCGATCTAACACCAGCCCCACACGTACCAGGGTCTTCCATGAGCTCCCATCAAACCATTGGAAGAGGTGAAATAGACAAAGGCAAAGTGGAGGGAAGAGAGGAAAGGAAGAGGAAAGGTGCTGCTCTCGGGCTGCCCTATTTTCTACAGGCGCGACAAATAGACGTCCACATACGTCGCTGCCTATTTGAACTGCCAATGGATTGACGTCCGGACGCTTGCCGTCAGTTCAACGACAAACGTCCACATCGCTGACGCCAATACCAAGTTAACGGCTAGCTCCTGGCCATCAACCCCAAGTCAACGACAATGTCCCTTGTCATCAACCACACCAGAACCTCTACAAGACCCAGTAAGGATCCGCTAAGACCCGAGACCTTACATATAACGACTTGATATTTGAACATCTTGACAAGTCAAAGTCATCCAACGTATTTCTCTGTTATCCATGCATTAAATATAACTATACATTTCTTTGCACGATGCATGTCCAGATATCTTATATCATGTAATATCTTTTTGGAATGACAGAATGAAAATTTCTATCTTGATGTATTCTCACTCTAACATTGACTGACAACAAGAGACAGCTTAGTTGTCTACGATTTAGTATTTAATGTGTGAAGGTCTCTGACAGCACGACCCTATACAACATTGGATAAAGTAGAAGCTGGAGGATATCAAGAAGGATTTTCTTCTTACGTGCATCGACATAAAGAACGTTGACTACAAAGGAAAGACATCCAGTCTAACGTTCTGGAACATAGAGATAACAGATACTTCAATGGCTACTTTTCAAGAAAGATACAAATAGAAGACAGTGCATACTAAAGAATAACTAATCTTGAGAATTCAAAATTTGCAAGCACCATAGAAGAGCTTAAGTCTCACTCCATCGTCTTGTTGTAGCTCTTTGCTCTCTATGTCTAGTGTAGAACCATGAGAGAGCTTTTGTGAACTAGAGTGTTCTTCTTTGTAGATCTTTTCCTCTCAGTCTTCGCTTCGGATCAAGCACTGTGCTATTAGCTTGGTCCAAGGGTGTATCGTCCCTTGAACACATCTTTGTGTTATTCCCTTCGTGTTGAAGGAAGACCAAGGGGTTCCCAGTGTTGTTCCCTTCATGTTGAAGGAAGACCTGGAGGGTTCCAGGGTGTTGTATTCCTCTTTGGGTTGTGAAGAGAAGACTAGCGGCGGCTGGGTGTGTAAGTGTCCTTGAGGGGGACTGTACCCTTGGGTAGTGTATCCTGAGTTGTTGCTTAGGGACTGGACGTAGGACTCCTGTGCAGAGGAGGTCCGAACCAGGATAAAATATGGTGTAGTATGATTACTTGCTTTGCGTTTGTTGTTTACTTTTCACTAACGCTAAGAATCAACAAAGTGCTTGTTGTGTGAACATTTTTTATGGACAGGTTTAGGTATTCAAATTTTAAAAAATACCATTCACCCCCCCCTCTGTGCTTGCTAGCTGGGCAACAAGTGGTATCCAAGGTAGTCTCTTCGACAAAGAAGAAGATCCAACGATCTGAAGAAAAAAGATGAAATGGCAGCCCAAGGTCACTTCGAAGGTCAGTCAGTAAACAGGCCACCGTTGTTCGATGGTGAAGACTACGCATATTGGAAAACAAGAATGGAGTTCTTCCTTCAAGCGCTCGACTATCAAATTTGGTCGATTGAAGAAGAAGTAGATCTTCTGGCCACCAACGACAAGACAAATGAACAGAAGATGACAAGAAGAAAAATTCTCTCAACTGCAAGGCCAAGAGCATATTGTGTTGTTGCTCTCAGCAAGAAGGAATTCAACAGAATCTCCGCTTGCAAATCCGCAATGTAGATGTGGGAGAAGCTGTGGATCACCTACGAAGGCATAGACAAAGTAAAAGAAACAAGAATAGACATCTGGTAACTCAATATGAAAGATTTCAGATGCAACCCGGTGAAACAATTACACAATGTATAATAGGTTCATCGACATCACTATGGATTGGCTGGTCTTGGTAAGACCTATCAGATGGGAGACATGCTTAGGAAAATTCTCAGATCCTTACCTGTCTCGTGGACTCCAAAAGTAACAGCAATAGAAGAGGCTAACGACTTGAAGATAATGTCGTTAGAAAAACTCATTGGGTCCCTTGGCCCATGAGATTAACATGGAATGGTTGGAGAATCATCTAGCAAAAGAAGCATTCCAACGCACTCAAGGCAGAAGAAGACACATCAGAAGAAGGCTCATATAGCCAGGAAAGCATGAACAACAGTGAGATGAAGAAGCAATGCTATCTAGAAGGTTACAACGCATCTTCGCTAAGAAAAGAAGTATCATCCTGGAAGAAGATACTTCAAGAAGGGAAAAGACTTCAAAAGGTCAGAAGTCAAAGATGCAAAGAAGACTGAACCGATTTGCTATGAATGCAAGAAGCCTGGATATATCAAGGCAGAATGTCCGAAGCTCAGGAAAATGAGTTCAGAAAGAAAGACAGTTCCAAAAACCTAGAAGATTTAAGAAGAAAGCCATGGCAGCAGCATGGGACAACAGTAGTGACTCTGACAGTGAGTCAAGCTCAAGCAATGAAGAAGAAGAAGAAGCCAACCTGCATTCATGGCCAACCTCGAAGACAAGGTAACATCAGACTCATCTTTCTCTTCGTGCAATGAATCTGATTCTGACAACTTAGAAGAAGCTTTTAATGAACTGTATTGTAAATATAAAGAAGTGTGTAAATCACTAAAAGCCAATAAGAAAAATCTCGCATGCTTAGAAAATACTAATTCTGACTTAAAATCTAAAAATGAGCAAATGAAAAAACAATTACTAAACTAAAAAGGAGAAATGAATTGTTATGCGAAGACTTGAAAAAAAAATGAACAATTAGTGAGTTTGGAAAACCAAGAAACTGTAAATAAATTAAAACAGAAGTTAACACTTTAACAACAGAAAATGAAAAATTGTCAAGCACACTAGAAAAATTTACTAATGGCGAAACAACATTAATATTAAAAGGTGCTAGATGGTCAGGTAAAAGAAACATAGATTAGGTTATACTCCTCCCGATAATGAGGAAATAGTAGTATATCCTAAAACATATCCAACTTCTAAATTTGTAGCTGAACAGACACAACATATAAATCAAATTTTAAATACATTCCAACTGAAAAGATAACTAAAATGTCTTGTTGTAGCCATTGCAATAAGTTAGGACACATTAAAGTATCATGTCCAACTAAACATAAATATGGATAATTAAAGAAAAATTGATGATACTAACCAATCAGGACCCAAAAGAACTTTGGTACCTAAAGCTTAATGTTTTAATCATGGAAACCTTCGAGCATCAAATGGTACTTAGATAGCGGATGCTCAAGGCATATGTCAGGTAAGAAGAAGCTGTTCTCTCACCTTGAAGCTGAAGAAGGCACATTTCATATGGTGACAATGGCACAAGGAAACTGTAATAGGTTGCGGACCTGGTGGTAGCAAAGGAAAAGTTATCATTGAAGATGTACTTTGTGTGAAAGGACTGAAGCACAACCTTATTAGTATCAGCCAGCTGTGCGATAAAGGACATCAGATCAGATTTCAAGAGTCAAAGTGTAGTATTATGAACGATGGTGCAGTCGTGTTTGAAGCCAGCATGGAAAAGAACCTATATGTACTTTATTTGGAAGAACTAAAGGATCAGGACATATGTTTGGCAGCAAATAAAGAGCAGTCAACAGATCTCTGGCACCGAAGACTGGGCCACTACAGCTTGGATGGCATGAGAAAGTTGATCAAGAGAAGCTTGGTGGAAGGTCTACACAAGGTTAGTGCAAAAATGAATGGTGTCTGTAGGCCGTATGCAAAAGGAAAGCACACCAAGTCATCCTTCAAGTCAAAGACCATGGTAACAACCTCTAAACCCTTAGAACTTCTACATATGGATCTATTTGGGCCAATGAGGACCGCAAGTCTCGAGGGAAAGAACTTTGGATTTGTTATAGTAGATGACTACTACTCAGGTTTACATGGGTTTCTTTCCTAGAACACAGGATGATACTTTGAAAGTTTTGTTAGTTTCAGCAAGAAAGTTCAAAGGATAAGAAGTGTAGCATCATTAGTATCCGATCAGATCATGGAGGAGATTTCAAAATGAGAGCTTTGCAAAATTCTGTGATAGCCAAGGAATAGAACACAACTTCTCAGCACCAAGGACACCACAAACAAAATGGAGTTTCTAAAAGAAAGAATACACCCTATTGGATATGGCAAGGACAATCCTATCAGAATATGATTTGCCGAGATATTTTTGGGCCGAAGCCATCAACACAGCATGCTATATCATCACAGAGTAATGATCAAGCCAATCTTGAAAAGACTTCATATGAGCTATACAAGCAGAAGAAGCCAAAGATCAGCCATTTCAGGACATTTGGATGTCATTGCTTCATCCACACAATGGCAAAAGGGACATAGTAAGCTAGATGCAAAATCAGATGAAGGTATATTCATGGGTATGCTTCAAAACCCAAGGATATAGAGTATTTAACAAAGAACTTTATTAATTGAGCAATCAGTGCATATTATTTTTGATGAAACTAACCCTTCCTTGAGAAAGGAAGTAGATAGTGATATTGATGATACAGATGAATTGTCCAAGAAGCTAAAGAACACATCTATTGAGGATAAGGATGATCCACCCTTAGAAGATCTACAACAAAAGGATACATCTCACGATAATCTTCCAAAAGAATGGAGGTATTAGAAAGATCACCCACTGGAAAACATCATTGGTGTTCCATTGGTTGGGGTAAGAACCAGAGGTAATATAATTCCTTGTGACTACATTGCCTTTGTATCTAAAATAGAGCCTAAGACAGTCAATGAGGCATTGTCTGATGAATCTTGGATATTAGCCATGCAAGATGAACTTAACCAGTTCAAGAGAAACCAAGTATGGTCCCTTGTTCTGAGATCATCAGATCATCCTATGATTGGCACAAATGGGTGTTTAGGAACAAGTTGGATGAAGCTGGTGTGATCATAATAACAAGGCCAGATTGGTAGCTCAAGGCTATTCCCAAGAGGAAGGCCTAGATTTCGATGAAACATATGCACCAGTGGCTAGACTTGAGGCAATTAGGATTTTACTTGCATATGCTTCTACATCAAATTTACAACTCTTTCAAATGCGTAAAATCTCCTTTTCTGAATGGTTTTATAAAGGAAGTGGTATATGTAGAACAACCACCTATTTTGATGACATGGAATTTCAAATCATGTTTTAAAGTTGCATAAAGCTTATATGGTTTAAAGCAAGCACCTAGAGCTTGGTATGAAAGGCTTAGTTCTTTTTGTTAAATCATGGTTTCATTAGAGGAAAAGTAGATAGCACATTATTCATTAAGTCTAAACATAAAAATGTGTTACTTGTTCAATATATGTTGATGATATATTTTGGCTCTACTAATGAATCTCTTTGCAAGTATTTTAAAAAGCTTATGTAGGGAGATTTGAAATGAGCATGATGGGGGAGCTCAACTACTTCCTCGGATAGCAAATCAAACAAGGAAAGGAAGGATCTCACATCTGTCAAGCCATGTACACCAAAGAATTACTAAGAAGTTTGGATTTAAAATGCCAAGCCACTGTCAACACCCATGAGCACATCAACAAGGCTAGACAGTGATAAAATGGTAAGAAAGTAGATCAGAAACCTTACAGAGGTATATAGGTTCATTACTCTACTTAACAGCAAGTAGACCTGATATATTGTTCAGCGTATGTATATGTGCTAAGTACCAGACAGATCCTAAGAGTCTCATTTATTTGTGTTAAAAGGATCTTTAGATACTTAGCCAAACTCATGATCTAGGATTATGGTACCAAATTCATGTGAAATTAATTTAGTAGGATATTCTGATGCTGACTATGCTGGATACAAGATAGATAGGAAAAGCACTAGTGGATTTTGTCATTTTTTGCAGGATGTCTGATATCATGGTCCTCAAAGAAGCAAAATTTAGTAGCACTATCTACAGCTGAGCTGAGTACGTGGCTGCTGGAAGCTGTTGTACACAACTCTTATGGATCAAACAACAGCTTGAGGATTTTGGACTAATATCAAGACAATTCCCTTGCTGTGCGAGAACACCATGCAATAAATCTCACCAAGATCCAGTTCAACATTCAAGGACAAAGCACATTGAGGTTAGGTAGCATTTATTTCGTGATCATGTAGCTAATGGTAATATAGACATTTCTTTTGTAGATACACAAAATCAGTTAGCAGATATCTTCACAAAGGCCTTACCTGAAGAGATTTTACTTCTCCTAGAAGAACTAGGCATGTGTAAATTGTGAAAGATTTTATCTGTATAAACTAAAATATATTATTTCAGAACAACCAAATTTTCTCTCCCCTGTAGTTAAGCAAAATCTCATTAAAATATACTTGTTTCTTACTTATCCGAGATGGTTCGATTATTTTTAAAGTATTTATTCCTCTCGAACTGGTCACTTTGTCGTTTTCTTCCATTATGGCGCCTCTTGTTTCGAAAAGTCACCTTTATTTTTTTTGATAAAAACCCGAAATATGTTGTACAACGATTCACCCTTCCTCTCATCTCATCTCTTCAACTTGCCTGAGGCGATACCCTATCGACTATCTGGGATTTCAAAGCCTCTAACTCCTTCCCGCGAGAATTTTCTTGAGGGCTTCTGGTCCTTTCCCCATTCCAATCATCCAGAAACTTTCCCTTCAAATCCATGGCCACGTCTAGTGTATCTGGCAGCGTCGAGGGCTATGGAGCTGCGTTTCTTACCGCCGAGCAGCAAGAGAGCTATACCTCTGTCAAGATCAAGGTCTATGGCAACAAGGCAATGGACGTTGCAGATTTGCAGAAGAATGGAATGGGCAGCATCATTGCAGCAATGGAGAGGATGAAATGGTCGAAGATGGCAACTCTGTCAGAGGTGAGTTATCCAGACCTAGTGAAGGCATTTTTCGTTTGTTTGAAGACTGAGGAGGACGGGTCCTTAACATCCACTGACAAAGGAACCCAGATTAAGATTACCTATGAGCTTTTAGAAACTTTATTTGGAGTTTGCACCACCAGTCACATTGGGTTCACACTGTGGATATCCAGGCGAAGGGATTAGGGATTGTTGGTCCCGAGTACAAACTAAAGGATGGAAAGATTGACATCAACCAGCTTAATGCATTCAACCAGATTCTACATTTCATAGTGTGCCAGATTTTGGTCCCTAGGAGTGGCACCTACTCGACTTGTACAAAGGCGGACTCAGATATGATGTTCTAGGCTATCAAGAACCAGAGCATAAATATGGTAGAGGTTATGATAGAAAGATGAAGTTTACATCCGCTCAGGTTTCGGACAAGAAGAGTAAGCTAAATGTGCCCCTACCATATGCACATCTGCTCACAAGGTATTTTAACATTTTGGCATCAATTTATCTGGAGCAGTGTCAGAGAAAATAGGCCAGGCTATTTGAAGCAGAAACTAAAGAAAAGTGGATTCTCATTGGTTGGAGGTATATGGACCAAGACCTCAGTGGCTGAGGGTGAAGCCATTATTGGCGAAGCCCAAGAAGTCAAAGAAGAAGTAGGAGAAGCAGAAGTAGCAGCATAAGTACCAGTAGACCAGAAGTTCAAGAGCAGGAACAAGAAGTTATCAGTTTAAAAATTGCAGTGGAACAAGTAGCAGCAACAGCAAAGGTCCGAGCAGAAGAATCGGTGATCATTGGAAGCCAGATTAAGGACATTCCTCAAGAATTTATTGAGCCTGTTGGACAAAATTCAGAAGTTGCACCTCCATCCTCTCAAGTAGCTACAATCTTCGGAGTGTACTGGACTCTTTAAAACCATACTCAGGTGGAGCCAGAGATCTTGGTAGATCCATTGCAGAGGTTGTAGCATCTGGTCTCAATACAGATGTTGTCATGGAGGATGCTCCTATTCAGAGGGAGCAAGAAGAAGAAGATATTCCAATTGATACCATATGGAAGATGCTCCTATCGAGGGGAACAATCTATTGAAAAGGAAGCACAAATACAGGGGAGCACACTGCCAATGCCCCCATTGATGATCAGTCCAGAGAAGGCAATGGAGAGTGCCTCAGGTGAAGAAGATAATGATATAATGTGGAGCCCGTTACGAGGGCAAGCAGCAAAGGGAAAGAAGCAGCTTCTGGGATTCCTCTCTTGACCAGGAGGCCTCATCAGAGGCAGAGAAAGAAGAAATTGAAGGTCAATTTGAAGCCCTTAGTTGCTAGAATGGATGAACAAGTAAAGATTCTGCGCTCTGTGCAATCAGATATTCAGTCAATTTTCATAAGCAAGAGTACTTCAGCTAAGAGATGGGCATGGTTAGACAAGTAGTTAGATGGTGCGAAGTGAACTTATTACCATTAAAGATTCTATTGCCGCACTTGGAGATCTGGTCAGGGCACAGTCCTCAAATGCCCCTCCTGCTCCTTCTCTTGCAGAACCAGTTCGATGTTCTGGGCCTTCAGAGCCAGGAAATAAGATGCTGGGCCATCAGGCCAATTTTAGAAGAACCAGTAGGGCCATCTAGGCACAGGTGTTGATGAGGCAGCAACTGCAGTGCAGGATCATGATGAAGCTGTGATGTCTGGGCCATCAGGGCCAATAGAGGATGTTTCTGGGCCAACAGGGCCAACAGTTTTCGAGGGTGAGATTCCAAGAGTAGAAGAGCCAGCTGTAGCTCTAGAAGCCCCTGAACCTTCTCCTCTTGCAACTCCGGCCCCTCATTCACCACCATCTTCCTCCACAGCACCACCAGCACCTATCCCTTTCAAACAACCCATGCCTCGCTCCATTTCATATCCAACACCATTTCCTTATGAATCCTCCTGATCTCCTGCCATCTCCACATCCATTCCTCCACCTCCTCTTATCATTGAAGACCCTCTAGTCTCATCATCATCTGGAGCCTCATCTTCCTCTAGTCCTTCTTCTGCTGGACCATCCATCATATCTCCTTCTACCCATCAATCCATTCTTCATCCTCCTACATCTCCCTCTTTTTACCTTTATACCTGAAAGTGCACAACTTAAGGTCCATTTCTCAAGAAATTCGAGGATGAGTTAGAAATACCATAATCCGTTCAGTCCTGGAAGTTGGTTCTCATGTCCACAAACTGACTCTCCTTTATCTAGTCCTTCTTCTAAAAAGAGGGAACTCTCCAACACTCTTGCTCTTCCAAGTTCCTCCTCTTTAGTTTTCGATCATTGTTGACAATCGAAGGAAACCAATCTATTGTGAATATCTCCAAAAGTGTATCCTTGCCACCATTTTTGGTGTTCCTTTTCTCAATCTCACTGATCACCTCAATGTTGTCCTTCCCTACTGCCACATCTCCAAAGCTGATCAATAAAAAATCTTCCAAATGGCTGAATGCAAGTCTGAAGATCAGTGGGGTAAAGGGCACAAGGCTCTCTATAGGAAGTTTCTACTTGCAAAGTCAGATCGGTTTCCACCCTGGGATCACCCACTCACTTCTCTGAGTGGTTTGTCATTCATCACAAGACCACTTGGGCACCCTTCATTCAAAAGGAAGTAAAGCATATCTGGTACTTCCAGCTATTCAATGACTATCGTTATCTTCACAAGCTACCTGAAGTGCAGTTGGGTCAGTTCCAAGGAGCCATTGCTTCATTAAAATTGAAAATCCAGTTAATGCTCCTTCAAAGTGGATTTCGTTACCCTGCACATACCAGACAATGTGTTTCTCCCCACCAAACTACATTCTTTGGTCATGGACTCCTCAGTTGGTCCTATTATTTTTGAGAGATTTGCTCGTGTAATGGGTAGGATCTCAGCTCAGCAGGTCGTCTCCCCTCCTTCCAAAGATTCCACTTCCAGAATTTCATCTAGGCCATATCACTTCTGAGGTTCTTGCCCCTCTCTCTCTAAAGTGAGGCTCTCCTCTGGAAAAAAATTACAGCCCTCTCCCATCGATGTTGAAACACTTGCACCCCTGTTTAAGGGAGACAAGCCTACTCTCTCAAGTGTAGAGCAATTACTCCTCAGTAGATTTTAGACTTGAATTCCATCCATCTGGTTCAAGCCCTATGATCATGGGTCGAGCGGTAAAAACTTTTTATGGTTTTGAAGAAAGATCTCCTGTAGCATCACATCCACTACCCTATCAAGATCAACCAGTTTCTTCTGTTTGCCAGCTTTGGATCTTTCATTTCCTTCAAGGTCTCCCTTGGCAAATATGAATATGCTACTTTCTAGAAGCTCAACGCCAACTTCACATCAAAAGAATGCTTCCTGTCATGGGGTCATCTTATTCTATTGCTTTTGGGGTTTTTCAGATCTATTTTGAGGAACAAGAATGCAAGGCTTTGCGCATTATTCAACGGCATGCCTCTCTTCTGTCTCCTGCTTTCTACCTTCATGTAACCCCTCCAATAAATAGAACAGTTTGTACTCTCTCTTTTCTCTTTCTTCTTTGTCTCCGAATGATATCTTTTTGCTTAATGACAAAAGGGGGAGAACCATAGTATTTCTGAAATACATTTCTTCTTTATATTCTGTACAATTCCTTAGATTTATTTCAGAATGTCTATGCTTATGTTATGTTTTGTCATCACCAAAAAGGGGGAGATTGATGATCAAATAATCCCATATAATTTCATGAATTATATATCTATTTGGTGATTAACAAAATCCAACAATTAGTATCTAACAAGTTTCTATGAAGCTTAGTCATAGGAAATAAAGAAGGCACAAATCAAGCAAAGACTTGTAAGTAAATCCTTTTTGTTGTTCTTAAATTTTCAGAGCATGAAATTTCATTAGTACACATCGACGCGCTTTGAAGCATAATGATTTCATAAGTCATCGCAAAGAATACTCTTTCATAAGTTTCATATCATTTTTGTTTATATCGATTTTGATCTCAGAACGATTCATTTCGTAAGTGAGCATAACGATTTGCTCTCATAACGATTCGACAAGTGACTATAACGATTTCAATCTCACAAAGATTTCGTAAGTAAGCATAATGATTTGCTCTCATAACGATTCAACAAGTGAGTATAAAGATTTCAATCTCACAACGATTTCATAAGTGAGCATAATGATTTGCTCTCTTAACGATTCGACAAGTGAGTATAACGATTTCATTCTCACAACAATTTCGTAAGTGAGCATAACGATTTGCTCATAACGATTTGCTTATAGTGTTATAATGATTTGGTTATAACGATTTGCTCATAACGATTTGGTTATAACCATTTTTCTAATAACGATTTGGTTATAACGATTTGCTCATAATGATTTGTTATAGTGTTATAATGATTTGCTCATAACATTTAGTTATAACGATTTGCTCATAATGATTTGCTTATAGTGTTATAACGTTTTGGTTATAACGATTTGCTCATAAGGATTTGGTTATAACGTTTGCTCATGACGATTTGGTTATAACGATTTGCTCATAACGATTTGCTTATAATGATTTGGTTATAAAGATTTGCTCATAAGGATTTGGTTATGAATGCATAACGATTTATGCTTTCAACGATTTGTTTACGAATGAGCAACGATTCACGTGAACAATGACTCATTGACAATGATTCTATAAGTCATGTTCATATCGACTTCATGAGCTATAACGACTTGATATTTGAATATCTTGACAAGTCAAACTCATTCCGCGTATTTCTCTGTTATCCATGCATTAAATATTAACGTACATTTCTCTGCACGATGCATGTCCAGATATCTTCTATTCTTATGCTCCTACATGTAATATCTTTTTGGAAAGGCAAAATGAAAAATTCTATCTTGATGTATTCTCACTCTAACGTTGACTAACAACAAGAGACATCTTAGCTGTCTACATTTTAGCATTTAATGTGTGCAGGTCTTTGACATCACGACTCTATACAACGTTGGATAAGTAGAAGCTAGAGGATATCAATAAGGATTTTCTTCTTACATGCATGGAACGTAAAGAACCATTGACTACAAGGAAAGCCATGCAGTCTAACGTTCTCAGAACATAGAGACAACAGATACTTCAACGGCTACATTTTCAAAAGAAGATACAAATAGAAGACTGGTGCCTACGTAAAGAATAACTAATCGTGAGAATTCAAAATCTGCAAGCACCATAGAAGAGCTTAAGTCTCACTCCGTCATCTTGTTGTAGCTCTTTACTCTCCGTGTCTAGTGTAGAACCTTGAGAGAGCTTTTGTGAACTGAGAGTGTTCTTCTTGTAGATTTTTCCTCTCAGTCTTCGCTTCGGATCAAGCACTGTGCTATTAGCTTGGTTCAGGGGTGTATCATCCCTTGAACACATCTTTGTGTTATTCCCTTCGTGTTGAAGGAATACCTGGGGGTTCCCATGTGTTGTTCACTTCGTGTTGAAGGAAGACCTGGAGGGTTCTAGGGTGTTGTATTCCTCTTTGGGTTGTGAAGAGAAGACTAGTTGCGGCTGGGTGTGTAAGTGTCCTTGAGGGGGACTGTACCCTTGGGTGGTGTATCCTGAGTTGTTGCTCAGGGACTGGACGTAGGACTCCTGTGGAGAGGAGGTCCAAACCAGGATAAAATCTGGTTTAGTGTGATTCCTTGCTTTGCTTTTGTTGTTTACTTTTCACTAACGCTAACAATCAACGAAGTGCTTGTTGTGTGAACGTTTTGGTGGACAGGTTTAGGTATTCAATTTTAAAGAATCCCATTCACCCCCCCCTCTGGCTTGCTAGCTGGGCAACAATATCAATCCTAAAAATAAAGAATAAATGGAATGAAGGGCATGGGGAACGACTTACCGCGTAGTGGCTTTTAAACCCCTAAAAAATAGGTATGTGTGTGTGTATGCATGCATGTGTGTGTTTGTAAAAAAGGGAGTATGAGGGCCACGTGGGACCCGGAGTAGATGAAAAAAAAAAGACCACGTGGGGCCTAGAGGAGGTGAATGAAAAGAAGAAAGGAAGAAAGGGGAGAGGTGCTTCCCCAAATGTGGGATGGCGCGGCGACCTTGCCGGTTGGACGACGGAGGGTTGAGGAAGACGCTTTCGCCTCACTCCGCTCCAGTGCACGGGAGTAAGATGATAGGATGGAGCGCTCCTCCCTTGCGTCGATCGGGTGGATCGCGTGAAGTGGAGGTACCCCTGGGTTCGGACGTCGAGGCGGGAATTCGGTAGGGCTTCGCCATGTTGAGCGGACCCCCCTCTACAAATGACCCTCGGGGGTCTATTTATAGAGGTGAAATCTTAGAATCACGTTCGGTACAGCGGATGTACCTTCAGAGTGAAATGCATCCGAATGGCAGGCCGTGATTAGAATCGCATTGGATAGCGCGCCGCGACTTGAATTGGATCGCGTCTAGGCGACAGGCCGCGATTCGTGAGGTCGGTTTGATGAGACAGGCGCATGATTGCCGCCATGCTTCAGAATTGCATTCTGTAAGGATGCCGCGATAAGGTACAGAATCAGTCCGCCAGGGCTACCGCGACTTGAAAAGCGGCGGCCATCACCGATGCGATTACCTTGGGGACAACTTTCGAGGCATGCGCCTACGTGCATTGTCTGCTGATGTGGAATTATGATTTGACCTCTCTGAATCGCGTCTGCTGACATGGACGTGATTATAAAATTTTCTCATAATTACAGGCCTAGGCGCGACAACTTTTGGGGCCACAGCCGATTTTGAATCGCATCCTAGAGGCAGGACGCAACTATGCATAGCCGACTTTGAATTGCTTCCAGAAGGAGGGACGCGACTATAAACTGAATCGCGTTGGCACCACGCGACGCGATAAGGTTTTCAAATTTTATTATGAAAATGCTACAAAAAATGGAATAGGGATTGCGTCGCCCATGGCAGACGCATTCATGAAGAGGGCGGTTTTCGTAAATAAAATGGGAATTCATTGTTGCATCATGCAGGGCCGACGCGTTAGTCATATAGTCGCGGTCGACTTTCCTGCCCCGATAAGGTAGCACCCATCAAAGCCGTCGCATTAATGGAATGCCATTAGGAATGCGGCTTCCATACCCATCGCGACTTGGAATTTATGCCTACAATTCCTAAGGGGCCATGGAAATGAAGGGGAAGCACCGGGGAAGAATGGGGGTGATCCATAATGATGGAGAAAACACTCTTTCAAGGCAAAAAGAGGGCCATTTGTGGCGTTATGGCGCAACATGAAATTTGCCCGCGGTGGAGTCGAATTCGCGTGTCTATAGTTTTTGTATATAACATTCAACACGCAAGTACTCCCATCGCAGATGCATCGCCAGTAATCATTATACCCCATGGTTACAGTATATTTATGACTCTCTGTAATTGGGGCTAGATTGGAGCCCTTGGACACTCATCGTGTCCGATACACATCTCACTATTTCAAATGTAGATAGACACAGTCATTCATGACCAATAAAAGAGTTTCAAGGAGTATACATTTCAATATCATGTTCATGATGATTTCAAGAAAGACAAGTCATGTGAACAAGATTTCAAAATAACGATAGTCGAGAGATTCATTTCGAATAGCACACGGCTGGTCATTATTTCTTTTAGTTCCATAAACATTAATGACTTTGACCATAAATAATAGGATGTATACGGAATAAAGAGTCCTCTAACTCTAGGGAACTCCCAAGTACAATCAGTAAGGTTTCTATAGTAAAACCCACAGAGTACGGAGACTTTCTTAACTACGTTCGCAGGAAAACGGTAGTACACGCAATAACCAGAAAACGTATCCAATAAGGAGAGTCAAGACATAGTCCAGATCATGGTAAGCTAACAAGTAGTGTAACGACCCTCTTTATACCGGTACAATTACCAATCCACATCGATATAGAGAACACCATCACAGTGAGACATTGACCCAACACTAAACGATAGGTTGATATGTACATGATAGTAAGAGTACAGCGGAAGGAAAGTAACAATTTCATTCCATTCCATCATCATCATCAATTTCCACAGTCTGTATAACATAAGATGAAGAAAACACTAAAGTCCACATTTATACAACTTTCAATTGAATACAATGTCCATCCTTAATTACACAATTTCAATTTACATACTATGAAATGAATATATAACGTAGAGATCTCCACAAAATAGCTACTCCTCGCTCTCGGAGTCGCTCCTAACTATATCCTCCTCGGATGTGGAGACACCTGTCACACCTGTATGCCGAAGCAAGTATGAGTCTAAATAGACTCAGCAAGCAATCCATGTACAACATCCATACACATATCATATGTACATGGTTACTTTTAAAGATAAGGCGTAACACATGTTGCATGATTTATACAATCTAAACTATTATACATGGAAGAACTTATAGCAATAGAACACATGGTACATGCTTGTAACATTAAGTAGTATCACTCACATTCCTATACATGCTTACTACGAATACATGTAACATGATTTAAAAATTCAATATTATCCATATTATGGTACAACTCTACCTATCTAGAACATGGAATTAAGCATAAAGTAATTAGCAACCTAGCATAGATTCTATCATTATTTTCATATGCATTTAACACCAACATACATACCTTTTGCTTGCTGTTTGACATGAATTGAACCTATTCATATGGGTTTACACTTATTCACATACTAACACATTCATTTAAGAATTCATATTCCCCATCTTTCACATTTCACATAATCATATACACATATTCACATTTTACACTTAGTGTTGTGACACATAGTCCAAACCACTACTAGAAGGACACACATATTCACATTCACACATACCTATTACCTAGGCAACATAGTGATAGATCTTGGTTAACTGCGCAGAACCGAGAGAAGCACTCTCCACCCTAACTGGTGGTACTTGTCCACTCTAGATTTCATCCTAATTGCCCATGGAATATCACACACATTGAACCTTCCGGTAGGGACTTTACTACGGTACAGTTCCACAGACCTCTATGGTAGCAGTGTCACACACGGCACATTTTAACACATTTCAGTTAAGTCACATATTTACATACATTATTCCCATGCACTAATCATTTCATGCTCATGTACTTAAATACACACACATGGTTCAGTTTTTCCTAACATGATGCTACTGGTCACGTACTAAACAACTCATACTATAGTCCTTAATCATGCTGTAATCATTACATTATAGAAGAATTAAATAACATGTTCACTTGGTAAATATTCACTGTTAAATTAACAACCACACCTATTGTCACTGAAACAAGACGAATTATTTATCATAGGTTGAAGACAGATAACACATTATATGCTCAATTTTTTAGATTTTTTGGACTTATATACTAATTATGATAATTAAAATAGATATCATACATTTCCAATCAAGAAATTCATTCAGTCGGTTCTAGCAGTTCAGAAATCTGAAAACAATCATTATGATGTCATGTAAAAATTACAAAATCCTAACTCACAACCGATCTATTTATACAAGATTAAACATGGTCATTTTCAGCACACGGTTCAATTACAGGAATTTTAATAAATAACACAAATGACAGATATTGAGTACCTCCTCATGATATGACCTACTGCCTGTACTAAACTCAACATAATTTCTACAGTAAACACAAACAACCACAAGTCTGACTATGATCATACAGATGTGAAACTAGGGTTCTGTAAACCCAGACGAACTTGGCGTCACACATGTTGCCGCCAACAGTTAACGCACCATTTGTGGTCGCCAACATAGGATTTTAACAGCAGCAAATGTTGTCGTTAAGTTCATATCTACAGAAATGCAACTGAAAGCACAAAACATATTGAATGGGGGTTCCAAGACATGAGATAAATTCCCAAAAATTCCTGAGACCTACTAGACATGGGTATGGACGATGTCCAAGGGTTACTTGCCTCTTAAAAATTTGCTAAATGGAATTATTTGATGGAGAAGCTCTGAAGCCAAGAAGTGCCCCAAATTTTCTCCTGAACCAGTTCTGTGTTGATGTAACTGCACAGCAAGGTTGGGGAAGCCTTCCTCTATGTTCAGAGCTCCTTCCAGTCGAAGAGGATCGTCAGAAAACACACCACAACGCATGATCAAGCCACCCAAAATTTAGGTTTCGCACACAGTTTTCTAGGGTTTTCTCAAAGAGCCAAAGGAACCCATTTCACCATAAATGGGTGTTTTTATAGAGCCAAGGGGTTTGGGGTATGCGTAGACAAGATTTCCTACCGTTGGGTGACGGTTTCCGAAACAAGAACCGACGAAATCGCGGCCGTTTCTAGATCTGAAATGCACAGATTTTGGGGAAATAGACGTCCACATTCCTGGCCGTCTACTGGGAGTTGGCGTCCATCGATTTGGACGTCCACTCTCCCCTAAACGTCCAGGCATGTTGACGTTAACATGCACTTCGCCAGAACACAGAAATGCCCAAAACTTACATACACTATATACATATACATGCAATCATATTGTATATCTTACACACATATATCCAATATGAATAAAACAATATGTACATAGTAAACTCATATACATCATAGTAATACAATATGTATAGAATAATTACATATAAATGTAAATACATGTACATATATACACAAGTAACTAACAACTAAATAAAAGGGTAAAATTCGAGGGCCTTACACCCTCTCCCCATTAAAGAAACTTCGTCCACGAAGTTAGAACGAAACTACTCAAACAATTGGGTACTTCTTCATCATAGCATCCTCAAGCTCCCAAGTAGCCTCCTCTCGCGAGAAGTTCCACCATAGCACCTTCACGGATGCAATGCTCTTGTTCCGGAGATGCTGAACCTTCCGGTCAAGAATAGCTACTGGTTGCTCAACATATGGCAGATCTTGTTGGATCTCCACTGGCTCATGACTAGTAATATGAGATGGATCTCAGACATATCTCCTGAGCATAGATACGTGGAAAACAAGATGAACACTAGCTAACGCTGGTGGTAAAGCTAGCTCATATGCTACGCTGCCCAAACATCTGAGAATCTCATATGGGCAATGAATCTAGGACATAACTTACTATGCCTGCCAAATCTGACAACACCTTGAGTAGGTGAAATCATCAGAAAAACATGCTCGCCAACCTCGAACTCTAAATTCTTCCTTTTGTTGCCGCGTAACTCTTCTGCCTATCCTGCACCGCAACAAGCCTCTCCCTGATAAGCTGGATCTTATCCGAAGTCTCCTGCACTAACTCCGACCAATCACTGTCTATCACCAGTCTCCTCGCAAATAAAGGAGATCTCAAAGGTCGACCATACAATGCCTCAAATGGAGCCATACCAATACTCGCATGAAAACTGTTGTTATGCATACTCCACAAGAGGTAAATGGCGCTCCCAATCACCCTTCCAACTCTAACACACACGCACTCAACATATCATCGAGCGTCTGGATAGTCCTCTCGGACTGTCCATCTTTCTGAGGATGGAACACCGAACTAAGCTTCAATTCGGAACCCAAAGCATCCTGAAAACCCTTCCACAACCTCGAAGTATATCTCAGATCTCGATCCGAAATGATCGACTTTGGCACACCATCCAACCTAACAATGCTACTAACATACAATCTAGCTAAACTCTCAACTGACTGCTTCTTCATAGGCAATAAATGTGCAGTCTTAGAGAATCTATCTACAATCACCCAAATCGAGTCATTGCCCTTCACTGATCTGGGAAAACCCGTTACAAAATCCATAGTGATGGCCTCCCACTTTCATACTGGGATCTCCATTTTCCTGCATCAGACTAGATAGTCGTTGATGCTCGGCCTTCACTCGCTAGCATACTAAACACCTAGATACAAAATCCGCCACATCCTTCTTCATGCCAGACCCACCAAATGATCTCTTTAAATCCTGGTACATCTTAGTGTTACCTAGATGAATAGAGAACCTCGACCTTTGAGCTTCTGCTAGAACATGCTCACGGACATCTACAACATCGAGAACACAAACTCGGTAATGAAATCTAATCACACCATCCTCATACTGAGCAATTCCCGCCTTGCCTAATTCCTGAAGCCTAGGATCAGCCTTCTGTTGCTCAATCACCTCATCAAGCCAGTAGACCGAATGCACAAATGAGCTACAAAAGCCTGACATAATATGGATCTAACTCGGTCATCGCACATGCAGCATCCTCCAACATCTTCCAGTCCTACTAGAGTAAAGATCTTTTCTTGCTAAGAGCATCCGCTACGATGTTTGCCTTTCCTGGATGATACTGAAGATCGAAGTCGTAGTCCTTGATGAACTCAATCCATCTCCTCTGACGCAGGTTTAATTCCTTTTGAGAGAAGAGATACCTCAAGCTTTTATGGTCAGTGAACCCCTCAAATCTGACACTATAAAGATAGTGTCTCCAGATCTTTAGTGCATGAACCACTGCCGCAAGCTCCAAATCATGAGTCGAATAGTTACGCTCATGCTCCTTCAACTGACAAGAAGCACACGCCACTACCCTTCCCTATTGCATAAAGACACAGCCTAACCAATCCGGGATGCATTCGAATAGATGGCAAAACCCTCTACACCACTCGGCAAAATCAACACCCGGCAGAAGTAAGCTTAGCCTTCAACAATTGAAAGGAAATCTCACACTCCTCGGACCATACAAACTTCACACCCTTCCTGGTTAGCCTAGTCAAAGGTGTGGCGATATATGCAAATCCCTCAATGAATCACCGATAATAGCCCGTTAAACTAAGGAAGCTCCGAATCTCCGATGGGGTCCTGGTGATCTCCCAATCTAATACAGCCTAGACCTTCGCTGGATCAACTGCTACACCAGCACCGGAGACAACATGCCTAGGAAATGAACCTAGCGCATCCAAAAATCACACTTGCTGAATTTTGCATACATCTTGTGCTCTCGGAGAATTTCTAACACAACCCTTAAATGCTGACGGTGTGTGCCTCATCCGGAGAGTAGACCAACACATCATCGATGAACACTACTACAAAACTATCTAGATAGGTCTAAACATCCTGTTCATGAGATCCATGAACGCTGCAAGGGCATTGGTTAGACCAAATGGAAGAACCAAAAATTCATAATGTCCATAACGAGTCCGAAAGGCCGTCTTGGACACATCTTCACGCCTAATCCTCAATTGATGATAGCCAGACCGCAAATCAATCTTGGAAAAGACCGATGCATTATGCAGCTGGTCAAATAGATCATCAATCCGCGATAAGGGATACCTGTTCTTTACAGTTACCTGGTTGAGCTTTCTATAATAGATGCACAACCGAAGTGAACCATCCTTCTTCTTTACAAATAATATAGGTGCGCCCCAAAGAGATACACTAGGGTGAATAAATCCCTTATCTAGAAAATCCTGCAACTGCTTCCTTAACTCAGCCAATTCCGTAGGTGCCATCCGATATGGAGCCTTTGAGATAGGAGAGGTGCCTGGAAGCAACTCTATAGTAAAGTCTATCTCTCTAACCGGTGGCAATCTAGACAAATCATCGGGAAAAATGTCTGGAAACTCCCGCGCACTACAATCATCCCTCCAGGGTCGGTGACTAATCAGCCTTTGTACTAATACCACGCTGGCATAAAAGCTTCACGTCCCTTGTTCACCATTCTCATCGCCTTCATGGCGGAGATGACAACCTTCCACTAAGTTCCTTGGTAATGGATGTGAAAACTCATCCTCACCAGGAATACGAAAATGATCTTCTTCCCATGACAATCTACTAAGGCATAATGCTCCTCTAGCCAATCCAGACAAAGAATTGCATCATAGTCTTTCCTCTTTAGAAAAAATAAGCACCCATCTAAAACTCGATCCTCAATGCACACAGGTAATGATGGAATACATTTCCTAGTCAAAACCGTTCCCGCAGTGTGTGCATAGATAATGGGACCTCTAACTCCGTAGCCTGTAATCCTGACTCTACAGCTAGCTGCCCAGCAGCCGCTCAGAAATGAACGAGTGAGTGGCACCCGTATCAAAGAAAACCCAAGCGTGCTCCGCCTGCTCGACATCCTCACGCGCTAAAGAAAACCCTCGAGCTTGGGCTCGAGCCTTCCTAGTCTTCCTATAGCTGGCGCTACTGCTTCTGCTGCCGCTGCTGGGGCTGGCGCTCCACGCTAGACTCCCTACTGAAGTATGGACAGTCCTGGATATAATGTTCGCTGCTCCCGCACATTTAACACTCCCCCGCTAAATTCCAGCACTTCGTACCTCCATGTGTCCTTACACATTGAGGACACTCCTTCTTGCCGCTGGGCCTAACATCGGGGGATCGTGGTGAAGCTGCCTTCTGACTACTCGCTTCCACGGGACGCTGCGGTGACTTATACGCCACCTTCTTCCTATCCTGCCACTGGAAATGAGGTGCAGATCTCTTCTGCGACACCTTCTTCTCCTCTAGGTACTTCTCCATCTCGGCCTCCTGCCTACACGCAGCGCTACGGGCCTCATCCACAGTACGATGATCAAATGCCACCAACCTTGACCTCAGTGATGGCTTAAGGCCCATCACGAACTTCTTCGCTTTCCTGCGCTCATCAGCAAGATATGTGGTGCACTTAGACAATTCTGCGAACCTGGCCTCGTACTCAAGTACGGTCACGGAGCCCTGGGTATGAGTAGGAAACTCTTGTTCCATCTTGTCCTAGATATGCTCCGGGATGAACTTTGGCCCAAAAGAGCATCACGAACTCATCCCATGCCACCTCGATAGCACCGTCCTCACACTGGGTACGCAGTAAAGAGGACCACCATACATCGGCTCTCTCCTACAACAAATCACCCATAAGGACAAATCTACACAAATCTAAACTTAATACAAATACATGCATAATTAACTAACACATACCTGTAGCATATAGGTGGCCAAGCTGACCTTGTCCTCCTCGAAACACCTGATGCATGGAAGATCTTCTCGATCTCCCTCATCCAGCTCTCCGCTAGTAATGGCTGACTCTCCCACTTAAAAGAGGTGGAGCCATCCTCTTGAATTGCTCCATGATGAAGGACACCATGGCCAAGCTCCTAGGGAACTGGAGCTGGAGCCTGAGCCTGCTACAACAAGCAATATAAATAACACATAAGCACATGACAATCATACATTAATTAAAAATAGACTACTTCTATCTAACATTTCTAACCTGAGCCTCCAGCTGAGCATGGAGTGCAGCATGGGCATGCGCCTGTGTCTGCATAGCCTGCACCAGGCCTTGCATGAACACTCCATAATTCATAGGCGGTGGTGGAGGAAGAACTGTAGTACCCTGGGGTGCGGGGCCTGCTGCTCATCTCTCTCCTCTCGCCTCTGCTCATCCTCACGAGCATGGGCACCACGCCTACAACGAGAAGCCATAGCCTGTAAAACAAATTAATCACAATTAGAAATTAAGTGATTTAGCCCTAACCATGTTCTTATCTATCTTTCATTCATTATTAACCATTTCTACACATGTGGACTATTCTATAAAGACCTAGCATATTATGAAGATGATGGTTTACTCATGTACAATCTCAATGTTGTCTCTTGATACCAATCTCTGTAACGGCCTCGACACTCGGACCCTCGGCTTCCACCAAGAATCTGAACATCGACACCGCCGCCCATGGGTCCGAGACCCGGAAGGGCTAACGGATCGGTCTAACAAGATATGTAATAGAGATAAATAACAACAAACACACTAAAATGTACGACAGGTGAAAGAAAAGAGTCCAACGCTGAGTAACAGTCTAGTACAGTCCCAAAGAAAATAAAGTACAAGTGCTAAAATAAAGGGAAAGAACACGTCCCTTAGGGGCATAACCCGAGGGTGAAGTACACAAGCTGAGGAACACTGCTCACTGGGGACGCTGTCTACTACAGCCCTGTCTCCTCAGTCCGCCACAGAGGGAACTGCTGTGAAGTCTCAGCTACAAAAAAGGGCATGAGCTTCAGGCAGAATCCGAGAAGGGACTACCAATCTCCCACTGGTTCTAACAGAAGAATAGAACTAAGTGCAGTAACTAAATAAAGCAATAAATTCTATTCTACTAAACAGAGTCAAGTGCGGAAGCGTGAAAGAAACTACACCGTCGTCAGTCTAGGCTACACGTCGGGACCGAAAAACCCGTGTAAAACACGGCACCAAAGAAATCCTAGGCTGTAACAAGGACAGCAAGACCACTACCGGACAAACACACTAGCTACATAACGCTACACTAGTCAGTTGGTCAGGTTCGACACGCGCCTTACCCTCGACTAATAGTCCATGTCTAACACCTCCCGTCAGAGTGAGACGCGGAACTAAAGTAAACACAACGCCGTAGTCTGGCTGGACTACGGTCCATGCCTGACCCCTCTAAATGGTTCTGAAACCACGTAGAGTGAGGCAGTGAGAAAGGACTAGCTGGTCCACACCAAAAGAGCGCCACAACTACCACGGCGACCCAGACCTAGCTGAGAGTGCACTATAAATGACTCTACACCACTGTCCCCACCGTTTTTCCCTCCGCTCCAAGTATGTTACTCGAGCACGCCCGCCACCCACAGAACTCCCTCTAACAGGTGCGTGGGGATGGGGGTCCCAGGTAACGATAACAACCTGTCTCGCGGACAAGCCTCAAGTACATAGCATCAGGCGATGAGAGTAGAGTAGTACTACACTAGGAACAACACAGGTGCAAAGAATACTGACTCGCAGTGGAAGCGGAACGTCAAAACTTGTCGCCAGTCCCTCTCGGTCAGAGAGGCGACGTAGCGATCCATCGCGATCAGAACGCGACAATCCTGCCTGTCGCGACAAGAAACTAGGAGGCGACCCTTGAACTCGTCATGATAATATGCGGCGGCTAAGAGTAATGCAACAAACCTGGTTCATATGAACGCGACACATACCTCGTCGCGATCCTATCGCGACGGAGACTGAGGCCGCGTTCCGACAAGGCCCCGAACTCCTGAATGCCGGACACGTACCCATCGCATTTGCTAGACGCGATGGGTGCTAGGGCGCGTTAGAGAGAACATGACGCAACGATACGTCGCGACCAAGTCGCGACTGGGAAGCCCGTCGCGACCACAGTTGAGTGCTCAAACAGAGCAACTCCAACACCACAAAATCACACTACAAGATACAACAACGGGAAGGGATCATGGCAATACTGAAAACATCTCAATAACCTCAAACCACCCTCTGAACCCTATGCATGTCAAGAAAAGCAACCTACACTCAATTAACCTCACCAACAACATGGAGCTCTCAACACAAACCACCCAATCCAAGCATGCATACTTACATAACATCATTCCACAATAAAACCACATGAAGCATTCAAAGAACCTAGCATAATTTCTATGCTTGGAAGTGGGGTTTGATGACCAAACTTTCCCCATATAAATTACTTCACTTATTATATATATTAATTTTGATGATTAACAAAATAGTACTAATGAATTACTTGAGCTTTGAGGACAGGAAATAAAAGCAAAAAGAAAGTTCAAGGCAATCAGGTAAAGTCTGATGTCATGTCTTGTCCAAGTCTTTGTATCAACTTCTTCATACTTCTTACAGACTTCTATTGATAATCAGAACGATTTCTTTATAAGTTCAAAATAGAGTCATCATAACGATTTCATAAGTATTATGATCAATTTCCTTTCTGACCGAAAAACCGTGATGCTTCAAACAAATCGATACCGTAACGATTTGTTAAAGATGTCATAACGACTTGCTAGTCGTAACGATTTCGTAAGTTCTCGTAACGATTTCTTTGAAACTCGTAACGACTTGGTACCCGTAACGATTTCTTTAGTTCCCTTAACGATTTCTTTAGAATTCATAACGACTTGATAAGTGTCATAAGGATTTGCTTTGCGCAACGATTTCTTTAGAGTTCATAACGACTTGATAAGT
>CM024756.1:36554903-36780819 GCA_014218235.1 Colocasia esculenta
ATATGTTTCTATTTCCTAATAGACTCTAACTCCTATTTATTCCAAGATTTCCTATTTAATTCCACCTTCCAGCTTACCAGTCAAATTTGGGTTAGGTTGGGATCCAAATTCGTGGCCAACCTATTAGGGTAGGTTAGGAATCTAATGTCCATCTTAAATTAGCTATTTTAATGCTTAAAATACCTCTTTTCATTTAAGTAATATTAAAGTTACGAATTTAGGGTATTTTCCTATTATTCCCCTTTTCAAAATCCCTATTTGGCCCAATAAATTATATGGTCCATTTAACAAAGCCCATTATTTATTGGAATTTATCTTATGGGATTTCCCTTTTAATTAGGGAATAATAGAGTTACGAATTTTTATTGCATTTCTTAGTTGAATTTTTCATGGGCTATAGAGGTCCATTGGTCCAAATTCTTATGAGGCTACCAATACGTATCATTGGAGTCTACCGATATTTTTTATTCTAATTTAATTACTTTGGTTATAAATAACGGGTTTTCAACTTATTCCTTAATACCATAATAAGTCTATAAATTCTAAAACTTGGTTCAAATGATTTTCCTATGCCCATATTCCTTAATGGGTCATTAGAGAATATCGTTTAAGTATAACTACTATTTTTATGAAATTTTTATATGGGTTATCCACATGCAATAGTGATGCGTACCCTTTAACTAGTTTTGAATTTATTAATGATAAATTTAATTTATCTATATTTTCATATAAATGAATTTTCCGGGGTACTACAACAAGATTCTAGAAAAACCAAAAACAAGTAGTATTTGTCGACACCAGGGATTCATCTATCGACAACCACTGATAATCTGTAAGAATGAGCTTTTGGAAATTCAGATTTGATCTTATGAACTGATCTAAGCAGGATCCTTGATCTCTCTGTAGAAAGTTCTGATGACCAAACTTCCCCATATAAATACTTCACTTATTTATATTATTTTGATGATTAACAAATAGTACTAATGAATTACTTGAGCTTTGAGAACAGGAAATAAAAGAATAATGAAAATCAAGACAATCAGGTAAGTCTCATTTCATGCTTTGTCCAAGTCTTTGTATTGACTTCTATTGATAAGCAGAACGATTTCCTTTCTGACCGAAAAGTTTAAACAAATCGATACCGTAACGATTTCTTTAGTCTTCGTAGCGATTTCTTTAGAACTCGTAACGACTTGCTTTCATAACGACTTCATAAGTCATCGTAACGATTCCTTTAGAATCGTAACGACTTGCTTGTCATAACGACTTCATAAGTCATCGTAACGATTCCTTTAGAACTCGTAACGACTTGCTTGTCATAACGACTTCATAAGTTATCGTAACGATTCCTTTAGAACTCGTAACGACTTGCATCTCATAACGACTTCATAAGTCATCGTAACGATTCCTTTAGAACTCGTAACGACTGCTTGTCAAACGACTTCATAAGTCATCGTAACGATTCCTTTAGAACTCGTAACGACTTGCTTGTCCTAACGACTTCTTTAGTCCTCGTAACGATTTCTTTAGAGTTCATAACGACTTGATAAGTGTTCATAACGATTTGCTTTGTGCAAACGATTTCTTTAGAGTTCATAACGACTTGATAAGTGTTCATAACGATTTGCTTTGCGCAACGATTTCTTTAGAGTTCATAACGACTTGATAAGTGTTCATAACGATTTCATAAGTCATACAGTTTCGATTTCATATCTTGATATTTATTCATCTTAAAGCATTGACCAGTCAAAGTCCACGTAGACATCTCTCTGACGCTTTTGCATTTATGAGATCGACATATCTCTGCATGCATGCAGACCATATCATCCTTTATCGTGCCTACTCTGATAACGTCCTTTAGACTTAAGCTATTTGGCATTACTATTTTCTTGACTATTGCTACTGATGCTGACTGAGATCAGACAACAGCTTATCTGTCTGCTATTTGAGATTGACATCTGTGCAGACCTCTGAACTAGCTTCATGGTACAACGTTAAACAATAGAAGCCATCGGATATCTTTGAAGATCTCATCTCTTTGCGTGCTCAAGTAATCAAAAGACTGTTGACAGGAAGCTTCCAAGACTCCAGATGTCATTCAGTCTAACGACTACTCAAAAGAAGGACAACGGACTCTTTAACATCTAGATTTCAAATTGAAGATATATATACAAGTCAGAAGAACAGAAAATATACAACGTTCAAGAAAAACATTAAAATTCTTCTGAAGAAAAGTTTAGAGCAGAAAACTTCATTCCTCTTAGCTTTTGCTCTTTTGCTCTCTACTAGCTAGTGAAAGATCATTTGAAGAGAGCTTGTGTAGTTCTGAGAGTGAGCCTAGATTTAGATTCTTTGCTCTCAGTGTTTTAGGTCCTTCAGATCATTGCTTGTTGCAGTTTGATCTAGGGGCTTGTCTTTCAAACCTCTCTTTGTGGTGTTCCCTTCTGGTGTGAAGGAAGACCTGGTGGTATCCAGGGTGTTGTTCCCTTCTGGTGTGAAGGAAGACTGGTGGTATCCAGGGTGTTGTTCCCTTCGGGTGTGAAGGAAGACCAGCTGAGCTGGGTGTTGTTGTGTCCTTAAGGGGGACTGTACCCTTGATTAGTGAATCCTGAGGTATGCTCAGGGACTGGACGTAGGTCTCCTGTGGAAGGAGTTCCGAACCAGGATAAAAATCCTACTGTCTTGTGGTTGTATTTTGTGTGATTGCTATCTCATTTCCTCTAACTCTAACCTTCATTTGAGTTGTGTGTAATCCTTTTTAGTGAACAGGTATTCATCAAAGATCAAAATTTAAAAACCCATTCACCCCCCCCCCCCCCTCTGGGCTAGCTAGCTGGGCAACAAGTGGTATCAGAGCAAGTCTCTTCGACAAAGAAGAAGATCCAACGATCTGAAGGGCAAAAATCATTGGCAGCCCAAGGCAACTTCTCGAAGGTCAGTCAATCAACAGACCCCCTTTGTTCGATGGTGAAGATTATCCGTATTGGAAGACCAGAATGGAATATTTTCTACAAGGCCACGCTATCAAATCTGGTCAATAGTAGAAGAAGGTGACCTGGTTGTCACAAATGAAAAGCACAATGGAGAGATGAAGACAGAAAGAAAATCTCCTTGAATTGTAAAGCCAAGAACATTTTATGTTGTGCTCTAAGCAAGAAGGAGTTTAACAGAGTCTCAGCCTGCAAATCCTCCATGGAAATGTGGAAAAGCTAAGGATTACATACGAAGGTACAGATAAAGTAAAGGAGACAAGAATCGACATTCTTGTCACTCAGTATGAGAGATTTCAAATGCAGTCAGGTGAGTCAATCACCCCGATGTTCAGTCGATTCACTGACATCACCAATGGTTTAGCTAGTCTAGGAAAGTCCTATGAGATTGCAGATATGGTAAGAAAGATTCTCAGATCCTTGCCTCTTCATGGACACCAAAGGTCACAGCTATCGAAGAAGCTAATGACCTTAAGAGAATGTCAGTAGAAAAGCTCATCGGGTCCCTCATGGCTCATGATATCAACATGGAAAGCTAGGAGAATCATCTAGCAGAAAGAAGCACTCCAATGCTTTGAAAGAAGAAGAGTCATCAGAAGCAAGCTCTAGCGGGAGTGAGGTAGACAGCGAAAATGAAGAAGCAATGCTCTCTAAGAGATTGCAGCGCATCTGGCCAAGAAGAAAAAATTTCAATCCGGCAGAAGGTACTTTAAGAAAAATAAGACTTCAAAGATCAGTTGGCAAAGAAATGAAGAAAGGAGAGACCATCTGTTATGAATGCAAGAAGCCTGGACATATCAAGGCAGATTGTCCAATGCTAAGAAAATGATCACAAGAAGAAGGATAGCTCCAAGAAGTTCAGAAGATACAAGAAAAAGGCAATGGCAGATGCTTGGAGAACAGCATGACTCAGACAGTGAGTCAAGCTCAAGCAGTGATGAAGAAGAAGCCAACCTGGCTCTCATGGCCAACATCGAAGAAAGGTAACCTCTGACTCCTCTTTCGATTCTTGTAATAATTCTGATTCCAGATTCTGACAATTGGAAGCACCTTTAATGAACTTTAACGCATATAAAGATAAGGTGTCTAAATTACTTAATATTAGTAAGAAGAATAATACATGCTTAGAAAACACTAACTTCAAACTTAAAAACAGAAAATGAAGAACTAGAAAAGCAATTAATCGAACTAAAAAGAAGAAATGAATTGTTGTTGTGAAGACTTAAAATTAAGAATAAACAAATAACAAAATTAGAAAAACCAGAAAGTGTAGATGAATTAAGAAAAAGAGATTAAAAATCTAAATGAAGAGAATGAGAAATTAGCAACACATTAGAAAAATTTACAAATTGTAGAATCCCTTAATATTAAAAGGAGCTAGACGCTCAGGTAAGAGAAAATGGTGTAGGCTACACACCACCTGAAAATGCAGAAACTATAATTCCACCTAAGGTTATCCAACCTCCAAGATTGTTCCTGAGGAAAATACACCTATAAAGCTAATTTAAGTATATTGAAAGAGTAACAAAACATCATGTTGTAGTCACTGTAATACGCTAGGTCATTTAAAATCCACTGTCCCAACAAGACATAAGAAGTGGATAATGAAAGTAAAAAATAATGATACTGACCCATCAGGACCCAAAGAACTTAGGTACCTAAGTTTGATGTCTTAATTTCAGGTTAATCCTCGATAGCTCAAATGGTATTTGGATGTTGGGTGTTCAATGCACATGACAGGACCCCTGAGCTGTTTTCCCATCTCAAGCTTAAGAAGGAACATCACTTATGGGATATTGGGAAAGGAACTGTAGTAGCATGGATAGTAATAGCAAAGGAAAAACAGTCATAGAAGATGTGCTATTAGGCAAAGGATTGATCACACGACTCCTAGTATAAGTCACTGTGTGATAGAGGTCATCAAAATCAGTTTCAAGAATCAAGTGCAGCGACTAAAGTATGGCAGGCATCTTTGAAGCAATAGAGAGAAAATCTGTACTTGCTCTAACCTTGAATACTCAAGGCAGAATGGTGTCGGCACCAGCAAAGACAATCACTGAGCTGTGGCACAGAAGACTAGGCCACTGGTCAGCTTGGAAGGATTGAACAAGCTCAGAAGAGGATCTAGTGGAAGGTCTACCAAAAGTCAATGGAACTTTGGAAAGTGTTTGTAGACCCTGTGGCTAAGGGAAAGCACACAAGAGTTCCTTCAAGTCAAAGAACAGTGGGGACTAGCTCAAAACCTTAAGCTCCTACATATGGATCTATTTGTGGGCCCAATGAGACTACGGTCTTGGAGGAAAGAATTTTGGATTTGTCATAGTAGATGGTGACGACCCTCATTATACCGGTACGGTTATACCAACCCACGTCGGTATAGTAAAGGTTATCACAGTGGGACATTTACCCAACACTATCACATGATTGAGATATACACAAATATAGATACAGAGTCGCGGAAGTAAAGGACTAACTGTCATCACATTCCATCATCCACATTTATCATACATGATCCATATAACAAAATAAAGACTAAACTTTCATATTGAAATTAAACCAAGCTACATTGTCCACAAAATTAAAGTTCTACATTTAACATAGTTTGTCCACAATTACATAATGATAACTCTAATACAAGCTACAATTCACATACTATGAAACAAAAGGGACACTACGTCACTCCACCAGCTAATCTCCACGCTCGGAGTCGCTCTCCACTGTCTCCTCCAAAGGTGTGTCACCAACTACACCTGTACGCCGAAGCAAGGAGTGAGTCTAAAAGACTCAGCAAGTAGCTCCATACACATCATTCATGCATACATCATAGTAGGGTCTACTATCATTCAATTGCAAGGCAACATATAGCATGCTTGAACATTTATGAGAGACAACCTATCATGGTATTTCTACAAAATCAAAACACATGGTACATGGTTTAAGATGTTTCAAATAACACTTCCTATCACATGCTTTCTACTCATTTAATCACATGAAGACTACACTTCCAATTTGACTATAACATGATAGCAATTTATGGGATTAGAAATATCATAGCATGAATTTACGTAACATATTCTAAACATTCACTTCACATGGTTACACATTCCCATATTTCACATGGTTCATTTTTCAAGCATTTCACATGTACACATGTTCACATTCTAACATAAATGGTTCACATGATTTCACATTTCACATTGCATGCTCACATATATACACAATCTACACATGTTCCATATACACATTTACACATGTTCACATATACACATTTACACATGTTCACATATACACATTTTACACATTCCATATACACATTATTTGCCGTGACACATAGTCCAAACCACCACTAGAAGGACACATCACATACACATAACACATAGCACATCACCTAGGCAATACAGTGATGACTCTTGGCACTGCGCAGACCGGGAGAACACGTCTCCACCCTAACCAGTGGTACTTGTCCACCTCCAGGATTTCATCCTAATGCCCTTAGGATATCTTAACACATTGAACCTTCTCATGGGACTTTTCCATGATACAGTTCCACAGCCCTCTATGGAAGCAGTGTCACACACGGCACATTTTACACATTACACATTCCGATTTAACACATGTTTCACATATGATTTTCACACTTTCTTGTTTATGCACATGGTTCTGTTCATCCCTAGCATGATGCTACTAATAACAGAATTCAAGCATTTAGTAGCTCTCATGGATTAATTGGAACACACCTTATCTAACCTTAATCATGATACATGTGTTTATACTCATTTTCACATGAAAATCTCATAGTGTAGGCTACTGTTATCAAATTTTCCCGAAAATTTTACCACATGCTGTTTTCGGGTATAATACCACATACAAATTTTCACATTTTTCTGAATTCACATGCATTTATAGAAATTAAAACATTCAGTTTCATGCCATTCTTAAACTAAGTCCACATAGAACATGACATGGATTTCAGATTTGATCATGCACAGTCATGAACCACACATACATATTAGCACAGAAATTTTTCCCGAATTTATTTCCCAACATATGATTTACTAGAATTTTCACAAGGTCTACACATGCTTTCTATTTCTCATTGTAGGAATTATAAGAATTCACATGGATATGGGAAAATTCCCAATTTGCAGGGCATGGACTGATACATATAAACATGGTTCATAAAATTCTACAGCATTTAACTCCTCAGAAATCATGGAAAACAAATTAACCAAGCATAACCTCTTTCCTCCTACACATGCTTTTCAATAATTCTAATAAATTATGCCATCTACAGAAAAATACAGGAAATTCCACACACATCACATTACCTATTTTACATAACATATAAAATTTACATTATATCCTCATGCGTAGAAACCCGGAAATTAAAGATATAGGACAGAACAGTTCACTGTTCTGTCAAGAAGAACTAAACGGCATACTACGGACGTTTACAAGAGTTGGCGGCAACATCGTTGGCCGCTGACTCAAGATCTCAACGTCAATGGGTCTTGCCGTCAAGTTCGGACCTGTGTAAAAACACAGTCCGAGCTCTGAATAATGGTGAATGTAGGGGATCCAGGACACGAGGAAATCTATAAAAATGATAAAACCTCCTAGACACATACATGGACAATGTGAAAGGGTACTTGCCTTTGGAAAAACTCCTAAAGGGATCAAATTAGTTGGAGAAGCTCTCCTTGGGCAGTCCCAAGAAGCCTCCAAGATGCCTCCACTCCGGCTTCTGTGATGCTCCCCTCTGAAATCCAGGGCCGGGGATGTGTAGCCGGTTATTTGTCTTCCTCCTTGTCGAAGTAGATCTCCAGAAGAAGCCTTGGATCGCCGGATCAAAGCCTCCAAACTTCAGGTTTTCTCACAGGAAGCTCTAGGTTTTCTCTCCTCTTCTCTCTTCTTGCAAGTGTGAAAATGGGTAGTGGGGAGAGGCCATTTCGGGTTCAGGAAGTAGGGAGGCCTTCACCCACTCACCATGCCGATCTGACAGTTTTGGAGCCGTTGGGGGACATCCCCCCAATGGTTACCATACCTTGTTTCAGAAGACAGCAGCCTCTGCTGCGCATGCAGGCCAGAGAAGTTGACGTCCAGATCGCTGGACGCCGGAGTGAGTGTTGGCGTCCAGGGTTGGACGCTGACACCACCTCAGCGGCAGGGGTTGACGCCAATAAGGCCTTCGGCCAGAACCCTAATTATGCAGAAAACCATGCATAAGCTTCTATACATGCAATATGTACATGGTATTAATTCATACTATCACCATGCAATACATACCTTATTTACGTTTAATATAAACACATGTACACGTAATTATACTATTTTAATACCTACGTAAGTACGTACATACATACACAAGCACAATATACACACATAAATACGAAATACTACGGAAATTCGAGGGTCTTACACCCTCTCCCCCTTAAAGAAAACTTCGTCCTCGAAGTTAGAACGACACTACTCAAACAGGGGATACTTCTTCTTCATCGCATCCTCAAGCTCCCACGTAGCCTCCTCACGTGAGAAGTTCCGCCATAGAACTTCACCGACGCGATACTCTTGTTCCGGAGATGCTGCACCTTCCGGTCAAGAATGGCTACCGGTTGCTCGACATACGAAAGATCTGGCTGGATCTCCACTGGCTCGTGACTAATCACATGAGACGGATCTCGGACATACTTCCTGAGCATAGATACGTGGAATACCGGGTGAACGCTAGCCAAAGCTGGGGGTAATGCTAGCTCGTACGCCACGTTGCCCAAACGTCTGAGAATCTCATACGGGCCAATGAATCTGGGCTTAGCTTGCTATGCCTGCCAAATCTAACAACACCTCGAGTAGGCGATATCTTCAAGAAGACATGATCACCACCCCGAACTCCAAATCCTTTCTCCTGTTGTCGGCATAACTCTTCTGCCTATCCTGTGCCGCAACAAGCCTCTTTCTGATAAGCTGGATCTTATCCGAAGTTTCCTGAACCAACTCCGGTCCGATCAACTGCCTATCACCAGTCTCCTCCCAACATAAAGGAGATCTGCAGGGCCTACCATACAACGCCTCGAATGGAGCCATTCCAATGCTAGCATGAAAGCTGTTGTTGTATGCGAACTCCACAAGAGGTAAATGACGCTCCCAATCATCCTTCCAATCCAGAACACACGCTCTCAACATATCCTCGAGCGTCTGGATAGTCCTCTCGGACTGTCCATCGGTCTGGGGATGAAACGCCGAACTGAGCTTAAGCTCCGAACCTAACGCATCCTGAAGACCCTTCCACAATCTCGAAGTAAATCTCGGATCTCGATCCGAAATGATCGACTTCGGCACACCATGCAACCTAACGATACCACTAACATACAATCTAGCTAAGCTCTCTACTGACTGCTTCTTCTTCATAGGCAAGAAATGAGCAGTCTTCGAGAATCTATCTACAACTACCCAAATCGAGTCATTGCCCCTTCTAGATCGAGGCAAACCCGATACGAAATCCATAGTGACAGCTTCCCACTTCCATACGGGGATATCCATCCTTTGCATAAGGCCGGATGGTCGCTGCCGCTCGGGCTTCACCTGCTGACATACTAGACATCTAGCACATAATCCGCAACATCCTTCTTCATGCCGGACCACCAAAATGATCTCTTCAAATCCTGATACATCTTAGTGTTACCCGGATGAATAGAGAATCGCGATCTATGAGCCTCCGCTAACACATGCTCACGGACATCTACTACATCGGGGACACAAACACGGTGCTGAAATCTAATCACACCGTCCTCATCACAGAGCAATGCCCGCCTTACCTACTAACTCTAACAATCTAGGATCGGCTTTCTGCTGCTCAATCACCTCATCCAAGACTGAGGATCTAAGGGATAGCTGAGCTACAAAAGCCTGACACAACGATGGCTCTAACTCGGTCATAGAGCACGCTGCATCCTCCAACATCTTCCAATCCTGCTGGAGCGAAGACCTCTTTCTACTAAGAGCATCCGCTACGACGTTCGCCTTTCCAGGATGATACTGAAGGTCGAAGTCATAGTCCTTCAAGAACTCAATCCATCCCTCTGCCTCAGGTTTATTCTTTTTGGGAGAAAAGATACCTCAAGCTCTTGTGGTCGGTAAACACCCTCAAATCTGACACCATAAAGGTAGTGCCTCCAGATCTTTAGTGCATGAACCACAGCTGCTAACTCCAAATCATGAGTCGGATAGTTCCTCTCATGCTCCTTCAACTGACGAGAAGCATAAGCTACTACCCTCTCTTGTTGCATGCACACAGCCTAAACCAATCTGAGATGCATCCGTATAAATGGCAAAGCCCTCTAGACCACTAGGCAATACCAATACCGGAGCAGAAGTAAGCTTAGCCTTCAATAGCTGAAAGCTACGCTCACATGCCTCAGACCACACGAACTTCTCACCTTTCCGAGTCAGCTTTGTCAAGGGGGCGGCGATGGATGAGAACCCTCAATGAATCGCCGATAATAACCAGCTAACCCAATAAAGCTACGAATCTCCGAAGGGGTCCTGGGAACTTCCCAATCCATAACTGCCTGGACCTTCGCTGGGTCAACAGCTACACCAGCGCCGGAGATAACATGCCCGAGGAAATGAACCTCGCGCAACCAAAAATCGCACTTGCTGAACTTCGCATACAGCTTGTGCTCACGGAGAACCTCTAAGACTAACCTCAAATGCTGACGGTGCGTGGCCTCATCCGGAGAATAGACCAATACATCGTCAATAAACACAACAACAAAGCTATCTAAATACGGACTAAACACCCGGTTCATGAGATCCATGAACGCTGCAGGGGCGTTGGTCAATCCGAAGGAAGAACTAAGAACTCATAATGTCCATAACGGGTTCTAAACGCCGTCTTGGACACATCCTCACTCCTAATCCTCAACTGATGATAACCAGATCGCAAGTCAATCTTGGAAAAGACTGATGCCTCTCGCAACTGGTCAAACAGATCATCAATGCGAGGTAAGGGATACCTGTTCTTCACAGTCACCTGGTTTAGCTTCCTATAATCGATGCACAACCGAAGTGACCCGTCTTTCTTCTTGACGAACAATACAGGTGCTCCCCAAGGGGAAACGCTAGGGCGAATAAATCCCTTATCAAGCAATTCTTGCAATTGCTTCCTCAACTCGGCTAATTCTGCAGGTGCCATCCGATATGGGGCCTTTGAGATAGGAGAGGTGCCTGGAAGCAACTCTATAGTGAACTCTATCTCCCTATCCGGTGGCAATCCAGACAAGTCATCGGGAAAGACATCTGGAAAGTCCTGCACCACATCGATCTCTGCAAGAGTCCGTGACGGACTAGCATCGGGTACTAGCATAACGCTGGCAAGAAATGCGTCACATCCCTTGTTCACCATACGCATCGCCTTCATGGCAGAGATAACTAACTTACTTTCCCGCTAAGTTCTTTGGCAAGGGATGAGAGAACTCGTCCTCGCCAGGAATGCGGAAAACAATCTTCTTCTTACGACAATCTACTAGCGCATAATGCTCCTCTAGCCAATCCAGACCAAAATGCAATCATAGTCCTTCATCTTTAGCAAGAAGAAACACCCATCTAGGAATCTATCCTCAATGCACACAGGTAACGACGGAATACACTTCCTAGTCGATACCGTACCCGCAGGGGTGTGCACAGACAAGGAACCTCTAACTCCTCAGACTCTATGCCTGACTCTAGGCTAACTGCCTAGCGAACCGCTCGGAATGAACGAGTGAGTAGCACCCGTATCAAACAAAACCCGAGCGTGCACACCGAAAAGTAAGACTGTACCTTCGGTGACATGCTCCGCCTGCTCGGCGTCCTCACGAGCTAACGCAAACACTCGAGCCGGGGCTCGAGGCCTTCCTGGTCGCCCTGTCGCTGGCGCGGCTGCCGCCACTGCTGGTACTGGCGCTCCTCGCTGAGCTCCCTGCTGAAGCCTAGGGCAGTCCTTGATTTTGTGGTCGCTGCTCCCACACTTTAGGCATTTGCCCGCTATCATCCAACATTCCGTACCACCATGTGCCTTTCCGCAATGAGGGCACTCCTTCTTGTCACCAGAGGAACGTACAGAAGGTACCTGATAGCTGCTGGTGTCGATGATTTCTGCGGTGTCTGGTACACCGTCTTCCTCTTATCTTGCCTCTGGAAAGCTGCTGCCGGCCTCTTCTGCGAAGCCTTCTTCTCCTCCAAGTATTGCTCCATTTCGCCTTCCTGTCTGCAGGCTGCGCTGAGAGCCTCGTCTAGCGTGCGGTGGTCGAACGCCACGAGCCTCGTCCTCAGTGATGGTCTGAGACCCATCACGAACTTCTTCGCCTTCCTGCGCTCATCCGCCCACATATGGGGTGCATACTTAGATAGTTCTGCAAACCTGGCCTCATACTCAAGTACGGTCATGGAGCCCTGAGTCAAAGTGAGGAACTCCTGCTCCATCCTGTCCTGGATGTGCTCGGGGACGAACTTGGCCCGAAAGAGCCTCACGAACTCGTCCCAAGCGACATCAATCGCACCATCCTCAAACCGCGTACGTAGTAACGAAGCCCACCACACATCAGCTCTCTCCTGCAACATAACCTTCATGAGCACCGCTAAACAACTTCAACTTAACAGGGAATAGGAAACACATAACTAACACATACCTGTAGCATGTAGGTGGCTAAGGTAACCTTGTCCTCATCCACACACCTGATGGCCCGGAAGATTTTCTCGATCTCCCTCATCCAACTCTCTGCTAGCAACGGATCGCTCTCCCCCTTAAAAGAGGGTGGTTGCATCCTCTTGAATCTTTCCATGATGGAAGGTCCACCATGGTCCTGAGCTGGGGCCTGAGCCTGCTACATTAAACAACAACGATATACAATAAACACATAGCATACAATTCAAATAGCAGACTACTTAGTTATTCTATTAATTTACCTGGGCCTCCAACTGGGCCTGAAGTGCTGCCTGAGTGTGTGCCTGGGTCTGCATGGCCTGCACCAGACCTTGCATGAACACTCCATAGTCCACAGGCGGCGGTGGGGAAGCACAGGGCCTCGTGGTGCTGGGGCCTGTTGCTCCGCCTGACCATCACGCCTCTGCTCGTCGTCGCGAGCTGGCGCACCTCCACGTCGTCCACGGGAAGCCATGGCTGTAATAAAATTTCAGCCACCATTAGAGTTAGGTTACTAAGTTTTCTAACCATTTTCTTGTCTATCTTCCATTCATTATTAGTCATTTCTACCCATGTGGACAATCTATAAGATTTAGCATGCAATGAGGATGATGATTCATGTATTTTATGTAAGATCTCAATCGGTTGCTCTGATACCAATCTCTGTGACGACCCTCATTATACCGTACGGTTATACCAACCCACGTCGGTATAGTAAAGGTTATCACAGTGGGACATTTACCCAACACTATCACATGATTGAGATATACACAAATATAGATACAGAGTCGCGGAAGTAAAGGACTAACTGTCATCACATTCCATCATCCACATTTATCATACATGATCCATATAACAAAATAAAAGACTAAACTTTCATAATTGAAATTAAACCAAGCTACATTGTCCACAAAATTAAAGTTCTACATTTAATACATAGTTTGTCCACAATTACATAATGATAACTCTAATACAAGCTACAATTCACATACTATGAAACAAAAAGGGACACTACGTCAACTCCACCAGCTAATCTCCCACGCTCGGAGTCGCTCTCCACTGTCTCCTCCAAAGGTGTGTCACCAACTACACCTGTACGCCGAAGCAAGGAGTGAGTCTAAAGACTCAGCAAGTAGCTCCATACACATCATTCATGCATACATCATAGTAGGGTCTACTATTTCAATTTGCAAGGCAACATATAGCATGCTTGAACATTTATGAGAGACAACCTATCATGGTATTTCTACAAAATCAAAACACATGGTACATGGTTTAAGATGTTTCAAATAACACTTCCTATCACATGCTTTCTACTCATTTAATCACATGAAGACTACACTTCCAATTTGACTATAACATGATAGCAATTTTATGGGATTAGAAATATCATAGCATGAATTTACGTAACATATTCTAATACATTCTTCACATGGTTACACATTCCCATATTTCACATGGTTCATTTTTCAAGCATTTCACATGTACATGTTCACATTCTAACATAAATGTTCACATGATTTCATATTTCACATTTGCATGCTCACATATATACACAATCTAGGTTCACATACATTTTACACATTTCACATATACACATTTTACACATGTTCACATATACACATTTACACATTATACACATTTTACACATTTCACATATACACATTTTACACATGTTCACATATACACATTTCACAATTATTTGCCGTGACACATAGTCCAAACCACCACTAGAAGGACACATCACATACACATAACACATAGCACATCACCTAGGCAATACAGTGATGACTCTTGGCACTGCGCAGACCGGGAGAACACGTCTCCACCCTAACCAGTGGTACTTGTCCACCTCCAGGATTTCATCCTAATGCCCTTAGGATATCTTAACACATTGAACCTTCTCATGGGGACTTTTCCATGATACAGTTCCACAGCCCTCTATGGAAGCAGTGTCACACACGGCACATTTTACACATTACACATTCCGATTTAACACATGTTTCACATATGATTTTCACACACTTTCTTGTTTATGCACATGGTTCTGTTCATCCCTAGCATGATGCTACTAATAACAGAATTCAAGCATTTAGTAGCTCTCATGGATTAATTGGAACACACCTTATCTAACCTTAATCATGATACATGTTTTTATACTCATTTTCACATGAAAATCTCATAGTGTTGGCTACTGTTATCAAATTTTCCCGAAAATTTTACCACATGCTGTTTTCGGGTATAATACACCATACAAATTTTCACATTTTTCTGAATTCACATGCATTTATAGAAATTAAAACATTCAGTTTCATGCCATTCTTAAACTAAGTCCACATAGAACATGACATGGATTTCAGATTTGATCATGCACAGTCATGAACCACACATACATATTAGCACAGAAATTTTTCCCGAATTTATTTCCCAACATATGATTTACTAGAATTTTTCACAAGGTCTACACATGCTTTCTATTTCTCATTGTAGGAATTATAAGAATTCACATGGATATGGGAAAATTCCCAAATTTGCAGGGCATGGACATACATATAAACATGGTTCATAAAATTCTACAGCATTTAACTCCCTCAGAAATCATGGAAAACAAATTAACCAAGCATAACCTCTTTCCTACACATGCTTTTCAATAATTCTAATAAATTATGCCATCTACAGAAAAATACAGGAAATTCCACACACATCACATTACCTATTTTACATAACATATAAAATTTACATTATATCCTCATGCGTAGAAACCCGAAATTAAAGATATAGGACAGAACAGTTCACTGTTCTGTCAAGAAGAACTAAACGGCATACTACGGACGTTTACAAGAGTTGGCGGCAACATCGTTGGCCGCTGACTCAAGATCTCAACGTCAATGGGTCTTGCCGTCAAGTTCGGACCTGTGTAAAAACACAGTCCGAGCTCTGAATAATGGTGAATGTAGGGGATCCAGGACACGAGGAAAATCTATAAAAATGATAAAAACCTCCTAGACACATACATGGACAATGTGAAAGGGTTACTTGCCTTTGGAAAAACTCCTAAAGGGATCAAATTAGTTGGAGAAGCTCTCCTTGGGCAGTCCCAAGAAGCCTCCAAGATGCCTCCACTCCGGCTTCTGTGATGCTCCCCTCTGAAATCCAGGCCGGGGATGTGTAGCCGGTTATGTTGTCTTCCTCCTTGTCGAAGTAGATCTCCAGAAGAAGCCTTGGATCGCCGGATCAAAGCCTCCAAACTTCAGGTTTTCTCACAGGAAGCTCTAGGTTTTTCTCTCCTCTTCTCTCTTCTTGCAAGTGTGAAAATGGGTAGTGGGAGAGCCATTTCGGGTTCAGGAAGTAGGGAGGCCTTCACCCACTCACCATGCCGATCTGACAGTTTTGGAGCCGTTGGGGGACATCCCCCCAATGGTACCATGCCTTGTTTCAGAAGACAGCAGCTCTGCTGCGCATGCAGGCCAGAGATTTGACGTCCAGATCGCTGGACGCGGAGTGAGTGTTGGGTTCCAGGTTTGACGCTGACACCACCTCAGCGGCCAGGGTTGACGCCAATAGGCCTTCGGCCAGAACCCTAATTATGCAGAAAACCATGCATACCAAGCTTCTATACATGCAATATGTACATGGTATTATATTCATACTATCACCATGCAATACATACCTTATTTACGTTAATATAAACACATGTACACGTAATTATACTATTTTAATACCTACGTAAGTACGTACATACATACTCAACACAATATACACACATAAATACGAAATACTACGGAAATTCGAGGGTCTTACAAGATGACTACTCAAGATTCACAGGGGTATCATTCTAAGCATAAAGATGATAGTTTTGATAATTTTGTCAGTTTCAGTAAGAAGGTCCAGAGATCAGAAGTTCAGTATTGTGTCCATTCGATCAGACCATGGTGTGATTCCAAATGAAAGTTTGCTAGATTCTGTGATGATCAAGGAATTCAGCACAATTTCTCAGCACCAATGACCCCACAGCAAATGGTATAGCTGAGAGGAAGAACAGAACTCTCTTGGATATGGCAAGAACCATGCTCTCTGAATATGAGCTACCAAGATATTTTTGGGCTGAAGCAGTCAACACAGCCAGTACATTGTCAACGAGTATGATCAGGCCAATACTGAAGAAGACTGCATATGAGTTGTTCAAAGGAAAGAAGCCAAAGATAAGTCATTTCAGAATCTTTGGATGTCCTTGCTTTATTCACAACAACGGAAAAAGGGACATTGGTAAGTTGGATGCCAAGTCAGATAAGGCATCTTTATGGGGTATACTTCTAAACCCAGATGCTATAGAGTTTTCAATAAACGCTCACTATTAATTGAACAAACTGTGCATGTTATTTTGATGAAACTAACCCTTCCTTGAGAAAGGAAGTAGATAGTGATAATGATGATGCAGATGAACTGTCCAAAAAGCTTAAAGATACATCAATTGAGGACAAGGATGATCCACCTCTGGAAGAATTACAACAAAGAAATTACTCATGAAAATCTTCCAAAGGAATGGAGATACAAGAAAGATCACCCACTTGAGAATATCATTGGTGATCCATCCATAGGGGAAGAACAAGAGGTAATGTAATCCCTTGTGATTATTTAGCCTTTGTTTCTACGATAGAGCCTAAGACAGTCAATGAACTTTAACTGATGAATCTTGGTAATAGCCATGCAAGATGAATTAATCAATTCAAGAGAACCAAGTATGGTCACTTGTTCCTAGACCATCAGATCATCCAGTTATTGGCACCAAATGGGTGTTCAGAAACAAATGGATGAAACTGGTGTAATCCTAAGAAACAAGGCCAGATTGGTAGCTCAGGGCTATTCTCAAGAGGAAGACAGAGATTTCGATGAACCTATGCACCCGTAGCTAGACTTGAGGCTATTAGAATCTTACTTGCATATGCATCAGCTCTAAACTTGACGCTATTTCAAATGGATGTTAATCAGCATTCTTAAATGGTTTTAAAAGAGGAAGTGTATGTTGAACAACCTCCAGGTTTTGATGACACCGAATTTCCTAATCATGTTTTCAAACTCCATAAGGCATTATACAGTTTAAAACAAGCACCTAGAGCCTGGTATGAAAGGCTCAGCTCTTTTCTGTTAAATCATGGTTTCGATAGAGGCAAAGTAGATAGCACATTATTCATAAAGTCAAAGGTCAATCACATACTATTAGTTCAAATCTATGTAGATGATATCATTTTTGGTTCTACTGACAAATCTCTTTGCAAGTATTTTGAGAAGCTTATGCAGGAGAATTTGAAATGAGTATGATGGGGGAGCTAAACTACTTCCTTGGATTGCAAGTCAAGCAAGGGAAGGAAGGCACCCACATCTGTCAAGCCAAATACACAAAGGAACTCCTGAAGAAGTTTGGATTCGATAATGCCAAACCACTGTCAACTCCAATGAGCACATCAACCAGAATGGACAGTGATCAAAATGTAAAAAGGTAGATCAAAAGAACTATAGAGGTATGATAGGGTCTTTACTTTATTTAACAGCAAGTAGACCAGACATCTTGTTTAGTTTATGCATGTGTGCTAGGTATCAAGCAGACCCTAGAGAATCACACCTAATTTCTGTAAAAAGAATATTTAGATATTTAGCTAGAACTAATGATTTAGGTCTTTGGTATCCAAAATCATGTGAAATAGATTTAGTAGGATATTCTGATGCTGACTATGCTGGATGCAAGATAGATAGAAAGAGCACCAGTGTTGTTGTCAATTTCTTGCAGGATGTTTGATATCATGGTCTTCAAAGAAACAAAACTCAGTGGCACTATCAACAGCTGAAGCTGATATGTAGCTGCTGGAAGTTGCTGTACACAACTCCTTTGGATAAAGCAACAACTTGAAGACTTTGGATTAAATATCAAATCAATTCCATTGCTGTGTGACAACACCAGTGCCATTAATCTGACCAAGAATCCAGTTCAGCACTCAAGGACAAAACATATTGAGGTTAGATATCATTTTATTCGTGATCATGTTGCAAATGGAAATATAGAAATATCCTTTATTGATACAAATAGCCAACTAGCAGATATCTTCACAAAGCCCTACCTGAAGAGAGATTACATCTCTTAGAAGGGAATTAGGGATGTGCAATTTGTGAAAAGATTCAATTATTTAAAATGGCATATAAATTTTTCAGAATAAATGAAATTTTCTCTCTCTCTCTCACTTTAAGAAAAACTCAGTTTACTTACTCTTCCTTGACCGCTATTTTGTTAAAAGCAGCTTGACTCGTCAAACCTTTTGTCGCCTTGTGCCATTACCGCCTTTTGGTGCTTCCTATTTTCGATAAAATAATTCTAATTAGTCAGATCATTCTGGGAACGACTCATCTTCTACCTTTACCCTTTCTCCTTTATCTATTCACCCAAAGCCGATGCCCTAATGATTCCGGCATCGACTCTCTGCAAGATTTGAAGAAGCTTTCCCCTCTTCCCGCGAAGAATCCCTCGAGGGCTTCCATCTCTTCCATCACCTTCTTTCTCTAGACAGTTCTTCTCTTCTCTCTACCCATGCCCGCTCCGATGATCTCCGGAAGTGTAGGGGGCTACAGTGCTGAGTACCTGTCTGCAGAACAGCAGGAAAGGTTCACCTTCGTGAAGACAAAGGTATGCGGAAACAAGGCAGTGGATGTTCCAAATCTCGAGAAGAGAATGGCATGGGAAGTAGCAGAACTCTGAGAAGTTGCAGTGGATGGAAATTGTCACTTTCACCGAGGTAAGCTATCCCGACCTGGTAAATGCATTTTATGTGTGCTTAGGTCAGAGGTAGATGGGTCCCTTGTATCATCGGTAAAGGGAATCCAATTAATGTCGATCATGAGTTTTTGCACATGTTATTCGGAGTGAAGACGTCTGGATTCAGTGGGGTTCACGCAGTGAACGATGAAGCAAAAGGCCTTGGCATTATAGGTCCAGGTTTAGGCTAAGAGACAGAAAATTGGATATTAATCAGATGAATGCATACAACCGTCTTCTTCATTTCATTATCTGTCAAATTTTGGTTCCTCGCAGTGCCACCTTCTCAACGTGCACTAGGGCAGATTCTGATATGATGTTTTGGGCGATTCAACAAAAGGAGATTATATGGCGCAAGTCATGTTGGAAAGGATGAAATTTGCCAGAGATCAAATATGGGATAAAAAAGTAAGTTAAATGTCTCATTGCCCTATGCTATCTACTTACAAAGATTTTCAAACACTTTGGAATAGATTTATCTGGGCAGTTGTGGTGAAGATGGCCAGTGTATAAGGTCCAAAAATCTCAAGAAAAGTGGTTTCTCTGTAATTGAAGTGTGTATGGTCTAAGACCACTGTGGCCGAGGGAGAGGCCATAATTGGTGATGTAGAAATTCCTGATGTTCAGGAAATGGCAGTTGTAACACCACCAGCTGAGCAGCAGCAAGCAGAAGAGTCGTAGCAGAGCAGCAAGCAGAAGAGTCAGTAGCAAGCAGCAAGCAGCTCAGTCAGCAGCAGAGCAGCAGGCAGTAGCACCAGCATTTCAGCCAGAAACTCTTACAACTTCTGTAGTTGAGGAGGAAGTGGCAGATAAGGCCAGTGATTCGCCTACCTCAATAATTGGCTCAATTCTTTGGAATTTAGTTTAATCAGCTCTCACCACTCGAATCGACTCACAATCTGGTGAAATTGAAATGGAGAAGCTGTGGCAGAAGGCCACATTGAAGAATCAATTCCTGTGGAGCAGTCCAGTGCTCAAGTAGATCCAGTTGAAGAGGAAGCTCCTGCTCAGGGGAGCAGTCTATTAAAGGACCAGCACCTCAGAGGAAAGGCAAGAGGATAGTTCACAGAAAACTCAGAAAGAGCCACAGGAAAGTCAATCTGAAACCGGTTTTGGAATTGTTGAAGGCTCAGGGAGAGATTCTGTCAGCAGTGCAGTCCAGTGTGCAAGGGATACTTGCTAGTCAAGCTTCGACCACCTCTGAGCTCTCTTCAGTCAGAAATGCAATGAAGTGGTTTAATAAAAAAATGTCTGATATGAGTCGATGCTAGCAGTTCTTTCAAGGTCAAGTGGAGTTTCTCCTGCAGCTACTCAGAGCAGACCAGCTGCTGTTCCTCAGCCAGCAGGGCCATCTGTGCAAGCTTCAGGGTCATCAGGACCCTCTTCAGTTGTCAGAGAGGTCAAGACAAGGGAAAGAGCCCATGACAGCTACTAAGGCCCCTGACACTTCTACTCTTGCAACTCCAACCCTCTCCTCACATCCATCTCCTTCTACAGCCCCTCCTGCACCACCAACTGTAAAACACCATGTGCCTCGCACCCAACCATCTTCCTCTCTCATTTCATCTCAACCCTCCTTCTCTTCCACTCCTTCTCACACCTCAGCTCCATCATCATTCAATCCCAAACCTTCACCACCTCAAACTCAAACCCTCCAGTTCACCCACCTTCTTCCTTCAATCCCAAACACCTTTTTTATCCTCCTACTCCTCCTTCCTCTGTCACCTCCCTCCGGAAAAACCTCTACCTCTTGGTGTCTTTGACACAAACATTCCGATGATTTTGAAAGAAACACCCTCATCACCATTCTCTCCACTGCCTCTCATATCCACAGGACTGATCCTCCCAGTCCTGCCAAGAAAAAGAGAAAAACTTCCTCATCTCTTAGCATTCTCTGTAACTTTATTTCCTCCTCTTTGGTATTCTCTTACCCTCGACCCTAAGAGAAGACCTATCTACAGGGACTATCTTCAAAATGCATCCTTTCCACCATTTATGGTATTCCTTTCATCAACCTATCTGAGCATTTGAACATTGTTCTTCCTCTTACCCAGCTGTCCAACCCTCAAAAATCCAAAATCTTTGAGGGCACTGAGTTCAAGACTGAAGATCAGTGGGCCAATGTCAAGGGCAACAAAGTTCAATATGAAAAATATTTGACTGCCAGGGCAGAATCTCTTACCCATAGAGCTCATCCACTCACTTTTTCTGAGTGGTTCATTATTCAGCATAAGAACTCTTGGGGACCCTTCATTTTGAAAGAGATTCGTATTGCCAAAATTTTCAGCTGTACAGTGATTTTTGTTATTTGAACAAGCTGTCAGAAATTCAGTTCAGCCAGTTTCATTCCACAATAGTTTTGCTGAGATCAGAACATCCAGCTAACCTTCCACTCAAGGTAGATTTTCCACCTTCAAGATCGACTCTCCAGTTCTTCTGCCAAGCTACACTCTTTAGTGTTTGACTCAGATGCTGGATCCCATGCACTGGATATGTTTGCTAGGCAGATGGGCTGTTTGTCAGCCAAGTTGGGCAGATAACCTCCTTCTTGCGGTTCATTTTCAGAGAATATCACTCTGGCCGCATCTCTTCCCAAACCTTGGCCCCACTCATTTCTGAGTGTGAGAGACTTTCTCCCTCGGAATGGGAAACTCTCTATCAGCATCATATCTTCACTTGGAAGCCATTAATAGTGATCTAGCTCGTCAAGGAAAGCCCATTCTTTCAGCAGAAACTTTCTTCTTGGATCTCAACTCCATCACTCCAATCCAAGAGATCTATGTTCTGTGGGCAGCCAGATACTCTGCTTTCTATGCTTTGAAGCAAGATCTTCTGGATCACAAGCTTTTCTATCCAATCTCTCTGGATAGATTTCTCCATCGGGCCAGTTTTTGGCAAGAGCACCTTTTACAGATTTATCTTGGATACAGACCAGTATGGAGTATTCCTGGAACAGCAAAGGCAACTTTACATTCAAAGGACCATCCCATCCATGGGTCCTACCTTTTCAGTTGCTTCTCTGGTGTGTTCCCACAGATTTTTGAAGATCTTGAGAACAAGGCATGGGCTGTCATCTCACAGCATGCCTCTTTGTTGTCTCCTATGTACTATCTTCCTCCCACTTAATACAATGATTTCTCTCTTCTTTGTCTCATAGACTATATTTTTGCTTATTGACAAAATGGGGGAGAAACCTAAAGCATTTCTGAAAAACATGTTTGTGTTGTATGATGTTTAGTATATTTTGTCATCATCAAAAAGGGGGAGATTGATGACCAAACTTTCCCCATATAAATTACTTCACTTATTTATATATATTAATTTTGATGATTAACAAAATAGTACTAATGAATTACTTGAGCTTTGAGAACAGGAAATAAAAGAACAATGAAAATTCAAGACAATCAGGTAAGTCTCATTTCATGCTTTGTCCAAGTCTTTGTATCGACTTCTATTGATAAGCAAAACGATTTTCTTTCTGACCGAAAAGTTCAAACAAATCGATACCGTAACGATTTCTTTAGTCTTCGTAGTGATTTCTTTAGAACTCGTAACGACTTGCTTGTCATAACGACTTCATAAGTCATCGTAACGATTCCTTTAGAACTCGTAACGACTTGCTTGTCATAACGACTTCATATCATCGTAACGATTCCTTTAGATCTCGTAACGACTTGCTTGTCATAACGACTTCATAGTTATCGTAACGATTCCTTTAGAACTCGTAACGACTTGCATCTCATAACGACTTCATAAGTCATCGTAACGATTCCTTTAGAACTCGTAACGACTTGCATCTCATAACAACATCATAAGTCATCGTAACGATTCCTTTAGAACTCGTAACGACTTGCTTGTCATAACGACTTCATAAGTCATCGTAACTATTCCTTTAGAACTCGTAACGACTTGCTTGTCCTAACGACTTCTTTAGTCCTCATAACGATTTCTTTAGAGTTCATAACAACTTGATAAGTGTTCATAACGATTTGCTTTGCGCAACGATTTCTTAGAGTTCATAACGACTTGATAAGTGTTCATAACGATTTGCTTTGCGCAACGATTTCTTTAGAGTTCATAAAGACTTGATAAGTGTTCATAACGATTTCATATCTTGATATCTTATTCATCTTAAAGCATTGACCAGTCAAAGTCCACGTAGACATCTCTCTGACGCTTTGCATTTATGAGATTTGAACATATCTCTGCATGCATGCAGACCATATCATCCTTTATCGTGCCTACTCTAATAACGTCCTTTAGACTTAAGCTTTTTGGCATTACTATTTTCTTGAATATTGCTACTGACGTTGACTGACATCAGAGACAGCTTATCTGTCTGCTATTTGAGATTGACATCTGTGCAGACCTCTGAACTAGCTTCATGGTACAACGTTAAACAAATAGAAGCCATCGGATATCTTTGAAGATCTCATCTCTTTGCGTGCTCAAGTAATCAAAAGACTGTTGACAGGAAGCTTCCAAGACTCCAGATGTCATTCAGTCTAACGACTACTCAAAAGAGAGACAACGGACTCTTTAACGTCTAGATTTCAAACTGAGAGATATATATACAAGTCAGAAGAACAAAGAATATACAACGTTCAAGAAACATTAAATTCTTCTGAAGAAAGTTTAGAGCAGAAAACTTCATTCCTCTTAGCTTTTGCTCTTTTGCTCCCTACTAGCTAGTGAAAGATCATTTGAAGAGAGCTTGTGTAGTTTTCTGAGAGTGAGCCTAGATTTAGATTCTTTACTCTCAGTGATAGGTCCTTCAGATCATTGCTTGTTGCAGTTTGATCTAGGGGCTTGTCTTTCAAACCTCTCTTTGTGTTGTTCCCTTCTGTGTGAAGGAAGACCTGGTGGTATCCAAGGTGTTGTTCCCTTCTGGTGTGAAGGAAGACCTGGTGGTATCCAGGGTGTTGTTCCCTTCGGGTGTGAAGGAAGACCAGCTGAGCTGGGTGTTGTTGTGTCCATAAGGGGGACTGTACCCTTGATTAGTGAAATCCTGAGGTATTGCTCAGGGACTGACGTAGGTCTCCTGTGGAAAGGAGTTCCGAACCAGGATAAAAATCCTAACCTGTCTTGTGGTTGTATTTTGTGTGATTTCTATCTCATTTCCTCTAACTCTAACCTTCATTTGAGTTTGTGTAATCCTTTTAGTGAACAGGTATTCATCAAAGATCAAATTTTTAATAACCCATTCACCCCCCCCCCCTCGGGCTAGCTAGCTGGGCAACAAGTTCCATAGAGTCGAAGCATCCAGATTATAGAGTCGACACATATCCTTGGTCTTGACTTGGATCAGTGATAAATCATCAATAGAGTCGACTTTATGCCCTCTAGAGTCGACCTCATCTAAATAACTATGTCTCTGACTAACCAAATGTGATGATTGAGTAGAGTCAACACTATGAAGAAGAGTGTCGACTCTATGAAGCAATATTCAAGCAGTAGTTGTTGACAAACTCTTTGCATCTGTCGACAACCCAGGTTAAGGTTCAACGATTCACTTCTGGATAGAACAGTTGCTGCAGTAGCTGTCTACAGACGATGTGAATCTGTCGACAGCCGACTGTGTAATTACCTACTTCTTTTGTACATAAATCTGTAATTAGTTCTTTTTGTACTTACAAATTTCAATCATTATTGTACGCTTGAACATTTACTTATAGTGTTCAGACATCTTTACATTAGACTACACTGTTATGCAGCAACATTGTAAACTCTACTAACTATGTAGTGTTACAGAAATATAGTGGGAAGTACAGAAGTATGTATATATGTTTCCTCATGTATTGTATTTACAAAATTATCTGTCTGCTCATTTACCACAGGGTGAGCACCCAGTAAAACTGTCTTACAAAAGTGAGGAAATACTGTAAGAGAGGACAAAACATCTTTAATGTCTTCCTGTAGCATTGGGTTTCTACAGGTCCTCCTGTTATGGCCTTCTTTCTTGCATCTTGAGCAAATGTATATGTTTTGGCTTCGCCTCTTGATGGTATTCGTTTCTTCCTTGGCCGTTCGAGCATCTCTTTGTAATCGGCGGCTTCACTTGAATGTCATTGATGTTCATACATGGCATATCATTGTTATTTATGGGGTTAGCTGTTACTGCATAGGCCGCCCTATAAGTGTTGGTTGCATAGAATGGAGACACATGATCATATAAAGGTTAATGACTACACGCTATAGCTGCACATGCATGTTCACATGGGATGTTGAGAAGTTGCCACTTATGGCAAGAACATGTCCATTTTTGGATGTTGACACATATGTTTTGTTGCCATTCACCACCTCAAAGAGTCAGCCATCGGAAGGAATGACAGAGTTTTGCCTTGCGCTAAACATGATCTTGGCCAAGACTTTCTCAATAGTAGGACATAGGGTGGTCTCCCAATTTGCAGCTTCTGTTCTTCTCCTCCCTCTCATTTCCATTATTTGACGACGTATATACTCCACCATTTGAAGAATGGGAAGACCACGTGTCGGTTTGATCCAAGCATTGAAAGACTCTACTAGATTGGAGTACATTTGTCCATACCTGAAAAGAGTTAGACAAGTCTGTAAAAAGTTAGAGGAACAAGTGCTTAGAGACTGGCACAGTACAAAAAGTAAGTAGTTACATACTGTTACAACAAAAGTAACATAGGTCGGCTCAGGCCGAGGTGACCGTTGAGGCGCTTCTTGCCGAAGAGTGAGCCGAGGTGACCAGGTTGATGAATCCCATCTGTGGTGCACTTGGTCGATGTGTGACACTTGTTTTCGAGCTCCCGACCTGACCTGCAAAGCCCATCGAGAGGCCTCGACGGGAGACACTCCGACGCTCTTGTCAGTCGCTAGCCAAGCAGAAGGGCCTAGCCTAGGGTGAAACAACGTACCTTTGCCTGTGGAGCATCTGCTCTTTATATAGTGTTAAAATACCTGTGCGTTAGCTAGACGAGCCCGCCAATCTCACCGGAGGTTTCTGTGATTGACGTCGAATTCGAAGTGGCCCACGTACTGCCAGGTCATGGCGATCGTGGTCTTAATGGCTGTGCTTAACTGTTCCGTGATCCCCGACCTTACCTCATTCACCTGTTGATCACTTGAGCTCCTCCTTTGGACACGCATGAGCCTGTTGGTTATCAGGTCACCCACATCCGAGCTGATGAGCTTCTAGCCGAGCTGATGAGGTCAGCTATGTCCGAGCTGATGGGCTTCTGGCCGAGCTGATGAGGTCAGCTATATCCGAGCTGATGGGCTTCTGGCCGAGCTGATGAGTCAGCTATATCCCTGCTGGGCTTCTGGCCGAGCTGATGAGGTCAGCTATATCCGAACTGATGGGATTATGGCCGAGCTGATGAGGTCAGCTATATCTGAGCTAATGGGCTTCTCTCACTGGGGGCGGCCGACCTCGAGGGCAGTCGACCTGCTGGGATGTTCCCGTATCACATACCGTCGAAGTGACACATGTACCTGTCTTCAGGAAATTGGGCGTTTGCCCAATGTTCAAACATCATTTCTGAGGATCTTCTTTGTTTCTTCTGGGCATTTTCATTCCATTTCGGACAATGCATCTAGATGTTCACTTTCAGTCAGTGTAAATGTAACCTTGTTGAGTGTCTTTCACCAGACTATCTTTAAGGGCTTTTTGGTATCTTGCTACAACTTCAGTCATAAAGATTGCCTTTACGTGCCTTAAGCAATATCCATGATGGTCCTTGGAAGTATTTTAGGAACTGCTTCCTTCAACCTTTTGATCTATCTGACATAAACACTGTCGGTCTTTCAGTGAGAAGAGCTTTCTTGAGGTTGTGTAAGAACCATTTCCAATTTTCATATGTCTTCGAGTCCGCTATGGCGAATGCAATTGTGAAAAGCTCGTCATTTCCATTTAATGCACTTGTTGTAAGAATGACACCTTGCATTTTGTCATTGATATGTGATCCGTCAAGAAAAATCAAAGGTCGGCAACCAACCTCATAACCATATGCACATGCGGCAAAATAGAGAAAATATACTTAAATCGATGTGTCTCCTCATCCACTACCATATCTATGATACTTCCAGGGTTCGTTTCCATTACTCTTTTGGAGTACCAACGAAGCATATCATAACTTGTTCGTACATCTCCAGCAAATCTCTTACGGCAACTTCCCTACCACACCAAGCTTGATGGTATGGCACACGCACTCCATAGTCACTAGCAATGTCTTTAACCATATCACATGGACGGTAGTGTGGAGTGTGTGCCATTGTTTTCTTCACTAGCTAAGCTATCCATTTTTTTGATGTCCTTGGATAATGCTGGCTCTTCAAATCACAACCTCATGTGTGGACATTATTCATTGTCTTAATCGCAAATCAGGACCATCTCCCAACATTGATGCGTGAACCCTCCATGGACAACCTTCTCCTTTGCATCTTGCAGCAACACGACTATGTTCATTCTTGATATAAAACTAGTCAAAACCTCGATATAGCATAGTTTGTTACTTCTGTCTGAAAGTGAGCTTTGTCATTAAATAATTGCCCCATCCCAGTTAATGCATGAGCCCACAATTCCCTTCTCAAAACTACATGTGAGCTGCCAGTTTCACATTCTGTGTATATTTCAAGGCAACTGTTACTTGTATTCCCAACATCTGGTTTTCTTGGATTTACTGTAATGAGCGGTGATGATCTAGAATGTTTGCAGACTTACAAAGTTAGGTAAATTAAGGAGCATGCATGTACTTACAAATGTACATGTCAAACTGTGTAAGTATGTAATCACCTATACTACTTTATAGACCTACTTACAGACTTGGGAATTACATATTTACACACATACTAACTAACATGTGGATACCATTAATCTTCTCCAGTAGGATCCATTATAGTGCTTTCGTTATTCTCCACACACATGATAATGATAGGGTTAATGACATGTTTATGAATATCATACATGATGTTCACGTCCCCATCTTCACACAACGGGCAATAGGTATATGTAAGACATGGAGAGAGTACTTGATGATCCATCTTCCCGGATACCGGACGCAAATGAGCACACAACGCAAGTACACAAAGTCATCAAGCTTCATTCTGCAGAAGACAGAGAACACAAAGGAGTCCTGGCCAAAGGAACAGCGGGCTGGAATCTTGTCCATCTATCCTTCGGAATTTTCAGTAGTTTCTAGTAGATGGCTGGAGGAGTAAGCAGAGGAAGGGAATGGGGTGTCTGATTTTTTTTTGTTAGTGGAAGAAGAAAGTGAGTGCGGTTTCGGCAGAAACAGGTTCCTCTCTCTCCTCTGTCGCCGTCAACAGTCATTTTATTTTGGAAAATTACCACCATGCCCTCGAACCGCCACTATTCTTTTCGAAATATGAGAGAGTTTAAGTAGGGCAAAAACTAGGTAAGTCATGCCTACACTCTTTTCTAATCGCCATTTACTCTGCCGTTTCTCTGGCTTCTGCACATTGATAGCATCCGAGATAGCATCTGCGAGGAAGACATATTACATCTACTGTAGGGGAAGATGGAGCAAAGAGCGTCCACCCCGGACAAACAGAGCACGCCGACAATAGAAGAACTGTGTCTGGGCAGTGACGAACCGCTGCAAGACTTCATTAATCGCCGACGGAAAGAAGAAGATGTTGGTATTTTTTATGTGTAGTCTTTCCCTTTTGAAAAAAGGCAACAGATTTAAAAGGATTTTTCTATAGGTTTTCATGTGTAGTCTTTCTTTCACTTTGAAAACCATGAAACATTCAAAATATTCATTTTATTTTCATTTGAAGTCTATCCTATTTAAGAGGAAACGACAGAAGTTGCCCACGAAAAGAAGGAACTACATACATCGTCCTAGAGAAGATGAAGCAAACGATTCAGAGGAAACAGAAGAAGGAGGAGAAGAGGAAGGCAAGCTATTTAGTATTTGTGTAAGTTACAGACTTACATAAGTATGTAAGTTACAGAGTTACTTCGTAACTATGTAACTATGTATGTACATAAGTAAGTAAGTACGCAAGTTATAGCTAGTTACTTCTACTTCATAATTATGTAAGTAGTGACACATGGTATTTACTTAAATTTTATTTGTGATGTGAAATAATTTTCATACCGTAGACAATAAGGTATGCCATTTAAATGGCCAGTCCAATTGGAAGTTCTACATGGAAGCAGTGAAGGTGGCTGGCATTCGAGATTGCCATAAGTTTCTCATGTCCACAACATGTTGCCATGTTTATAGCAATCCACAGCACATGTCAATCCCTCTTCCATTGGTAGAGGAGATTATTTTGCATTACGTTGAGGATGACTCATTTTTTATTGGAGGTCAGAAACTGCATTTCACTGCAAAAGAAGTGCCATTGATTCTTGGCCTTCCAAATTTGGTGAGAAGCTGGACTTTTCTAGAGACAGTGTAGACAGTCGGCTTCATAAGTTGCTGCCCGAGAGGGACAAAGTGCACAAAAAGAATAATGTACAGACCATGCAGTCTTTGGCACCCTCTAATGAGTAGGAAGACATTCAAGATTTTGTTTAGCTTTGGATAGCCTTATTTTGTGCTAGTTTTTTGTTCACAACAACTGTGTTCTCTTGTCCCACGGCAATTCTGCATTACGTCAGGAATCTGAAGAAAGTGAACAATCGATTGGGCAGGTGCTATGCACCAATTCCTCATGAGCAAGATGACTAAAATTGCTAACGAGTTGAAGAAAGAGAATAGAGAAAAGTCATCTAAAGGAATTTATGTTTTGGGATGCTTTCCAGTTCTTAGTGTAGGTCTTTTCTTTCTCAAATACTACCAACAATAATGTATGTAAACTATATCACAATATATCACAGTAACAAGTACAATTTCTTTTAATGACAGGCCTGGTTCTTGGAGAACCAAAGAAGCTTCGCGCCAGAATTTTCAGAGAAGCTTCCACGGATTTTCAAGTGGGTATGATAGAGGAGAATCGTTTATTGGCAGAAACAATGAAAGGAAATGAACAGACACTCTGTAAGTCTCTCTATATCAACCTGGTTCTTCTAATGCATAACTTATATATTTTTATCCATGCTGGTGGTCACTATACCAACACATAACTTATGTTTGTATGTATTCTCAGATAGTCTCCGTGTACCATATCTGAGGATGAGGAAGCTATCACGCCCCGACCGGATATCGGAATGTGAGGCAGTTGCAAGTAACGGGTACAGAGCAAGTACTACACATCAAACCATTGAACAAAGATAAATACTAAAGCAAATTCTTCTCATTAATAACTTTCCAAGTGTCTAGTTACAATCTCTAATATCAGAGCCATTCTATAGGGCCCAATTACATTGAAATAAGTAAAAGACTAAACTAACACTCTAACTTAATGCTAGGATGCTAGGGTACCCATGACGTCACTCCTGGTCATTCCCGTCCTCTTGAGTGTATGTGTCTCCTTGGTCTCACTTGAGACACAACGACAAATAACGCAGGGTGAGCGATAATGCCCAGTAGGACTTAAATCTCAATAGTCAAGCAGGCTTTAATTGATTAATGTATTAAAAGGCAGAGTAACTAATGACAGAGCGAGAGAGTAAAAAATAGCAGGATACCGTATGATGGAAATAGAACAAGCTTTCTAAGTATAGCACAAGTGTCGAGTATAGCACAAATAGCAAGATGGCCATAGCACAAATAGTACAAAGTATAGCAATAGCACAACGAGTATAGTATAGCACTTTTGTCAATGGACAATGAGAGAACATAGCACTTTTGATTGTCATTTAGATAGTCGAGATAGATAGCACTTAAGTGTAATGCCAAACACTATGATCATTTAACTCCCATGGCCACTAGCACTTTCGGGCGCACATCCCAGGACCAGATCGAGCCCTTTATATATTGCCAGGCATTGGTTATATTGTTTATCTTTAGACAATCAATCAATGGCCAATAGAGAGTACGAAGAAATAGATGAGAGTACTAGATGAATAGACGAGATAGTAGAGTGAACGTGAATAGATGAGCGAGTAGAGTATAGATGAGAGCTAGTGGACATTGCACGTAATACGTCGAGTAAACAGGCGATAGTAGCAGTTGCACAACACGCGCACTTGGTGTTGGCAGTCAGGTGGAACTCACGACTCTTCCACTGGCCATGTTAAGCACAGGTCCAGAGGTCCGGCGTGATTCAAGATAAGAGAAAATTTCTAATAGTTGTTTGGATCATGTTGATCCCTAAAGGGTATCATAGGTGTTAGGGTACAACCAGCTCGTAGACCATGTGGGAATCCATGGGCAGAGGAGACTAACGGAGGCCTTGAATAAGGATTCACTACTCCGACAGAAGGAGTATCCGATGGAGAGTTTGTCCAAGTCAAGAGAGAGTGTGTATATAGAACAAGTGCCCGACGTTCTAGAGGAATTCCAGAACAGTGGAGCATCGATAACGGTATTCCCAAATCATCGCGAGAAAACGTAGACAAGTATATTTAAAATAGAAATTAATATATATTATTGAAATAAATTTCCAGATACATTATGAAATATATTCATGCCGAATTAAGCCAAATTGGATGGTTCAAGTGTGTGCATGTGTCATGAAATTGTGGATAGAAAAGATCATGTGCATGTATTTTAGTTACACATAAATGTTTAATTTATGACAATGTATTTTCTGTGTGTAGGACTGTTAACCAAGTGTACAAGCACTGTAGTGAGTCAGAGCATTGAAAATTAGGGGTTTCCATGTAAATCTGAGATCGCGACGCCCCCCAGTAAGGGTCGTGACGGGGTCAACTGAGAACGCGACATAGCATTGTACAGATTGCGACGGCCTTGTCAGTTCGGCAGGCAGATCACGATGGGGTCGCTTGAAGGTCGCGACGGGCTCGTCAGATCAGGCAGGCAGGCCGCGACGAGGTATCCTGTCGCGATCAGATCGCGATGGGAGATGCTGTTACGACAACCCTAAGAATGCGCCCTATCGGGTCGTCACGTTCTCAAGTCCTACGCCTGAGTCCGACATAGAAAGGGCAGAGCCTCGAATTGCGGGCCAATCTTTCTATCTTTTGACACAGGGTCGTTCATAAAATCATAACTATTGTAGAATCGATGAAAATTCATGAAACAAATTTTAAACGACTCTAGACATGCAAGGGTACTTCAAATAAATAGGAATTTGAAACAAACATGGTATCAATAGTCTTTAATCAAGTCAAACATAGAGAATAGAATACTATGAACAGTTGAGATGCAAGAATTAATTCACAAGACATGGTGGATGAAATTTAGGGCTTTCAGGGGCAAAAGAAGCCTAACTATCATCAATATTTCCCATAAAACTTTCGTAGCATGGGGTTTAGTATACATGGAGATCAAGAATTAAAAAGAGGGTTCGGGGTCATGGTGTTTACAGAAATTGAAAATTTAGAACAAAAGATTTACTCGATGGAAAAATATGAGACAAGAGGGCTTTGAGTCCTAAGGTTTAGATCAACCAGACGAAATTGATTTAGTTTTGCTCGTGAGAATGCCTACCTTTGATCATTTTCCTTTTCTAGGGCTAGAACTTGAAGACCGGGGTTGAGAGCTTTGAAAAGTTCTTCTCCCCAAGAATTCTCCTCTTCCTTGGCCTCTCCTCCTGGTCCAGAAACCCTTGGCAACGAGCTAGGGCCGGCCATGAGCTTTAAGAGAGTATTTATGTCTCTTGGGTTTCTATTTCCTAATAGGACTCTAATTACTATTAATTTCCGGATTTCCTATTTCTCTCACCCTTTCCAAACTTGAGAACTTCTAATTGGGTTAGGATGGGAGCTAAATTCGTGGCCAAGCTACTAGGGTAGGTTTAGGAATCCAAATTCAACTTAACTTCTTATTTAATGTATTAAATACCTCTTTTCTATTTAAGTAATAATTAAGTTACGAATTTAGGGTATTTTTATTGTTCCCCTTTTAAAAATCTCTATTTTTCCACAAATTTATAATGGGTCCATTTAACAAGCCCATTAGTTCTTTTCATTTAATGAGTTTTATTTAATTCTCTTTTATTTGATTTTCTAATTGCTTTTATTTTATTATTATTAAAAAAAAAAATTTGAAAAACCGGTTGCTACATCCTCCCCCTCTTAAAAAGAATTTGGTCTCCAAATTCATATGACCATAATGGTGGGAATGTCTTACCGAAAAGATCTGTGTAGTTCCGTCTGATGGTTCCTTCCGATTCCCATATGGCTTCTTCCACTCCGCGGTTATTGCATAAGACTTTAACCACGTGAATGGGACGGTTCCTAAGCTGTTGCACCTTCCGTTCTAATATCTTGACCGGCCTTTCTTCATATGTCGTGTCCCTGTTCAACGCCAACTTCTCGTGACGAATGATGTGTGTAGGATCATATACATATTTCCTGAGCATAGAGACATGGAACACATTGTGTACACATGCCAGATCCTGTGACAATGCCAGTCGATATGCAACCTCACCAATCCTTTCGAGTACTTCAAAAGGACTGATAAATCTAGGACTGAGCTTTCCTTTCACACCAAATCTTTGGATGCCACGAGTAGGTGACACCTTTAAGAATACATGATCACCGACTTGGAATTTTAATTCTCGCCTTCTTTTGTCGGCATAGCTCTTTTGTCTGGACTGAGTAGTTTTAAGCCAGTCTCTAATCACCTGAATGTCCCTGGTTGTATTTTGCACCATGTCTGGCCCAGCCATTACTGTTCTCCCACCTCATTCCAGCATGCAGGAGATTTACAATTTCTTCCGTAGAGTGCTTCGAACGGTGCCATCTTAATACTCGCCTGGTAACTATTGTTATAGGCGAACTCAATAAGGGGTAGGTGCTCATTCCAATATCCTTGGAAGTCTATAGTGCACGCTCTCAACATGTCTTCCACTATTTGGTTGGTTCTTTCAGTTTGCCCATCAGTTTGTGGGTGGAAGGTGGTACTAAAGTTGAGTTTAGTACCCAGTGCACCTTGCAGTCCTTTCCAAAAATGAGATGTAAATCTCAGATCTCAATCTGAGACTATGGATAATGGAACTCCATGTAGTCTTACAATCTCTTTGACATATAAGGCAGCTAGTATTTCTACTGACCACTTACTCTTTATGGCTAGGAAGTGGGCAGATTTGGTTAGTCGGTCGACAATGACCCATATGGCGTCAAGTCCACCACGAGTCTTGGGTAAACCCATGATGAAGTCCATGACAATACTTTCCCATTCCTATTCTGGAATATCAAGTGGTCTGAGTACATCAGCAGGGCACATATGTTCCGCTTTTACTTGTTGGCAAGTAAGGCAGTGTGCGGCATGTTCAGCTACCTCTCTCTTCATGTTCGGCCACCAAAATGTTATTTTCATGTCTTGATACATTTTGGTACCTCCCGGGTGGATAGTGTACTTTGTCTTGTGAGCTTCATCCATTAGCCTCTTCTTCAGTTCATCATTTATCGGGGACGCATGTCCTCCCTTGGAACATCAGTCTTCCATCCTCAGTCATAGCAAATTTCGGTTATTCAGTTAAGGTTTCTTTGATGCAAATTAAGAATGGATCATTATCTTGTTGGTTTTAATCTCTTCCAGCAAGTCAGATTGAATCTTGATATTGGCAATCAAGACTCGATCATCTCTATGTTCAATAGTTAAGTCTAACCTTGCGAATTGTTCTTAGTTGCATCTCGCCAAGGACTAGACTTGAAACAGATGCCATTGGCTTCCTACTAAGAGCATCAGCCACAATTTACTGCAACGACCCACTTCCACCCGGTACGGTTATACCAACCCACGTCGGATGAGAGCAAGCCGCTACAGGGGAGAATACCCCAACAAGTAACAAACGAGCTGAGATATACAAATAGAATTCAATAAATGCAACGGAATTTAAATAAATCTTATTCCATCAACTTTTAAATCCACATGCCACAGTCTGTATAGTTCAACAAAGATACATAAACACAATATATTCCAATACACAGCCGACTCCAAGTACATTGAGCAAAATTTAAATTTCAATTGTAGCATTACATACTATGAAAGATAATTTACAAGTCTTCAATCACTTAGTCCAACTCCACTTCAAGTCTTGCTAGCTCCTCCGCTACTAAATCCCTGAAATGTTTAGCAGAATGAGTCTACACAATAGACTCAGCAAGTAACTTAAGATTCAATGCATACATATTTTCTAACAATTTAGCACAATAGAATTTCAGCAATTACATCATACATGCTTATGCTATAACAAAATAAATTCACATGGAATTGTATTAAACAACTATTCTAACACATGTAAAACTATAATCTAAACGACGTTACTAATAACATGGTGTCATTAACATAAGTACAAATACACATTCACATACCTTCATACTTTACTCACATCATTGTAAAACTTCACAACTAAGTCATGGAAAATATATACAAGATAGGTTTCATACCTAGCATGATTTTTAACTCACTTTGCAAGCAATCATAACATTTAGTTCGCATTTAGCTTTCTGATTTTTGTACAAGTTTTATCACATTCACATTACCTTTGCATAGGGATCACTTTTAACTACACAACGTAATACTAGACACATGTGCATCCATAATTCAAATTCCATGAATATGAAAGCATATACTTACATTTTGGTACTAATAGTAACATCACTTTTAGCATTGACAATTAATACATCAACACATACACACACACATTTATACACATCAATAACAAAATATCACTTAACACTATTGCTATTTACACTTGTACTATTCTCTCGTTACATACAACCATATGATTAACCTTGGCTTTCACATATTCTCACTTTTGTTCTATCACACATTACTTATACACATTCCCCATTATTTCCTTTTTCACATTCACACACTTCTTATCATTTCACTTTTGCACACACATGTGCCACATTTACACATATCTTGCACATACCTTGTGCCACATTTACACATATCACTTTTCACATTCACACACACATGCTCATTTTTACATAATGCCAAGACACAGCCCAAACCACCATTAGACGATCACATAACACACATGGTCACATTCACTTACTTAATCACCGGCATAGTGATAAGTCTTAGTTCCTGCAGAAACCGGGGAAAGCCCTTCCACCATTACCAGTGGAACTTGTCCACCTCCAGGATTTCACAAGACCCTTTGCCAGGGTATAACACTTTATCAAGACCCTTTCCTAGGGTATCACATAACCATTGAGCTTTCCCGTAGGGGCACCACTACAGTACAGCTCCAAGCATCTAAGGTGGCAGTGTCTTATGGGCATATTTGTTATCTTGTCACATTAACCATTTTACACACTTATACCACTGGTTCTCTCATCTCTCATGCACACACTCATACATAACTCATACACCATAAGTCCTCATTCGTTGATTTTAACCTCACTGTTGCAACTGCCAAATAATCATAATATAGATTTAATCATACTGAAATTTACTAAATCACATCAAATCACAATTTACATGCTCGCATAGTCGTTTTTCTCATTAAAATCCATAACAATACTTACTGTCATCAAAATGACATGAGATTTTAACCACAGACAGATTTGGATTATAATCGCACATGCAAATTTTCATATTTTTCTTAACCATATTACATTTATAGGAATTAAAACATGCAATCTCATGCCGTTCATAATTTGATTTAACATGGAACATAACATGAATATCCAATTTGACAGTTCACAGCCCTGAACCTAACATACTCATCATCACAGAAATTTTCTCGGAATTTATTGCACAACACACAATTTACTGTGAATTTTACAAACCCTATGCATGTCTTTTATTTCCAAAACAGAATTTACAGTAAATCCCACAGTCATGGAAAAATTATCAAAATCTCAAGGCATGGGCTGATACATATACACATGGTATAGAAAAATCTAGGGCATTTAATTTCTCAGGAATCATGTAGACAGTAGGTGAACATTCATAATCCATTTTTCTCACATGTATTTCAATAATTTAACAATCCATGCCATTCACCAAAAAGCACAGAAAACATCACATGCATCCCATGGCCTATTTTACATAACATATATGATTACATTATATCCTCATTCGAAAACACTTCGGAAATTAATCATATAAAAGGAGAACAACTCACTGTTCTGCCTTGAAGATATTAACGTCAGTCTCTGGCCGTTCAATGGTTTGGACGGCACGATCGCTGGACGCCGACTGGAGATCTTGGCGTCAAGGACATTGACGCCAAGTTCCTGTATGTGCAGAACACAGACCCGAGCTCCAAACACAAGGAGAATGGGGGAATCCAGGACGCGAGGAAAAATCCAGAAAAATGCTGGGACCTAGGGCACATGTATAGGATTGAGATCTATAGGTTACTTGCCTTTCTAAAAACCTCCAAAAGGATGAAAATGTGTGATGAAGCTCTCCTTGGTAGTCCCAAGAAGCCTCCAAAACTCTTTACTCCGTCTTCTATGGTGTTGTAGCTTCCAGTCCGAGGTTGGGGAAGCCTCCTCCTACGTCCAAGCTAGCTTCTAGTCACAGTAGATCGCCGGATGAAGCTCCAATCGCCGGATCTGAGCTCTCAAAGCTCAGGTTTTCTCACAGGTGTATGGTTTCTCTTCTCCTCCTTGCAAAGAGTCCAAAGAGGGTTTTGGGGTTGCAAAGAGGGGTTGGTTTAAAGGAGAGAGACTTCTCCTTTCACGCAGAGACGATGTGAGGCTTTCACAGCCATTAGGGACAGCTCCCCAATGGCTGGGGTTGCTTGTCCCCGGAATTCCGGGTCTGCTGCGCATGCAGGTCAGAGAAGTAAACATCCACCTTTATGGACGGCTACTTAGGCTTGGCGTCCATCGATATGGACGCCGACACCTCATGGGCGTCCACCCATGTTGACGCCAATTGGACCTTCCGCCAGAACTTAAAATCATGCAGAAATCAAGTTCAACTTATACATATATACATACTATGTATGTAACATAGTATACGCACTACCACACCATGCATTCAAACCATATTTACAACTAAACATACACATGCATACATAAGTATACCAAGGTGTTATGTATGTAAATTTAAGTATACAATTATACACCCATAAGATAACCTACATACGTACATACTCATATGCACTTCACATATATGTTGGCACACAATCCATGAAAGGGGTAATATAAGGTATACTTCAATATTTAGATGGTACTTGCATAATATTTAAATAGATACCTTATGCACAAAATTGGCCAATTACTTACATTCACGATAATAATATACCTCCACGCATACACACATGCAAAATTTATAATCATAATATGCACCATTTTCATGCACACCATTTATGCAAGAACAAGCAAACATCATATACATAATATATAAATGAAAAAGAAATTCGGGGCCTTACACCCTCTCCCCCTTAAAGAGATCTTCGTCCCCGAAGATCGGATCACGTACCCTTGATGACATCATTGCTGCTTCTAGTCCATTACACCGGTGCTTAATTCCTACCGGTGGCTTCCTTATTACTGGAACATCTCGGGAATAAACCTCTTCTTCTGATTCAGACAGTCTTTAATCCAATGATTCTTGCTACCACACTTGAGACATCTTCCTAACCTTGTCCAACATACGTCTCCGCCGTGGCGCTTTCACAATGCACACATACGGGCTTCTCGTTGCTGGCCGAAACTACTGACTGAAAGGTTGATTCTATTGGTACCATAGTTGGTTGCTGTCTTTGCATGAGCTTCTTCATCTTCCTCTGTTGCCGCTGAAATGGTTCTGGCAACATTTCTAATCTTGCTTTCTTCTCTGCCAAGTACAATCCATTTGACTCTCTGTTTGCACGCCGCGCTAAGAGCTACATCCATAGTTCTAAGGTCAAACGCCGCCAGTCTGGCTCTCATTGACGGTCTAAGCCCCATTACAAACTTCCTTACCTTGCGCCTCTCATCAACAACTATGTGCTGTGCATATCTAGACAACTCTGCAAATCTAGCCTCATACTCCAAAACTGTCATTGATTCTGAGTCAATGCTAAGAATTCCTGCTCCATTTTGTCCTATATATGCTCAGGAACATACTTGGCCTAAACATCCTTACAAAATCTTCCCAAGTAACTTCTAGCTCCACTCCCTCAACCCGCGTGCGAAGAACGGAAGACCACCACACATCCGCTCGCTCCTGAAGCATGTATGCCGCCAAACTAATCTTGTCATCCTCTGCACACCTGATTGCTCTGAATATCTTTTCGATTTCCCTGAGCCAACTTTCTGCAACTAACGGCTCACTCTCCCCCTTAAAAGAGGGTGGAGCCATCCTCTTGAACCTCTCCATGACTGATACACCTCCTAAACCACGGTCCTGCTGAGCTGGTGCTGGAACCTAAGCCTCAAACTGAGTTTGAAAAGTCGCTTGCATTTGCGCTTGAGTCTGTATTGCTTGTACAATCCCTTGCATGACTGTACCATAATCAGCCAATGGTGGCGGGGGTGGCGCAGGCGATCCTTAAGGTGTTGGTACTTCACGCTGCTCTCTGTCAGTCCTACTTGACTCTTCATCCCGAATGGGTAAGCTCGAACGTCGAACCTCTCCAGCCATTGCTACAAAAAAAACATCAAGTTAAACTCCAATCATCCCTATACCTAACATGTTATCATGTATTTATCTTACTACTTTTCTAGTACTATCTTAATTATCCCTGGATCTGGCTACCACTACAAAGACTTAGAGATGTGATTTAGTTGATGACTATTGTTAATCTCAACCCAAAGGGCTCTGATACCATCTCTGCAACGACCCACTTCCACCCGGTACGGTTATACCAACCCACGTCGATGAGAGCAAGCTGCTACAGGGGAGAATACCCCAACAAGTAACAAACGAGCTGAGATATACACAAATAGAATTCAATAAATGCAATGGAATTTAAATAATCTTATTCCATCAACTTAAAATCCACATGCCACAGTCTGTATAGTTCAACAAGAGATACATAAACGCAATATATTCCAATATACATAGCCGACTCCAAGTACATTTGAGCAAAATTTAAATTTCAATTGTAGCATTACATACTATGAAAGATAATTTACAAGTCTTCAATCACTTAGTCCAACTCCACTTCAAGTCTTGCTAGCTCCTCCGCTACTAATCCCTGAAATGTTTAGCAGAATGAGTCTACACAATAGACTCAGCAAGTAACTTAAGATTCAATGCATACATATTTTCTAATAATTTAGCACAATAGAATTTCAGCAATTACATCATACATGCTTATGCTATAACAAAATAATTCACATGGAATTGTATTAAACAACTATTCTAACACATGTAAAACTGTAATCTAAACGACGTTACTAATAACATGGTGTCATTAACATAAGTACAAATACACATTCACATACCTTCATACTTTACTCACATCATTGTAAAACTTCACAACTAAGTCATGAAAACATATACAAGATAGGTTTCATTCCTAGCATGATTTTTAACTCACTTTGCAAGCAATCATAATAATTTAGTTCGCATTTAGCTTGCTGATTTTTGTACAAGTTTTATCACATTCACATTACCTTTGCATAGGGATCACTTTTAACTACACAACGTAATACTAGACACATGTGCATCCAATAATTCAAATTCCATGAATATGAAAGCATATACTTACATTTTGGTACTAACAGTAACATCACTTTTAGCATTTGACAATTAATACATCAACACATACACACACACATTTAACACATCAATAACAAAATATCACTTAACACTTGTATTATCTCTCGTTACATACAACCATATGATTAACCTTGGCTTTCACATATTCTCACTTTTGTTCTATCACACATTACTTATACACATTCCCCATTATTTCCTTTTTCACATTCACACACTTTTATCATTTCACTTTTGCACACACATGTGCCACATTTACACATATCTTGCACATACCTTGTGCCACATTTACACATATCACTTTTCACATTCACATGCACATGCTCATTTTTACATAATGCCAAGACACAGCCTAAACCACCATTAGACGATCACATAACACACATGGTCACATTCACATACTTATCATCGGATAGTGATAAGTCTTAGTTCCTGCAGAAACCGGGGAAAGCCCTCCCACCATTACCAGTGGAACTTGTCCACCTCCAGGATTCACAAGACCCTTTGCCAGGGTATAACACTTTATCAAGACCCTTTCCAAGGGTATCACATAACACATTGAGCTTCCCGTAGGGGCACCACTACAGTACAGCTCCAAGCATCTAAGTGGCAGTGTCTTATGGGCATATTTGTTTATCTTGTCACATTAACCATTTTACACACTTATACCACTGGTTCTCTCACGTCTCAAGCACACACACTCATACATAACTCATACACCATAAGTCCTCATTCACTGATTTTAACCTCATTGTTGCAACTGGCAAATAATCATAATATAGATTTAATCATACTGAAATTCACTAAATCACATCAAATCACAATTTACATGCTCGTATAGTCATTTTTCTCATTAAAATCCATAACAATACTTACTGTCATCAAAATAACATGAGATTTTAACCACAGACAGATTTCAGGTTTATAACCACACATGCAAATTTTCATATTTTCTGAATCATATTACATTTATAGGAATTAAAACAAGCAATCTCATGCCGTCATAATTGATTTAACATGGAACAACATGAATATCCAATTTGACAGTTTACGGCCCTGAACCTAACATACTCATCATCACAGAAATTTTCGCAGAATTTATTGCACAACACACAATTTACTGTGAATTTTACAAACCTATGCATGTCTTTTATTTCAAAACAGAATTTACAGTAAATCCCACAGTCATGGAAAAATTATCAAAATCTAAGGGCATGGGCTGATACATATACATATGGTATAGAAAAATCTAGGGCATTTAATTTCTCAGGAATCATGTAGACAGTAGGTGAACATACATAATCCATTTTTCTCACATGTATTTCAATAATTTAACAATACATGCCATTCACCAAAAAGCACAAAAAACATCACATGCATCCCATGGTCTATTTTACATAACATATATGATTACATTATATCCTCATTCGAAAACACTTCGGAAATTAATCAATAAAGGGAGAACAGCTCACTGTTCTGCCTTGAAGATATTAACGTCAGTCTCTGGCCGTTCAATGGTTTGGACGGCATGATCGCTGGACGCCGACTGGAGATCTTGGCATCAAGGACATTGACACAAGTTCCTGTCTGTGCAGAACACAGACCCGAGCTCCAAACACAAGGAGAATGGGGGAATCCAGGACGCGAGGAAAAATCCAGAAAAATGCTGGGACCTAGGGCACATGTATAGGATTGAGATCTATAGGTTACTTGCCTTTCTAAAAACTCCAAAAAGGATGAAAATGGGTGATGAAGCTCTCCTTGGGCAGTCCCAAGAAGCCTCCAAAACTCCTTTACTCCGTCTTCTGTGGTGTTGTAGCTTCCAGTCCGAGGTTGGGGAGCCTCCTCCTACGTCCAAGCTAGCTTCTAGTCACAGTAGATCGCCGGATGAAGCTCCAATCACCGGATCTGAGCTATCAAAGCTCAGGTTTTCTCACAGGTTTATGGTTTCTCTTCTCCTCCTTGCAAAGAGTCCAAAGAGGGTTTTGGGGTTGCAAGGTTTAAAGGAGAGAGACTTCTCCTTTCACGCAGAGGCGATGTGAGGCTTTCACAGCCGTTAGGGACAGCTCCCCAATGGCTGGGGTTTCTTGTCCCTGGAATTACGGGTCTGCTGCGCATGCAGGTCAGAGAAGTAAACGTCCACCTATATGGACGGCTACTTAAGGCTTGGCGTCCATCGATATGGACGCCGACACCTCATGGGCGTCCACCCATGTTGACGCCAATTGGACCTTCCGCCACAACTTAAAATCATTCAGCAGAAATCAAGTTCACTTATACATATTACATACTATGTATGTAACATAGTATACACACTATCATACATGCATTCAAACCATATTTACAACTAAACATACACATGCATACATAAGTATACCAAGGTGTTATGTATGTAAAATTAAGTATACAATTATTACACGCATAGAATAACCTACATACGTACATACACATATGCATTCACATATGTTGGCACACAATATCCATGAAAGGGGTAATATAAGGTATACTTCAATATTTAGATGGTACTTGCATAATATTTAAATAGATACTTAGCACGAAATTGGCCATTACTTACATTCACGATAATAATATACCTCCACGCAACACACATGCAAAATTTATAATCATAATATGCACCATTTTCATGCACGCCATTTATGCAAGAACAAGCAAACATCATATACATAATATATAAATGAAAAAGAAATTCGTGGGCCTTACAATTACCCTTTCCTGGATGGTATTCGATGTTGAAGTCGAAATCCTTCAGATATTCTAGCCATCTTCTCTGTCTCCTGTTGAGTTCCTTCTGGGAGAATAAGTACTTCAGGCTTTTATGGTCTGAGTAGACAGTGAATTTCTCACCATACAAGTAATGCCTCCAGATCTTCAAGGCGAAGACCACGGCAGCCAACTCTAGATCATGCATAGGGTAGTTGACTTCATGTGTCTTCAGTTGTCTTGAAGAATAAGAAATAACTTCTCCTTTTGCATCAGTACACAAGCTAGCCCAATCCTGAGGCATCAGTGTAGACAGAGAAACCTTCTCCCTCTATTGTAGAGCGAGAACTGGCACTGAGGTAAGACAATCTTTAAGGGTTTGGAAACTTTTCTCACACTTATTACTCCAGGAGTATGGATTCTCCTTTCGTGTCAGTCGTGTGAGAGGAACGACGATCTTGGAGAAGTCCTTAATGAACCGCCTGTAGTAGCTAGCCAGCCCTAAGAAGCTTCTGATTTATGTGACGTTGGTTGGTCTCTCCCAATTGAGTACAACTTCGACCTTGGAGGGATCAACTGAGATGCCATCCTTTGAGATGACATGGCCCAAGAAGGACACTTCTTCGAGCCAGAATTCACACTTGCTCAATTTTACGTACAGTTTGTTGTCTCGCAAGACTTGCAGTGCAATCTTCAGGTGTTCTTCATGCTCTTCCTTGGTCTTTGAATAAATGAGGATGTCGTCGATGAAGACGACCACAAACTTGTCAAGGTATGGCCGATATATATTGTTCATGAGTTGTATGAAGGTTGCAGGAGCATTGGTTAGACCAAAAGGCATAAAGACGAATTCATAGTGTCCATACCTACTCCTAAAAGCCGTTTTGAAGATATCGTCATCCTTGATCCTCATTTGGTGATAACCCGATCGAAGATCGATCTTAGAGAAATACTGAGCTCCAGATATTTGGTCGAAAAGTTCTTTAACCCTAGGCAATGGGTACTTGTTCTTGATGGTTAGCTGATTGAGTTGACGATAGTCGATGCATAGCCTCATCGATCCATCTTTCTTCTTGACGAATAGCGTAGGTGCTCCCCATGGGGAAGTACTCGGTCTAACGAACCCCTTCTCTAATAGCTCCATTTGTTGCGTCTTCAATTCCTTTAGCTCGGCAGGTGACATCCGGTACGGTTGTCGTGTTACCGGGGCAGCTCTAGGGATCAACTCTATGGCGAAGTTGACATCTCGTTCCGGGGGAATCCCTAGCAAATCTTCAGGAAACACATCGGGGAAATCCTGGACTATGTGGATGTCTTCTATCTTAGAACCCTTCTTTTCAATTACTACGGCCGCAAGGAAAGCAAAACAACCTTTCCTTATCATGTTATGGGCTTTTATGGCGGAGATTAGAGACATCCATCTCTTATGTCTAATCCTAGAGAATGCCAATTTAGGAAAGTCACTAAAGGTCACCCTTCCCTTCTTACAATCGACACTTGCCCCATAAGTGGACAACCAGTTGGCTCCTAAAATTACATCATAGCCTTCCATAGGCATACACACCAGGTTGGCTTTAGTTTTATGGTCTTCGATCACTACATCGGCAGAGGGAAAGTATTTGTTCAATTTTCCTTTTCTCCTAGTGGCATGACAGAGAACTCACAACCCATGGATATAGGTTTTGCAGTCAGGGTATCAGCAAAGTGTTGAGATATAAATGAATGAGTTTCCAGTATCATAAAAAATAAACAAAGCTGATAAGAGAGAAAACTTGTAGGGTACTTCTACCACGCCACCTTCCTCAGTGGGCTCTTCATTGTGCAGGGCTTATAGTCGGCCCTATTTCTTAGGGTATTAGGGCACATCATGTTCTTTCAATAGAGGGCAAGGGAATGCGGTGCTCGCGGCTTCCACAGCACAGACATGCGCTGGCTTTCCTCCAGCACTCGTCAGCGGTGTGACCTGGCTTGTCATAGTGCTTGAAGTTACTTTTGTTGGAGTTTGGGGATAATAGCTTTAGGTTTCCTTTCTTGGTTGGGCCCCTCCGTGATGTTGAAGGGATGCTTCTTGACATTGTTTGGTTTAGCAGATGATTGCCCTGAGGTCATTTCCTTCTTCACGAACTTCCCTTTGATACGGTCGGTGAAGTCTGTAGCATCTTCTAGTAGTTGGGCCTTCTTTACCATCTCGGCGTAGGTCTGGATGTCGAGAGGGGCCAGTTGAGTGATATATTGTGGCTTAAGGCCGTTGAGAAAGCATTTAGCCTTCATTCATTCCGTATTTATCAGGTGTTCAGCATACCTTGCCAGTCTAGAGAACTAGGCTTCATACTCAGCCATAGTCAAGCTCTGCTGTTTTAGAGCAGCGAATTCCACAGCCTTCCTTTCTTGGACACGCTCCGAGAAATACTTGGAATTAAAAGCTTCTTTGAACTCGGTCCAAGTGAACTGACCATTAGCTCTGGTCGCTTCAACAGACTTCCAGCAAGCGCGGGCGTCCTTTTCCAGTTGGAATGTGGCTAGTAGCAGCTTATCCCCCGCTGCACATTGCATAACACAAAAGATCCTTTCCGTTTCCTTTAGCCAGTGTTCAGCTTCATCCGGATCCGTGGATCCACTGAACCTAGGTGGGTTTAGACTCCTAAAGTTACGATGCAGGTCGCCTACACCACCACGATTACCACCTCCTTGGGTAGCTTGCATGATTGCGCGCGTCAGTTCTTGAAGGGTTGTTGCATGCCCCTCATTTGAGCACGTTCAACAGTCATCTTGATTGCTTAGTTCCTAAAAAATAACTTATTGTCATGATATTGTTGTGGAATTTAATTTGTGCGTGTGTGAGTTAATTTTAGATACCCTTGGCTCTAATCACAACTCACATTGGTAGGATAATTGACTCTAGTCGAGGCAGGTTAACCTAGATCATCCTATACTTAAGAATAACCTAGGCTCTGATACCACAAAACTATCACGCCCCGACGCGAAATATCGGAACATGAGGCAGTTGCAAGTTAACGGGTACAGAGAGCAAGTACTAGAGATCAACCATTGAACAAGATAAATACTAAAGCAAATTTTTCTCATTAATAACTTTCCAATTGTCTAGTTACAACCTCTAATATCAGAGCCATTCTATAAGGACCCAATTACATTGAAATAAAAGTAAAAGACTAAACTAACACTCTAACTTAATGCTAGGACGCTAGGGTACTCATGACTTCATCTGGTCATCCCATCCTCTTGAGTGTATGTGTCATCCTCGGTCTCACCTGAGAACACAACGCAAATAACGCAGGGTGAGCGATAACGCCCAGTAGGACTAAATCTCAATAGTCAAGCAGGCTTTAAATGATTAATGTTTAAAAGGCAGACTACTAATGACAGAGCGAGAGAGAGTAAAAGATAGCAGGATAGAGCATGATGGAAATAGCACAAGTTTTCTAAGTATAGCACAAGTGCGAGTATAGCACAAATAGCAAGATGACCATAGCACAAATAGCATAAAGTATAGCAATAGCACAACGGGTATAGTATAGCACTTTTGTCAATAGACAACGAGAGAGAACATAGCATTTTAATTGTCATTTAGTTAGTTGAGATAGATAGCACTCGAGTGTAATGCCAAACACTCTGATCATTTAACTCCCATAGGCACTAGCACTTCTGGCGCACATCCATGACCAGATCGGGCCCTTTATATATTGCAAGGCATGGTTATGTTGTTTATCTTTAGACAATCAGTCAATGGCAATAGAGAGTACTAAGAAATAGATGAGAGTACTAGATGAATAGACAAGATAGTAGAGTGAACGTGAATAGATGAGCAAGTAGAGTATAGATGAGAGCTAGTGGACATTGCAGGTAATACATCGAGTAAACAGGCGATAGTAACAGTTGCACAACACGCGCACTTGGTGTTGGCAGTCAGGTGGAATTCACGACTCTTCACTGGCCATGTTAAGCACAAGTCCAGAGGTCCGACGTGATTCAAGATAAGAGCGAACTTCTAATAGCCGTTTGGATCATGTGATCTCTAAAGGGTATCATAGGTGTTAGGGTACAACAGTCATCGACCATGCTGGAATCCATGGACAGAGGAGACTTACGGAGGCCTTGAACAAGGATTCACTCGTCAGGCAGAAGGAGTATCTGACGGAGAGTTTGTCCAAGTCAAGAGAGAGTGTGTATATAGAAAACAAGTGTCCGACGTTCTACAGGAATTCTAGAACAGTGGAGCGTCGGCAACGGTATTCCCAAATCATTGCGAGAAAATGTAGATAAGTATACATAAAATATAGCAATTAATATATATTATTGAAATAAATTAACAGATACATTATGAAATATTTTCATGCCGAATTAAGCCAAATTAGATGGTTCAAGTGTGTGCACGTGCCATGAAATTGTGGATAGAAAAAGATCATGTGCATGTATTTTAATTACACATAAATGTTTAATTTATGACAAGTGTATTTTCTGTGTGTAGGACTGTTAACCAAGTGTACAAGCACTGTAGAGAGTCAGAGCATCGAAAATTGGGGGTTTCCATGCAAAAATCTGAGATTGCGATGCAACCCAGTAAGGGTCGCGATGAGGGAAATTGAGAACGCAACATAGCCTTGTACAGATCGCGACGGCCTTGTCAGTTTGGGCTGGCAGATCGCGATGGGGTCGCTTGAGGGTCGCGACGGGCTCGTGATCAGATAGGGTAGGCAGATCGCGACAGGGCATCCTGTCGCGATCAAATCGCGACGGGAGATGCTGTCGCGACAGCCCTAAGAATGCGGCCTATTAGGCCGTCGTGTTCTCAGGTCCTGCGCCGGAGTCCAACAGGGAAAGGGCAGGTCCTCGGATTGCGGGCCAATCTTTCTATCTTTTGACACAGGGTCGTTCTTAAAATCATAACTAATTGTACAGTCGATGAAAAATCATGAAACAAATTCTAAACGACTCTAGACATGCAAGGGTACTTCCAGTAAATAGGAATTTGAAAACAAACATGGTATCGACACGCTTAATCAAGTCAACATGGAGAATAGAATACTGTGAATAGTTGAGATGCAAGAATTAATTCGCAAGCCATAGTGGATGAAATTTAGGGCTTTTAGGGGCAAAAGAAGCCTAACTATTCAGTATTTCCCATAAAAATTTCGTAGCATGGGGTTTAGTATACATGGAGATCAAGAATTAAAAAGAGGGTTCAGGGTCATTATGTTTACAGAACTTCAAAAATTTAGAACAAAAGATTTGCTCGATGGAAAAATATGAGAAAGAGGGCTTTGAATCTTGAGGTTTAGATCAACCTACAGACAAAATTGATGTTTTATCGTGAGAATGCCTACCTTTGATCATTTTGCTCTTCTATGGCTAGAACTTGAAGAACAGGTTGAGAGCTTTGAGAAGTTCTTCTCCACACGAATTCTCCTCTTCCTTAGCCTCTCCTCCTGGTCCAGAAACCCTGGCAATGAGCTAGGGCCGGCCATGAAGCTTTAAGAGAGTATTATGTCTCTTGGGTTTCTATTCCGAATAGGACTCTATTACTATTAAATTTCAGGATTTACTATTTCTCTCACCCTTTCCAAGCTTGAGAACTTCTAATTGGTTAGGATGAGAGCTAAATTCGTGGCCAAGTACTAGGGTAGGTTAGGAATCCAAATCCAACTCAAACATCTTATTTAATGTAATAAATACTCTTTCTATTTAAGTAATAATTAAATTACGAATTTAAGATATTTCTATTATTCCCCTTTAAAAATCTCTATTTTGGGCCACAAATTTATAATGGGTCCATTTAACAAAGTCCATACTTCTTTCATTTAATGAGTTTTATTTAATTCTCTTTTATTTGATTTTCTAATTACTTTTATTTCTATTATTATTAAATTTTTTATTTTTTGAAAAATTCGGGTTGCTACAGCAGCCCTCTTAAAAGCAAGAAAATGAAGCTAAGATTATCAGCCACACCTGCCACAGCATAGTAGCAACAACAACGGCAGCAACAAAAACACCACCCACACCATGAGCAACAACAACAGCCGCAGCAGCAGCAATTGTAGCAACACCCACCCAAACAGATCAAATTATCAATCTTCTGACTGACATTCGAAGTATGCTGGACAAATAATGCAGATGAAAGAGAGAAAAGAAGAGAGAAAAAGACAGAAAAGAATAGAAAATTGTCTAAGAGAAAGGGAAGAGAAGAAGAACATGACAAGGTGGGAAGAAATGAGGCGGAAAAGGACAGAGGATAGGTGATGGTGTAGAGTCCAAGGAGGGGGGAGGACAGGAGGTGCAGGTGATGTCCACCAAGAAGGAGAAAGGAGAAGAGGAACAGGAGGAGATCTCCAAGAAAAAGGAGGAAGGAGAAGAGGATGAGGAGAAAGAGGTGGATAAAAAAATAGAATAGGAGGAAGGTGGAGAAGAGTGAAGGAAGGATGAAGGACAGGACATGGACACTATCATGCAGACCCTAGATAAAATGGTCGAGAATATTTTGTCCCCCACAGCAACTTCAAAGATGCCTCCAGGAGGGGGAGAAAAAGCGGAAAGTGGGGAAAGCCATCTCACCCCCGTCACTGACAAGGAGGGTCAAGGAAGCATGAAGGACCAGGTCACAGTCGACTTTATGAAGGTAGATAAGTAATTTTGTAACCTGACAATTATATTCTATGTGACCATGCAATTTTCAAATTCTGTAACCAAACAATAGTAATCACATATTTCTCAAGTGCATAAGTCATGTATATTTATGGTAGGATTGGAGTACGAGTTTGAAGGTAAAAGGAAGAAGAAGCTGCAGGAAGACAATCCAATCATTGTGTCTTCCCAGTTAAGTCAGCATGTCCCTTAGGCATGTCCATTGTTTCTGTTTCGGTTATTTCATAAAGTTTCGTTAATGCATCTCTGTCTCATGTATTTGTCATAATTTAGTTGCCCAGTGTGAAGTCTGTCGAGATTACTGCAGACGAAAACAACTTTCCCCAGAGGAGGTTCGTGTTATTGACAGCTCTTGGATACCACCAGAATTGATGGGTAATAAACTTTACACTATTATGAACAAGGCGACAGAGTTACGTCAACTACCATTATAAACATCTTTGTTGCATCTTGTAGTGACAATATACTAGAACCAAAGAAGGATGGCTGGGGTGCATATGTCAACCCGGAGCACATAATTTCTCTATTGTTTGGAAAAGACTTAGAATCGGCTATAATTGATATGTTCCTTCTTCTAATGCGAAGAAAAATAGAGGATGAACCATCCAAATATTATGACTATGATTGTCTGCCTGCCTACGGCAAGGTTTGTACTCAATTGGTAGTATTCCACCTCCATTTAAACTGAACATATGACTATTATATTATTGTTCTCCTTACTGTTTGTAATAGGGATGGATAATGGGGTGGAGCGAGGCCGAAAAAAGAAAGGAATACTTGGACCACATTCTGAAGACACTGCAGAAACCTCTAAATGACATAGACATGGTCTTCTCTCCAATGCATTTTATAAATCATTGGGCATTGTTGGTCATTAACATTAGAGCTAAACAATACCAACTTTATGACTCGATGATCTAGCACCCTAAACATGATTTCCATAGCTATGTAAGTGCTCGTACTCCTCCAGACAATCTTTTCAAATCTCATTCATGTAAATGTGTGCAAGTGGTTCTATGTATGCAGGAAATATGTCTCCTCAAAGTCTATAAATCTGTATTTGATGTTCACTTATGTATCTCTTTTTTTATTGTAGGTCAATTTTCTAAAAAAAGGTTTTCTTCAACTCTTTTCCGTGGATTACAAAATGGCCGGTCGTAGTCCCAAGCCCTTGTCCACAACAAGGACCTGGGATGACTGCGCCCTTTTTGTTTGCAAATACATGGAGTGTTTATCACAAAAGAGCATAATTGGTTTCCCTTTCTTCCAGGTATGGTTCTTAACAGATGCATATACTCCACATCATAGCCTACCTAAATATTTCTATATTCTCATTCATTTATAATGACATAGGCTGACATGGACATATTTCGAGGGAAGCTTGCATGGGCCATTATTCAAGAGGTCAATGAGCAGAAGGCACAGGAAATGACCTGTGAATAGGCTTTGGAGAAAGATGTTTCATTATTGGATGACACATAAACATTGTGATCTGTTTATTAACTTCAAAACAATGTTTATATGCAAGCAATTATGTTTGCAAATGTGCACAACTGTTTTTTGTAAGTCTTTAAGTGATGATCTGTATGTATGTAAGTTTTGCGTACATCCCTCTATATGTTTTTATTAAGGAAAATTTTCTTCCCATAATTAATAATTGGCTGCTGGCATGACTGCATCACAAACGTATAAAATTACAACTTACGTACTTACAGAGGTAGAAATCTGTAAGCATGTAGGTCCGCCTGAACACAAACTGCATTCGGTCCGTAAGTCACAATACCTTTCATTGCACCACAAATTGCATTAACTTTGAAATAATAGGGATCACAATATCATTACATTAAGGAAGTACGACTTAACAAAGTCATAACTATACTCCAACTAGTGCTTACAAAAACAAAGACAAACTTAAACATTGTGTGCACGGATCCCACTTCTCCAACATTGAACCTTCGAATTTGTCAGTTTTGCCCATTCTTCAAACACGTATGAGGATGAACATGATACATACGCTTCTTCTTACAATTTGACGTACTCTGTACAGACTTGCCTGATGAACGAACTGCTATAGACCTACAAAAAAACCCATCGTATTATGAATAATGCACAACCAAGTCATTCATGCATACAAACCCATGTGAGGGGCGGTTCTGGGCCCAATGATAGGCTTATTGGGCTGTCCATTATGGGTGCTAAGCATGGGGGCATGAGCATTGGGTGCTCAACCCTTGGCTTGCAAATGGGCATCCCCTTAAGCACAAAAGTCTCTTAATGGGCCACTTAGAACCATAGAAACTAGGAACTTAGGGAGGCCAAAACATGGGTTTAAAGGGTCTTTTGCAAGGGGACTAGGCAAGGAGGCATGAGGTGATTACTCAACCCCTTGGCTAAAAGCACATGTAAATGTTTATCTTCTTTGCAAGCAAACTGCATTAGCACATATTTCTCATTCTGATTCTTATGTAATGAACGCATAATCTCTATGTCATCTTTCACGTTAAAGCAAACGTGATATTTGACTTCTCCAGGTAACTGGTACTTAATACACCAATGAGGACCAGTCAAATGCCATCTTTGAAATATCCATTCCCTTATTTCCGACATTCCCATATCATCTTGATCATAAAAAACAAAGGAATCGTTTCCAAATGCACATCGAGCAGGAATCATGTCGAAATTTCTTAAATCAAATAAGCCTGATATGACCATGAGCAAGCAGTAAGTTAAAATTTGAAAGCAGGCTGTAAGTTAAATTTTAAAGGCATATGTAAAGGTAGAAGTACTTACAGACATAGGTTAAAAAAAAAGGGTTACTTATGGAATTTAACTGTGTTACTATGCAACTACTTGAGAAGGCATTACACTACACAGTAACAGTGTAACTACTTTTAAAGTGTTACACAGTTACTCGCTTACACAGTTAACTGTGAATTTAAATAAAAAGTTGTTACACTGTTACTCAGTTACACAGTTAACTGTGTAACTACTTCGAAAGTTGTTACACAATTAGAAATACAAATACTTACACACATACGTACAAAAAACAATAGGTAATTATATACTTACACAGTTAACATATGTAACTATTTTTCAAGTTGTTACACAGTTACACACTTACACACTTGCACGTTAAGATATGTAACTACTTTCCAACTTGTTACACAGTTACACATTTAACTGTGTAAGTACTTCGAAAGTTGTTACACACTTACACAGTTAACTGTGTAACTACTTCGAAAGTTGTTACACAATTAGAAATACAGATACTTACATAGAAAAAAATCTAGGTAAGTACATTCTTACACAGTTAACATATGTTATTTTTCAAGTTGTTACACAGTTATACAGTTAAGATATGTAACTACTTCACAAGTTGTTACACAGTTACACAGTCACACAGTGAACTCTATAACTACTTGGATAGTGTTACACAATTAGAAATATAAATACTTAGACACTTACGTAGAAAAAAATATAGGTATTTACATACTTACACAGTTAAGATATATAACTAGTTTTGAAGTTGTTACTCAGTTACTTAGTTAACTGTGTAACTATGTCGAAAGTTGTTACACAATTACTCAGTATTTAACTGTGTAACTATTTTTCAAGTTGTTACTCAGTTACACAGTTAACTGTGTAACTACTTACAAATATGTTACAGAGTTACTCAGTTACACAGTGTAACTACTTACAAATATGTTACACAGGTATACAGTTATACAGTTAACTATGTAACTATTTAGAAAGTTGTTACACAGTTACTCAGCCAAAGTTGTTACAAAATTACTCAGTTATACAGTTAACTGTGTAACTACTTAGAATGTTATTACACAATTACTCAGTTACACAGTTAAGTGTGTAATTACTTCGAAAGTTGTTACACAATTAGAAATAGAAAAACTTAGACACTTACGTAGAAAAAATATTCGAAATTTTTCAGAGTAACATGTCCCTTTACTCTACTATAACTCTGTAGTAATGTAGGTAACTCCTGCGTTCAGAACAGAAAAACGTGGATTTGAAGAACTACATGAAAAAGTGGAGTAAATAACAAATAGTAGCGAGACAAAAGCCTCTGACTACTACTGCCGGATATGGATGAAACATTGTTAGCAAGAAAAATGTCTGACGACTAACGGATGTGGATCTACAGAGGAGAAAGGGGGTCGGTGGAACGAATCTCTATCGGAATGCCACTGACCAACTCACCTTCATCACGGATAGAAGGAAATGAGAACCAGTTTACGAAAGTTTACCGGAAGCCAGAATCTTTCACCCAAACGGCAACCCTGCGCTCCTCTTCGCAGCGCCGCGGTGAGAAGCATTTCGCCATTGCGTGCCTTCTTTGAAAGGCATTAAAGTCGGCGACGCTCACGGGTCACATAGGGCTGGGGGTGGCACTGACATTTAGGAGAAGAGGGATAACGTCCGTTAACACCAGGACTGAAATTATGTCCGGATAAAGCAGGAACCGTGTGTTGACAGAAAAGCTGACAGGGATGGAAAAATAAGTGTTGGCCCCTGTTAGAGACCAACAATTAAGTCTCCCAAATATAATTGATAAAATATTTATTTTTCAAGAGTATGAAATATAATATGTAGGGGGTATATATATATTTTTCTGTTATTTTTACACACAATGAGTCAGGATCCATTTCTCCGGCTTGTCCAGGACCAACAGCGAGCAGGCCGAGAAGATAGAATGGGGGACACGTGGCTAAACTTTAGCTGCCTTACAGAAGTGTGTACTCCGTCCCTCCTTCCTCACCGGCTTGGGCCAACACACACAAACACAAGAGAAGAGAAGGGGAAGAAGAAGAAGAGAAAAGGGGAGTGAAAGAGAAGGTACCTCCGTATCAACATCTTTTCCACCAGAAGAGGCGGACAAAAGGACCCATCACATATAATGGGCAGCTTCCTGAAGCACATGGTCATCTGCCACTCCTACACCGCCAGGCAGCTCAACGACCACCACCGCTGCCGACGCCATAAGCAGGCCTGCCTACACGACGCTGCCGTCCGGTGCTCGTCACCGACCTCCGCCGGCGACGGAGGGGAGGCAGCTTCGTCCCGCAGGTGGGTCGTGGCCTCCACCACCTTCCTGGCCACCTCTGCGCTTTTGTCGGCAGCGGCGGCCCAGAAGCCTCCGCCGGCTGCGGCCGAGGCCTGGGGCGCCAGTTCCTACATCAAAGAACACTACTTCCAGCCGGAGATCTCCCCGGAGGACTCGGCCGCCCGCATCCGGCAGACGGCCCAGGGCCTGCGCAGCATGAGGCCCATGCTCGAGAACATGTCGTGGAGGTATGTGCTGCTCTACGTCAGGGTCAAGATGGCCTACCTCTCCACCGATCTGAAGAACGCCATGACTACGGTGCCGGATGGCCGCCGCAAGGCGTATGTGAAGACGGCAAACGAGGTGGTGGATAACATGACCGAGGTAGGTAGGTTAATTGCACGCCATTATTACCCATTTTTCAGGCCGTGTTGCCTTTTCTGGAACTCTCTACGTTTACATGCGACTGGCGGCTTTAAGTTGAGTAGTCTATCTGGAATATTTAGTTTTCTATAATTTTGTTTTTAATTTGATTGTCATGTTGAGCTAGTAGATTATTTACAGTTACTCGCAGCTGAACTTGTCGGGTACCCTATATTACTTCTCATGATATGCGTAGTTATTTCGTTTCCAAGTTGTGAACAAAGAGGCAGGACTGAATTCAACCATATACCCTGTTTCTACTTTGTGTACGTGCAGTTGGATCGGTATGTCCGTACGCCCAAAGTATACGAATCTTATTTGTATTACGAGAGGACGCTCAAGTCACTGGATGAGTTGCTGGCTCAACTAGCCTGAAAGAGATCTAGAGAGAGAGAGAGAGAAGACATTATTCGTCCTCCTCCATCTCACGATTACGATATGAATGCTCTGTTCGACAATGTGGTGATGATCGGGGAATTATCCTTACCTATGATGGTATTCACTCGTGTGAGCTGTAACAATGTGCTTTTCCCTCTTTTAGAGTTTCTCTTCTTTTTTAAGCTGTAAGGAGCCACGGAAGGAAGAAGAGGTTTTAGCCACTCGCACATCACCTTTACCATTGTGCGTATGATGCTTGCTTGACAGAAGCATTTTTTTACTCAAATCAGGCGGCCCAAGGTTGAAGTCGCGAGGGAGAGACTAATTTGCTGTAGCTGTACATTTCTCCCGTTGTTTCAATATATCGATTTCAATCTAATGGGGGGTGTTACTTTGATCTTGTCTTATCGAATGGCATGTTACAACTCAAAGGGGTTTTCACCTGCTTGTGCACCGTGTCTACATATATATGATAAACGTTACTTGACATTGCTTTTTTGCAGGTAGGATTTTAATTAGAATGCAAAAGAATCCAAGCAATTAAATTCAAACGTGACAGACCCTTCAAATCAAATTTCTCTGGGGCATGGGGAGATCACAATCAACATCCACACAACTTACTGATTGCCCAACTTAATATCTACAAACACGAGAAGAAACATTCACTAACAGTCTAACAGGTTATAAGTCGACGATGGCGATGAAAAAGCCGCTGAGGGAGCCGGAGATGCGCTCGCAGAAGTAGTTGAACTGCTGGCAGATGGCAAACCAGATCGAACTTGCCTTTGTGCGCGCCACCCTTTAACGCAAAGAATAGCAACTGCTCTAAGATTTGTTGTGCATGTCGAGTCAAAGAGTACAAAGATCAGAGGGCGACGTTTTTTTAACGCGGTCTCCAGCTACGTTGTAATCTCATTGCCACATATTCTGGAATGTTGTCCATTTGTGCAGCACATGGTGGGCATTGGGCTGCCGCGTGATATTGCGTTTATGAACGCGATGGCTAGACACACAATGTTATGAACTCGACAGGCACCCCCGATGCATTCTCAATTTTGAAGTCTTTATGTTCTGATTGTCGATCAAATAGAACAGAGAGCTCTGTTTGACCGAGGGAAGTTTTCCTGGAGGAGTTCCTGGCGATTTCGGCTTCGGAGCTATCGATTTTGCGTGGATTCCATATGAGGAGGGAGTCCAAAGTGTGAAAATGCTGATCGAATGTTGTTCTTCGCATTCTTCGCAAAGTTTTCTCGATTCTTTGTGTTATATAATTGGTTTGAAGCATGAAAAGCTTGGCATGATGTGTGTATGTGATTTTTGGTTGAGTTAATTTAGTTATAGAAGTTTATAACATGCTAAATAAGGTGTTTCATGAGGTTTCTAGTTGAGACGTGAGAGTTTGGTGTTCTGTCTGAAAACGCGACAGGCAAAGGGGACACAATCAGAATGTGGCCTCCTACCCTGCCACGTCTCAAAGCATGGTAGCGGAAGAATTATTTGATCGTTAAGATGTGAATAGTCGACAAATAAGCCTCTAGCGAGCAATCACATATAACACAACTAATTTGTGCTTATCATAAATATCAAAGTCTTCATTCATTTCCATAATAAAAACTAGTACATGCTCCATCTCAACTTGAACTACAGGACTAAGACTCAATAAAAAGAAAATTAAATTACATATTATCCTCACTCCTACTACATCATTCTAGTACTCTCATACTCAAACTATAATACTATGACACTAAGATAGCACGACTCCAATACTAGGGCTTGAGAGCGCTCTTCACTCTTGTTCATCCTCAGTATAGTCTTGTTCTCTATGTCATCTATATCTTGTTCTCCTGAAATGTCGAAAAGTAGGTAATGAGTGCACTCGTCTAGTAGGATTTACATCTTCTAGCAATGATATAAGTATTTAATAGTTTAAAAGCTAGAATGTATGAACATGATATGTACTATGCAAATAAAATAACGATAATAACACGTGAACATCGTATTGTGCAAGATAGTAAGATCAAGAGATGTAACGATCAGTTTAGCAAGAAGGTTGTAATGGAGATTTCAGGATAGAGTGAACAATGATCTAGCAATATATATAGTGATTCCATGAGCAAGAGCAAGATAGCATGCAACAAGATTGACCATTTCACGAACAGGCAAGCAAGCATGTAACAAGCATCTATCTTTCATGAGCAAGACAGTTAGTTCACAAGTCACTGACATGCACTAAGGATCTATTCCACCTTGGAAGGCATATCATGAACAATATCTAGCATTTACACACAAGTACTCCTAGCTAGATGCAACACCAATAATCATTATACCCCATGGTTAACAGTATATTCTCGAATCCTTGTCGAGGGGGATAGACTAGAGCCCTTGGACACGCACCGTGCCCGATCCCGCATCTCAAGTAATTTAAACGTAGATACCCACAATCAAGTATGGCCGTTTAACAAGAGTCCAATACTATCAAGATAGTTAAGATAATAGTTCAAGAGTTCAATCCGACAGCATGACGACATATTTTCAATTTGGTCTAATCACTTATTAGTAACTTAGTCTATGTTCAATAAAGGTGTACTCCATAATTAAGGTGAGAAGAGAAAGATCTCGTCAAGAATGCTAAGAGAAGAGTGATACGTACACACTAACTTCTAGGTTCTTCAAGGTATAACCTGCTCATCGGTCATGTGGGAATCCATGGTCAGAGAAGACTTACGAAGGCCTTGGTCAGGGGTCACTAGTCCGGCAGAAGGAATATTCGACGGAGAGTTCACCATAAGCCAAGAAAGGGCTTTCCTATCGTGCTAGAGTGTATGTGCATGCCGCGCTTGAGAATCGCTCAAGTGTGTGTATGTAAATCCGATTATGGAAACTCTATTTATGGAAACTACATTTATGGTGAGTATCATTAGTGCTAAATCAGAAAATACTAATCATGCATGACCAATTTTAGCAAGTAGTAATGTGTTTTAGCAAGTTCAATAATAAGGTAAGAAAGTGAATAATCGACAGGTAGAGAGCATGATCATTAACTATGATTAATAAAATCATGTGAACATGATTTAACTTTTATATGGGTTGATAAATGCATGTTAAAAGTAATTAACTTCACACAGGAGAAGACGAGACACGAAAATGAGGTTTACGGACAAAACAGGGCTAAAATGTGCATTTTGTCTGAAGGCGACAAGGAACATGTCGCCTTCAAGAAGGCGACTAGAAGGCTGTCGCCTTATGATTCCTAAAGGCGACAGCCTTCTTGTCACCTATTGATGGCGACAGATCGACTCGTTATCTTCCAGTTTCTAGTGTAGGGGTGTTTTCCTATTCCGATTCAAACTAGGTTTGATACCTATGAGTTCTAAAAATGAAAACTAGTGCTACGGTAATCCAAATCAGATGAAACCATTTCTGTTAGTTAGAGGACTTTATGTATAATGTGCAGTAACAAGTAATCGAGAAACAATAGTCGTTTCGTAGCGTAACTAGATGTATTGTGACTGTCTATGTGAATCTATCTCAGTCCTCATGTACCTGCTAATAATCTTTGTAAAAATAATAAAAATTGGAGAAACGAGTGCCAAATGAAACTATACTAATGGAGGAATAAGTTCTATGTTGTGTGCTCGGTCTAGAAACAACATCACAAAAGGATACAGAACTCGTAAAGAGATCATGGTTTAATCAAGACATCACAAGTTCTAATCATACTAGATTTAATTCGTGAAACCCACATGATAAAAATTACATAAAATAGTAAAAACATGATCTATACATATGTAAGCATGTATGAACGAGTTTAATTAGGTTTTGGCATGGAGATAACCTACCTTTCGGTTGAATAGAGATTCGTCCTCCAGAAAACCCTAGTTTCAACCCGTTGGAGGAGATCGACCTAATAGTCACGAACTACTGGGTAGAAATTCGGAAAAATAGTACCATAAAAAACTAGATTTGTAGTTCTTTCTATGGTATATGGTTTGTTAGTTTGGTCGAGGTTTTACTAAACTTTGGTGATGATCTTGAAGGGGCTTGTTTGCAGGTCGCAGGTGGAGATGAGCATGATGTTCCTTTTTGCCCAACCTTCTTCTTGCATTTCCCAACCTCAAGAGACATCAGGCACGATCTTAGCAACCCTAGGGGTTGTCCCATGGGAGAGAGGGGGTTTATTTAAAGGGGGATGAGTCTTTAGTTTCCTAATTACATTAGGAAACTATTAGATACGAATTTGGGTGTATGGCCTTCGAACTTTATTCTTATTACTCGAATTTTGCCCATATTATGCTTATTTGATTTGTTGTATATTATAATTATTTAATTCCTTATGTGCATATGTATATACATGTTATTTCTGTATATATTGTCTTTATTTAATTCTATGCATATTGTATTTAAATAATGTTGTGTATATTATATGTACTCATGTGTGTATATATGTTACAGATATTTCTGTGTTTCTGCCGAAATCCCAGTTAATGCCAGCATCTTTTGATGCTAAAGGCAGGTTGTCGCAACCAATGTGCCATTTATTTCATGTTGACATCCAGATCGATGGATGCTGATTTCCTATAAACGGCAGCAACTGTGGCCGTTTATTTCCCAGTGTTTTTTGCGATTCCAGATTTGAAAACGGCTGCGTTTCTTGCAGTTAGGAAACCCACCTCCAATGACAGGAAACCTAATCTAAGCGTACCCCCGACTCATTAGCCTATAAAACACCTAGTTTCCGACGAGATTAGGTCTTTTCGCTAAAAGGAAAACCTAGGGTTTTGGGTGAGAAAAACCAGATTTTGTGCAAGCTTCATCCAGCGATTTCGTGCCTCTTTCGGCGATCTTCTTCGACTGGGAGGTGCACCTTGGATTGAGGAATCATCCCAGACTCTGGTGATCGATCTACATCAACAGGAAGACTGGATCTGGGAGGAGAAACCTCACCTTCTTGGCTTGGCCAAGGAGGGCTTCTTCGACCAAATTAAACCCTTAAAGATTTTATTTCAAGCAAGTAATCGAGGGCTAATGTCCCTAAACATGTCCCTAGGTCCTAGGATTTTTACGAATTTTATTTGTGTCCTGGAACCCCAAATCTCCATTTTCTTGCGTCCAGTCTGTACTTTTTACAAACAGGAACTTGACGACAAGCTTGTTGCCATCAAGATCCTGAGTTGGCGGCAACATCGTGTGCTGTTAACCCATGTTGGCGGCAAGGGCCTTGCCACCAAGTTCGTCTGTTTTTCATAGAATGGTATTGATCATGTTGATGCTATGAATTTGAAGTTCTGGTTATCTGTGCATATTGAGAAAATTAGTGTTTGACAAGTACGGTCCGTAGGTCATATCAGAAAATTTTGTAAATTTTCTAAGGATGACATTATTTACTATAATTTCTGCAATTAGACAATAAGCATGATCTGACCATGTTTAATTCTGAAAAAAATAGATTCGTTGCATGTTAGGGTTTCAGAAATTTTCCATGATCATATGATTACGATTTTCAAGTTTTAGAGCTATTAACACTGACTGTTTTACTGTATGCTATACTAAAGTGAATTCCTTGATAATTTGCATGAAATCTGTTTAATTTTTTAAAATTAGTTTAACAACTGCAAAAAATTTGAAAAAATTAAACAGGTGATATGTTACCTATATAGAGTTTGTGATAAAAGTTTGGTACTGTTGATGTCAGTAAGTACTGTTTGCTTTTAACAAGGCTATTAAACATGATTAGTGTATGTGAGTCAAATCATGCAAATTCATGTAATTAGCAGCATGTTTAGGTGTAATTATGACAATTTGACACTGTGAAATAGCAACATTGAGTTCTGTAAACTGAACCATGTGTATGGTTTAAAGCCTATGTGAATGGATTATAAGTGCATGTAAATAAAGTAAATCATGTGGATAAGTGAGAACAATGTGTTTAATGTGAAATGTGCCGAAATTGACAATGCTACATAGATGGTTGTGGAGCCGTACTGTAGTAAAGTCTCTATAGGAAGGCTCAAGTGTTATGTGATATCTATGGGCATTAGGATGAAATCCTAGAGGTGGACAAGTACCACTGGTTAGGGTGGAGAGGGCTTCTCCCGGTTCTGCGTAGTTAACCAAGATTCGTCACTGTATTGCCTGAGTGACGAGTATGTAATTATGTGAATGTGTGTCCTTCTTTATGGTGGTTCGGGACTATGTGTCACAGCAATTAAGTGTATAAATGTGAATATGTGAAATGTGAATAAGTGAAATGTGAATATGTGAAAGTGTGTATGTGAATGTGATAGCATGTGAAAAGATGTGAAACCATGTGAATGTGAATTAATTATGTCAAAACAGCAAGCTAAACATGTGAAAAATGTGTTATAAAATCATGTGAAAATGATTAGATATCATGCTAGAATTGTAGCTACCTTGTGCTAATTCTCTGATCTAATTGTTTAGAAATATGAATGATGTGAATTGAGTTTAGCAAATGAATCATGTTTATATTATGTGTAGAAAGTATGTGTAGGTTATCATGTATTTTGTTTAATTAAACATGAAGCATGTACATGTGATCTCTTGTTATTTGAGAAACATGTGTGTGATATGTGTAAGGACGTTACCTTTAGATTGCTTGTTGAGTCTTTCTTTTTGGAAAGACTCATACTTGCTTTCCTTACAGTGAGACATGTGTCCCAATTCTTGAGGAGGACATAGTGAGGAGCGACTCGAGCATGAGGTAGTAGTAGCTACTTTGTGGAGATTGCACCCAATTACTCTTTCTTTCCATTGTATGTAACAATGTTTGGACAATGTATTTCATTTGGAATGTAATAATGTGGGGACAATTGTTATTTACTTTTGCTATATAGATGTGGAATCTGTGAATGATGATGGAATAAGAGTTACATTTTATTCTGCTGTATTTTCCTTATTATTCATGTACGTTTCAACCTATTGTATAGTGTTGAGTAAATGTTCCCACTGTAATGACGCCCTTTATATCGACGTGGATTGGTATAATCGTACCGATATAAGGAGGGTCATTACATTGGGTGTAACCTTCCTTCAATGATGATTTCTCTCCCTAATTCGCGACGAGAAGATATTAAAACCTACCTTATGTAGCAACTCTGAATTTTAAAATTTGACAAAAGATATTAAATTAGAATAAAATAAGATACACTAGAATAAAATGGGATTTAATAAAAAACATTAAGCCAAATTAGGAAATGGGTTACACTAAAGGCCATACATGAATAATGGCCCAAAAGGAAAGACCCCAACTTGGATAAGAGATGTTTAATGCTAAATTCGTACATAAAATATTAATAAATGGAAAAGAGGCAAGATAATTACTAAAATGACTTATAATTATCTCTAAAAGAGTCCTAGACCTACCCAAACCCATTGCCCATGAAATTAGACTTCTTCCCAATCCTATTAGTGGATAAATGCTAGAAATAGTGGGATAAAAATAGGAAATTCGGAGTTGGATTAGAAGAGAGAGTTCTAAGTATGTAAGGAGGCTCTAAACAAACAAATACCCTCTCATTTCGTCCCAACCCAACCCTAGACTTTTCTAGAGCTTGGAGAATGAGAAGAAGAAGGTCTTGGACGAGGAGAGCAAGGAGGAGAGGCTAGGAACAAGGAGGAATTCGTCATCTTTAACCTTTCTACCCTAGGATTTTCACAGCGTGAAAGGTAGGCAATCTCTCAAGCACAAACTAATTAAGTTTCACCCTATGTAGACCATGATCCTCTCTTGGAAAGCCCCATGTTTTCCCCAATTTTTACTGTGCCATTTGGGAGTATTTCATGTTCCAATCCCTGTCATGAACATGTACCTGAACCAACATGCTTGTCTTCAATCCATGCAAACACTTGATCTCGTGCCTTGCAATTTTTATCAAACATGCTCCAAGATGTTAGGGTTCGAATGATCCTATTTTCCCCAATTTTTATCATGGAACAGCTTCGAATTAAATCAGATTCCATTAGTGTGTATGATTATAGGTAACTGAGATGTAACCTATTCATAGCATGTCCATACCATATCTATTCTCTAATTATTCGACACTGTTGATACATCTGCAAGTATTTTCATTTAAAACTGGTTTCGTTATTTTTCGACTTGTATACGATTTTATATGATTTTTCAAAGAGCCCTGTATCACCATGGGAAGGATGGGACCGAAACCCAAGCTGGACTGTTTCACTTTTGGGGCTCGACCTAACCATTTGAGAACGTGATGGTCTGACCTGTCATGATTCTCAGAAGGTCGCGACAGAAGTGGACATTGCGTCATGAAAGCGACGGCTCGACTCGTCGCGTTCCTCACACGATGATTCGATTGGCCTTAACACAACAGACCAACACGTCGCATTTTGCACCGTTTGCTCAAATCGTGACCGGTCACCCTGTCGCGACTACAACATCAATCGATTGCCTGACCTAGTACTTGAGAACGCGACTGACCTAACAGTCGCGATTTGAAACGCGATAGGCACCCCCGTCGCGATTTCATTGTGTCAAATAGAACCCTAATCCTTCATACAAACTGTGCTATTCATGTCATGTCATTACTGTTTAAGCCTTGCCAACATTGTAATGATCAGTACGACTTAATTATGAATAACGGGTAATATCTACATAATTTTCTATTAAATAAAAGCCATGTGCACAACTATCTCATGCTATCATGATTATCTTACACTTGCACACACAATACATAAATGTTTGCCATGAAATATTACCAAATTTTCTCAATAATATATCTGGTAATTAAGTGCAATTATTCATATAAATTCCCTATTATTTTAATGAACTTGTCTTCATTTTATTCCCACATTTTGTATACCGCTATCGCGTCCCTCTGCCTTCGAGCACTCGAGGCAAGACGGACAACGTTTCATTACACACTTCTATCTTGGCTTGGACGACCTCTCCATTGGGAATACTCCTGACAGGACCAAGAACTCCTTGTCAAGGCCTCCATAAGTCTCCTTGTCTTTAGTGGGCGTCCATTTCCGACGAGCGGGTTGTACCATCAAAACCTATTACACCCTTAGAAATCAACATGATCCAACTGCCTTAGTTCATTCACTCTTACCTTGAGATCATGTCGTACCTCTAGCGTGTGTTCATAGCACGGCTATTGGGCAGTTGCGACTTCTACCAGACTGCCAACACACGACCATGTGTTGTGCAAATGTTATTATCGCCTGTTTATCGCCGTTTTACGAATATGACCCTATTCTCATCTACTATCTCTACACTCTCATATGTTAACATTCTCTCTAAGACTCTCATCTATTCGTCAATTACTCTTATCTATTTCTTGGTACTCTATTTGGCCATCCATTTAATTATCTAAGATAAAAACATGACTATGCCAGGCAACATTATAAAGGGCCCGATCTGGTCCTGGGAGGTGCGCCCGAAAGGCTATAACTCGCGGGGGTTTAATGATCAGGGTGTTTGGCATGCATCCAACGCATGACTCTCAAGATTTAATCTATGACAATCAATCAATCAAAGTTACTTGCTCTCTTAGTTGAATGAATATCGACCAATACATGCTATCGTGACTAGTGCACTTTTGTGCAACCATACATGCTATCTCGTTATATGGCCAATCCCTTATCATGCTTGTTGAGCTACTTTCATGTGAAAGCATTGCTATCTTGTGACATTACTCTCGTGACGATACTTGATCGTTCTCGTTAGTTATCCTACTTGATAAAACATTAATTACTTAAAGTATGCATGTGTACACGAGATATTAAGTCCTACTGAGAGTTATCGCTCACACTGCGCTATTTATTTCATGTGTTTCAGGTGAGTCTGATGGAGACTACCATACGAACGAGGAAAGGAATGAGCAGAAGCAGGAGTGACCCCACTTTACGACAACCAATGCTTTTTAGTCGTTAGTTAGATGATGATTAATTAGTTGTAATAGTCTGGATTTTAATAATGTTCTCTAGGCCCTAGTTATGGCTCTGAATTAGTGATGTAATAGTGATTTGAGGAATTATTAATGAAGTTGGATTTTTTTAGCATTATTCCAATTGTGCAATGGTTGATGTCTATTTCTCGCTCGATACTGTTTATTTAATTGTATTACCGCTCTAATATTCCGTGTCGGGGCATTATAGTTTTGTGGTATCAGAGCCTTGGTTGTTCTTAAGTATATGATGATCTAGGTTTGACCTGCCTCCACTAAGAGTCTAATTCCATACCTATGTGAGAGATGGTTAGAGCTATGGGTAATAAGTTAAAATAAACTCACACACACACAAACTTAGTGCAACCTTAATATCTTACATATTTTTTTTTTCTTTTGAAAGAACTTAAGACATTACCAATGGCAGCAGAGCGTGCACAACTCTGAGACATGCAACGAACTATTCAGGAGCTCACTCTAGCACTACTTCAAGCTGTTGGAGGCTGTGCAACGTGTGAGATAGAGATTTGCATAGGAATTTTCGAAACATGAACCCGTCTTGTTTCAGCGGGACAACTGACCCCGATGAGGCACTAACTTGCTGAAGGAGATAGAACGCATTTTTTGGGTTATGCAATGTGTAGACTGCGATAAGTTGCTATTGGCTACATTCCAACTCAAAAGGGACGCCCGTGCATGGTGGGAGTCCGTTGAGGCCACACGGGCAGATGCACAGTTCACATGGGATGAGTTTAAGGAGCATTTCAACTCCAAATATTTTTTTGGAAGAGTCCAGGAGAGGAAAGCCTCCGAATTTGCTGCATTGAAGTAAAGCAACCTCTCATTTCCGAGTATGAAGCTAAATTCTCACGGTTGGCACGATATGCCAATCACCTTGTCAGCACCGAGAAAATGAAGGCAAGACAGTTTCTCAATGTGCTCAAGCCCTCTTATATCACTCAACTTGCACCCCTAGACATTCAGACTTATGTTGATGTTGTCAAGAAGGCCCAGTTGCTAGAGGATGCGATGATCTTACGGATCGCATCAAGGGCAAGATTGTCAAGAAGGAACAAACACCTAGTTCCTCAAGCAAGCCCACCAATGGCAAGAAGCGGCCTTTCAACATCACTGGAGGGCCGAATCAGAAAAGGAAGCCCAAGATCACTACCCTCTGAAACACCAACAAGGCCAACTGCGAGCATTGTGACAAACCTGGTCACACTACCAATGAATGCTGGAGGAAAGCAAGTGCATGCCTACACTGCGGAAATCGCAATCACCGCATTTCCGAGTGCCCAGGAGTAGGAAAAGGAGAAGCGCCCGAACGGGCAAAAGAAGCCTGGTCGATTGCAAGTCCTACAGGAAGTGGAGACCACCATGGAGGGTGGAGTCGTGGAAGTTACATTGCAAGTCTTTTCTCAATCAGCATTTGTTTTATTTGATACTGGCGCTACACATTCGTTCATATCACAAGCATTTGCTGATACCCTAACTGTTAAACCTGCATCTATGGGTTTTGCATTGCCTGTCACAACACCACTGGGGGAGAAAGCCCAATTGAACAAATATTTTCCATTAGCTAATGTAATGGTAGGAGAACTCAATCTAAGGGCCGACCTGGTCTGTATGCCCATCGAAGGCTATGATGTTATATTGGGAGCCGATTGGCTATCCACTTATGGGGCTATTGTCTATTGTAGAAGATGGAAAATTTCCTTTAGTGAATTCCCTAAGTTCACTTTTACGGGACGTAGACACAAGAGGCACTTGTCTCTTGTCTCTGTTATTCGGGCACAAAGCATGATTAGGAAATGATGTGTGGCATTCCTTGCGGCTATAGTAGTTGAAAAGAAAGCATCCAAGATCAGATATACACATAGTGCAAGAGTACTCCGACGTGTTTCCCAATGAGCTTCCAGGCATCCCACCTGAACGAGATGTAATTTCTCAATTGATTAGACCCCTGGAGCTGCACCGATGTCATGTCAGCCATACAGAATGTCTCCTGCTGAATTGAAGGAGCAATTAATGGAGTTGCTGGAAAAAGGTTTTATTAGGCCAAGTACTTCTCCTTAGGGAGCACCTGTGTTGTTTTCAAGAAGAAGGACGGATCTATGAGGTTGTGCTTGACTATAGGCATTGAATCAACTAACTATCAAGAACAAACCCTCTGCCTCGTGTTGATGAATTATTTTATCAATATCATGAGCCAAAATTTTTCTAAGATTGAACTTAGATCAGGATATCATCAAATGAGAATTAAAGATGTAGATAGTTACAAGACAACTTTCAGGAGCAGGTACAGACATTATGAATTTGTAGTTATGCCTTTTTGACTAACCAATGCTCTTGTAGCTTTCATGCAATTGATGAACATCATCTATCGACCATACCTCGACAAATTTGTCATGGTGTTTATTGATGATATACTCAAATACTCCAAGACTAAGGAAGAGCATGAGGAGCATCTAAGGATCGCTCTACAGATCTTACGCAACAACAAGCTCTATGCCAAATTGAGCAAGTGTGAGTTTTGGCTCGAGGAGGTGTCATTTCTAAGCCATGTCATATCCAAGGATGGTATCGTTGTTGAACCTTCCAAGGTCGAAGCTGTCCTAAATTAGGAAAGACCAACTAATGTCACTGAGATTAGAAGCTTTCTTGGATAGGCTGGCTATTATAGGCGGTTCATAAAAGACTTCTCCAAGATAGCCGTACCTCTTACTCGCCTTGTGCGAAAGGAGAATCCCTATGTCTGGAGCAAAGAATGTGAAAAGAGCTTTCAGACACTGAGGAAATGCCTAACATCTGCACCTGTCCTCGCACTACCAGTTGAGGGCGAAGGATTTTCAGTCTATACTGATGCATCTGGAATCAGTCTATGTTGTATTTTAATGCAAAATGAAAAGGTGATAGCTTACTCATCTAGACAACTGAAGCCTCATGAAGTCAATTACCCTGTTCATGACTTAGAACTAGCTGCAGTTGTGTTTGCACTCAAGATCTGGAGACATTATCTTTATGGAGAGAAATTCATTGTGTACTCCGATCACAAGAGTCTGAAGTACTTATTTTCTCAAAAGGAGCTCAATATGAGACAAAGGAGATGGTTGGAGTATCTGAAGGATTTTGACTTCAACATTCAGTATCACCCTGGCAAGAGTAACATTGTAGCAGATGCACTTAGCAGGAGACCTATGGCATCCTTGTCTTGTTTAGTCATGGGTGAGATACAATTGTTAGAACAATTCGCCAGTCTGAACATAAATATTGAGCAAAAAAGTGATCAGGTGCTAGTGGCCAACCGTAGGGCACAACCCAACATCTTTGACAGGATCAGGAAATAACAAGCCAATGATCCATTTCTAATCCGAGTCAAGGAAACAATAGCTGACAGACCTGACTCCTCCATCACGGAGGATGGGAGATTGTTATTTCAAGGATGAACATGTGTGCCTGATAATAAGAATTGAAAAGGAAGCTGATGGACGAAGCTCACAAGACCAGGTATACAATTCACGCTGGTGCAACCAAGATGTACCAATACATGAAAATGTCATTTGGTTGCCCACATGAAAGTGAGGTGGCTGAGCATGCCGCACACTGCCTTACGTCAACAAGTCAAAGCAGACATCGACGTCCTGCGGGTGTACTTAGACCCCTGGACATAACAGAGTGGAAATGGAGGAGCATCGATATGGATATCATCATGGGTTTGCCTCGAACTCGTGGTGGACTCGATGCTATTTGGGTCATAGTATCCGACTGACTAAATCCGCACACTTTTAGCAATCAAGAGCACTTGGAGTGTTGATGTACTAGCCGCATTATATGTAAAGGAGATTGTGAGATTACATGGAGTCCCTGTATCCATAGTCTCAGATCGTGACCCTAGATTCACCTCTCGATTCTCGAAGGGACTTCAGACTGCACTAGGCACCAAACTCAATTTTAGCACTGTTTCCACCCAAACAGATGGGCAGACAGAAGGACAAATCAGATTGTAGAAGACATGCTGCGAGCATATGCTATAGATTTTGAAGGGTACTGGAATGAACAACTGTCACTAATGGAATTCACATACAACAATAGTTAGCAAGCCAGCATTAAGATGGCACCATTCGAAGCACTATACGGTAGAAGCTGTAGATTGCCTGTTTGCTGGAATGAAGTGGATGAACAACAATGGTTGGGACCAGAGATGGTACAAAACACCAGCAGGGATATATAGGTCATCAGAGACATAATTAAAATGGCTCAGTCCAGGCAAAAGAGCTATGTAGACAAAAGAAGAAGGGTTCTAGAAATTCAAATCGGAGATCATGTATTGCTGAAGGTATCCCCAACCAGAGGTTTTCAAAGATTTGGAATGAAGGGCAAGTAGAGACCATGATTCATAGGTCCTTTTAAAGTACTTGAAAGAGTTGGCGAAGTGGCGTATCATCTAGCATTACCTCCTAAGTATTCCACTGTACACAATGTTTTCCATGTGTCAATGTTGAGAAAGATATGACCTATGAAGAGAAGCCAGTTATAATTTGGACAAGATGATACAGTAGGTTCGGAATCGACCAATATCAGTGGTAAAGGTACTCTGGAACAATCATGGATTCGAAGAAGCCACGTGGGAACCCGAAGCAATGAGACGGAATTATTCAGTAAGTCATTCTTCCTCTTACGATCATATGAATTGGAGACCAATTCTTTTTAAGAGGGGGAGGATGTAGCAACTCTGAATTTTAAAATTTGATAAATGATATTAATTAGAATAAAATAAGAATACATATAATAAAATGAGATTAATTAAAACCTATTAAGCCAAATTAGGAAATGGGTTACACTAATGGTCCATACATTAATTAATGGGCCCAAAAGGAAAGAGCCCAACTTGGATAAGAGATGTTAATGCTAAATTCATACCTAAAATATAAATAAATATAAAATGGGAAAGATATTAATAAAATCACTTATAATTATCTCTAAAAGAGTCCTAGACCTACCCAAACCCATTGCCCACAAAATTAGACTTCTTCCATCCTATTAGGTGATAAATGCTAGAAATAGTGGGATAAAAATTGGAAATTCAGAGTTGGATGAGAAGAGAGAGTTCTAAGTGTGTAAGGAGACTCTAAACAAACAATACCCTCTCATTTCATTCCAACCCAACACTAGACTTTTTTGGAGCTTGGAGAACGAGGAGAAGAAGGTCTTGGACGAGGAGAGCAAGGAGGAGAGGCTAGGAACAATGAGGAATTCGTCATCTTCAACCTTTCTGCCCTAAGATTTTCACAGTGTGAAAGGTAGGCAATCTCTCAAGCACAAACTAATTAAGTTCGACCCTAAGTAGACCATGATCCTCTCTTGCAAAGCCCCAATTTTCCCTAATTTTTACCATGCCATTTGGGAGTATTTTCATGCTTCAATCCCTGTCATGAACATGTAACCGAACCAACATGTTTACCTTCAATCCATGTATACACTTGATCTAGTGCCTTGCAATTTTTATCAAACATGCTCCATGATGTTAGGGTTCGAATGATCCTATTTTCCCCAATTTTTATCATGTAACATCTTCGAATTAAATCAGATTCCATCACTGTGTATGATTATAGGTCGTCGAGATGTAACCTATTTATAACATGTCCATACCATATCTTTCTCTAATTACTCGTCACTGTTGATACATTTGCATGTCTATTTTTGTTTAAAACTGGTTTTGTTATTTTTCGACATGTATTACATGTAAGGCCCTCGAACTTTGTTCTCATTTTTTGGATTTTTGTCATATTATACATAGTTTTTTTTGTGTATATGTTTATGTGTATATGTGCATATATGTATATACATACTTATTTCTGTATATATTATCTTTATTTAATTGTGCATATTGTATTGAATATTCATGGCACATTGTATGTATTTGTATATGGTGTATATATGCTATTTGATGTTTTTGTTTCTAGTCGAGATGCTAGTAAACGTCAACATCAATTGACGTTGAGGGCATGTTGACGGCAACCATTGTGTTGTTGACTTAAAGTTGGCATCCAGATCGATGGCGTTTATTTCCTGTTAACGGCAGAGGAGTGGCCGTTCTTCTCAGTTCTGTTGCGATTTCAGATCGGGAAACAGCTATGTTTTCCACGGTTCTGGTTGGGAAACCCACCTCCAATGATAGGATTCCAACCTTAATGCATACCCCGACGCCTTAACCCTATAAAACACCCAGATTTGGGTGAGGTTAGGTCTTTTGGCTCTTGTGAGAAACCTAGGGTTTTCTATGAGGAAAACCAAAACTTTGGTGACTTTGATCAAGTGATTTTGTGTGTCTTCCGGTGAACCACATCAACTAGGAGGTACTCTGGACATTGGTGAGGCTTCCCTGACTCCAGTGTGCAACCTACATCGACACAAGGACCGGATCTGGAGGATTTTGGGTGGCTTCTTGGCTTGGCGAGGAGAGCATCTTCAACTAAATAATCCCATTAGTGATTTTATTCCAGGAAAGTAATCGAGGGATTGCATCCCTATACATGTCCTTTAGGTCCTAGAATTTTTACAGATTTTTCCTCTTCTCCTGGAATCTCCAATTCACTTGAGTATTGCGTTCAGTCTGTGTTTTCTGTAGACAGGAACTTGACGGCAAGCTTGCTACCGTCAAGATCTTGAGTTGGCGGTAACATCATGTGGGTTAACCCTGGTTTGCGGCAACCTTTGCGCCAAGTTCTTCAGGTTTTACATAATGGCCATTTTGATCTCTGTGGTGTGTTTGTCGGAATTCTGGGTATATGTGCATGTTGTGAAAATTTTATGTTGTCAGATACAGTCATTAGGTCATGTCATGAGAATAGGTTGAATTTCTGTACATAGTGTCAGTTATTAAAATTTCTGTAGTTGAACAATGAGCATGATCTGACCATGTTAAATTCTAAATAATTATATCTGTTGCATATTAGGGTTTCACAAATTTTCCATGATGTTATGAGGACTGTTTTTAGGTCTTGAAATTGTTAAGTATGACTGTTTAGTTGTGAATCATGTTGAAATGAGTTTCTTAATAAATTTGCATGTAAACTATTTTAATTGTTAAAATTAGCATTACTGTTTCGAAAAATCTGAAAATTTAGGTATGTGACATGTGATTTGTGTGATGCTATTTGGGTCATAGTGGAAGTGTTATTAATTTAATGAGGGTGATTGGCCATGATGAGCATGTTAAGTTTAATCATGTGAAATTTAATGATTAGCAGAATGATTAGGACTGTGTTATGATAAACTTATCACTGTGAAACAGTAGCATAATGTTAGATAAACTGAAGCATGTGTAATTACTTGAAAGTGCATGTAAATGTGTTAAATAATGTATGTGTATAATGTGAAAATGTGATTAAGTGGAATGTGTAAATTGTGCCGAGATTGACACTGCTACCATAGAGGGTTGTGGAGCCGTACTGTAGTATAGTCCCTACGGGAAGGCTCAATGTGTGTGATATCCTATGGTCATTAGGATGAGATCTTGGAGGTGGACAAGTACCACTGGTTAGGGTGGAGAGGACTTCTCTCGGATCTGCGCAGTTAACCAAGATTCGTCAATGTGTTGCCTAGGTGACGGGTATGTGTATATGTATGTGTGTCCTTCTTATGGTGGTTTGGACTATGTGTCACGACAACTAAGTGTAAAAAGTGTGAACATGTGAATGTGAACGTGTGTAATTGTGTAAATGTGGAAAATGAGCATGTGATAACGTAATGTGGAAGTGTTAACATGTGAAGATGTGATACCATGTGTAAATGTGTTTTATTTATATTAAAACAGCAAACTAAATGTATAGATAAGTGTTATATTTGCATGAGAAAATGATTAGATTTCATGCTAGGCATGTTATTCACCACGTACATAATCGCATGCTTTAATTGTGCATAATTGTGAAATGATTTGAATGGAATTTGAACCTTTGAATCATGTTGGATATAATGTGTAGGAAGCATGCTATAGGTCTTCATGTATATTGGTTTATTTGATACCCAACATGCAACATGTGTTTCTTTCATATTTAAAAGACTAGCATGTGTGTGTAAATGTGTAAGGAGATATCTTTGGATTGCTTGCTGGGTCTTTTTAGAAGACTCATTCTTGCTTTGGCATACAGGTGAGGCAGGTACCTCCATTCCTGAGGAGGACATAGTGAGAAGCGACTCCGAGCGCGAGGAGTAGCTTAACTTGGAGACGTTACTACGTTGTTACTTTCTTTTCATAGTATGTAAACTTTGAAATTGTATAATTGTGACGACCCTCATTATACCGGTACGGTTATACCAACCCACGTCGGTATAGCAAGAGTCCTCACAGTGGGACATTTACCCAAACGATACTAACAGCTGAGATAACACGAATATACAACAGAGTAGCGGAAGTAAAGACAACTGTCTCCATCATTCATCATCCACATTTAACATACATGAAGTTTGTAATTAACAATAAAGAACTAAAAGTTCACATAAATTAAACTGCTGAAATAAAATACATATGTCCACACTATACATTCTTTTAATGATACTCTAATACAACGTTCAAAATACATACTATGAAATACACAAGTCACAAAGAAACTCCAAAGTCTAATCTCCGCGCTCGGAGTCCGTCTCCACTATCTCCTCCAACGGTGCCACGTCACCACTACACATATACGCCGAAGCAAGGAGTGAGTCCAAAGACTCAGCAAGCAACACTACTCATAACATACACGTATAAGTCATAGGGTTTTTTACATACACATTCAAAATTTTCAACACATGGCATGCTGGTCATTCGAGGTTTCAACCTATCATGAAAGTTTTACAATTTTATACATGGATCATGCTTTCAGATTTTTAAGAATAAAACTTTACCTATCACATGCTCTCTATTCAATTACTATGAAATTTTGTCTTTAAAGAACCGAGACATGAGATCTACCAACATGAACATTGTGCATACATGAAAGGAAAACACGACTAGCATGGATCTTACATGTTTTTAAACACATACATAGACATTTTCACATGCTTTAAGTTGCTGGTTTCACATGGTTTAATGGCTGTAAACCTACACATGAGAGCTACAATATTGCTTAAAACAAATCATGTGAACAACCATCATGCTACTTGCATACGTGCTCATCAATTATCCCTAACAGGATTCTAGACATTTTTGCACATATAACATGATGATAACGACATGAATTCACTGATTTCACATGGTTTCAGATTTGTCTCACATGGAATTCAACAACATATTTTCACATTTAGAGTTTCACATTTTCTTTACACAAGTTTTCTCTTTCACATGGTTACACTTTGCACATACACATTCACATTGTCACTTACACATTTACACATGAACACATACACATTACACATTTCACAATACACATTTTAGGTGCCGTGACCCATAGTCCAAACCACCAAAGAAGTACATATACACATCACATTACACATAGACGCCATCTAGGCATTCCAATGGCGACTCTTGGATTGCGCAGACCGGGAGAACAAGTCTCCACCCTAACCAGTGGTACTTGTCCACCTCCAGGATTTCCCCCTAATGCCCTTAGGGTCACTTACACACTGAACTTTCTCAAGGGGACTTTTCCCTGATACAGCTCCACTGCCCTATACTGAAGCAGTGTCACATTGGCACAGTTACACATTTACACATTTTACCGGTTTACACATGTTTTACATATAGCACTTTTCATCTCATTCACTTTCTCAGTCATATGCATTTCTCTGTTTTTCCTGACATGGCACTACAGATTTCAGGAGTTTAACACACAGTAATTTTCATCAATCAAGTTGGGTTTTAGCAATATCCAATCACATTACGATAACATATAGATTACTATATTTCACATGGAAAATACATAACTCCTTATGTACTGGCCCAAATGACCTGGAATTTTACCACATGCCATTTTCCGGTTCAAGGTCATACACTCAATTTTTCAGATTTTTCTGAGCTAAATAGATTTACAGAAAATCAAATACCTATTTCGCATGCCTTCACATTTAAGTTAACATGGAGTTTAACACATCATGGAATTTTGCCACTTACTGTTTGAACAGAGATTACTGTCGCATACATGATCTGAGAATGCAGAATTTACCCTAAATCATACATCTATAGATCGATCACCACAAATCATTCTTGCATGCCGTTTTATTTACCGAACCGAGTTTATTAGCAATTTATACAAGCATGGACAATTTATCAAAACTGAGTACATGTACACTGATCCACTAATCTTCATGATCTAATAAAACTGAGGCATTCAGACTAATCCTAATCATAAAACATAAATTTGGCAAGATCATCAACAAGTTATGCTTATTAATTCATGGATACACTCTTCTAACATCCATCACCACACATCACACTCATCCACACACCACAAATAACAATATACATAGTGTATAGGGTTACCATATATCCTCATCACGGAAACCATACCTAAAATATGTATAGGGGCAGAACAGGTCATGTTTCTGTCCAGAGGAACTTGGCGGCAGTCTCTGGCCGCTGACTCAGGGTCAGCGGCATGGTCGATGGACGCCAAGCATTATCTCAACGTCCATGACCTTGTCGTCAATGCAGGTCTGTGCAGAAACACAAACCCGAGCTCTCAAGTTTGGGTGAATGGAGAGTCTAGGACTCGAGGGAAAATTCACAAAAATAGAAGAAACAACCTAGACACATACGGGGACATTATGGTTAGGTCACTTGCCTTTTAAAAATTGCTCCAAAGGGTCTAGGGTGTTGTGAAGCCCTCCTTGGGCAGCCCCAAGAAGGTGCAGAAACGCCTCCTAGATGTTCTTCCTCCTGGCTCTTGGATGATCTCCACAGCAGGGGGATGTCGGGGAAGCCTCCTCCTTTGCTCCAGCTATCTTCTTGTCGGAGAAGATGGCCGGATCTAGCTCCAGGGAGTCTGATCTTTGGTGAAAAAGGGTGGGTTTTCTCACAGCTCAGAACTAGGGTTTTCTCCTGGTTTCCCTCTTGCAAAGGTGAAGAGAGGAGTGGGGAGAGGCAGATCCGGGTTCAGACATAAGGGGAGGTCTCTCTCCCACTCACAAGGTGACATGACAGCTCTCAGAGCCGTTGGGGACAGCCCCCAATGGCTGGGCTTTCTTGTTTCAGAGGTTTCTGGCTCTGCTGCGCATGCAGGCCAGAGAAATAGGCGTCCATATCGCTCGACCCAGGATTAGTGTTGGCGTCCATGTCTGGACGCTGACACTACCTCAACGGCTAGGGTTTGACGCCAAGGTGGCCTTCGGCCAGAAGTCTACAACATGCAGAAAAACATGCATACCATGCATACATACATGCAATATGTATATGGTAGTGTATCCCTACTATCACCATTCAATACATGCATTATTTACATCTAATATAAACATATGCACACGTAATTATACTAATCAATACGTACGTAAATATGTATATACATACACAAGCACAAATACACACACGCAAATACAATTAATGCGACGGAAATTCCAGGGCCTTACAATAATTCATATAGACAATGTATTTTATTTGGACATGTAATAACATGGACTGTGTTATTTCATTTATTTCTATATAGACTGTGGATTATGTGATGATGTGGAATGAGAAAAATACATTTATTTCCGCTGTACTCTTTTGATATACATGTATATCTCAATCTATTATTTAGTGTTGGATAAATGTCCCACTGTGATGGAGTTCTTTGTACCGACGTGGATTGGTATAATCATACCGATATAAGGAGGTCATTACAGACTATGTGTCACGACAACTAAGTTTAAAAAGTGTGAACATGTGAATGTGAACGTGTAAATTATGTAAATGTGGAATATGAGCATGTGATAACGTAATGTGGAAGTGTTAACATGTGAAGATGTGATACCATGTGTAAATGTGATTTATTTATATTAAGACAGCAAGCTAAATGTATAGATAAGTGTTATATTTGCATGATAACATGATTTGATTTCATGCTAGGCATGTTATTCACCACGTACATAATCACATGCTTTAATTGCGCATAATTGTGAAATGATTTGAATGGAATTTGAACCTTTGAATCATGTTGGATATAATGTGTAAGAAGCATGCTATAGGTCTTCATGGATAGTGGTTTATTTGATATGTAGCACGCAACATGTGTTTCTTTCATATTTAAAAGACTAGCATGTGTGTGTGATATGTGTAAGGGTGCTATCTTTGGATTGCTTGCTGGGTCCTTTTAGAAGACTCATTCTTGCTTTGGCGTACATGTGATGTAACGCCCCGACGTAGAATATCGAAGCGGATTACAGTCATTAAATAGTACAGAGCGAGAAATAAATGACAAACCATGTCACAATTGAAATAATTCCAAATAAAATCCAACTTCATTGATAATCCATCAACTACAGAGCGAGAAATAAACACAAACCATTGCACAATGGAACAATACCAAAGAAGCTCAAATTTCATTAATAATCCGTCAAACTTCATTACAATCACTAATAAACCATCAACTTTATAGACTAACTATTACATCAACGTATCAGAGCCAAAACTAGGGCCCAGAGTACTTTATTGAAAACCAAACTAATACATATGGACTAACAGACTCATTCTATACTAACTGACTACTACTAGGTAGCACTGGTTGCTGAAATGGTCACTCCTGAGTCTCCTCATCGGTCCCATCCTCGTGAGTGTGGTCATGATCTGACTCACCAGAAACAAATTAAATAAAAACGCAGGATGAGCGAATAACGCCCAGTAGGTCTTAATATCTCATGAACACAAGCATGCTTTAATAGTTAATGTTTTAATGGCAGGCTAACTAGAGAGTAAAGTCACGTAGAGCATGTCATGATAACAAGAGAACAATAGCAACTAGCACAGGGAAAATAGTACAACGAGAACGACAATAGAATGGCCATGTAACGTTATAACATGTAAATTGCACAATGGTGCACTAGTAACGATCACGCTTGCACTTGTAGAGACAGTACTTGATTGTCATAGATTAATCAAGATAGTAAACTGGCACTGGATGCATGCCGTAACACATCCTTGATCATTTTAACTCCCATGGGTACTGGCACTTTTCGGGCGCTCCTCCCAGGACCAGATCGGGCCCTATTGCGCTGGCATTAGTCATTTCTTTATCTTAGACAATCACAAGAATGGCCAATAGAGTACCAAGAAGAGATAAGAGAGTACTAGACGAGATAGATGAGATAGTAAGTGAACGTGAATAGATGAGATTATAATGATAGTAGATGAGATAGGGGTGTTATCGTAAAATGACGTTAAACATCGATAGTACGGTTGCACAGCACACCACTGCGGGTCGGCAATCTGGTAGAAGTCACCACCGCCCACTAGCCGTGCTGTGTACAAAGGCTAGATGGTCCGACATGATCAAAAGATAAGGAAAGAACACACTAAGGCCATGGATCGTACTGATGCCTAAGATGTAACGGGTTTTAGAGTATAACCAGCTCGTTGGCAATGGACATACGCCAAAGCTAAGAAGACTTACGGAGGTCTTGACAAGAGTCCCTGGCCCAGTCGAGAGTATTCCCGATGGAGAGGTGGTCCAAGTCAAGAGAAAGTGTGTAGAAAACGGGTCCGTCGTGCCTCGAGTGCTTGAAGGCCGAGGGAATCGATAACCGTATCCGAAACATGCGATTAAAATGAAGACAAGTCCATTAAAACAATTAAGGGATATTAAGTGAATAGTTAACTCAATTACCAGATATATTCTTGAGCAATTTAATAAGTTTTCGTGGCAATCATTCATGTATAGTGTGTGCTTGTGTAAGATAATCATAGGAGCAAGATTGATCGTGCACACAACTTTTATTTGATTAAAACATGAGAATAATGTTCAACATTTATTAACAAGTCGTTACTATTCTTACGGTGCATGATTAGGGTTTAATAGGGATTAAATGGGGCAATTAGCAAGGTTATACACCAATCAGGATTTGGGCCGCTCTGTTAAGGTCCCGAAGTAGGGTTAGGTCACGTTCAGGTCGCGACATAGAGTCGGGTCGCGATCAGGTCAAGTCGCAACAGGGTTTCTTGTCGCATTCATGTCGCGGCGCGGTGTCCGATCGCGTTTTGCTGAACCGGGCACTGGAGTGAACTGGGAGGCAGGTCGCGACCAGTCGATCCACCGCGTTCATAACGCGTCGGAGCCCGGTATCGTGACCCCTCTGACATCGCGGCGTATCGTTCCGTCGCGACCTCAGGAGGTGGCCCGAGCCCAGAAAAGAGGGATTTGCCCTTTTTCCAGGTCGGTCTGCCTGACACATAGCTATTCAAAATTCGATAATAAATCGTATAGAGGTCCAAAAAGCAAGAAACTAGTTTTAAACGAAAGTAGACATATAGATCTATCAACATGCAAGATTAATTTGAAAATAGACAAGGTTAGACATGCTGTGATCAAGTTACATTTCGATGACCTAAACATGTGCAGTCCAAGTTCAACAATTAATTAGGGATGGATATATGATGAAATTTAGGCAAACTAGAGGCGTTTGAAAGCTAACATGAAGTAGTATTTATGAGAATTTTCTCATGGTATGAAGTCAAGTATACATGAGGTTCACAATCATACATGAAGGGTCAGGTGCATGGATCTCACAGGGATTCAAAGAATTAATTCTCCATCATGGGAGATCGAAATAGAGCAAAACTAAAGGGCTTTTGCTCGGGATCATGAACTCTTCCTAGGGTAATTTTTACACGAATTTAGCTTAAGAGATTGCCTACCTTTGCTTGCAATAAAGAAAACCCCTAGTTGGTGACGAAAATAAGAGATCCTCCTATGATCCAAGCCTTCTCCCCTTGCTCTCCTCGTCCAGAACTCTTCCTCTTCGATCTCCAAAGCTCCAGCCAGTTCTATGGGTTGGTATGGTCCATTTGGGGGTGCTATGTTGGCTAATAGAGTCCCTCCTTCCATAAGACTCCTTCCTTTCCTAAAACTCTGAATTTCCTTCTTTATCTCCCACTTTCTCTCATTTATCCTCCTAATAGGATTGGGAAAGATCCAATTTCGTGGGTAATGGTTTAGGGTAAGTCTAGGACTCTTTTTAGGATAGATATGACTTGTTTTAATAGTTAATTTGACCCTTTACTATTTATTAATTAATTGAATCCGAAATTTGGATATTTAATTCCCATCCCATGGTGGGCTTCACACAATTGGGCCCATCCAATTAGGTTTGGATCATTAGGGTAACCCATTTAATAATTTAACTTAATGGGTATTAGTTAAATCCCTTCTATTTCTCTCAATTTCTAATTAAATCAATTTAACTCATTTATTTAAATAATTTTTTTATTAGTATTTAAAAATCAAGGTTGCTACATCTTCCCCCTCTTAAAAAAAATTTGGTCTCCAAATTCATATGATCGTAAGAGGAAGAAATGACTTACTGAATAAATCCGGATAATTTTGTCGCATGGTTGCTTCGGGCTCCCATGTTGCTTATTCCATTTCATGGTTTCTCCATAGTATCTTAACCACAGGTATAGATCGATTCCGAAGCTATTGCATCTTCTTGTCCATGATCTTCACTGGCCTTTCTTCATATGTCATATCCTTGTTCAGAATAATGTCATCATAGCTGATTACGTATGATGGATCATACACGTACTTTCTCAGCATTGACACATAGAACACATTGTGCACTGTTGCAAACTGGGGAGGTAGTGCTAGTCGGTACGCCACCTCGCCAACTCTATCCAATACTTCGAATGGACCTATGAATCTTGGTCTCAATTTGCCTCTCATCCCAAACCTTTGAAATCCTCTGGTCGGGGATACTTTCAACATCACATGATCTCCGACTTGAAATTCTAATCTCTCCTTCTTCTATCGGCATAGCTCTTCTGCCTGGACTGAGCTACTTTTATTCTATCTTTGATAATCTGTATATCCCTGCTAGTGCTCTGCACCATGTTTGGTCCTAGCCATTACTGTTCTCCTACCTCGTTCCAGCACACTGGTGATCTACAGCTTTTGCCATACAGTGCTTCAAATGGTGCCATCTTGATGTTGGCCTGATAACTATTGTTGTAGGTGAATTCAATTAGTGACAACTGTTCATTCCAATATCCCTCAAAATCTATAGTGCAGGAACGCAGCATGCCTTCCACAATCTGATTTGTCCTTTCTGTCTGTCCATCCATCTGAGGGGGGAAAGCAGTGCTGAAGTTGAGTTTAGTACCCAACGCTTCTGAAGTCCCTTCCAGAATCTAGATGTGAATCTGGTGTCACGATCTGAGACAAATGGACACGGGGACTCCATGCAATCTTACTATCTCCTTTACATACAATGCTGCTAACACATCCACATTCCAAGTGCTCTTTATGGCAAGAAAGTGTGCGGACTTTGTTAAACGGTCCACAATAACCCAGATAGCATCAAGTCCACCATGAGTTCGAGGTAAACCTGTGATGAAATCCATGCCGATGCGTTCCCACTTCCATTTAGGTATCTCCAGGGGTCTAAGTACACCCGCAGGACGACGGTGCTCGACTTTCACCTGTTGACAAGTGAGGCAGTGCGCGGCATGCTCACCTCCTCCGCTTCATGTTTGGCCACCAAAATGACATTTTCATGTCTTGGTACATCTTGGTTGCGCCTGGATGTATTGTATTTTGGTCTTGTGGGCTTCATCCATCAGTTTCCTTTTCAACTCTTCATTGTCAGACACACATGTCCTGGCTTGGAATAATATTCTTCCATCATCCGTGATGGAGAAATCTGGCTTGTCAGCTATAGTCTCCTTTACTCGGATTAGAAACGGATCATTAGCATGTTTCTCTCTGATCTCGACAAAGATGTCGGGTTGAGTTTAAGATTAGCCACTAACATCTTATCACTTCTCTTCTCAATATTCAGATCTAGACTGGCGAATTGCTCTAATAATTGCATCTCGCCCATGAGTAGACATGATAAAGAAGCTACTGGTTTCCTACTAAGTGCATCAGCTACTGCATTACCTTTACCTGGGTGGTATTGAATATTGAAATCAAAGTCTTTCAAATACTCCAGCCATCTCCGTTGTCGCATATTGAGCTCCTTCTGAGAAAATAATTATTTCAAACTCTTGTGGTCGGAGTAGACAATAAATTGCTCCCCGTATAGGTAATGCCTCCAGATTTTGAGTGCAAATACCGCAACAGCTAGCTCTAGGTCATGGACAGGATAGTTAGTTGAGTTCATGTGGCTTCAACTGCCTTGAAGAATAAGCTATCACCTTTTCGTTCTGCATTAATACACAGCCTAGACCGATTCCAGATGTATCAGTGTAGACTGAGAATCCTGTGCCTTCGACTGGTAACACTAGGACAGGTGCAGAAGTCAACAACTGCTTCAGGATCTAGAAGCTCTTTTCGCACTCCTTGCTCCAGACATATGGGTTCTCTTTCCGCATGAGACGCGTAAGAGGTACAGCTATCTTGGAGAAGTCTTTTATGAACCGTTTGTAATATCCAGCTAGTCCAAGAAAACTTCTGATCTCAGTGACATTAGTCGGTCTTTCCCAGTTGAGCACGGCGTCTACCTTGGAAGGATAGACAACGATACCATCCTTGGAAATGACATGGCCTAGGAACGACACCTCCTCGAGCCAGAATTCACACTTGCTCAATTTGGCATAGAGTGGTTGTCCGCCAAGATTTGCAGAGCGATCCTCAAATGCTTCTCTGTAATCTTCTTTAGTCTTGGAGTATATGAGGATATCATCGATAAAAACCATGATGAACTTGTCAAGGTAGGGCCGATAAATGTTGTTCATTAGTTGCATGAAAGCTGCAGGAGCATTGGTTAGTCCAAAAGGCATGACTACAAATTCATAATGACCGTACCTGCTCTTGAAAGCCGTCTTGTAGATATCTATATCTTTAATCCTCATTTGATGATATCCCGATTTAAGGTCAATCATAGAAAAATACTTTGCTCCTGATATCTGATCAAATAACTCTTTGACACGAGGCAGAGGGTACTTGTTCTTGATAGTGAGATTATTCAGCTGCCTGTAATCGATGCATAACCTCATAGATCCGTCCTTCTTCTTGACGAACAATACTGGTGCTCCCCAAGGAGAAGTACTTGGCCTGATAAATCCCTTTTCTAAAAGTTCCATCGGTTGCTCTTTCAACTCTTTCAATTCAGCGGGGGACATCCTGTAGGGTTGTCGTGAAACCGGTGCAGCTCCAAGTACGAAATAAATTGAGAAGTTACATCTCTCTCGGGTGGAATCCCTGGCAGCTCATTAGGAAACACATCGGGGTATTCTTGCACTACATGAATATCTGATATCTTAACTGTTTTCTTTTCAACTATAATGGCGGCAAGAAACGCCATACTCCCTTTCCTTATCATGTTCTGTGCTTTGACGGCAGAGACGAGAGACAAGTGCCTCTTGTGTCTACGTCCCGTAAAGATCAACTTAAGGAATTCACTAAAAGAAATCTTCCCTCTTTTACAATCCACGATAGCACCATACGTGGATAGCCAGTCGGGTCCCAGAATAACGTCGTAGCCCTCCATGGGCATACGATCAAGTCTGCTCTAAGATTGAGTTCACCAATCATAACATCAGCTAACGGAAAGTATTTGTTGAGTTAAGCTTTTTCTCCCAGTGGTGTTGTGATAGGTAATTCAAATTGCATAGATGCAGGTTTTTTAGTTAATGTATCAGCAAATGCTTGTGATATGAACGAATGTGTTGCGCCAGTGTCAAACAAAACAAATGCTGATTGGGAAAAGACTGGTAAGGTACCTTCGACGACTCCACCCTCCTCGGTGGTTTCCACTTCTTGTAGGGCCTGCAGTCGGTCGGGCTTCCTCTGTCCCGCAGGACACTTCTCAATCTCCTTCAACATGGACATTCGAGAATCCGATGCTCTCTGCTCCCACAACGAAGGCATGCACCTGCCTTCCTCCCACTCTTCTGCGATATGGCCCAGCTTGTCTTAGTGTTTGCATCTGGGCTTGTTTTTTGGGGCGGTAGGAGTAGGGACTTTGGGCTTTCGCTCCTGGCTTGGTCCATCAGTGATACTTAACGGCCTTTTATTTCTGTTAGTAGGCTTGCTCGGTGCTCCGGAAGTTTGCTCTTTCTTGAACATTCTGCCCTTGATGCGCTCAGTGAGTTCAGTCGCATCCTCCAGGTATTGTGCTCGCTTGACCATCTCCGGATAGGTCTGAATGTCAAATGGTGCTAGTTGAGTGATATATGCGGGTCTGAGCCCGATGAGGAATCTCTTCGCCTTCATCCTCTCAGTGCTAACCAGATGATTGTCGTAGCGAGCCAATCGGGAGAACTGTGCCTCATATTCTGCAACCGTCAGGTTCCTCTGCTTTAGAGCGGCGAACTCGACGGCTTTCCTTTCTTGAACACTTTCTGAAAAATATTTGGAGTTGAAATGCTCCTTAAACTCATTCCAGGTGAACTGTGCGTCTGCCCTCGTAGCTTTAATGGACTCCCACCACGCACGGGCATCCCTTTCAAGCTGGAATGTGGCAAGCAATAGCTTATCTCCATCCGCGCATTGCATAACGTAAAAAATACGCTCAGTTTCTTTGAGCCAGTTCTCTGCCTCATCAGGGTCCGTGGTTCCACTGAATTGAGGCAGATTCAGATTGCAGAAATTCTAGTGCAATTCACTAGCTCCTCATTGGTTATTGTTATTATTTGCCCTAGCAGCCTGAAGTAAAGCTTGGGTAAGCTGCTGGATAGTCTGCTGCATGTCACGGAGTTGAGCATGCTCGGCTGCTATAGTTGATGCTTAAGTTCCTTCACAAGAAAATATTTAGTGTAAGTTAATTGAGTTTGCACTAAGTTTGTGCGTGTGTGAGTTTTTTTTTTATCTTTATTACCCATGGTTCTATCCATCTCACATAGGTATGGAATTTAGACTCTAAGTCAAGGTAGGTTAAACCTAGATCATCCTATACTTAAGAATAACCTAGGCTCTGATACCACAAAACTGTAACGCCCCGACGCAGATATCGGAGCGGGATTACAGTTATTAAATAGTAAAGAGTGAGAAATAAATGACAAACCATGTCACAATTGAAATAATTCCAAATAAAGTCCAACTTCATTGATAATCCATCAACTACAGAGAGGGAATAAACGCAAACCATTGCACAATGGAATAATATCAAATAAGCTCAAATTTCATTAATAATCCCTCAAACTTCATTACAATCACTAATAAACCATCAACTTTATAGACTAACTATTACATCATGTATCAGAGCCAAAACTAGGGCCCATAGTACTTTATTGAAAACCAAACTAATACATATGGAATACTGACTCATTCTATACTAATTGACTACTACTAGGTAGCACTGGTTGCTGAAATGGTCACTCCTGAGTCTCCTCATTGTCCCATCCTCGTGAGTGTGGTCATGAACCGACTCACCTGAAACACATTAAAAATAATACGCAGGATGACCGAATAACGCCAGTAGGCCTTAATATCTCATGAACACAAGCATGCTTTAAATAGTTAATGTTTTAATGGCAGGCTAACTAGAGAGTAAAGTCACGTAGAGCATGTCATGATATTAAGAGAACAATAGCAACTGGCATAGGGAAATAGTACAGCGAGAACGACAATAGAATGGCCATGTAACGTTATAAATTGTAATTGCACAACGGTGCACTAGTAACGATCACGCATGCACTTGTAGAGATAGTACTTTGATTGTCGTAGATTAATCTAAATAGTAAACTGGCACTAGATGCATGCCGTAACACATCCTTGATCATTTTAACTCCAATGGGTACTGGCACTTTTCGGGCGCTCCTCCCAAGACTAGATCAGGCCCTATTACGCTGGCATTAGTCATTTCTTATCTTAGACAATCACAAGAATGGCCAATAGAGTACCAAGAAGAGATAAGAGAGTACTAGACGAGATAGATGAGATAGTAGAGTGAACGTGAATAGATGAGAGTACATGATAGTAGATGAGATAGGGGGTATCGTAAAATCACGTTAAACATCGATAGTACAGTTGCACGGCACACCACTGGGGCCGGAATCTAGTAGAAGTAACCATCGCCCACTAACCGTGCTGTGTACACAGGCTAGATGGTCCGACGTGATCAAAAGAAAGAAAGAACACACTAAGGCCATGGATCGTACTGATCCCTAAGATGTAACGGGTCTTAGGGTACAACCAGCTCGTTAGCAATGGACGTACGCCAAAGCCAAGAAGACTTACAAAGGTCACTACAAGGAGTCCCTGACCCAGTCGAGAGTATTCCCGATGGAGAGGTGGTCCAAGTCAAGAGAAAGTGTGTAGAAAATGGGTCCGTCGTGCCTCGAGTGCTCGAAGGCCGAGGGAATCGATAACGGTACCTGAAACACATGATTAAAACGAAGACAAGTCCATTAAAACAATTATGGTATATTAAGTGAATAGTTAACTCAATTACCAGATATATTATTGAGCAATTTAACAAGTTTTCGTGGCAATCATTCATGTATAGTGTGTGCTTGTGTAAGATAATCATAGGAGCAAGATTGATTGTGCACACATCTTTTATTTGATTAAAACATGAGAATAATGTTCAACATTAATTAAAGGTCGTTACTATTCTTACGGTGCATGATTAGGGTTTAACAAGGATTAAATGGGGCAATTAGCAAGGTTATAAAAGCCAATCAGGGTTTGGGCCGCTCTGTTAAGGTCGCCACGTAGGGTTAGGTCACGTTCAGGTCACGACATAGAGTCGGGTCGCGATCAGGTCAAGTCGCAACAGGGTTTCTTGTCGCATTCATGTCGCGGCGCGGTGTCCGGTCGCATTCTGCTGAACCGGGCGTTGGAGTGAATCGGGAGGCAGGTCGCGACCAGTCGATCCACCGCATTCATAACGCGTCAGACCCCATTGTCGTGACCCCTCTGAGATCACGGCGTATCGTGCCGTCACGACCTCAGGAGGTGGCCCGAGCTCAGAAAAGAGGGATTTGCCCTTTTTCCAGGTGGGTCTGCCTAACATATAGCTATTCCAAATTCAATAATAAATCGTATAGAGGTCTAAAAAGCATGAAACTAGTTTTAAACGAAAGTAGACATATAGAACTATCAACATGCACGATTAATTTGAAAATAGGCATGGTTTAGACATGATGTAATCAAGTTACATTCAATGACCTAAACATGCGCAGTCTAGGTTCAACGAATTAATTAGAGACGGATACATGATGCAGTTTAGGCAAACTAGGGGCGTTTGAAAGCTAACATGAACTAGTATTTATGAGAATTTTCTCATTGTATGAAGTCAAGTATACATGAGGTTCACAAGCAAACATGAAGGGTCAGGTGCATGGATCTAATAGGGATTCAATGAATTAATTCTCCCTCATAGGAGATCAAAATAGAGCAAAACTAAAGGTCTTTTGCTCGGGATCATGAACTCTTCCTAGGGTAATTTTTACATGAATTTAGCTTGAGAGATTGCCTACCTTTGCTTACAGTAAAGAAAACCCCTAGTTGGTGACGAAAATAAGAGATCCTCCTATGATCGAAGCCTTCTCCTCATGCTCTCCTCATCCAGAACTCTTCCTCTTCGGTTTCCAAAGCTTCAGCCACGTTCTATGGGTTGGTAGGGCCGATTTTGGGGTGCTATGTTGGCTAATAGAGTCCCTCCTTCCATAAGACTCCTTCTTTCCTAAAACTCTGAATTTCCTTCTTTATCTCCCACTTTCTCTCATTTATCCTCCTAATAGGATTGGGAAGGGATCCAATTTGTGGGTAAAGGTTTAGGGTAAGTCTAGGACTCTTTTTAGGATATATATGACTTGTTTTAACAGTTATTTGACCCTTTACTATTTATTATTAATTGAATCTGAAATTTGGATTTAATTCCCATCCCATGGTGGGCTTCACACAATTGGGCCCATCCAATTAGGTTGGATCATTAGGGTAACCCATTTAATAATTTAACTTAATGTGTATTAGTTAAATCCCTTCTATTTCTCTCAATTTCTAATTAATCAATTTAACTCATTTATTTAAATAATTATTTATTTATTTATTAGTTTTTAAAATCAAGGTTGCTACATGTGAGGTAGGTACCTCCGTTCCAGAGGACATAGTGAGGAGCAACTCTGAGCGCGAGGAGGGAGTAGCTTCACTTGTAGACGTTACTACGTTGTTACTTTTTTTCATAGTATGTAAACTTTGAAATTGTATAATTCATATGGACAATGTATTTTATTTTGACATATAATAATGTGGCCTGTGTTATTTTATTTATTTCTATATAGACTGTGGATTATGTGATGATGAATGGAATGAGAAAAATGCGTTTATTTCCACTGTACTCTTTTGATAACATGTACATCTCAATCTATTGTTTAGTGTTGGGTAAATGTCCCACTGTGACGGCGTTATTTGTACCGACATGGATTTGTATAATCGTACCGATATAAGGAGGGTCGTTACAGACTATATGTTACGGCAACTAAGTGTAAAAAGTGTGAACGTGTAAATTGTGTAAATGTGGAATATGAGCATGTGATAACGTAATGTGGAAGTGTTAACATGTGAAGATGTGATACCATGTGTAAATGTGATTTATTTATATTAAAACAGCGAGCTAAATGTATAGATAAGTGTTATATTTGCATGGAAAATGATTAGATTTCATGCTAGGCATTTTTCACCACGTACATAATCGCATGCTTTAATTGTGCATAATTGTGAAATGATTTGAATGGAATTTGAACCTTTGAATCATGTTGGATATAATGTGTAGGAAGCATGCTATAGGTCTTCATGTATAGTGGTTTATTTGATATGTAGCATGCAACATGTGTTTCTTTCATATTTAAAAGACTAGCATGTGTGTGTGATATGTGTAAGGATGCTATCTTTGGATTGCTTACTGGGTCTCTTTAGAAGACTCATTCTTGCTTTGGCATACATGTGAGGTAGGTACCTCCATTCCTGAGGAGGATATAGTGAGGAGCGACTCCGAGCGCGAGGAGTAGCTTCACTTCTAGACGTTACTATGTTGTTACTTTCTTTTCATAGTATGTAAACTTTGAAATTGTATAATTCATATGGAGAATGTATTTTATTTGGACATGTAATAATGTGGACTGTGTTATTTCATTTATTTCTATATAGACTGTGGATTATGTGATGATGATGGAATGAGAAAAATATATTTATTTCCGCTTTACTCTTTGATACGTGTACATCTCAATCTATTGTTTAGTGTTGGGTAAACGTCCCACTGTGATGACGTTCTTTGTACCGACGTGGATTGATATAATCGTACCGATATAAGGAGGGTCGTTACATGTATATGATTTTTCAAAGAGCCGTGTATCGCCATGGGAAGGATGGGACCGAAACCCAAGGTGAACTGTTTCACTTTTGGGGCTCAACCAATCCTTCTGAGAACGCGACTGCCTATCTCGTCGCGATTCTCAGAAGGTCGTGACAGAAGGGAACGTCACATCATGAAAGCGATAGCTTGACTCGTCGCATTCTTCACACCATGATCCAATTGACCTTAACGCGACAGACCGACACGTCACGTTCTGGACTGTTTGCTCAAATCGTGATCGGCCACCCCGTCGCGACTACAACATTAATTGATTTCCTGACCCAGTACTTGAGAACGTGACTGACCTAACCGCCGTGATTTGAAACGCGATAGGCACCCTGTCGCGATTTCACTCTGTCAAACAGAACCCTAATCCTTCATGCAAACTATGTTATTCATGTCATTTAATTACTGTTTAAGCCCTGCCAACACTGTAATGATCAGTACGACTTAATTGTGAATAACGGGTAATATCGACATGATTTCCCATTAAATAAAAGCCATGTGCACAACTATCTCATGCTATCATGATTATCTTACACTTGCACACACTATACATAAATGTTTGCCATGAAACCTTACCAAATTTGCTCAATAATATATTTGGTAATTAGTGCAATTATTCATAAAAATTCCCTATTATTTTAATGAACTTGTCGTCATTTTATTCGCACATTTTGTATACCGCTATCGCATCCCTCTGCCTTCGAGCACTCGAGGGAAGACAGACAACGTTTCATTACACACCTCTATGTTGGTTTGGACGACCTCTTCGTGAATACTCCTGACAGGACCAGGAACTCCTTTTCAAGGCCTCCGTAAGTCTCCTTGGCTTTGGCGGATGTCCATTGCCGACGAGCGGGTTGTACCATCAAAACTTATTACACCCTTAGGGATCAGCATGATCCAACGACCTTAGTTCATTCACTCTTACCTTGAGATCACGCCGGACCCCTGGCCTGTGTTCATAGCACGGCTATTGGGCGATTGTGACTTCTACCGGATTGCCAACACACGACCATGTGTTGTGCAACTGTTATTATCGCCTGTTTATCGTCGTTTTACGAATATGACCCCGTTCTCGTCTACTATCTCTACACTCTCATCTGTTCACATTCTCTCTAAGACTCTAATCTATTCATCAATTACTCTTATCTATTTCTTGGTACTCTATTTGGCCATCCATTTGATTGTCTAAGATAAAAACACAACTATGCCAGGCAACATTATAAGGTCCCGATATGGTCCTGGGAGGTGCACCCGAAAGGCTATAACTCGTGGGGGTTTAATGATCAGGGTGTTCGGTGTGCATCCAACCATGACTCTCAAGATTTAATCTATGACATCAATCAATCAATCAAAATTACTTGCTCTCATGGTTGAAAGAATATCGACCAATACATGCTATCGTGACTAGTGCACTTTTGTGCAACCATACATGCTATCTCGTTATATGGCCAATCCCTTATCATGCTTGTTGAGCTATTTTCATGTGAAAGCATTGCTATCTTGTGACATTACTCTCATGACTATACTTGATCGTTCTCGTTAGTTATCCTACTTGATAAGACGTTAATTACTTAAAGCATGCCTGTGTACACGAGATATTAAGTCCTACTGAGCGTTATCGCTCACCCTGCGCTATTTATTTCATGTGTTTTAGGTGAGTTTGATGGAGACTACCACACGAACGAGGAAGGGAATGAACAGGAGCAGGAGTGACCCCACTTTATGACAACCAATGCTTTTAGTAGTTAGTTAGATAATGATTATCAGTTATAATAGTCGGCATTTCATAAAGTACTCTGTGCCCTAGTTATGGCTCTGAATTAGTGATGTAATAGTTGATTAGAGGAATTATTATTGAAGTTGGATTTTGTTTCCATTATTCCAATTGTGCAATGCTTGATGTCTATTTTTTGCTTGATACTGTTTATTTAACTATATTACCGCTCCGATGTTTCGTGTCGGGGCGTTACACCTTAGGTGGTAACCATACATTTGGGATGGTTTGAAGTCCAATGGATGTCTATTGGGTGTGAATTTACCCTTTTATGATCCAATAGTGAGAAATTCTGAATTTTGGGTTAATTTTCTAACATGAATTTATTCATGGCCCAAGAGTCATCTCTTGGCCCAATTTTCTTGATGGATGGTGAAGGAATGATGGTGAGAGTCCATCATAATTTTTATAACATTTTTGGAATTATTTCTATACCTGTGATAATCGGTTTCCAACTATTTCTTAATTATGATAATAAGTCGCAACAATTATTAAACATAACCCAAACATTTTTCTTAGACAAACTTTTATTGGTGGTTCAGTAGAGGACATTATTTTAAGTCCAACTATGATTTTTATTTAATTTTCTAAATCATCTAAGTATATATGGGATTTTTTCGACTTAATTATGAATTACAATAATAAGTCACAAAATGCTTTAGTCTGGCTAATCGGATTTTTCTTTACCCTAATCTCTTCATGAGTCATTAGAAATATTATTTATAGTTGAACTATAATTTTTATGGAATTTTTTATGTGCTTACGTACATATGACATTGGTACATACGTTTTTACTATTATGAAAATATTAAATTATTATTTTTAATTTATTTCTAATTTTTTAATTAATGAAATTTTCTGGGTACTACATCCTCCCCCACTTTAGAGAATGTGGTCCCCAAATTCACCAATCATCATATGGATATGGAGGGTGGTTATACTTACTCGTGAATATTTCCGGGTATCTTATACGCATTACTTTCTCTGTTTCCATATAGCTTCATATTCTAGACATTCATTCCATTGCACTTTAACCATGGGAATGATCTTGCTTATCAACTGATGCACCTCACACGGTCTATTATTTTCCTTGGCTTCTGTTCATATGTCAAGTCCTTCTGAACTACCAAGTCTTCATCCTAAATGATGTGGTACGAGTCATGTATGTACTTCTTGAGCATTGAAAGATGAATACATTGTGTACTCCATCAAGTTAGGGTGGCAATGCTAGGCGATAAGCAACCTCACCTATTCTTTCAAGGATCACAAATGGACCAATGAATCTTGGTGTTAGTTTGCCTTTGATCCCAAATCTTTAGGTTCCAAGGCCTGGCGATATCTTTAAGAACACACATGTTCGCCAACTTGAAACTCCAGATTTCTTCTCTTGGTGTCAGCATATGCTTTCTATCTGTCCTGTGCCACAACCATTCTTTCCTTAATAAGCTTTACCTTTTCAATGGTTTTTCGCACCATGTCTGGTCCCAGTAATTGCTTCTATCCGACCTCGAGCTAATAGATTGGAGATCGACAACCTCTGCCGTAAGTGCTTCAAATGGTTCCATTTGAATACTGGCTTTGTAACTATTGTTGTAGGCAAACTCAATTAGAGGCAAGTGTTCATGCCAATTCTCACCAAAGTCTAAGACACATGCTCTGAGCAATCTTCTATCACTTGGTTGGTTCTTTCTGTCTGGCCATTAGTTTCGGGGTGGAATGTTGTTCTAAAGTTTAGTTTGGATCCCAAGGCACTATGCAAGCCTTCCAAAAATGGGATTTAAATCTCAGATCTCAGTCAAATATGATAGAAATAGGAACTCCATATAGTCTGACAATCTCCTTAACATACAATGCTGCTAAGATGTCGACCGTCCACTCGCTCTTATTTGGTAAGAAGTGAGCAGATTTGGTTAAACGATCGAAAATTACCCATATCCCATCTATTCCACTTCTAGTCTTGGGCAGTCCAAAGACGAAGTCCATCCCTATCCTTCCCACTTCCATTCTTGAATTTCTAAGTGTTTGCATTTACCTACAGGTTGCAAGTGCTCTGCCTTGATTTGCTGGTAGGTTAAGCATCGAGTGACGTATCCTGCCACTTCTCTCTTCATATTAGGCCACTAGAACTCCTTTTCAAGTCTTGGAACATCTTTGTGGTTGTAGAGTGAATTATATAAGTTATCTTACGAGCTTCATCCATGATAGTCTTCTTTGTTTCTGCATTGTCTGGTATACAGGTCCATCCTCGGAACAACAATTTTCCCTCTCTATTACAGAGAAGTTCGGCCTTTGTTCAAGATTTGCTTTTATTTCTACAAGCATTGGATTGTTGTCCTATAGTACTCGAATTTCTTCGAGTAGTGTGGGTTGTATTCTCATGCTGGCGATTAGATACCCCTTTCCTTTGTCTCGGCATCAATATTCAGCTTGGCCAAATCTTCTAATAATCACTATTCGCCTACCATGAGGTTGGATAGTGTACCCATGGGCTTCTGGCTAAGAGCATCTGCCACGGCGTTGCCTTGCCTAGGAGATACTGGATGTGAAGTTGAAGTCTTTCAAATACTCCAACCACCTTCGTTGTCTCATGTTTAACTCCTGCTGAGAAAATAAATATTTCAAACTTTTATGGTCAGAAAATACAATGAACTCTTACCATATAAATAGTGACGTCATATCTTCAGAGCGAAGACTACAACCGCTAGCTCCAGATCATGTATATGATAATTGTCTTCATGCTTCTTCAATTGTCTTGGCGCATAGAAAATCACCTTCCTATTTTGCATTAATACACAGGCATGGCCGATTCCTGTCACGTCCCAAAGCATGGTAGCAGAATAATTCATTTCAGCATTGAGACATGAACAGTCGACAAATAAGCCTCTAGCAAGCAATCACATATAACACAACTATTTGTGCTCATAATTAAACTCAAACTCTTTATTTCATTTCAAAATAAGAACTATTACATATTCCAATTTAAATAGAACTATAGGACTAAGACTAAAAAAAAAAGTGAAATACATACTATCCTTACTCCTACTACAATTTTCTAGTACTCTCATTCTCAACTATAACATTATGACGCTAAGATAACAAGACTTCGAAGTGAGCACTCATCACTCTTGATCATCCCCAGTATAGTCTTGGTTCTCTATGTCATCAATGTCTTGATCACCTGAAAGGTTGGAAAGTAGGTAATGAGCGCACTTGTCCTGTAGCAACCCTAAATTTTTGGAAAGAAAATTGAAATATTTATATTATTTAATTAGAAAATAAAATAAAAGGAAGATGTATTAAATCAACTAGGAAATCAAATAAGAGAGAATTAAATAAAACTCATTAAAAGAAAAGAGTAATGGGCTTTGCTATATTGACCCATTAGAAATGAGTGGGCTAAAATAGAGATTTTTAGAAGGGGAATAATAGAGAAATACCGAAAATTCGTAACTAAAATATTAGTAAAATAGAAAAGAGATATTTAATGCATTAAATAGCTAGTTTGAATTACGATTGGATTCCTAAACCTACCCCAATGATTGGCCACAAAATTCCTCTCTCCCAACCCAATAGGAGATCTCTTGCTTAAAAAGCGGAGAGGAAAATAGGAAGTTTGGAATTTAATAGGAGTTAGGCTTAAACTAGGAAATGGAATAGGGAGAAGTTTAAATACTTCTCTTAAACCCTCATGGCCGGCCCTAGCTCGTGCCAAGAGGTTCTTGGACTAGGAGGAGAGGCCAAGAGGAGGAGAATTGTGGAGGGGAAGGATCTCTCAAGTTCTTCCCCGAGTTCTTCAAGTCTTAACCCTAGAAGAGGAAAACGATCAAAGGTAGGCATTCTCACAAGCATAAACCATGAAACGTTTTATGTAGGATGTCTCGTCTATCAGGAACAAATGCCCTTAGGTTTCATAATTTTCCATCGAGCATATCTTTCGTTCTTGATTTTTCATGTTCTGCAACTTACATGACCCCGAACCCTCTTCTTAATTCTTGATCTCCTTGTATACTCAACCCTATGCCACAAGATTTTTACTGTAGGAACTGATGCATGTTAGGCATCTTTTGCCCCTAAAAGCCCTAAATTTGATTCATCCTATCTTGCGAATTTAATCGTTGTCTCAACTATGCACTGTTTCATGTTCATCATGAATACCCGTGTTTACAACATGTCTAAACCCTGGATGTTTTCCAATTCCTATTTATTGTAAGTACCCATGCATGTCTAGGTCATTTTGCAACTAGTTTCATGATTTTTCATTGGCTATATAATTAGTTGTGATTTTCTGAACCACCCTGTGTTAAATAGGGTAAGTTCTGTCCCGCAATCCAGTGTAATGTCCTTTCCCTGCCGGACCCAGGCACAGACCCTGTGAACGTGTTGGCCCGATAGGCTGCGTTCAAAAGGGTCGTCGCTACAACGCCTCTGTCGCGATCTGATCGTGACAGGGCCTGTCGTCGCGATCTGCTGCCCGACCTGACTAAGCCTATCGCGACCCGTACAAGCACCCGTCGTGATCTCAGTTGACCCCGTCGCGACCCTCATCAGGGTACATCGCGATCTGGGTTCTTTTTGCATAAAACGCCCTGTCATAGAAAATTCCTGATTACCAACAGTGTTTGTACTCTTGTTTAACAGTCATACATCTCGAAAATAACTCCTGGTATAAATTAAATATTTATGTATGTGTAAAATACATTCACATGATCTTTTCTATCTAAAATTTCATGACACTTACACACACTTTGAACCATCCAATTATGGCATAATTTGGAATGAAACTATTTCATAATACATCTGGTAATTTATGTAATTAAATTACCCTATACTTGTCTATCGTTTCTCGCAATGTTTTGAGAATACCAATATCGACGCTCCACTGTTCTAGAACTCCTCTAGAACGTCGAGCACTTATTTCTATATACACTCTCTCTTGACTTGGACGAACTCTCCGTCGGATACTCTATCTGCCGACTAGTAAGTCATTGTTCAAGGCCTCGTAAGTCTCCTCTGTCCATGGATTCCCACATGGTCGACGAGCCAGTTGTACCCTAACACTATTACACCCATTAAGGATCAATATGGTCCAAACGGCTATTAGAAATCACTCTCATCTTGAATCACGCCGGACCTCTGGATCTGGCTTAACATGGCCAGTGGTAAGGTCGTGAGTTCCGCCTGACTGCCAAGACCATGTGCGCTTGTTGTGCAATGGTACTATCGCTCGTTACTCGACGTTTCATGTGCAAGGTCCACTAACTCTCATCTATACTCTACTCATCATGTATTCACGTTCACTCTACTATCTCGTCTATTCATCTAGTGCTCCCATCTACTTCTTGTACTCTATATTGGCCATTGACTGACTGTCTAAAGATAAACAATATAACTAATGCCTGGCATATACAAAGGGCCCGATCTGGTCCTGGGATGTGCACCCGAAAGTGCTAGTGCCATGGGAGTTAAATGATCAGAGTGTTTGACATTACACTCAAGTGCTATCTATCTTGACTATCAAATGACAATCAAAAGTGCTATGTTCTGTGACGACCCTCATTATACCGGTACGTGTTATACCAACCCACGTCGGTATAGTAAAGGTTATCAGTGGGACATTTACCCAAACACTATCACATGATTGAGATATACAAATATAGACACAGAGTCGCGGAAGTAAAGGACTAACTGTCATCACATTTCATCATCCACATTTCTCATACATGATCCATATAGCAAATTAAAAGGACTAAACTTTCATAATTGAAATTAAACCAAAACTACATTGTCCACAAGATTAAAGTTCTACATTTAATACATAATTTGTCCACAATTACATAAATGATAACTCTACTACAAGCTACACTTTACATACTATGAAACAAAAAGGAACACAACGCCAACTCCACAAGCTACTCTCCACGCTCGGAGTCGCTCTCCACGGTCTCCTCCAAAAGTGTGTCACCAACTAAACCTGTACGCCGAAGCAAGGAGTGAGTCTAAAAGACTCAGCAAGTAACTCCATACACATCATTCATGCATAATCATAGTAGGTTCTACTATTCCAATTTGCACGGCAATCATACAGCATGCTTGAACATCAATAAGAGACAACCTATCATGGTATTTCTACAAAGTCAAAACACATGGTACATGGTTTAAGATGTTTCACATAACACTCCCTATCACATGCTTTCTACTCATTTAATCACATGAAAACTACACTTCCAATTTGACTATAACATGATGGCAATTTACATGGAATTAGAAATATCATAGCATGAATTATCGTCTCATACTCTAACACATCACTTCACGTGGTTACACATTCCAATATTTCACATGGTTCATTTTTCAAACATTTCACATGTACACAATGTTCACATTCTAACATGAATAGTTCACATGATTTCACATTTCACATTCACATGTTCACATATACAATTTTACACATGCTCAAATTCACATTTCACAATTTATTTGCCGTGACACATGGTCCAAACCACCGCTAGAAGGACACACCACATACACATAACACATAGCACATCACCTAGGCAATACAGTGATGACTCTTGGCACTGCGCAGACCGGGAGAACACGTCTCCACCCTAACCAGTGGTACTGTCCACCTCCAGGATTTCATCCTAATGCCCTTAGGATATCAAACACATTGAACCTTCTCATGGGGACCTTTCCATGATACAGTTCCACAGCCCTCTATGGAAGCAGTGTCACACACGGCACATTTTTACACATTACACATTCCGATTAAGACACGTTTTACATATGATATTCACACTTCTTGTTTATGCACATGGTTCTGTTCTTCCCTAGCATGGTGCTACTAATAATAGAAATCAAACATTTATTAGCTCTCATGGATTAATTGGAATGCACATCATTTAACCTAAATCATGGTACATGTATTTGTAGCTCATTTTCACATGGGAATCTCATAGTGTAGGTTAATGTTATCAAATTTCCTTAAAATTTAACCACAGGCTGTTTTCAGTTATAAGAACACACATACAAATTTTCAGATTTTTCTGAATTCACATGTATTTATAGAAATTAAACATTTGGTTTCATGCCATTCATAAATTATGTTAAAATAGAACATAGCATGGATTTCAGATTTAATCATGCACAGTCATGAACCACACATACATATTGGCACAGAATTTTCCCAAATTTAATTCCCAACACACGATTTACTAGAATTTTCGCAAGGTCTATACATGTTTTCTATTTCTCATTGTAGCAATTATAAAAATTCACATGAGTATGGGAAAATTTCCAAGTTTGTAGGGCATGGACTGATACATATAAACATGGTTCATAAAATTTCACAGCCTTTAATTCCTCAGAATTCGTGGGAACAAAATTTAACATGCGTAACCTCTTTCCTACACATGCCTTTTAATAATTCTAATAATTAATTCCATCCACACAAAAATACAGGAAATTTCACACACTTCACATTATCTATTTTACATAACATATAAAATTTACATTATATCCTCATGCGCAGAAATCCGAAATTTAAAGATATAGGGCAGAACAGTCCACTGTTCTGTCAAGAAGAACTCAACGGCATAGTATGGCCGTCAAACAAAGTAAACGGCAATATCGTTGGCCGCTGACTCAAGATCTCAACGGCAATAGATCTGGCCGTCAAGTTCGGACCTGTGTAAAAACACAATCCGAGCTCTAAAGAATGGGTGAATGTAGGGGATCCAGGACACGAGGAAAATCCATAAAAATGATAGAAACCTCCTAGACACATACATGGACAAGGTAGAAGGGTACTTGCCTTTGGAAAAAACTCCTAAAGGGATCAAATTGGTTGGAGAAGCTCTCCTTGGGCAGTCCCAAGAAGCTCCAAGATGTCTCCACTCCGGCCTCGGTGATGCTCCCCTCTGAAATCCAGGGTCGGGGATGTGTAGCCGGATGTGTTGTCTCCTCTGTCGAAGTAGATCTCCAGAAGAGGCCTTGGATCGCCGGATCAAAGCCTCCAAACTCCAAGTTTTCTCACAGTTCTAGGGTTTTTGTTTTCTCCTTGCAAAGAGCAAAGAGAGCTCTTTGGGTTGCAACAAGGCTCTCTTAAGAGAGGACCCTCTCACCCCACGCAAGAGGTCGGTTGAAGGCCAAGGAGCCGTTGGGGAGTGGTTGGTATCTCCCATCAAGGCATGGCGCACCATGCTGCTGCAGATGGCCTGTCATGACCTAGACGTCCACCGATATGGCCGTCTACTTAATAATCGACGTCCACCTATATGGACGTTAACAATAAAGTGAACGCCATTCATGTTGATGTCGACTAAACCTTCGGCCAGAACCCAAAACCATGCAAAACCCTAATTTCTCCTAAGTTCATGCATGCAATACATAGGGTGTAATGCACACCCTCACTATGTCACGAAATCAACCGATATATACATACAACTAAGTTTATACATACATTCATAAGTACACCAAGATAATGTATACATAATACTTACACGATAATGCATATACATACACAAGCATAAAATTGCACACAATAAAATAATAAGGACAAAATTCGAGGGCCTTACACCCTTCCCCCTTAAAGAAACTCCGTCCTCGAAGTTAGGGCAACATACTCAAACAAAAGGGGATACTTCTTCATCGCATCCTCAAGCTCCCAAGTAGCCTCCTCCCGCGAGAAGTTACGCCATAGAACTTTTACCGATGCAATACTCTTGTTCCGGAGGTGCTGAACCTTCCGGTCAAGAATAGCTAATGGTTGCTCCACATACGACAGATCTGGCTGGATCTCCACTGGCTCGTGACTAATAACATGAGATGGATCTCGGACATATTTCCTGAGCATAGATACGTGGAAAATGGGGTGAACACTAGCCAAAGCTGGGGGTAAAGCTAGCTCATAAGCCACGTTGCCCAATCGTCTGAGAATCTCATACGGGGCAATGAATCTAGGGCTCAACTTACTATGCCTGCCAAACTGACGACACCACGCGTAGGCCATATCTTCAAGAAGACATGATCACCTACCTCGAACTCTAGATCCTTCTCCTGTTGTCGGCATAGCTCTTCTGTCTATCCTGTGCCGCAACAAGCCTCCTCCTAATCAACTGGATCTTATCCGAAGTCTCCTGAACTAACTCGGACCAATCAGCTATCTATCACCAGTCTCCTCCCAACACAAGGAGATTTGCAAGGCCTACCATACAACGCCTCGAATGGAGCCATACCGATACTAGCATGAAAGCTGTTGTTGTATGCGAACTCCACAAGAGGTAAATGACGCTCCCAATCATCCTTCCAATCCAGAACACACGCTCTCAACATATCCTCGAGCGTCTGGATAGTCCTCTCGGACTTTCCATCAGTCTGGGGATGAAACGCCGACTGAGCTTCAGCTCCGAACCTAACGCATCCTGAAGACCCTTCCACAATCTCGAAGTAAATCTCGGATCTCGATCCGAAATGATCGACTTCGGCACACCATGCAATCTAACGATACCGCTAACATACAATCTAGCTAAACTCTCTACTGACTGCTTCTTCTTCATAGGCAAGAAATGAGCAGTCTCGAGAATCTATCTACAACTACCCAATCGAGTCATTGCCCCTTCTAGATCGAGGCAAACCCGATACGAAATCCATAGTGACAGCTTCCCACTTCCATACGGGGATATCCATCCTCTGCATAAGGCCGGATGGTCGCTGCCGCTCGGCTTTCACACTGCTGACATACTAGACATCTGGACACATAATCCGCGACATCCTTCTTCATGCCGGACCACCAAAATGATCTCTTCAGGTCTTGATACATCTTAGTGTTACCCGGATGATAGAGAATCGCGATCTATGAGCCTCCGCTAACACATGACACAGACATCTACCATATCGGGGACACAAAACACGGTGCTGAAATCTAATCACACCGTCCTCATCACGAGCAATGCCCGCCTTACCCACTAACTCTAACAACTAGGATCGGCTTTCTGCTGCTCATCCTCATCCAAGACTGAGGATCTAAGGGATAGCTGAGCTACAAAAGCCTGACACAACGATGGCTCTAACTCGGTCATAGAGCACGCTGCATCCTCCAACATCTTCCAATCTGCTGGAGCGAAGACCTCCTTCTACTAAGAGCATCCGCTACGACGTTCGCCTTTCAGGATGATACTGAAGGTCGAAGTCATAGTCCTTCAAGAACTCGATCCATCTCCTCTGCCTCAGGTTTAATTCTTTTGGGAGAAAAGATACTTCAAGCTCTTGTGGTCGGTAAACACCTCAAATCTGACACCATAAAGATAGGGCCTCCAGATCTTTAGTGCATGAACCACAGCTGCAAGCTCTAAATCATGAGTCGGATAGTTCCTCTCATGCTCCTTCAACTGACGAGAAGCATAAGCCACTACCCTCTCTTGCTGCATGAGCACACAGCCTAAACCAATCTGAGATGCGTCCGTATAAATGGCAAAGCCTTCTAGACCGCTAGGCAATACCAATATCGGAGCAGAAGTAAGCTTAGCCTTCAATAGCTGAAAGCTACGCTCACATGCCTCAGACCATACGAACTTCTCACCTTTCGGGTCAACTTTGTCAAAGGGCGGCGATGGATGAGAAACCCTCAATGAATCGCCGATAATAACCAGCAACCTAATAAAACTACGAATCTCCGAAGGGGTCCTGGGAATCTCCCAATCCATAACTGCTGGACTTTTGCTGGATCAACTGCAACACCAGCACCGGAGATAACATGCCCGAGAAAATGAACCTCGTGCAACCAGAACTCGCACTTGCTGAATTTCGCATACAGCTTGTGCTCACGGAGAACCTCTAAGACTAACCTCAAATGCTGACGATGTGTGGCCTCATCCGGAGAATAGACCAACACGTCATCAATAAAACAAACAACAAAGCTATCTAAATACGGACTAAACACCCGGTTCATGAGATCCATGAACGCTGCAGGGGCGTTGGTCAATCCGAAAGGAAGAACCAAAAACTCATAATGTCCATAACGGGTTCTAAATGCCGTCTTGGACACATCCTCACTCCTAATTCTCAACTGATGATAACCAGATCGCAAGTCAATCTTGGAAAAGACTGATGCCTCTCGCAACTGGTCGAACAGATCATCAATCCGAGGTAAGGGATACCAGTTCTTCACAGTCAACTGGTTTAGCTTTCTATAATCAATGCACAACCGAAGTGACCGTCTTTCTTCTTGACGAACAATACAGGTGCGCCCCAAGGGGAAACGCTAGGGCGAATAAATCCTTATCGAGCATTCTTGCAATTGCTTCCTCAACTCGGCTAACTCTGCAGGGGCCATCCGATATGGGGCCTTCGAGATAGGAGAGGGGCTTGGAAGCAACTCTATAGTGAACTCTATCTCCCTATCCGGTGGCAATCCAGACAAGTCGTCAGGAAAGACATCTGGAAAGTCCTGCACCACATCGATCTCTGCAAGAGTCAGTGACGAACCAGCATCGGGTACTAGCAAATGCTGGCAAGAAATGCGTCAAACCTTGTTCACCATGCGCATCGCCTTCATGGTAGAGATAACTAACTTTCCCGCTACGTTCTTTGGCAAGGGATGAGAGAACTCATCCTCACCAGGAATGAGGGAAAACAATCTTCTTCCTACGACAATCCACTAACGCATAATGCTCCTCTAGCCAGTCCAGACCAAGGATACAATCATAGTCTTCATCTTTAGCAAGAAGAAACACCCATCTAGGAATCTATCCTCAATGCACACAGGTAATGACGGAATGCACTTCCTAGTCGATACCGTACCCGCAGGGGTGTGCACAGACAAAGGGACCTCTAACTCCTCAGACTCTATGCCTGACTCTAGGGCTAACTGCCTAGCAACCGCTCGGAAATGAACGAGTGAGTAGCATGTATCAACAAAACCCGAGCGTGCACACCGAAAAGTAAAACTGTACCTTCGGTGACATGCTCCGCCTGCTCGGCGTCCTCACGAGCTAACGCAAACACTCGAGCCGGGGTTCGAGGTCTTCCTAGTCGTCCTGTCGCTGGCGCGGCTGCCGTGCACTACTGCTGGTACTGGCGCTTCTCGCTGAGCTTCCTGCTGAAGTCTGGGGCAATCCTTGATCTTGTGGTTGCTACTCCCGCACTTTAGGCATTTGCCCGCTATCTTCCAACATTCCGTACCACCATGTGCCCTTCCACAGTGAGGGCACTCCTTCTTGTCACCAGAGGACGTACAGAAGGTACCTGTGTTGCTGACTACCACAGGGCACTGTGGTGACTGGTATGTTGTTCTCCTCTTGTCCTACCGCTGGAAAGGGCTGCTGGTCTCTTCTGCGAAGCCTTCTTCTCCTCAAGGTACCGCTCCATCTCGCCTTCCTGCCTACAAGCAGCGCTAAGGGCTTCGTCCAGGCTACGATGATCAAATGCTACGAGCCTCGTCCGCAGTGATGGCTTAAGGCCCATCACAAACTTCTTTGCCTTCCTGCGCTCATCTGCCACAATGTGAGGTGCATACTTAGATAGTTCTGCAAACCTGGCCTCATACTCGAGTACGGTCATGGAGCCCTGAGTCAAAGTGAGGACTCCTGCTCCATCCTGTCCTGGATGTGCTCGGGGACGAACTTGGCCCGAAAGAGCCTCACGAACTCGTCCCAAGCAACATCAATCGCACCGTCCTCAAACCGTGTACGTAGTAATGAAGCCCACCACACATCAGCTCTCTCCTGCAACATAACCTTCATAAGCACCGCTAAACAACTTCAACTTAACAGGGAATAGGAAACACAAACTAACACATACCTGTAGCATGTAGGTGGCTAAAGTAACCTTGTCCTCATCCACACACCTGATGGCCCGGAAGATCTTCTCGATCTCCCTCATCCAGCTTTCTGCTAGCAACGGATCGCTCTCCCCCCGAAAGAGGGTGGCAGCATCCTCTTGAATCTTTCCATGATGGAAGGTCCACCATGGTCCTGAGCTGGGGCCTGAGCCTGCTACATTAAACAACAAGAAATATACAATAAACACAATATCATGCAATTTAAATAGCAACTACTAGGTTGTTTTATTATTCTACCTGGGCCTCCAACTGGGCCTGGAGTGCTGCCTGGGTATGGCCTGCGTCTGCATGGCTTGCACCAGACCTTGCATAAATACTCCATAGTCCACTGGCGGTGGTGGGGGAAGCACAGGACCCTGTGGGGCCGGGGCCTGCTGCTCCCCCGCTCCTCATGCCTCTGCTCGTCGTCGCGAGCTGGCACACCTCCACGTCGTCCACGGGAAGCCATGGCTGTCATAAAATTTTAGCCACCAATTAGAGTTGGTTACTAAGCTTCCTAACCATTTTCTTATCTATTTTCCTTCATTATTAGTCGTTTCTACCCATGTGGACAATCTATAAAGATTTAGCATGCAATGAGGATGATGATTCATGTATATTCATGTAAGATCTCAATCGGTTTCTCTGATACCAATCTCTGTGACGACCCTCATTATACCGGTACGGTTATACCAACCCACGTCGGTATAGTAAAGGTTATCACAGTGGGACATTTACCCAAACACTATCACATGATTGAGATATACACAAATATAGACACAGAGTCGCGGAAGTAAAGGACTAACTGTCATCACATTTCATCATCCACATTTCTCATACATGATCCATATAGCAAATTAAAGGACTAAACTTTCATAATTGAAATTAAACCAACACTACATTGTCCACAAGATTAAAGTTCTACATTTAATACATAATTTGTCCACAATTACATAAATGATAACTCTACTACAAGCTACACTTTACATACTATGAAACAAAAAGGAACACAACGCCAACTCCACAAGCTACTCTCCACGCTCGGAGTCGCTCTCCACGTCTCCTCCAAAGTGTGTCACCAACTAAACCTGTACGCCGAAGCAAGGAGTGAGTCTAAAAGACTCAGCAAGTAACTCCATACACATCATTCGTGAATACATCATAGTAGGTTCTACTATTCCAATTTGCACGGCAATCATACAGCATGCTTGAACATCAATAAGAGACAACCTATCATGGTATTTCTACAAAGTCAAAACACATGGTACATGGTTTAAGATGTTTCACATAACACTCCCTATCACATGCTTTCTACTCATTTAATCACATGAAAACTACACTTCCAATTTGACTATAACATGATGGCAATTTACATGGAATTAGAAATATCATAGCATGAATTATCGTCTCATACTCTAACACATTCACTTCACGTGGTTACACATTCCAATATTTCACATGGTTCATTTTTCAAACATTTCACATGTACACAATGTTCACATTCTAACATGAATAGTTCACATGATTTCACATTTCACGTTCACATGTTCACATATACACATTTTACACATGCTCACATTCACATTCACAATTTATTTGCCGTGACACATGGTCCAAACCACCGCTAGAAGGACACACCACATACACATAACACATAGCACATCACCTAGGCAATACAGTGATGACTCTTGGCACTGCGCAGACCGGGAGAACACGTCTCCCCCTAACCAGTGGTACTTGTCCACCTCCAGGATTTCATCCTAATGCCCTTAGGATATCTTAACACATTGAACCTTCTCATGGGGACCTTTCCATGATACAGTTCCACAGCCCTCTATGGAAGCAGTGTCACACACGGCACATTTTACACATTACACATTCGATTAACATACGTTTACATATGATATTCACACTTCTTGTTTATGCACATGGTTCTGTTCTTCCCTAGCATGGTGCTACTAATAACAGAAATCAAACATTTATTAGCTCTCATGGATTAATTGGAATGCACATCATTTAACCTAAATCATGGTACATGTATTTGTAGCTCATTTTCACATGGGAATCTCATAGTGTAGGCTAATGTTATCAAATTTTCCTGAAAATTTAACCACAGGCTGTTTTCGGTTATAAGAACACACATACAAATTTTCAGATTTTTCTGAATTCACATGTATTTATAGAAATTAAAACATTTTGTTTCATGCCATTCATAAATTAAGTTAACATAGAACATAGCATGGATTTCAGATTTAATCATGCACAGTCATGAACCACACATACATATTGGCACAGAAATTTTTCCCAAATTTAATTCCCAACACACGATTTACTAGATTTTTGCAAGGTCTATACACTTTTCTATTTCTCATTGTAGCAATTATAAAAATTCACATGAGTATGGGAAAATTCCAAGTTTGCAGGGCATGGACTGATACATATAAACATGGTTCATAAAATTTCACAGCCTTTAATTCCTCAGAATTCGTGGGAACAAAATTTAACATGCGTAACCTCTTCATACACATGCCTTTTAATAATTCTATAATTAATTCCATCCACACAAAAATACAGGAAATTTCACACACATCACATTCTATTTTACATATCATATAAAATTTACATTATATCCTCATGCGCAGAAATCCGAAATTTAAAGATATAGGGCAGAACAGTCCACTATTCTGTCAAGAAGAACTCAACGGCATAGTCTGGCCGTCAAACAAAGTAAATGGCAATATCGTTGGCCGCTGACTCAAGATCTCAACGGCAATAGATCTGGCCGTCAAGTTCGGACCTGTGTAAAAACACAGTCCGAGCTCTAAAGAATGGTGAATGTAGGGGATCCAGGACACGAGGAAAATCCATAAAAATGATAGAAACCTCCTAGACACATACATGGACAAGGTGGAAGGGTTACTTGCCTTTGGAAAATCTCCTAAAGGGATCAAATTGGTTGAAGAAGCTCTCCTTCGGCAGTCGCAAGAAGCCTCCAAGATGTCTCCGCTCCAGCCTCGGTGATGCTCCCCTCTGAAATCCAGGGTCGGGGATGTGTAGCCGGATGTGTTGTCTCCCTCCTTATCGAAGTAGATCTCCAGAAGAGGCCTTGGATCGCCGGATCAAAGCCTCCAAACTCCAAGTTTTCTCACAGGTTCTAGGGTTTTTGTTTTTCTCCTTGCAAAGAGCCAAGAGAGCTCTTTGGGGTTGCAACAAGGGCTCTCTTAAGAGAGGACCCTCTCACCCCACGCAAGAGGTCGGTTGAAGGCCAAGGAGCCGTTGGGGAGTGGTTGGTATCTCCCATCAAGGCATGGCACACCATGCTGCTGTAGACTGGCCTGTCATGACCTAGACGTCCACCGATATGGCCGTCTACTTAATAATCGACGTCCACCTATATGGACGTTACAATAAGTGAACGTCCATTCATGTTGACGTCGACTAACCCTTCGGCCAGAACCCAAAACCATGCAAAACCCTAATTTCTCCTAAGTTCATGCATGCAATACATAGGGTAATGCACACCCTCACTATGTCACGAAATCAACCGATATATACATACAACTAAGTTTATACATACATTCATAAGTACACAAGATAATGTATACATAATACTTACACGATAATGATATACATACACAAGCATAAAATTGCACACAATAAAATAATAAGGACAAAATCGAGGGCCTTACATGTTCTCTCATTGTCCATTGACAACAAAGTGCTATGCTATACTTGTTGTGCTATCTGTACTATGGCCATCTTGCTATACTTGACATTGTGCTATCTTGCTATTATTGTGCTATTCCTGACACTTGTGCTATTCTTGCTAAGTCAATATTTGGAAAGTCTTGCTATTTCGTTCACGTACTGTCCTACTATATTTTTACTTGACACTCTCTTCCAATGTGCCATTAGTTACTTTGCCTTTAATGCATTAATTACTTAATGCCTGCTTGAGCCTGAGATTTAAGTCCTACTGGGCGATGTGTCGCTCACCCTGCGTTATTTGTCATTGTGTTCTCAGGTGAGACCGATGATGAACCATACACTCAAGAGGACGGGAATGACCTGGAGTGATGTCATGAGTACCCTAGTGTCCTATTGCTATGTTTAGTGTTGTAGTAGTTAGGTTTGAATTTAGTCTTTTGCTTTATTCCAATGTAATCGGGCCCCATAGATTGGCTCTGATATTAGTGGTTGTAACTAGACATTGGAAAGATATTAATGAAATGAATTCACTTTAGTATTATTCATTGTGTAATGGTTTGATGTCCAGTACTCGCTCTATACCCTTTTATTGCAACTACCTCGCGTTCCGATATTCCGCATCAGGGCGTGACAGTTTTGTGGTATCAGAGCCTAGGTTATTCTTAAGTATAGGATGATCTAGGTTAGCCTACCTCGACTAGAGTCAATTATCCACCTATGTGAGTTGAGGTTAGAGCCAAGGGTAACTAGCAAAAATAAACTCACACACGCTCGAATTAAATTTCACATCAGTATCATAACAGTAAGTTATTTTTGTAGGAACTAAGTAATCAAGATGACTGCCGAACGTGCTCAAATGAGGGGCATGCAACAAACCATCCAAGAACTGACACGCACCATTGTACAAGCCACTCAAGGAGGTGGCAATCGTGGTGCAGGCGACCTGCATCGCAACTTCAGAAGTCTGAACCCACCTAGGTTCAGCGGATCCACGGATCCGGATGAAGCTGAGCACTGGCTCCAAGAAACGGAAAGAATTTTCCATGTCATGCAATGTGCAGCGGGGGACAAGCTCTACTTGCCACGTTCCAACTGGAGAAGGTCGCCCGCGCCTGGTGGGAGTCAGTGGAAGCTACTAGAGGGAATGGGCCATCCACCTAGAACGAGTTTAAAGAAGCATTCAACTCTAAATACTTCTCCAAGCGTGTTCAAGAAAGGAAGGCTGCGGAATTCGCTGCTCTTAAACAGCGGAGCTTGACTGTGGCCGAATATGAAGCCCAGTTCTTTAGACTAGCACGCTATGCTGTACATCTGGTGAACACTGAAAGTATGAAGGCTAAGCACTTTCTAAACAGCCTTAAGCCCTAGTACATCACTCAACTCGCACCTTTCCACATCCCGACCTACGCCGAGATGGTGAAGAGGGCTCAGCTGCTAGAAGATGCTACAGACTTCACCGAACATATCAAAGGGAAGTTCGTCAAGAAGGAAGCGACCTCGGGACAGTCATCTGCTAAGCATACCAACGGCAAGAAGCGTCCCTTCACATCACGGAGGGATCTAGCCAAGAAAGGAAACCCAAGGTTTTCATACCCAACACTCCAACACAGAGCCACTGCAAGCACTGTGACAAGCCTGGTCACACGGCTGGTGAATGCTGGAGGAAAGCCGGCGCATGTCTGCGTTGCGGAAGTCGCGAGCACCGTACCCCTGAGTGCCCTCTACTGAAAGAGAATGAAAGGCGCCCTAATGCGCCTAAGAAACAGGGCCGACTGCAAGCCCTACATTATAAGGAACTTGCTATGGAAGGTGGCATGGTAGAAGGTACCCTTCAAGTTTTCTCATTATCAACATTCGTTTTATTTGCTACTAGAGCCACTCATTCATTTATATCTTAAAACGTTGCTGATACTGTGGCTGCTAAACCTATATCCATGGGTTGTGAGTTCTCTGTCACAACACCACTAGGGGAAAAGGAGAAATTGAACAAATACTTTCCCTCTGACGATGTAATGATCGGAGACCATAACCTAAAAGCCGACCTGGTGTGTATATCCATGGAAGGCTATGATGTAATTTTGGGAGCCGACTAGTTGTCCGCATATGGGGAAGTGTCGACTGTACGAAAGGGAAGGTTACCTTTAGTGACTTTCCTAAACTGACATTCTCTGGATTAGACATAAGAGACATATGTCTCTAGTCTCCGCCATAAAAGCCCACAACATGATGAGGAAAGGCTGTATTACTTTCTTAGCAGCTGCAGTAGTGGAAAAGAAGGGTTCCAAGATAGAAGACATACATATAGTACAGGACTACCCAGATGTATTCCCCAAAGACCTGCCAGGGATTCCCCTGAACGAGATGTCAACTTCGCCATTGAGTTGATTCCTGGAGCCACACCGGTATCGCGTCAACCATATCGGATGTCACCTGACGAGCTAAAGGAATTGAAGGCGCAACTATGAAGCTACTAGAAAACGGGTTCATCAGACCAAGTACTTCCCCATGGGGAGCACCTGTGCTATTCGTAAAGAAGAAAGATGGATCGATGAGGCTGTGCATCGACTATCGACAACTCAACCAGCTTACCATCAAGAACAAATACCCATTGCCTAGGGTCGATGAACTATTCGACCAAATTTTTGGAGTGCAATATTTCTCCAAGATCGATCATTGATTTGGCTATCACCAAATGAGGATCAGGGGTGACGATATTTTCAAAATGGCTTTCAGGAGCAGGTATGGACATTATGAATTCATCGTTATGCCTTTTGGTCTAACCAATGCTCCTGCAGCCTTTATGCAACTATGAACAGCATATATCGGCCCTACCTCGACAAGTTCATCGTCGTCTTTATAGACAACATCCTCATATACTCTAAGACCAAGGAAGAGCATGAAGAACACCTAAAGACAGCACTACAAGTTTTGCAAGACAACAAGCTGTACGCAAAGCTTAGCATGTGTGAATTCTGGCTCGAAGAAGTATCCTTCTTGGGCCATGTCATCTCAAAGGACGACATCTCTGCTGATCCCTCCAAAGTCGAAATTGTACTCAACCGGGAGAGACCAACCAACGTCACCGAAATCAAAAGTTTCCTAGGACTGGCTGGCTATTACAGGCGATTCATCAAGGAGTTCTCAAGGATCGCTGTTCCTCTCACGCGTCTGACACGAAAGGAGAATCCATACTCCTGTAGTAAAGAGTGTGAGAAAAGTTCCAAACCCTGAAGGATGTCTTACCTCAGCACCTGTTCTCGCTCTGCCAATAGAGGGAGAAGGTTTCTCTGTCTACACCGATGCCTCAGGAATCGGGCTAGGTTGTGTACTCTTGCAAAAGGAGAAGGTCATCGCCTATTCTTCAAGACAACTAAAGACACATGAAGTCAACTACCCTGTACATGATCTCGAGCTGGTTGCCGTGGTCTTCGGCTTGAAGATTTGGAGAGACTATCTATATGGCGAGCAATTCACTGTCTACTCAGACCATAAAAGTCTGAAGTATCTATTATCTCAGAAGGAACTCAACATGAGAAAAAGGAGATGGCTGGAATACTTGAAAGATTTCGACTTCCACATCCAATACCACCCTGACAAGGGAAATGCCGTGGCTGATGCTCTTAGTAGGAAGCCAATGGCATTGTCTCAAGTCTAGTCCTTGGCGAGATGCAACTATTAGAACAATTCGCAAGGTTAGACTTAAGTATCGAACATAGAGATGATCGAGTCTTGGTTTCCAATATCGAGATTCAATCTGATCTGCTAGAGGAGATCAAAGCTCAATAAGACGATGATCCATTCTTAGTTTGCATCAAAGAAACTCTAACTAAAACCCCAGACTTTGCAATGACTGAAGACAGAATGCTTGTCTTTCAAGGAAGGACATGTGTTCCCGACAATGAAGAACTAAAGAGAAGACTAATGGATGAAGCTCACAAGACAAGATATACTATTCATCCGGGAGGTACCAAAATGTATCAAGATATGAAAAGAACGTTTTGGTGGCCGAACATGAAAAGAGAGGTAGCTGAACATGCCGCTCACTGCCTTACTTGCCAACAAGTAAAAGCGAAACACTTGCGCCCTGCTGGTGTACTCAGACCGCTAGATATTCCGGAGTGGAAATGGGAAAGTATCGGCATGGACTTCATCATGGGTTTACCCAAGACTCGTGGTGGACTCGACGCCATATGGGACATTATGGACCGACTAACCAAATCCGCCCACTTTCTGCCTATAAAGAGTAAATGGTCAGTAGAGGTACTAGCTGCCTTATACGTCAAGGAGATTGTAAGACTACATGGCATTCCATCATCTATTGTTTCGTATCGAGATCCGAGATTCACATCTCATTTTTGGAAAGGACTGCAAGGTGCACTGGGTACTAAACTCAACTTTAGTACTGCATTCCATCCACAAACCGATGGGCAAACTGAAAGAACCATCCAAATAGTGGAAGACATGTTGAGAGCTTGCACTATAGATTTTCAAGGTTATTGGAATGAGCACCTACCTCTTATTGAGTTCACCTATAACAACAGTTACCAGGCGAGTATCAAGATGGCACCGTTCGAAGCACTCTACGGAAGGAATTGCAGATCCCCTGCATGCTGGAATGAGGTTGGAGAACAGCAATGGCTAGGCCCAGACATGGTGCAACGGACAACGAAGGACATTCAGGTAATCAGAGACCGGCTCAAGATTGCCCAATCCAGACAGAAGAGCTACGCCGACAAAAGAAGGCGAGATCTGGAATTTCAAGTGGGTGATCATGTGTTCCTAAAAGTGTCACCCACTCGTGGCATCCAAAGATTTAGTGTAAAGGGAAAGCTCAGCCCTAGATTCATCGGTCCTTTTGAAGTACTCGAAAGGGTTGGTGAGGTTGCTTACCAGCTGGTGTTGCCACCGGATTTGTCATGTGTACACAATGTGTTCCATGTTTCCATGCTTAGGAAATATGTGTACGACCCCACGCACATCATTCGCCACGAGAAGTTGTTATCGAACAAAGATATGACGTACGAAGAGAAGCCAGTCAAGATATTGGAACGGAAGATACAACAACTCAGGAACCGTCCCATCCATGTGGTTAAGGTCCTATGGAATAATCGTGGAGTGGAAGAGGCAACTTGGGAACCAGAAGGAATCATCAGACGGAACTACCCCGCTCTTTTCGGTAAGACATTCTCTTCTGAATGATCACATGAATTTGGGGACCAAATTCTTTTTAAGAGGGGGAGGATGTAGCAACCCTAAATTTTTGGGAAAAAAAATAAAATATTTATATTATTTAATTAGAAAATCAAATAAAATAAGATGTATTAAATCAACTAGGAAATCAAATAAGAGAGAATTAAATAAAACCCATTAAAAGAAAAGGAGTAATGGGCTTTGCTATATTGACCCATTAGAAATGAGTGGGCTAAAATAGAGATTTTTAGAAGGGGAATAATAGAGAAATACTCAAAATTCGTAAATAAAATATTACTAAAATAGAAAAAGAGATATTTAATACATTAAATAGCTAGTTTGAATTAGGATTGGATTCCTAAACCTACCCTAATTGATTGGCCACGAAATTCCCTCTCTCAAATCTTAATAGGAGATCTCTTGCTTAAAAAGGGGAGAGGAAAATAGGAAATTTGGAATTTAATAGGAGTTAGGCTTAAACTAGGAAAGGGAATAGGGAGAAGCTTAAATACTTCTCTTAAACCCTCATGGCCGGCCCTAGCTCGTGCCAATAGGTTCTTGGACCAGGAGGAGAGGCCAAGAGGAGGAGAATTCGTGGAGAGGAAGGATCTCTCAAGTTCTTCGACGGGTTCTTCAAGTCTTAACCCTAGAAGAGGAAAATGATCAAAGGTAGGCATTCTCACAAGCATAAACCATGAAACTTTTTCTGTAGGATGTCTCTTCTATCAGGAACAAGTGTCCTTTGGTTTCATAATTTTCTATCGAGCATATCTTTTGTTCTTGATTTTTCATGTTCTGCAACTTACATGACCCCGAACCCTCTTCATAATTCTTGATCTCCTTGTATAATCAACCCCATGCCATGAGATTTTTACTGTAGGAACTGATGCATGTTAGGCATCTTTTGCCCCAAAAAGCCCTAAATTTGATTCATCCTATCTTGCGAATTTAATCGTTGATCTCAACTATGTACTGTTTCATGTTCATCATGAATGCCCGTGTGTACAACATGTCTAAACCCTGGATGTTTTCCAATTCCTATTTATTGCCAGTACCCATGCATGTCTAGGTCGTTTTGCAACTAGTTTCATGATTTTTCATTGACTATACCATTAGTTATGATTTTCTAAACCACCCTATGTTAATAGGGTAAGTTCTGGCCCGCAATCCAATTTAATGTCCTTTCCCTGTCGGACCCGGGCGCAGACCCTGTGAACGTGACGGCCCGATAGGCCGCATTCACAAGGGTCATCGCGAAAGCGCCTCTGTCGCGATCTGATCGCGACAGGGCCTGTCGTCGTGATCTACTGCCCGACCTGACTAAGCCTGTCGCGACCGTACAAGCACCCGTCGCGATCTCAGTTGACCCCGTCGCGACCCTCATCTGGGTACGTCACGATCTGGGTTCTTTTTGCATAAACCCCCCTGTCTCAGCAAATGCCTGATTACCTACAGTGTTTGTACCCTTGTTTATCAGTCATACATCCCGAAAATAACTCTTGTTATAAATTAAATATTTATGTATGATTAAAATACATGCACATGATCTTTTCTATCTAAAATTTCATGACACTTACACACACATTGAACCATCCAATTATGGCATAATTTGGCATGAAACTATTTCATAATGCATCTGGTAATTTATGTAATTAAATTACATATGGAAGGTTGCATGGATAGGTATGTGCATAGGTGATATGATCATGATAGAGGTGGTACATGGATTGGTTGGGATTGGTGCATGGGTCATTGGCGCATGGGGGGTTTGGATTATGGCATGGTCACGGAGGTGTAATCATGAGGGATGGGTGATGTACGTTAGTGTTGCATGGATGGGAGATGAGGAGATCGGCCATGGCATTGGGAGAGGAAGAGAAGAGAAAAAGGAAAATAAAAGAGAGAGATGAAAAGTAAGAACATCAAGAACATGAAGAACACATGCAAGAACACATCAAATTCAATGAAAAAACATCACATGAACTTACCAATTTAGCCTGAACAAGCTTGCATATGTGCCCCTCCACCTTGCTCAATCGTTGAAATCCTTCAATTCATGGCCTCTTAGAAGGGGGGACATCACCATGCTCCATTGCTCCAAGCTTCAAACTCTCCTTATCTCCTTCTTCTCCTTGATTCAATTGATGGATTCTTGAGCTTTGGGAGGGAGAGAGCATGAAAAGAGGTTGGGGAGAGGTGCTTTTCAGCCCCCCAAGTCACACAAGCCTGGAGGCAACACCAAAAGAGAGCAACAAGCACAAAACAGGCAAGAAAATCAAGCCTCGGGTGGAAAGTCAAAATCGTGTCAGACGCAGCCGTCGCGATTCAAAGCGCTACTCCGAATTCCATTACGACAATTAAAGTTAAATCGCAACCGACTTAGTCGACCTGATTCAGGTAAGTGAAAGGCGTCCGTTTACCCTGCCGTAATTTTCAAGCAATATTATTTCACATTTTGCTCCATTATTTGTTGCTTGTCAATGCTGATCAGTCTTTGAGTGCAGGTTTTGGACGCATTCTCACCGTGCATTGCATGATCATCTTCTGCAACCCTTTCCCGGTATTGTATAGACTGCATCCTACTATATGTTATACTCTATTAGAGCATATCAAGGACCTTGAGGGTCTGATGAGTATGGAATTTGAGTTTCCATCCTCCAACAAAGACGATGATGATTCCAGAGGATTCTTATGACTTGAGGATAGGCAGTTACGTTGCAAGAAGGACGACTGATTCCGCTCGATCTTCTGACTTCAGCGTCGTAACAATATTTTCCTTGATTATTTTATATTTTTATGTTTGACCCTTTTTTCTTTAGCCAAGCATGCATCATGTAGGACTTTGAGCATAATTCCAGATGATCACTCTCGTGCTTAACTGAAAAGAACCATTGATCCTCAATTTCAATTAACATAAAATATTCCATTCCGAGTCAAGTACTCAGTTCACTTTGTCGATGTTTGATGATTGTCTTTTGAGAAACTCACTGCTTTGGATTCCTATTTCAATTCATCTATTTTCCCTAAGATCCACCTTGGCAGTGGCAGACGCCCCCAATGGTGCAACCTAATGGATTGTGTCCTTAGGTACTTCCTCGACGCTGGAAGTTGATCTTTCTCCCCTTCGTGCCCACGTGCACATCCTTTCCCTTCGTCCAAACATTGAGTTTTTCTCTTTAAGGTTTTCTCCAAGCCGCTTCATTTTGAATTGATGAACAACTCCAGTCACATGTTGTTAAGGCGTGTCTCATCACACCTTGGCATCTACTTTTCAGTCACTCCACTCCATTCCACTTCATTCAAACCATTTCATTGCTTTCGTTTCGTACCATTCCACTCCATTTCCTTGCAAAGCAGACGTCAAGATGAGACAACTGTAGACAAACCATTTTGGAAACATGTTGAGTAAATTTCATGTTATACCAGAATGCCTCAAAGTGGCTCTCTTCAATTAACCTCTTGAGTGATTTTCTTATTTTTTTGGATTTTCATAAGATTTTTAGGAATTTTTATAAGGGGTCTAAAGTGGTCTGTTGAGCTTCAGTAATTCGCGTCTGACACAGTGGATGCCTTTTTGGAAGCTTGACTCATGTCGAGTAACGTCGACGTGTATCACACTTCCTTTTATGGTGCTTTCCCTATTTTGAATCGCGTCCTATCAAGCCGCCGTGATTAATAGTTTCCATTTTTGAATTATGGCAAATTCTAAAATTGTTTTTGGAAAGATTTTGTTGCTAAATAGGACCACGTCCAATTTGTCCGATGCGTTTCTAACCTTCCATTATCTAAAGATCGATTTCCCTCAAAAAACGATTCTATTCAAATACGTGGCGGCTTCAGCCAACGCAATTCAATATTTCCATTTATGTATATTTGGAAAGAATCGATTCAAATTGAAAGTGTTAGAAACACGACGGTCTATGCCAATGCGATTCTTAAACCTGCTATAATCGATGTTTGGAAAGGCTTAATCGGAGCAAGTCGATCTTGGTAATCGCGGCGGGTTTGTCAGACGCAATTTATAAGATAGGTGTCCACTGTGTCGGACGCGATTTCGGTATTTTCCCCTATAAATAGACCTCCGAGGCCACTGTTTTGAGCATAACCCAAGCACTACAGCAAAGCCCTGCTGCACTGGAGACTCAATTCCGAGCCATGGAGAACCTTCATCTCAAGCTACTCCGAGCCCTCATTTCGTGGAGTTCAGAGCGGTCGTCTCACGGGCATTGGAGCGAGGCGTGAGGCGCTCTCTTCTTCCACTTCGTCCATTCCAACAATGGGCTCCATCGCTATTTCCCCTTCTCCCTCCACTTTATTTTATTTTTTTCACTTATTGCATTCATTAACTCATGCCATTTTTCACACACACACATACATCATTCTCCATCACACTACTTTAGGGGGTTTAACACCACCCCATGAGGTGTGTTAATGCCCATATGTTACGTTTACTTTCATTTCATTTGAGTTTTGTACTACATCCTATAGCCTAATCCTTTTTCACTTGTTTTTTGTTCCTCCTTTTTGGCAAGGTAACCATTGGAACTAAATCTTATTTGTCGGCTGGCCGGTGGAGGAAGTAGAAGTAACCCACAATCACAACTCCCGCGATCTTCGGGTGAAGGTAGGTACTCCCCGTCTTCCTCTTCGTCTGTCTCCTTCGGTGCCCTCGTGTACCTAGCGATCACCTTTCCATATTGTGCACACACGCACGTTTTCCTTTTCCTTCCATCCGTTCGCTATATTTTCTTTTTTTATTAAATCATCTCGTTCTCTTTTTTTTAAATCATATCTTTGTGAGGGGTGTTTTGAAAAAAAACACATCTAATTATTTACTTACATACCCTATCTATTTGTATATATACCCATTCCATTCTACGTGAGAGCAATTCCCTAAAATGACCTCCAACTGAGGATCTGAAAGTAGTTTTGAGATCTTATAAAATTTACATTAAACCTTATGAATTTGTCAATCATAGTTTAAACCCTAACTTTTCATAATTATGTTCACACTTTTTCTATTATAGATATATACATAATTATGTTTATACTTTCTTAGTATTTACACATACATTTTCTCTAAAATTAAAAGGTGAAATACATACAGTTTTATCGCATCTATGACAACCCATAACCGATGGGTACTATGATGCTGAGAGAAAATAAAATAAATTCATGCAAAAGTGTATACAAAAAGCTGGGGCATCACAGCTAGTAAAAATTGAAGATTGTTAGTGTAAGGCCCTCGATATCTTTCATATTATGTTTATTTAATTTTGTACATATAGTTTTTACTTATTTTCTGTACATAGTATGTTATTTATTTCTGTGCATGTTGTATTTATTTGCTTTTGTATATGTATGGTGGTTGATGTATTTTAAGTTCTGCCCGAAATCCCTGGTTAACGTCAACATTACCTGACGTTAACATCATGTTGACGGCAACATGTGTGTCATCGACTGCATGGCCAGAGGATATAGACGACCAGATTGATTGATGTCTACTTCCTGTTAACAACAGCAAAGTGGTCATTTACTTCTCCAGCTGCGTTTGGGATTCCAGATCTAAAACGACTGCATTTTCTCTGGGACCTAATTAGGAAACCCGATCCCAACGGTTAGGAATCCTAATGCTAGGCGCACCCTGACTCTTAACCCTATAAAACTTAGTGATTTTGTCTAGGTTAGGTCCTTTGGTTGAGAGGAAAAGCTAGGGTTCAGTTGTGAGAAAAACCAAACTTTTGCAAGGGTTGATCCGGCGTTTAGGAGCTTCTTTCGGCGATCTTCTTCAACTGGGAGGTGCTCTTGGTGTTTAAGAATCTTCCCCGACTCCAAGAGACCATCTACTCAAGCGTGAGGACCAGATTTGGGCTAGAGATTTGCACCTTCTTGGCTTGGTCGATGAGGGCTTCATCGCCAAATTCAATCCTTGTAGATTTTATTCAAGGCAAGTAACTGAGGGGTATCATCCCTAGACATGTCTCTTCGGTTCTAGGTATTTTTACAGATTTTATTTCGTGTCTTGGAACCCCCAATTCTCTTTTTTTATGGAGTTCGATCTGTAATTTTTGCAGACAGGAGGTTGATGGCAACCTTGTTGCCGCCAAGTTTCTGAGTTAATGGCAACATATTGTGTCATTAACCCACCTTGACGGCATGGCCCTTTCTGCCAAGTTCTTCTATTTTCACAAAACTGTGTGATAATTTTTGGATTTCTGGATGTTGGATCATGCTATAAAAACTATGGTTGGTCAAGTATGGTCTTTAGGTTAGATCATGAGTTTCTATCGAATTTATGAGCATGATTTTATTTAAGATAATTTTTGTTATGGTGAAATATGCCTATTTTGAAAGTATTTAATTCTGATTAATTAGTTTGAATGCATGTTAATGTTACAAATTTTTGTGAACATAGACTGTTTTACTGTCTACCATGTTAAGTGAATACTTTACTAACATTACATGAAATCTGTATTAAATTTTAAAAATAGCTCTACTATTTCGAAAATTTAGGAAAATTGGTCATATGACAGATTACATGTATAGATTCTATGGTTAAAATTTGCTACTATTTTGATATTTGTAGGTACTATTTGCATTTTAAAGAGTTATTTAAGCCATGATAAGCATGTTTGATTTAAATAGTGTAAATTTCAGTGATTAGCAGCATGTTTAGGTACTATTATGATTAAATTATCACTGTGAAACAACCATGTTAAGTTCTGTAACCTGAAGTATGTATGATTAAATGAAGTGCATGTGAATGGATCAAATAATGCATGTAAATAATGTAAATCATGTGATTAAGTGAGAAAATTGTGTTTAAGTGATCATGTGCCAAAATTGACACTGCTACCATAGAAGGCTATGGAGCCATACTGTGGAAAAGTCCCTATGGGAAGACTCATTGTGTATGTGATATCCTGTGGGCATCAGGATGAAATTCTGGAGGCGGACAAGTACCACTGGTTAGGGTGGAGAGGGCTTCTCCCGATTCTGCACAGTTACCAAGATTCGTCACTATATTGCCTAGGTGATGGGTATGTGTTATGTGAATCTGTGTCCTTCTTTATGGTGGTTCGGACTATGTGTCACGGCAAATTAATGTGTAAAAGTGTGAATATGTGCAATGTGATCATGTGTTAGTGTTATGTTAATATGATACCATATGAAAAGATGTGAAACCATGTGAATGTGATATGTTTATGTTAAAACAGCAAGCAAAAGGTGTGAATATGTGTTATAAAAGCTTGTGAAAAATGTTAGAAATCATGCTAGGATTGTGAGTTACCTTGTGCTAATTTCCATGATCTATTTGGTTTGGAAATATGAATGATATGAATTGACATTGGCACCATAAATCAAGTTGATTATCATGTGTAGAAAGCATGTATAGTTTGTTCATGTATATTTGGTTAATTGAAATGAATCATGTGACATATATTTCTCTCATTGTTTAAAAAAATAGCATGTATGTGATATGTGTAAGGATGTGCCTTGAGGTTGCTTGCTGGGTCTTTTTAGAAGACTCATACTTGCTTTAACATACAGGTGAGATAGGTGTCCCCGTGCTAGAGGAGGACATAGTGAGGAGCGACTCCAAGCGAACGGAGTAGCTGCACTTGTGGAGATTTACTGCTTAGACTACCTTTTTATTTGCTAGTATGTGAACAATGTTATTCATATGGACTTGTATAATTGTAGACATTTGCTATTTACATTGTTGCTATATAGATTGTGGAATATGTAAATGATGATGGAATAAGATTTAACTTTTATTTCCAATGTACTCTATTTTGTTATTTATGTTCATCTCGATCTATTGCGTTGTGTTGGGTAAATGTCCCACTGTGGCGGCTCCCTTTGTATCGATGTGTATTGGTATAATCGTACCAGTATAAAGAGGGTCATTACAGTTAGGATGAATGAAGAATGGGATGAAAATGTACATTGAAATATTTTCTATAGTAGCAGTCTACTCAATTTAATGTGTTGTTGTTTTACATTAATTGAAATGTATTTCTGCCTCGACAATAAGACTTTATGTAGACTTGTCTATGTATTTCTTCTATACATTGCACAATATCTATTTTACTTACCCAAGTTATTGTCCCAGAAGAAAAGTCTTTTTTGTCTATTTTTAGATACAAGACATTTAATGCGACTGACTGTAGTAGCATACAAGAAACCAATAATGGCCAGAAAATGATTGTTACACACAATTTTAAAGATGTTAAACACAAAAGCTTTCTTTCTTTCAAACACCTACTATCAAACGGTCAATTCTTTTGAACCTCTTGAAGAAGAAGCTGAAAACTTTAAATAAGAGTAGAGGATAGCAATAAGACGAGATGACAATGTACACACACATGAATAATGAAACATATAGTCTTTTGGGCCTTGTGGAACTAAGCGTCAACTTAGATTATGTAGAGAGTCCACATTTAGATAGAGAGAGAGTATAGCTCTAATTAGAACATTTTCTTTCATCTCTTTCTGTGTGCTCAGTTCTTTAGAGCATTTCATCTCCTATAAATAATCCCATTCTTATGGAACTTGTAGGGGGTTGATACCCTATGTTTGTTACCCCTCTGAGAAGTGAAGGCTTGCTAGGGCAAGTGGGCGAGTGCCCTTTTGAGAAGGGAAGACTTGCTTGGGCAAGTGTTTGTAGTGCCCTTTGGAGAAGGGAAGGCCAAGTGGGACTTGTTGGTTGTAACCTGGTTATAGGTTAGTGGATAATCCCAAGTTATTTCTTGGGGAATGGATGTAGGACTACCAAGATAAATCCTTGTGCATTGTGTGTGGTTGCTTCCGCATTTACCTTCTCTCTACCTACTACAACTAACCTCTAACATGGTTAATTTTTAGTGCTTGTTATGTTCAAATATATTAAACAAATCACCCTATTCACCCCCCTCTAGGATGAAATAGCTACCTTTCGATCCAACACCATGAACATATAGGCAACAAATGTTTAAAAGATTCCAAAATGATATCATATGCGAGGTTATGCTGCAAAGGAAAATAAATATCAATGGGTTAGAACACTCAGCTGACACGCCTAATGGAACTCTCCTTATGGAAGATATCGTCTCTATCATACCAGTGCAATGGAGTCCACAATCTTCTCCCAAGATAGAACAACTACAACAATCCTCATCACACATAAGAGATCGCACCTCGACCATGACCTCAGCGAACCCATCGTATCCGCTATAGAAAGATCCCAATTTTCTAATCTTCTTCCAATGTAACCGAAGAAGAGACCTCTAGTAACTGAAGGGCATTAAAAATCCCACCTTTCGAACAAGAAGAAAATTTTAAATCGTCCATAGGAAAATGATTAAGAATCGTATGCGCTCCCCACCCTGGCCCGACCTAGCCTGTGCCACTGTGCTTGTATGGTGGGGCATATATCACTGCCTTTAATTCCTAAGAATAAGTATCTTGGAAGTTGTTAGTATTCAAGCCTATACAGCTTTTTTAGTTTTCTAATAATATGGGACAAATACCTCACACCAACAAAAGAACACCACCACACTTGCAAACATTGGATTTCCTTAGTCTTATCTGTCTCATTTCTGACAATCATTTATCCTTTGTTTTATGTTTCTTTACTTGTTGTATGGACTTTACTTTCAGAGTTCGTTTTGCTTCATGATGGATTATTATCGGGGTCCTACCTCTACCCAAAAAAAAAGGCTATGATATTATGAATATTGGATACGACTACATGATAACCTCTCTAGGTCAAACGTAATAAGCTTATTTAGTCGAGCCTAATGTGGCCCTCAATAGGAGAGAACAGGAAGCAAAGCAGCCATGGGGACTTAAATCCATTAGTCTTCAAAGAAAGGCCAACCATTGCAGATAAGAGGGTCTGATACCTCACAACACTTGTCTAACCCAATACCACACTTTTTCTCTCCTCTTTTCGAATCTCTTTCCCTTTTCAGTTCAAGCTAAACTTACTTGACCATTGGAAAGTTTACCTTGGGAGTCCCTTCCAGAGCTTGATGTGCCGCAGGTGTGCAATGGTCAGCCAAAAGGGGAGGGGTGAATTGGTTATCGCCTAATTAGAACCTTTTTTCACAGCACGGATTAAACTTAATGAAGCAAATCTAATGTGTGAGGTACATAGCAGAATAACAAAGCTTTAGATGAAACTGACTATCGTAATATGTGTAGAACAGAGATAGACGAGAAGGATCAAGCCACAAATATGCACGTAGGATTTAGAGTTGTTCGACCAACACACCACATATGCACCTATGTCCACTACCCGAAATCCCGTGAGGATTTTCCACTAACTTGTTTAATCAGGTACAAGTTACAAACCCCTACCACACTATCGTTTACTGAGGACAACACCAACTCCTACCTAATCTTTGTTTCATGGGTACAAAGAAACAAAACCCCCCACGAACCTTGTTTCCTATGTACAAGACTTAAAACCCAGCTCGTGTCAAAGGATGAGACAACCCACTTGGTGTAGTGAATAACCCGCACCACACACACACATAAGTTGTTGGTTTTTACTGAATTCACAAATAAAGCCTGTGATAGTGAGAAAAGAGATAAAAAAGTAAACACAAGAATCTCCTTGTCTGAGATATGAAGAGCCACTATAGAAGCAAGAATATCAATGAGGAAGACAACACAATCTCTCCACCAAAGCCTCCTGGTCGTGACTTGCACGTAGTACACCCTTCTGGTACTTGGCAGCATCTCCACATAGCAGTTGAGAAGCTTTCAACTCTTGATCTCGAGGTTTCCTGCAAGCTTCATTAGAAGATCGCCCAAAAACCCTAGTTCAAAGGGATAGAACTTTCTTGCACAATTGGGATATCTTCTAGAGTTTTAGAACCACTTATGTTTATAGCTAAACATCAAAAGTACGAGTCCAAGATGAATCCTCAGCAAGAGTCCTAAAGAAGGAAAGAGTCTTGCCAGTTTAGGAAACTCTGCGATGGAATCGGTCGGCCAATTTATGAAGTTTGGTCGACCGTTCTCCTTAGGTCTTAGTATCTAAATTCATTGGAAGATTTAGTCAACTGATAATCAGAGTTCAACATGAAATAAATATAATGTTTTGTGATTATCAAAATCTACAAAATACAACAGAGCTAACTATCTTTTTGAGACTAAGTTGTCTAAGCTTACCTTAGGCACTTGCTCCCCCCAAATGTAAAAATATTGCAGCACATAAACACTGAGCTCAATCCACCTTCAACAACATCAAGATCAGGGTGCATGCCAGCTATCCGCCCAACACAAGTACCAAGCATTACTCATCCTCTAATAAAGATTAGCCCCCTTTGATTGTCTGATAGAGAGTTCCAATAGAGAGTTATCAACAACGTTAGCAACATTCTTCTTTGGTTATACAGATAAGGTAATCTACAGTTAATGCTGATAAAGTCTTAATGGTGATAAAGTCCGATCAGCGTGGTTAACTTTTTCAAGTAGCTATATGAGTTTTGTTAGTTTTAGAGCATTTAATGGGCTTTTACACTACTCTAGGGTCTTATCTCCCATGACCATCCCATTGTAATCTATCAAACACGGATAAGAGCTTATCCACGATAACTTATCCAACTCAATCAAAGTGAGAAAAAAAAAAGATCATTTGTACTCTATCTACGAATAAATTATCCGTAGACAAGTTCTCTGCAAAAATAAAGCAGGCGGCCCCCAATTAACTTAGGAACATTTTCAGAACAACCCTCTTACTATGCAATCATAAAAATACTGCTTTCTTGTACATGTTAATTAAAGTAATATTGATGCAAATATAAGTGGAGAAATATAATTGTAATTAGTGGTTGAATGAAAACACTGTTAGTCTTAGGTGGACAACAAGACAATCAGATATTGTATCATTTTGTTCAGTTATTAATAAAATGGCATTTATTTATTATTTTACTATGTTGGTATTATAATAAAGTTCATGAACATGTGCAATAGGGGGTAGACTATGATGTGTGATCATACTAATGAGACTACTCACTTAATAAACACATATTCAATGTTCCTATTCGGTGGATACCTGAGAAGGACATCAGATATCCGGATAGAATAGTATTGTTTACTCCTGCTCATATGATGAGGGTGACTGATCTCATAGTCATGTGTGTGGAGACACTAAGGGAGAACAATAGGTGCTCTTAGAGAAAGAGTTCACTGAACTGATCCGATAGAATCACTGGATGGAATTGTACCTAACTGTCAACCAGGAAGATTCAATTGTCACAGTTGTGTAGATGATCTTTAGACCTGAGACACCAAAGACACCTTGTTGGTGGACTTCTATGTTTTGAGCTTGACCTAAGAATCTCTATTCAAGAGATTCTAAACAGTCAATGTTCAGACACAGCGGAAGACCTTCGAAGGGGATTGAGTGGTCAATAAGGGACCATTTGCCCTCGGTACACAGAGGAGAGAATACTAAGGGAACGATGTAATGGAGTCCCTGGCCAGGGCAGACAAAATATCAAAAAGGGAGTTATTGATATAATCTAAGCATCGAGTCCAGTGGAACAACAAGTTAGGATTGACAGTATACCATATCCTAAGTTCAAGAGTATGTGCAAATGAGAGATTATCTACATGGTAATGATGACGGAAAGGTCCTTGTGAGGGTTGCATAACCCCAATACCTTCCGGGTTCACGTGGTGTTGCTTGACACCCAACGTGTTCGGAGGCCCAGATGAGTTGACTAGATAAAGTTGACTCGGACTATTGATTAATATGAGATATTAATTAATTATTTAAGTTAGTAAGAGTTACTAATTTATTGGGCCATTAACTGGATTGGTACTTGGGCCTAGAGGGTCACACGCAATAGGTTTTCAACGACGGACTAATTATATAAAGATCAGGGGCTTTTATGAAAAACCGCAATCTTATATAATGATGTGATGGGAGAACCCTGGCCAAGCATCAGGGTTTGCCCAGGGCACCCCCCTTCTCTCTCTCCCTCTCTCTCCCCTCTCCTGCGTCACATGTCGCAGAGATCGGCGCGGATCCAGCTCAGTCTTCGAGCGTTGCGGAACCGAGGGAGCGAGCGTGGACGGGCACGAGGGAGAGGGCGCGGATCGTCGCGAGGAAGACCGCGTGGACACCGCTGGAGGCCATACGGTTGAACGGCTTGTGGCGTCACCTCCTCGCAGTCGTACGAACGCGGATCCGATTCTACGCAAGGTGATTTCGACTATCCGATAGTCAGATCCGTGTCTCGCAAATCGGAATGAGATCAAATTTTAAATACATATTCCGCCGCATTTTCTTGATCGGGGTCGCATTAGATCCTAACAGTGGTATCAGAGCCAGGTTCCACTGCGATCTATATCCGTTTTCTGTCTAAGATCATTTTCTTAAGATTTATTCCATGCAAAGTTTGGCCAAAGCGCCGGAAACCCTTCCCCAATTTTTTCCAAATTTTTCGAACTTGATTTCGCGGCCATTTGATGGCTGGAAAACTGGGAAATGAGGCTGGGGAAAGGGGTCGCCACGGCGGGCCCTGGCAGGCGCGCCCCGGCGCAACACCATTGCCTGCGAGGCGGTGGCCCCCTTTCGGGGGGGCCTCCCCGCGGGGAAGAGCCCTTGCGCGCCGCCGCGGGCAAGGGGCGGGCGCTGCAGGGCCCCACGGCCCAGGGCGCAGGCCAGGCAGACCGGGTTCACCCGGGACGGGCGCGGGCCAGGCCAGGCCGCCAGGCAGGGCAGGCGATTCCAGAAAATCCTTAAAAAAAAAATTGTGGGAGTTATTTAATTCTGAAATTAATAGTTAATTGTATTATTATTTCAGAAATATCTTTGCATGGAATAACCCTTCAATAAATGATTTAGATTGTATGTTCATGCTTTGTTGTTACAAGTTTTGTAATGAATATTAAAGCATGTTAAAAGGTTAGTTTTTCGAAATGTTCGAATATTTTCCTTTTTTGGTGGACCTAGTTTCCTGAAACCAAAATATATATATTAAAACTTTTATTTAGCCATGTGATGTGCTCTTCCATGTGTGGAATGATTAAAGTTTTTTACGTCATGGATATTTGCACTTTCGTATCATGTGATGATGTGAATGAATGTTATGAATTATTTGTGATTGTGGGATTGATAAATTAATGGTTAATTGAGATCTGCGAACCTCCTCTCTCTCTCTCTCATTCCCATGTAGTTCTATCTCCCTCCCATGATGTAGTCGCCATAAGGTTCTCTTTATACAAAATGTACATACAATCTGTTTATGTAATTTGTTCGTGAGGGATGCTTGATGGCGAGGATGATCCGCTACTGCAATAGAAATGGCGTTGGAAGAGGTTCACTAATGCTAAATGTTTGCAGGTTTGCCAATATAAGTGTTATATGGTAGTGAGGAGTTGTTTGACTATTTGGCTCCAGTTAAACTTATGCAATATCCTGACCACTTTAATTTGTATGGGATGCAAAATATTTTATGATCTCCTAGATATAGTATATGTAATATTATAGAATATTCATATATGCTACCATCTAGGATGAGACCAAAATAAAATATTTCAAATACCTCTTTTAAAATCTAAGCCGTAGGCATATATTTTAATATAGTTGTGTGGTCCTCCATCGTTATGGTTTTATGACTTAAATTACATTTGGGGGTTTGTTGTGTTATCCACAAGGCCCACTTATTGTGAAATATGTCTTAAAACTATTGGATATGGATGCATGTAAACGAGGTAGAGGCACGTGTAGCTCTGTTGTGCTATCCACAAGAGCTAATCCTAATCTATCTGCGTTAAGTAACGATCGCAAAGCTTAGACTGCACTTTATGGCTTGTTGTGCTATCCACAAGGCCATTAAAGATGCAGGGACCAAATAGTGATCAGATATTGCAAAGGGTTGCAGTCCCATGAGATGGGTGCTCTTTGGTCATATCATGACTTGTTGTGTTATACACAAGGTCATGGTATGAGTCATTGAGATTCTGATCCCCACTAGGAGATTGTCGGCATCTCCCGTCCTGCATATTTGAGGGATATGCAGTTCATCGAAAATTAGTGGGAGTTTTAAACTAGATTAAAGACCATATCTTGTTTTAATAATAACTGAACATCTGCTAATTATATTTCTTTTATCTCCTATAGGCTAAAATGTCGTCAGGGAATCCGTTACGTGGCATATTGGATGCCAACCGTTTGACAGGCCCAAACTATACCGATTGGCTTAGAAACCTGAAGATTGTCCTCAGGTCTGAGCAAATCACCTATGTCCTGGAAAGTGAGGCCCCTGCTGAGCCGGCATCAGATGCCCCTGAAGGAGAGGTGCTTGAGTATGAGAAGTGGAAGCAGGATTCCACCATGGCACAATTCATGCTTGCCTCAATGAGCAATGAGTTGCAAAGCAGCATGAAGACATGGATGCCAAAGCCATCTTGCTTCATTTGAAGGAGCTTTTTGCTGAGCAGAGTAGGACTGAAAGATATGAGATATCTAAAAGTCTGTTCAGAGCAGGATGGCTGAGGGATCTTCAGTATAGACTCATGTATTGAAGATGATAGAGTGGATTGAGAGGTTAGTGGTCCTTGGGATTGAACTCCCCAAGGAAATGAGCATAGACCTCATCCTGCAATCACTTCCAACTCATACTCTCAGTTCATTGTTAACTTTAACATGAACAAGATTCAGGTCACGTTGGCTGAGTTGCTTAACATGCTTAAGACTGCTGAGGGAAACCTTCAGAAGGAAAAACCTAAGTCCTTTTAGTTGGTAAGACCAATAGAAGAGGAGGGCAGTTCAATCCTTTAAGAAAGGAAATCAAAAGAAGCATGTTAAACAAACCAACCCTCAGAAAAAGAAGGACACGGGAATGAAAAGGGTGAGTGCGTTCTATTGTCACCAGAAAGGTCACTAGAAGAGGAATTGCAAGCAATACCTCAAGGACAAAGCTCAGGGCACAATGAAGCAAGGTGAGCTTCAGGTATCTATATGATAGAGTTACACTTGTCAATTAGAGATTCTACATCATGGGTATTGGATACTGGATGTGCTTCTCATATTGCAATGATGTGCAGGTACTGACAAGTAGAAAGAAGCTGACCAAGAAAGAGGTGGAGCTAACGCTAGGAAATGGCGCAAAGGTTGCAGCAAGCTCTGTGGGGACAGTGAACCTTAAGCTCCCATCTGGAGATGTTCTAATTTTAGAAAATTATTATTATGTTCCTAGCATAATAAAGAACATCATTTATGTTTCATGTTTAGACAGAGTAGGATATACGTTGACAATAAAGAAAAAATGTTGTTCTCTTTATCTCAGTAATAATTTGATTGCTACTGTGAATATAGTTAATGGTTTATATCTTTTGGATGTTTCTTATCATGATCTCCATCTTGATGTGGCTCTTAAGAAGAGCAACAATAGTGTGAATCAATCCTACTTGTGGCATTGTAGGCTTGGACATATAGGCGAAGCTAGACTTCAAAAGTTGCATAATAATGGGTATTTAGCCCATTTGATTATGAATCATTTGCAACTTGTGAGTCTTGTCTTATGGGTAAAATGGCTAAATCTCCATTACTGGACATGGAGAATGTGCCAAAGAGTTATTAGGGCTTATATATTCAGATGTATGCGGCCCTATGTCTACCCAGGCCAAGGGTGGCTTCTCATACTTCATTACATTCATTGATGACTTCTCTAGATTCGGATATGTGTACTTAATGAAGTACAAATCAGAAGCTTTTGAGAAGTTCAAAGAATTTAAAAATGAAGTGGAGAAGCAAACTGGAAAGAGTATTAAGACTCTTCGATCAGATCGAGGAGGAGAATACTTAAGTACAGAATTCACACAGTTCATGAAGGATAATGGTATCCTATCTCAGCTTACCCCTCCTTATACACCACAGATGAATGGGGTGTCGGAAAGGAGAAATCGCACATTGTTGGACATGGTACGATCAATGATGAGCTTTTCAGAATTACCAGTTTCTCTCTGGGGATATGCACTTGAGACAGCTGCTTACTTGTTGAACAAGTTGCCTAGTAGGTCTGTGTCCTCTACACCATATGAGATATGGAAGGGCAGAAAACCAGATTTTAAACATGTTAAAGTCTGGGGTTATCCAGCCCATGTAAAGAGGCACGATCCAGACAAACTAGAATCTAGGACACGTAAGTGTAGATTTGTTGGATGTCCAAAGGAGACATTTGGATATTACTTTTACTGTCCTGAGGAACAAAAGGTGATTGTTGCCAGGAGAGCTATCTTTCTGGAGGAGATATCTTCTCAAGAAGATAGTGGGAGTAAAGTAATATGGAAGAGTTCCAGATCCACAAGTCAACACTGCCTCTGAGAGTGAGGTGTTGGTTCGTGATCCTATTGTTACACACACCAATGAACCACGCAAGTCAGGTAGAGTAACAAAGTTACCAGCACGATTGTGGGACATATGATGGAGGTGACTCGAAAGCACCCTACCATCAGGATGATGATCCTATGACTTACTGGAGGCCATTGAAAGCCCAGAAGCTGGGGGAAATGGCAGGAGGCTATGAACTCTGAGATACAGTCCATGTACACTAACAAAGTTTGGAACTTAGTTGATGTACCTGAGGGTATTTACCCATAGGGTGCAAATGGATCTTTAAGAAAAAGATCGGTGCTGATTGACAAATTAATACATACAAGGCAGATTAGTGGCAAAAGGTTATCGTCAAAGACAAGGAGTTGACTATGACGAAACTTTTTCCCCAGTTGCCATGGTAAAATCAATTAGAGTTCTTCTTGCTATAGCTGCACACTATGATATGAAATTTGGCAAATGGATGTGAAAACCGCCTTCCTCAATGGGAACCTTGAGGAAGAGGTGTATATGATACAACCAGAGGGTTACACATCTAAGGAATTTCAAACAAAGTGTGCAAACTACAGAGGTCCATATATGGACTAAAACAAGCCTCCAGGAGTTGGAACATAAGATTTGATGAGGCCATTAAATCTTCTGACTTCATTAAGAATGAGGATGAACCATGTGTGTACAAGAAAAACAAGTGGGAGTGTTGTCACCTTTCTACTTCTTTACGTAGATGACATTCTACTCATTGGGTGATGTGGCAATGTTATCTTCAGTAAAGATTGGCTGTCAAAGACTTCTCCATGAAAGATTGGGAGAAGCATCCTACGTATTGGGAATATGGATCTATAGGGATAGATCAAAGAGGATGCTTGGTTTAACCCAATCTATGTACATAGATACCATTGTCAAAAGGTTTGGCATGGAGAATTCCAAAAGAGGACTCATACCAGTGAGGCATGGAATTCATCTCTCTAAAGAACAGTCTCCAAGACCTGAAGAGAAGGCAATCATGGATAGAGTTCCATGCTTCTGCCATAGGATCTATCATGTATGCCACGCTATGTACAAGACCTGATGTAGCCTATGCTCAAGTGTTTCGAGCAGATTTCAGGCTAATCCAGGTCAAGAGCACTGGATGGCTGTGAGTGTATCCTAAGATACTTGAGAAGGACTAAGGATATATTTCTAGTTTATGGAGGAGGTGAACTGAAACTCCGAGGCATTACTGACTCGAGTTTTCTGTCAGATCTAGATGATAGCAAGTCTACATCTGGATTTATTTTTACTCTAAACGGAGGTGTAGTTTGCTGGAAAAGTTCCAAGCAGGAAACAACTGCAGATTCGACGACCGAAGCTGAGTATATTGCTGCAGCTGAAACCGCCAAGGAAGCAGTGTGGTTGAAGAAGTTCATCACCGATCTTGGCGTCGTTCCTTCTATTTCAGATCCTATCCACTATTGTGTGACAACAATGGAGCTATGCACAAGAGAAAGAGCCGTGGTCTCATCAGAAGTCTAAGCACATTCTGAGGCGCTTTCATCTGATTAGAGAGATAACTGCCAGAGGAGATGTTGTGGTGGAAAAGGTTCCATCAGCTGACAATGTAGCAGATCCACTAACAAAGCCTTTAGCTCAAATTGTGTTGAGCGTCACCTGACAGCTATGGGATAATGCATAAAGGTGATTGGCTTTAGTCCAAGTGGGAGATTGTTAGTCTTAGGTGGACAACAAGCCAATCAGATATGTATCATTTTGTTCAGTATTAATAAAATGGCATTATTTATTATTTTACTGTGTTGGTATTATAATAAAGTCCATGAACATGTTCAATAGTGGATAGACTATATGTGTGATCATACTAATGAGACTACTCACTTAATAAACACATATTCTAAATGTCCTATTCGGTGGATACCTGAGAAGGACATCAGATATCTGGATAGAATAGTATTGTTTACTCCTGCTCATATGATGAGGTGACTGATCTCATAGTCATGAGTGTGGAGACACTAAGGAGAAAAATAGGTGCTCTTTAGAGAAAGAGTTCACTGAACTGATCCGATAGAATCACTGGATGGAATTGTACCTAATTGTCAACTAGGAAGATTCAATTGTCACAGTTGTGTAGATGATCTTTAGACCTAAGACACCAAAGAACCTTGTTGGTGGACTTCTGTGTTTTGAGCTTGACCTAAGAATCTCTATCAAGAGATTCTAAACAGTCAATGTTCGGAACAGCGGAAGACCTTCGAAGGGGATTGAGTGGTCAATAAGGGATTATTTGCCCTCGGTACACAGAGAGAGAATACTCAAGGGAACGATGTAATGGAGTCCCTGGCAGGGTAGACAAAATATCAAAAAGGGAGTTTTTGATATTAATCTAAAGCGTCGAGTCCCAGTGGAACAACAAGTTAGGATTTGACAGTATACCATATCCTAAGTTGTTCAAGAGTATTGTGCAAATGAGAGATTATTCTACACGGTAACTGATGACGGAAAGGTTCCTTGTGAGGGTTGCATAACCCCAATACCTTCCGGGTTCACGTGGTGTTGCTTGGCACCCAACGTGTTCGGAGGCCCAGATGAGTTGACTAGATAAAGTTGACTCGACTGTGATTAATATGAGATATTAATTAATTATTAAGTTAGTAAGAGTTACTAATTTATTGGGCCATAAATGGATTGGTACTTGGGCCTAGAGGGTCACACGCAAAGTTTTCATGCGACGGTCTAATTATATAAATATCATAGGCTTTTATGAAAAACCGCAATCTTTATATAATGACGTGATGGGAGAACCTGGCCAAGCATCAGGGTTTGCCCAGGGCCGCCCCCCTTCTCTCTCTCTCTCTCCCTCTCTCTTGCGTCACATGTCGCGGAGATCGGCGCGGATCCAAGCTCAGTCTTCGAGCGTTGCGGAAGCCGAGGGAGCGAGCGTGGACGGCACGAGGGAGCGGGCGTGGATCGTCGCGAGGAAGACCAACATGGACACCGCTGGAGGCCGGACGGTTGAACGGCTTGTGGCGCCACCTCCTCGCAGTCGTACAAACGCGGATCCGATTCCGCGCAAGGTGATTTCGACTATCCGATAGTCAGATCCGTGTCTCGCAAACGGAATGAGATCAAATTTTAAATTCATATTCCGCGTGCATTTTCTTGATCCCATGTCGCATTAGATCCTAACAAACACGTGGAGTGGTGCCTATCTAAACGAAGTGCTTACGGAACAACGGCTTATATCTAACTCGCCCGGATTAAGATGCATGAGTTGAATCTGACTTATCTGCATCATTCTAGCTTGAGTTTGCCTCAATGAGATGGGCATTGGAGGCTTCAAGCCCATCAAAGCGGGGTGAATTAATAATTAAGATATTAGGCTTAAATTTGCAATAATTTAGTATTTTAACTTGAGTAACTGCCCATTACCTGTCGGGCTTCTTTGATAGTGTGCATCCGTATGTGGCCCATGACCAGATACTAAGAAGCACTTTAAGATTCACAAGTAGGAAAGAGTTAGAAGCCCATGGGCCGATCCAACCCTTGTTTGCATTTTTTTTTCGTCTATACACAAACAAGTGCATGGGGGAACTAGTAGCATTGCCCTCGAATATGGAAACGATACATGCATGGTGCTCGTCCAAGTTAATTACTTTTCCACTATTCAAATATAAAGAGTGGTACCCTCCACTCATTTGATCTTCTTTCAAGTAGTCCTTGGGGTTGGAGGACCGGTTGGTTGTATATGGATTGACGTAATCAGGATCAACACTAATATGGACAAGAAGCTTCCACCGATTTCCAATTAAAGCTTTGTGATATGTAGCGCTGTGATCAAAGTTTTGTCCATCACTTGACGAGCTCTTCTTGCTTACCGGCCTCTTCGAGCTCCCGCAGCCCTCCAACTTTCTGCTCGATCTCCTCGATCAGCTCCTCTCTCCACAGCTCCGCTCTCGCAGATTCTTCTATGTCATCTTGCTGCATACATATATATGTATATGTATGTATATCCCACACCCACTTAAGTTCGTAAGTTCAATTATATATCAAGAAGGAGAAAAGTATGCAAGTTCAATTAACCAGAGTAGGCATTTACTTCCTAGCTAGTAAATTATAACCTTGGCAACAATAATGGACAAAACTTGGACAGCAGTGAAATTTTTCAGGAGATAAATTATGATGGCTAAACATAAAAATTAATTAATTACCCTTCATAGAGCCAGTTCACGGTTCCATCTCCCCCGTCCTTCCTGTACTGCTCCCCGTCATAGAACGGGTCCTGTCACATTTGAGTCTTCTAATTGTTTTGACAAAGCACAGCATGCCAATATATTATACATTCGCATTGCGTATAAATGGGGAAGAAAAGCGATGAATGGCAAGGAACTACAGGAGATCAGACATGGAAACCGAGTTATATAGCTGCCGCTTGGTTACCTTCGTGGAGCCGAAGAAGCAGCAACCCCAGCAAGTGAACATGATGTACATGGTATCTAGCAATAGAGAGTAGATTAATGGTTCCACGGAACGTCAGGAACCCCGTTTGTATATATATATATATATGTATATATATATATATGCAAGCTAATCCTTGACTAAATACTAGTGTTTGAGTAAGAAAGGGAACTGCGGATCACAACTGCAATTGAGTGACTACTCACAAATGGCCTTGAGAGTCTCATCACTCATGTGCCACACAGACTTGTGCACCACATAATCTCTCCGCCCAGCGATGTGCTCGACCATGACGGCCATGACCGGCCAGTCGGACAATGCATGCCACTCCGGTAGAGCCCTCGCCTTCCGTGTCTCGTTTACCTTCCAACTTCTGCCTTCACGCTGCAGCAGCCATGTGTCTATCATCAGTTGATGAGCAAGAAGAAGTCATATGAGTTGGAAAGAGTGCCCTTTATTTACTGTACCCGTGGCCACCCAGTGCTCCTCCACCTAGAAGATCCTCCGAGGCTGCACTTCCTCGACTGAAAAAAGGGATTAAAACAACTGTGATGGCTGAAAAAGATTGCTTGTGGTGATGGGGAGGGGGGAGAAGGCAAGACCAACATGCAGAGGAGGCGAGTCTTTTGAAAGAAGGCGAGAGTGGAGGGGGGAAGATTACTGGTTTGGGGATTAGTGTGGACTTGTCCGTGTTGTTTGCATTGAGAGTAGGAAAGCAGGCCTTGAGCAAGGAGAAACCCATGGTGGCGGCCGCCGGCGTTGGCTTGGGAGCGACTGCCTGAGCAATCGATGGAGCTACAGCTCTTTCCATCGCATCAATGGTTTAAGTTCCGGGACGCCACTCCAACCACACACACACAGATGGGAACACAACAAGACAGTAGATACAGTAGTTTAACATGTACCTAGCAGTTCAAAAACACAAACTAGTCATATAAAGCATGGATCAAGAATGTGCTTTTCATGAGGCGAGCATGTACTTTGTTTCAATGACAGATCAACAGATAACAGATCGATAGTAAAAGAGTAGAAGATATGGATTAACAGACCAATAGTGTCACAGAATAACAGTCATATGTCTATCTAAATCAAAACATTCAGAACTGGTGCAAAATGTAAACACCGTCATTAGCCCCTGCAGGGACTTTTCGGGTCGGTCTCTACCCCCAAGCCTAGATTGGAGCCCTTTGGACACTCTCTGTGTCCAATCGCAGTCAGTATGCATTTTATTCTAGTATGAGTCACAAGACCCATTTAGCGCTAGACATGACAGAATAGTATGAGCAATGATAGATCAAAGTTTGCCAATAATGTACTTTCAAGAGTTCAAGAATGTCACAACGAGATGTATAGGAACATTAGTAAGATCATGTTAAGAATAGTGTTCACTAGAGGTTTAAGAATATCATGTCGAGAATAAGACTAAAGAGCAAGATACCACGTGCAAGATTGTCAAGAAGACATACAACAGCATAACAACGTGCTTTTAGTTCAATTTTATACTTCATTTAGTGAATTGTCAATGTGTGAAGGTAAAAGAATATGCCCTACAAGATTTGTAATGAACGTCGATTAAAATATTATGGAAAGCAATAATGAATCATGACATGTGACAAGATAAACAGGAAAATATTAACATACATTCATTCATATTTAGACATAAGTTCTCAGTTTACAAGGCAAGTAAGATTATCAAGATAGAATTTCAATAATCACATAATAAGAAGATCAATCAAGGTATTTAAGAGTAATTAGAATTAAGTTTTTGGTATTTAAAGCTTTCATATATAGCTTGATAGTCTTTAGGGTACTGGACAGACCATAACCATGCACTAACTACATAGACTAGGGGAAAAGAACTATTTCTGGAAGGCTTAAAGTCACGTTAGGTGCAAATGATGCCTAGTTCCTAGGTTTAAAATAGTGAAAAACACAAGTTTCAGGAAGTAAATAGACCAAACTATCAATAAGAAAGTTTGCTCAAAACTTGATGTAGAAGAATTCTTATGACTTTGGTTTGACTCAATTTTGATGTGCCGGGAAGCGATGGACAACTAAGAGGGAAGGGGTGAATTGGTTATAAAATTCTTTTACATAGAATAGATTAGACTTAATTAAGCGAATCTATTGTGTTAGATACACAGCGGAATATAACAAGTATACAAATGAAACCAACTATCCTAACGTGCATAGAACATAGATCTAAGAGATGGATGCAAACCACACATGCACGTAGGATTTAGAGTGGTTCGACAAACACACCCCTATGTGCATCTACGTCTACTACCCCACACTCATGTGAGGATTTCCACTAGCTTATTTTCTAGGTACAAGCGAAAACCAACACACACTGATTGTTTTCGGGGACAACCACAACCCTATCTCATTTCCTAGGGACAAGACAACTCGATGTGTATGCATGCATGCAATAAACACCAACAACATGCTTACAGACACAACACACACACAGATATGTTCAGGGTTCTAGAAAGAACAATAAAGCATGAACAGGAGAGGCAACAATCTAAAAAGTAAAGTGTAGAGTTCACTTGTTCCAGATAATCAGCCTTTGTCGTCGTCTTTGACTGACGATAACTCAGGTGAAGAACTGGCCGATGTAGAAAGCTTCTAAATGAGGTCTTGCAAGTAGCAGCACCAAGTCCACAGCCTTCAAATGCAGAAACACCTCTTAGGTATGTCTGGAAGGCTTCTGGATGATGAAGACTCGTTCTTCTAGAATCTACAGGTTAAGAGCATCTGTTGGCTCTTCCTTGGGCATCACAATCCTCTCTTGATCTCTGGGGCTCGAGTTCGATTCTTGGAGGCGTGTTCTCTTCTTCCAAAACATGGGAACATGTTGTATTTATAACCCAAAGATTCCATGTATGTTTGGAAAGAGTTGGATCTTAATAGGACTCTGTTTCAGAAAGTCCATATGGAGAAACTCCATAATCGGTCGACAGAATTCTTTGGATTGGTGATCTGATTTCAACCTTGCTTCGATTAGCAGATCGACTGGATGCTCGATCGTCCTATTATGTAGAATCAGTCTTCCGACTTCTGGTTTAGCTTCGAGCGATGCTTCGGCTGAGGAAGTGAAAATCGTGACATTCGAAGTCAAGGTGCTTCAAATGGTAGAAATACAACCTGAATATACGAAGTCAGCTTGCTTCGATCGATGGATCGATTGACCGATTTCTTTAAGTCAGTCGTCGAACTTTTTGATTGTCTCAGTGCAGAACCTTCAAGGTAGGTCGGTCGTCCGACTTGCCCAAATTGGTCATCTGACATTGGACAGATAATCGATCTGTCATCAACTCCCTTTGATTCATAAGCGATATGACATGGATTGCCTTTGAACCAGAATCAATCTAACATGAATTCCCTTTCAATATCGATCGATCGTTTTCTTAGAGTCCGTCGTCCGTTTGTCAATTTTGCAGATCTTCTTCCAGTCTTGTCTTTCTATTTTGTCCACATCTTAGGCTTGGTATTGACCACTTCAAATACGACTATTGGACAAAATTACTACATACTTAACACACAAATTAAATAAACATAAATCAAATGATTGGTCACAAACATGAATGATATTCAATGTTTTGTGATTTTCTGAATCATAAACTTAGTGCTTTTGTGATCATCAAAATCTACAGAGTAGAACAATCTCCCCCTTTTTGATGATGACAAAACACTTGTAGATTTTTCACATAAAACAAAATTTTCAAACAAAACACAACATCTGATTTTAGATATCAATTGATTTGATTTTTATGTGTTTTCATATGACACAATGCGACACAATGTAATACAATGCATGCATTCAATCATGCAAGATTAACTCCTCCTATATAAAATACTTATGACTCTAACTCTCCCCTTTTCTTTTGACTACAAACTCTACATATTGTCTCCCCAAAACCATAATAAACAAAATCTGCATATTCTCTCAATTTTTGGTAGCTATCCCTCTGCCACCTTTTTTCTTTGTTTCTTTCTTTTCTTTCACTTTTGAGGAAAGTAATGTTGTTTTATGCAGGCTTCTCACTTGTTCAGTGGAAAGACCTGGTTACTAAGCTCAGTTCGTCTTTTCACTTTGGATAGATAGCTTCTTCCTCACGAGTTACATCAAGCTAGGTGGATTTAAGCATCACAAGAGTATTAAGAAAAATTTCCGCCGATCATTAAAGTGATATCTATTAATCATAGTCATGTGCATTAGTGTGTTGGCTTCAATTTCAATTAAATTTTGATAAGCAAGTTAAATACATAACTATTTGGCTCCCCCTTAATGTATGAACACACTAAATGGAGAAATCTCCCCCTTAGTGACTGAACTGATGCACACTAAGTCTTAAGCCAATGCATATAGAATATCAAGGGAGTATTAGGCCATAGAAAGAGTCAAGGAAGTGTCTTTACATATAGTTTACATGCAAGCACACAAGGGATAGACATGCAAAAGACACTAAGACATAAAACTCTTTTTGTGTTTTTGATTTTTCAAAGAAAACAAATATTTTTCTGATAAAACTAAAACACAGCCTATAAACAAATCTAAAAGTGTAAACAATAAAGCATACAAGAGTATTCATGTATTACCTTGAAAGACCAAAATAGAAGAACATGATACTCACTGAACAGTGTAGGTGCCTTGAGATTCACATTGAGACCATTTGGTGCTTCATCTCAAAATTTCACAAGACTCCTACAACCACAGATCTCAGATGGATTTCTTTAGTACCCAAATGGTTTTGGGTCTAACAGTGCTCGTCCTAGAAGGGAGAAGATCCTTCCTAATCCACATGAAGTTCATTTTCTACATATTTTTCTTTAAAGAGCAAGTATAATTCGTATGAGCATGCCCACCACAAAAATAGCATGTGACATTAGAATTGTATTATGTGGGTGTTGGCCTATGAATACGTGATAATCAACATGCTTACCTTTCACATGGGTTGGTTTCTTAACTTGCTCAGTCTTCTTAGCATAAATTGGTTTTTTAACATGAACATTTTTCTTAGAATGTGATTATGATGTGCTAAGAGCATTAGAAGCATGAACAAATGATGCTTTCAATTAAAAGTCAACAGATTTGTTCTTTTTTGTTTATAGGGGAATAGCCTAAACTATGCCTATTAGTGTTCACTTTAACACTAAGGACTTCATCAAGCTTTTGCTACCCCTTCATGAGTCTAGAGACAGTTGATTTTAGATCATCTATTGTTTTATGCATTTTCTTGACATAATTTTTAACATTTTCTTCAAGCACATGCACTTGGTTTTCTAGTTTTTCTTTTTCAGATCTCAAAGATGTGTTTTACTTTTGAAACATGCAGAATTTTGCTAAGAAACCATTATCATTAGCCATACATTCCATTTCTTGTTCATACAATGAAATTTTGCTTTGCATGATTTCATTTTCATCTTGAAGAACATTACATTGAACATTCAACAAGTCACATGATTCACATGGATAATCATTATGCAAAATATCGTTGATTTTGTTTTTCAATCCCTTGTTTTCCTTTTAAAATTTTATATATTTTTCATACAAGACAGAGTACATTGATTGCATCTCTTCAGGAGTAAAAGATTCATGATCAGAAGTTACCTCTAGAGATTTGTCCTTAATAGCCATGAGATTGTAGTCCTCCTTCATGAATTCTTTGGCATCCTTAACTTCGGAGGAAGACATGTCAGGTCGCTCCACGTGGTGACCATGGCTTTGCACTTCTTTGCGTTAAGTTTACTCTGCTTTTTCAAGAGCACTATGCATTTTGATCTCTTGTGCCCAATACCTTGGCAGTCATAGCAAATCAATTCTAATTTTTTACTAGAGTCCTCTTACTTGTTTTTGCCCTCATAGTCTTTGGAAGATGACACATACTGTGGCTTCTTTTTCAGAAACCTTCTGAAGCTACGGGCTAGCTTGGTCACTTCCTCCTCATGTTCACTTAAGGAATTTTCTTTAGAACTATATACCTTGGATTTTTTAGCCTTCAAAGCCACATCCTTTTGCTTGAAAATGGGTTGGTCGGCCTCCTCCCTCTTCAGATTTATCTCATATGCCATGAGACTCCCAATTAACTCCTCCACAGTAAGGGTCGACAAATTCTTAGAGTCTTCAATGACTGTAGCCTTGGTGTGCCACGCTGGTGGGAGGGACCTCAGAACATTATGAACTATTTCTTAGTCCGTGTAGTTCTTCTCAAGTGCCTTCATTCCATTGGTGATGTTGGAGAGCCGTGCAAACATGTCTGAGATTGTTTCCACAGGACTCATCTTGAACATCTCATACTAATGGACCAGGATGTTGATTTTGGTCTCCTTGACCTCTGAAGTGCCTTCATAGATAAGCTTCAATTTATCCAACATCTCCTTTGCTGAACTGCACATGGAAACACAGAAATATTCATTAGGATAAATTGCACATTGCATTATATTCATGGCACTAAAATTTATCTTAGATTTTGTAATGTTATCCTCTGTCCACTTTCCCTCATCCTCTAGCAGTGTGCATGGATCGTTGTTCACAACATTCCAAATTTTATAGACTTGAGCTCTGAGAAAGACATGCATACGGTTTTTCCAGTAGGAATAATTATTGCCATCAAAGAAGGGTGGATGTTGGATAGAGAAACCTTTAGGCATGAATCCCTTATTGGCCATCACAAACAGGATCTCTCATTAAATCAAGAGCTTGGCTCTGATACCAAATGATGTGCGAGGATGTGATGGACAACCAAGAGGGGAGGGGTGAATTGGTTATCGCCCAATAAAAATTCTTTTACACATAATAGATAAGACTTAATTAAGCAAACCTATTGTGTGAGATACACAGCAGAATATAACAAGTATACAAACAAAACCAACTATCCTAACGTGCATAGAATGGAGATAGAAGAGATGGATGCAAACCACACAAGCACGCAGGATTTAGAGTGGTTCGGCAAACACACCCTTGTGTGCGTCTATGTCCACTACCCCACACCCCTATGAGGATTTCCACTAGCTTGTTTCCCAGGTACAAGTGAAAACTCACACACACACTGATTGTTTCTGGAGACAACCACAACCCCACCTCATTTCCCAGGGACAAGACAACCCGATGTGTATGCACGCACGCACTACACACCAACAACGTGCTTATAGACAGGGCACACACACAAATATGTTTAGGGTTCTAGAAAGAACTAAAGCATGAACAGGGAGACAACAATCTAAACAGTAAAGTGTAGAGTTCTCCTATTCCAGATATTCGGCCTTTGTGGTCGTCTTTGACTGACGATGACTCATGTGAAGAAATGGCCGATGTAGAATGCTTTTGAACGAGATCTAGCAGTAGCAGTACCCAGTCCATGCCCTTCATATGTAGAAACAACTCTCACGTATGTCTGGAAGGCTTCTGGATGATGAAGTCTCGTTCCTCTAGCTTCTACTGGTTAAGAGCATCTGTTCGCTCTTCCTTGGGCATCACGATCCTCTCTTGAACTCTGGGGCTCGAGTTCGATTCTTGGAGGCGTGTTCTCTTCTTACAAAACATGGGAACATGTTGTATTTATAACCCAAAGAGTCCATGTATGTTTGGAAAGTGTTGGATCTTGATAGGACTCTATTTAGGAAAGTCCGTATGGAGAAACTCTGGAATCGGTCAACCTAATTCTTCAGATCAGCCATCTGATTTCAACCTTGCTTCGATTGGTAGATCGACTGCACACTCAGTCGTCTGATTATGTAGAATCGGTTATCCGATTTCTTGTTTAGCTTCGCCTAATGCTTCGGCTGAGGAAGTGTAAAATGTGACATCAGAAGTCAAGGTGCTTCAGATGACAGAAATACAATCTGAATATACAAACTCAGCTTGCTTCGATTGCAGATCAGTCAACCAATTTCTTCAAGTCAGTCGTCCAACTTTTTGATTGTCCCAGTGCCAAACCTTCTGGCTAGGTCGGTCATCTGATTTTCCCAAATAGGTCGTCCGACTTTGGACAGGTAATCGGTCTATCATCGACTCCCTTTGATTCATAACCGATCTGACATGGATTGCCTTTGAACCAGAATCAATCTGACATGAATTTGAAATGTTGCAGAAAACAACTATGATGAAATCTAGAAGGGGGGGGGGTGGGGGCTGAAAAGATTTCACTAAATTTAAAATTTGCTCTATTAGAAGCTTAGAGAGATCAATATAAGACTCAAACCTAAAGCTCAATCACAATTATGAACTGTTTGGTAAGATCAGATGATGAAACAGATACGAGCCCACCAAACATCTAGCGCACAAGCAATCAAACCACAGAGACAAAGGGATTTAGGGTGGTTCGGATTACACAATTGTGCATCCTCCATCCACATACACACACAATCTGGCTTATATCTCCAGTTCAGAAAAGATCACAAATCAACATACACACTTTGTGATGCAGAGATCACAGATCTGAACTTACACACGTGAAATTGGGCAAAAGGATTGCACCAATCTCACAAACCACACTCTATTGTATGAGTTTAAAGTGAAGAACCAAACTAGACACTCAAATTGCAAATTGGAAATGTCTGGTTCGAATCTCCCTGTTTTGCTTCTAGGTGGGAGATCAGCTCTTCTACTTCAACTCCAGGAAGAAGGCTCTGAAGTCTGGAGATTCCTTTTGAGAAGGATCGCCTGAGGTGCTTGAAGCTTCAATTCCTTCAGATCTGGACACTATTCTCTAGGATGAAGCCCTCTTCTAAAATCGCTTGAAGCTTCTAGGAGTTGGAAGAACTGATGTTTTTGTGTGCCTCCAAGTATGAGTGGATAATGGGCATTTATAGTCCCATGGATCCACGAGATCCCTTGGGATTTGGGGGCAGAAAGATTCCCGCTCAAAAGCCCTCAACCAAAACCATCCACGTGTCCAAAAATTTCAGATCTGGAGAAATAGTCGAAGTGTGTCGACACTACATGGGCATGTGTCGACACACAATCCACTAGCTGTAGAATGGGCTTCTGGGAGGGACAGTGAGTGTCGACACACAGGCATCCTATGTCAACATGACTGACTATTGGCTTTAGAACAAGCTTCTAGAAGGGACAGTGAGTGTCGACACACAGGCATCCTGTGTCGACACCACTGTCCACTTCTTCCTTCACTAATTGCTGGATACATGGGTTGTGTCGACACTGCTCAAGTTGAGTCGACACAATTGGTTTGCTTTCTTGATTAACTGCACTGGAAATGCATTATGTGTTGACACACTATCTAAATTATGTCAACACTACTGTCATCACTTGAACATTTCTTTGAACTACACATGGAAAAATAGTGTTAGATAAAGTTGACACATGATTTCCATTTGTATGAATCGTACTTGAACATCATCAAAACAAGACATCCAACAATCTCCCCTTTTTGATGATGGCACTATGATTCATTAAATAAATTTTGTTTTCTCAAACATGGGATTTTAAAGCATTCATTCACATTATTCCATGGCTTACAAAATAAATGACAATAACATCAAGATTCTCATCACATCAAAAACAACCATGTCATTCAATTTCCACTTTACAAAATGATCAAGCATACAAACATAAAATGTAATGTATAATCCAACAACCAAAATGAAGCAAGAAACTATAGAGTAGCATCCATTACATACAAAGCAACCCTTCTCCCCCTTTGACATCATCAAAATAAAACAATCATCATGGAGATGGAGGTGGAGGTGGAGGAAGCAACTTGTCCTCTATTGCCTACATTTTTGCTTCCAAAGCACCTAAATTGGATCTTAGTTGACATTGCATAGTGGTCAGCCTGGTTTGTAAGATCTCTTCCATCTTCTGAAGATTTTCAAAAATATGTGCTTGGAATTGATTGAAGCCTTGTGTCATGGGAGGAGGACTAGATGATGAGCTGGGAGTTGTGCCAGTCTGCCAAATGATGCCAAACTCAGTCCGGAGATCTGCTATCTCCTGATCAATATGTGCTGTATGAGCCTTCAAATTTTCTATGCCTTCAACAAAGTGAGCAAATGACAAACGACATTTTGACACTTGGTTCACTGCATCCTTTCCAGTTTGAATACTTTGTTGGGTGTGTTCTAGAATATTGGACAATATAGATTGCAAGTCAAATTGGAGACACTGTAATCGAGTGGAAGCATCACCCAAGATTCCAATCAGTCTATTGAATCTTCTAGTAGCATGCTCAACCATCTCTTGTTGTCTCAAAAATTGACCATTCACTGTATTCTGCAGTCTTTGAATCTGAAGTTCAAAAGAAGCAGACATTTCTCTCATAGAAGAGTTTAGATTATCAAATTGAACTTAATGGAGTTTATAGAGTTCTGGAGGAATAGATCATCCACTAAATGAAGTGGAGGCTGAGCTATGATGTTGTTGAATGAATTTTGAAGGAACAAGCACATGGGAAGAAGGTGGAGAGGCTTGAGGAGTGGGTGGAACTAGTGTATCCTGTGGGATAGAAGGTTCAATAGGTGGCTGTTCCACTGGATCAACCTGAGGAGCTTCAGCTTCTGGAGCATGTTCTTCTTCAACATTTGCTGCTTATGGTTCAACAACAGGTCCTCTAAGTACCTGATCTCCTTCAACTCTGAAATTCATAAATTTATGAAGATGGTGTAAACAGTAGATGTTGTTTTGAGGAATCTTTTTCACTTTTTCATTCAGAAAGGAAACTCCAAAATGCTCAAATACAGCAGTCAAATGACCAGTATAAGTCAATGATCTGTGAAAATCTTTCTGAATTGTCTCAGAAATGATTTGAAACATGATCAAATTCAAGTTGATTTTGACATTCTTCTTCATTCAATACATAACAAATCTCTGAATGTCTGTGAGCCTATTCCTACCACCACCTTGAGGAGTGATAATGGAAGTAACAATATGATGAACCAATCTGAGTACTGGTGGAAAAGTATTGGTGTTGAACCTAGTGACATGAGTTTGTCTAGAATCTTCTTGTCATGAGGAAGTCTAGTAAGGAGAGTGTATGTCTCATAAAGTTAAACTCATAGGTATAATAATCTTCACCAAAATTAGGAAAGTGAAAAAATTGTGAGGCTAATGCTGGAGAAAACAAGATTTCAACACCCTTGACTTCTGATTTAAAACCATCATCAGTATCCACAAGATGTAAATAGAACTCTTGAACCATCGAGGGCAAAATGTTCTGAACGCAGAGATGAAATGAAGCCACCCTTGAAATTCAAAGAAAGGCATGAACTAAAAAAAATCATCTGTAAAAGCTTGATCAGAGAGATAAACAACCCTTGGTTTCAAGATGGACCTTCCTTCAGTGACTGTCTGAGATGGGGTTGCCATTAGAGTTTCAGATGTGTCAGAAGAAGCACCAAGGGATGAATCATCTTCCTCAGACTCACTGGAGTCCTGCAGAACTCTTCTTCTAGGGTATCTAGATGGCATGGGAGACTTGCCTTCGCTTTGAGGGGTTCATCTACCCTGTTTGGAAGGTGTACCAGAAGGACCAAAGTCAGACTTCCTTTTGGATGGATCATGTCGAAATTTGGTCTGTCTTTCTGGCTGTGGTTCCTCGATGACAACACCCGTTGCAGCTGCTCTAGACTTGGCTCCATGCCTTTGAGTTTGCCTGGGTGCCATGGTTGTTGAAGAAGAGGAGAGATGAAGAAGCCTAGAAGTTGGATGTAGATTTCTAGAAGAAACGCAGAGGATCGGTTCTAGGGATGTTGGAGGAGGGAGAAGTTTAAAAGTTTGGGAAACTGAAAGAGGTAGGGTCGACCTAGAAGTTGGAGCACTTTATGGGCGGATCGACACCAAAAGAGAGGAGGTAAGATGAACCCCCGATCTATGTAACCCAAACTAGAACCAGCGGCTAGGTCCAGTGGTGTCGACACAGGAAAGATATGTGTCGACCTGACATTATACTATGTCGACACAGGAGCTGATATTTGTCGACCTGATCTTAGAAGAAAGTTGAATTTTTGAAAATGATGAGAAGGAAAATCTTTATTTGGATTAAAAACATCTAAAATCAATTATTCAAGGATTTTTAATATGTTAATGATTTTTTTCCAGATTCTCATCATCATTCCATTACAAATTCCCTGAGTTGAAAAATATCTGTCAAAATTTTGATCATTGAAAAATTCTGAAGCACCTGGATGACAACTTAATTGAAATAACATATTCTCTTCAGAAAAAAATCATTCTTTTACATCTTACTAGTCCATAGTAAGGTGATTTTTCCATGATAATGGAATTTGTATTGAAGTTAAACACCCTTAAAAGTTCTGATTTAGGTATAAATTATTCATTTTGTTTGATTGATTTTTCTTTAAATTGAAGCAATGAACATTCAAATATAGTAAAAGTTTTTCACTCAAGTACACATGTTTTTTACACATCAGAGTTCCGAGTTACTGAAGATTTACTAATTATCCTACTTCAAGGGGTTAATGAAAACTTTTTTAAATGGAAATATGCGTTTATCAAAAGCCAATATTTCTAGTTACTCAGTTAACATTGATTTTTTAATATTTTAATTTGACCCCTTACAACAGAGATAAGATGACACTTCATGACATACATAGCTCTTCCCTTTTGTGAAGGTGTGCAGTTTCTCAGTGTACATGCCATTGCTCTGCCAGAAAAATAACTTGTTTATGAACATCAAGAAAGTGAAACAATTTTAACCTTCATCAAACTCAAAAGAGATGTGTAAGGTCAATACAAAATTGAACAATTTTTCAACCAAAGAAATCAAGTTACTTTAGAAGTTCAAAAATAAAGAATGTTGACTGGAAGAATGTTATGACAATTAAGAATTCATTTCTTGTTGTCTTCACAAGAATTAATGAACATTTCATGAATTATATATTCATCAACTCACTGAATGTTTTGATTTGATGAGAGAAAAACAAATTAAGCCTTAGCTCCCATTGAATTATTGATCTTATCAATTTTCATCAAAAATAAAAAAAGTCCTTCTTCAATCATAGAAGTTACTAGATAGTCAAATGAAATGAATGTGAGTCAGATTGAAAGATTTGAGAATACCATAGAAGTGTTGTGTTGACATCGAAACTGTGAAGGAATCATTCATAGCTGAAGAACAAAGATATGGTGTGGACTCTACAATGATTGTGTGTCTGCCTGATAGCATTACAGAACCTCACATATTCTCAATAATCTGATCAAACACAGTAGCATTTTCACAATACTCCATGTGCACATCTGACTCCATTGAAACCTTCTTTCAGAACAAACATTCACTTCTCAAGCAATAATTCTCCCCCTCAACAAGACCATTAATGAAACATGTGACATTCACTAATACACACTGAATCTCAGCATTCAATTTCAGCAAGCAAACAAGCATGATCAAGCATGTTTCACACACAGTAAAATATATTTTTTAAAAAAATTAATGATTCTTACACAAGGTAGATCATTGGTACTTGGCAGAGGTTATTCCTCACACATAATAATGTTTCCAGAGAAGCCTGACTTGTCTTTCCACAGTTCACCATTTGATATACCAATTTGATCTTTGCATAAGAATCCCATTGAATTCAGTTTTTATTGGATGTTAAAAATTCCAAGTTCTCTTCTTAAAGATGTGAATCATTCTTCAGCCAATGGTTTTGTAAAATGTCAGCAATTTGTTTTTCAGTGGGATGAATTCCAATGCAATGTTCTTATTAGCAACTTCATCCCTAAGAAAGTGATGTCTGATTTCATATGCTTTGTCCTGGAATGTTGAATTGGTTTTTTGGAGAGATTATGGCACTAGTATTGTCACACATGATAGATGAACATCCAATGTCATATTATAGTTAAGCAGTTGACTTTTAATTCACACACTTGAGCTACACAACTCCCTGCAACAACATATTCTGCTTCTGCAGTAGAGAGTGCAACTGAGTGTTGCTTTTTGGATGCCCATATTACCATGTAATATCCCAAGAATTGACAGTAACCACTAGTACTCTTCCTACCAAGTTTACATCTAGCATAATTAGCATCAGAATATGAAATTAAATCAGCATGACACACAGCTGATACCACAAACCCAATTCACAAGTACCACAGGGATATCTGAAAATTCTCTTAACTGTAAGCAAGTGACTTTCCTTGGGACTAGACTGAAATCTAGCACAAAGACACACACTGAACTGAATATCAATCCTACTTGCAGTAAGATATAAAAGAGATCCAATCATACCTCTGTATTGCTTTGCATCAACCAGTTTACCTTTTTCATCATTATCCAACTTGATGCTTGTGCTGATGGGAGTAGATGCTAGCTTGGCTTGCTCAAATTGGAATCTTTTGAACAACTCTTTGACATATTTGGCTTGATTAATAAAGAATCCATCCTCAAGTTGTTTAACTGCAAATCAGATAAATTGTAATTCCCCATGAGACTCATTTCAAATTCACTGTGCATGCGATGCGAGAATTCATCACACAGTAAAGGATTGGTGGAACCAAATATGATATCGTCCACATAAACCTGAATTTCAAGGATGTGATTGTGGATAGATTTTGTGAAAAGAGTTTGATCTACCTTACCTCTGGAATAATTTTTACTAACCAAAAAACTGCTCAGCCTGTCATACCATGCTCTTGGAGCGTGTTTCAATCGATACAAAGCTTTGTACAGTTTATAAACACAGTTAGGTTTATCATGATCTTCAAATCCAGGGGGTTGAGCAAAAACACTTCCTCTTTAATATAACCATTCAAAAAAGTAGGTTTCACATCTATTTGAAACAATTTCAAATTTCTTGAACATGCATATGCCAATAACATTCTCACAGCTTCTAACCTAGCTACTGGTGCAAAGGACTCTTCAATGTCAACTCCAAATTCCTGATTGTATCCTTTTGCAACCAGTCTAGCTTTATTTCTCACAACTTTTCCTTCCTCATTCAATTTATTCTTAAATACCCATCTAGTTCCAATTATTGGGTTTTCAGGATTTCTGGGAACTAGACTCCAAACAATATTCCTTTTGAATTGATTCAATTCATCATGCATTGCTTCTACCCAAGAATTATCATTCAAGGCCTCTTCAATGTTTTTAGGTTCCAATTGAGATATAAAAGCCATTTGGTCTTGTTCAATGATATTTTTGAAATGAGATCTAGTATGAACCCTGTCATTGACATTACCTACTACATTCTCAAGTGGATGATCTTTGGAATATTTAAAATTACCTCTTGTTACAGTACTTACTTGCTCTGGTGTCGACCTGATGCTATGTTGTGTCGACATAGCTTCATGTTCATCAAGTTCTTCATTCTCCACTGATTGATCTGATTCTTTTAAAAGAATGTCAGTATCTTCTTCTTGGTTCCTTCAAGTGTCATGGTCATTAGATTTTTCACAATTTTCATCAAAGATGACATATAGAGTTTCCTCCACAATTCTTGATTCATTATTAAAAATTCTTTATGGCCTTGAATTCTCATAATACCCCAAAAAAATGCCTACATCACTTTTCTTTTCAAATTTATCTAGATCATGTTTATCATTGTTGTGAATGAAGACTTTACTTCCAAAGACTCTAAATATGCAATGTGAGGCTTCTTACCTTTTAAGAGTTCATAGGAAGTTTTCTTATGGATAGGTCTTACCATAACTCTGTTGAGAACATAGCATGAGGTGTTGACAGCTTCTTCCTAAAAGCTCCTTGGAAGCTGACTTTCATCAACAGAGTTCGGGCCATCTCCACCAATGTCCTATTTTGCCTTTCAATAGTTCCATTCTGTTCAGGAGTCCTTGGAGAAGTAAATCTATGATCAATTCCTTTATTTTTTCAAAAATCAAAAAAAAATTATTGGCAAATTCTCCTCTATGATCAGTAAGAATGGAGCATATTTTATTTGATTTTCCATTTTCAATTTTATTGACAAAATCATGGAAGTTTTCCAATGTGTCACTCTTGTGAGACAGAAAACATACCCAAGTAAATCTAGAGAAATCATCAACAAGCACAAACCCAAATCTATGTCCACTACGACTGAGTGTCCTAGTAGGACCAAATAATCCATATGCAGCAATTCAAAGAGTTTGGAAGTGATTAATGGTGCAACAGATTTGAATGATTTCCAATTTTTTTTACCTTGAGCATATGCAGAACACACAATTGCAATGCTTTCTTTCTTCATTTTAGGTAAGCCATTCACAAGAGCATGTCTCATCAATTTATTCAAAACATTTTCACTAGCATTACCTAACCTACGATGCCACAATTGAAACAGATCATGCAGGCTAGCCCTAGACAAAGATTTTCATGTTGTGATGATCATTCAAGTCAACTAGATAAACATTGTTAATCCTTTGACCAGGAAATTTTATATTTCCAGAATCTTTTTAAACAATTTCACAAGATTCAGAATTGAAAATTACCTTAAGGCCTTGTCACAAAGTTGAATGATGCTCAGTAAGTTATGATCAAGGCTTTCTACAAGCAAAACATTCTCAATAGAGCTTGAATGATTCTTACCAATTTTTTTCAGTTCCAATGATTTGTCCTTTATTTTCACCTCCAAAAATCACTTGTCCACCATTTTTCTCAATTAATGTAGAAAATTTGTCCCTATCTCTAGTCATAAGTCTTGAACAGCCACTGTCAAGGTACCATTTGTCTTTCTTGTGGGCTGTAAGACATTCCTGCAAAAAGATTTAGAAATAGAATTTTGGTACCCAATTACTTTGGGTCCCATCAGTTTTCTCAACTCAACAACAAGTTTTTTGGAATCCAGATTTGTTTCATTTTTCTTGCATTTATTTTAACCTGCATTTATCATCAGTATGACCAGATTTCTTGCATATTGTGCATGCCATGATTCTATGGGTGTGAAATCTTTATTCCTCTTGAAATGAGAGTTAGATCCAACTGTGAATTTTTGTTATTTTTTAGATACGAAGTAGATCTAACACTGGACTTCAAGTTCTGTTGATCTTTACTGTAAGCTCTTTCATTTTTGGATTGTGTTTTGGAATTTTTAAATTGATTTTTATTTTTAGGTTTTGAATTTATTTGTGGTTTTTTCTGAATGCTCTTCTCAGACTGACTGTAACAGGTACTTCCTTGAACAAATGAAGTTATGAAGGTTTGCCCAATTTTCTTCTGTTTTTAGGCTAAAACCTAAACCATGCATAGTAGTGTTCATCCGAACTCCTAACATAGCATCTAGATTTTCTTTGCCTTTGACAAATTTTGACAAGGTTTCTTTCTTGTCATTTAGTTCTTTTTGGGCAGTTTTTAATTCTTCCTGAATTACCACTTTTTCTTTTTTGAGCTTTTCTTTTTCATCTATCAGGATTTGTTTCTCCTTTTCAGTGGACTGGCATTTTTCCTTAATATGATAAAGTTGTTCATTCAAACATTCTTGTTCCATTTTCAAGTTAACAATTTCATCATTCAATAGATTTAGTTGCTCAGATTCTTGAGAGTTATACAACATGCTGTTATTTTCTTTTTCATGTTTTATTCTCCGATTTCTGTTCACCAAATTTTCAAATAGTACAACATATGCCTCTTCCCAATTATCAGTTGAGAAATCTTCAAAAGAGGAACTTACCTCATTATTTTCTTCATGTCTGCCCATGAGACATGTCACTTCTTCCTCATCAGATCCACATTCTTCTTGCTCTTCATCATCCTCATCGCTCCATGTGGCTAGCATTACTTTTGTCTTCTTGAACATTTGATTCTTCAATTTTTTCTTCAAATCAGGACACTCCCCACTCATGTGTCCTAGTTTCCTGCATTCATAACAAATAATATCAATGTTTTTATTTGTTTCCAATTTCTTATTGAAATCATTCTTCTTTGAAAAATCCTTTTTATTCGAAGGTTTGAACTTACCTTTCCCTTCTTTTTCAAGAATTTCTTGAATTGCCTTGTCAATAAGGCCAATTCATCATCATCATCTTCATCAGAAGACTCATCAGTTTCATCAAATTTTTCAACAACAATTTTTGAGCTAGATGAGGCTTTTGAAGCAATAGTTTCTTAGATGTAATGACAGATGCATTTCTCTTCAAATTAATCTCATATGTCATTAGTGAACCTATTAGCTCATCTAATTGCATGGTTGATAAATTCTTAATCTTCAATTACTTTGGCCTTTCTGTGCCAAGCTGATGGAAGTGACCTAAGTATCTTCGTAACAAGATCACTGTTCGAATAATCATTTCCTAGATCTCTAAGACCATTCACAATAAGCATGAATCTACCAAACATCTCAGAAATGGTCTCATCACTCTTCATTCTAAACATTTCATACTCTGAGACTAAGATACTTGACTTTGTTTCTCTTACCTCAGAGGTTCCCTCATATATTAGCTGGAGCTTATCCCACATCTCCTTTGCAGACTTACAAGATGATACTCTAGAGTACTCTTTTGGATGGATGGGACACTACATCATGTTCATGGCACTCTAGTTGAGTGTGGACTTCTTGATCTGTTCCTTAGTCCATAAATCTTCATCTTCTAGAAATTCAACAAGTCCTTTATCAACAATCTTCCAGAGCTCATAGTCCTGAGCTCTTAAGAATACCTGCATCCTATTTTCCAATAGGAATAATCAGATCCATCAAAAAAAGGAGGCCTAGTAACTGAGTGACCCTCAGCCATGAATCCCTTAGTGATTTCCATAGCAAAACTCTTGACCGTTAGACCAAACACTCCAAAGTTCAATGAGAACCCACTCTAATACCAATTCAAATGTTGCGAAAAACAGCTATGATGAAATCTAGAAGAGGGGGGGGGGGTTGAATAGATTTCACTGAATTTAAAATTTACTCTATTAGAAGCTGAGTGAGATCAATATAAGACTCAAACCTAAAGATCAATCACAATTATGAACTGTTTGGTAAGATCAGATGATGAAACAGATACGAGCCTACCAAGCATCTATCACATAGGCAATCAAACCACAGAGACAAAAGGATTTAGGGTGGTTTGGATTACACAATTGTGTATCCTACATCAACCATCCACACACACACAATGTGGCTTATATCGCTAGTTCAGAAAGGATAACAATTCACACACACACTCTGAGATGCAGAGATCTCAGATCTAAACACACACACGTGAAATTAGGCATAAGGATTGCACCAATCTCACAACCCACACTATGTATAGTTTAAAATGAAGAACCATACTAGACACTCGAATTGCAAATTGGAAATGTCTGGTTCGAATCTCCCTGTTCTGCTTCCAGGTGGGATATCAGCTCTTCTGCTTCAACTCCAGGAAGAAGGCTCTGAAATCTGGAGATTCCTTTTGAGATGGATCGCTCGAGGTGCTTAAAGCTTGAATTCCTTCAGATCTGGACACTATTCTCCAAGATGAAGCCCTCTTCTGGAATCGCCTGAAGCTTCTAGGAGTTGAAAGCACTGATGTGTGTGTGTGCCTCCAAGTATCAGTGGATAATGGGCATTTATAGTTGATGACCAAACTGTCCCCATATAAAATAATTCATTTATTTATATATTAATTTTGATGATTAACAAAACATTACTAATGAATTACTTGAGTCTTGAGGACAGGAAATAAAAGCAAAAGGATAGTTCAAGACAATCAGGTAAAGTTTCATTTCATGTCCTGTCCAAGTCTTTGTATCAACTTCTTCATACTTCATATAGACTTCTATTGATAATCAGAACGATTCCTTTATAAGTTCATAATAGAGTCATCATAATGATTTCGTAAGTTCTCGTAACGATTTCTTTAAAACTCATAACGACTTGCCAGCCATAACGATTTCGTAAGTTCTCGTAACGATTTCTTTAGAACTCACAACGACTTTCTAGCCGTAATGATTTCGTAAGTTCTCATAACGATTTCTTTAGAACTCATACCGGCTTTCTAGCCGTAACAATTTCGTAAGTTCTCGTAACGATTTCTTTAGAACTCACAACGACTTTCTAGCCGTAACGATTTCGTAAGTTCTCGTAACGATTTCTTTAGAACTCATAATGACTTGCTAGCCGTAACGATTTCTTTAGTTCTCGTAACGATTTCTTTGAAACTCGTAACGACTTACTAGCCGTAACGATTTCTTTAGTTCTCGTAACGATTTCTTTAGACTCATAACGACTTGCTAGCCGTAACGATTTCTTTAGTTCTCGTAACGATTTCTTTGAAACTCGTAACGACTTGCTAGCCGTAACGATTTCTTTAGTTCTCGTAACGACTTCATAAGTTATCAGAACAATTTCATTAGAACTCGCAACAACTTGCTTGTTGTAACGATTTACTCACTATAACGACTTGTTGCGCTCATAACGATTTGCTCTGACTCATAACGATTTCATAAATCATACAATCATCATTTTCATATATTGATATCTTATTCATCTTAAAGCATTGACCAGTCAAAGTCCACATAGACATCTCTCTGACGCTTTTGCATTTATGAGATCTAACATATCTCTGCATGCATGCAGACCATATCATCCTGTATCGTGCCTACTCTGATAACGTCTTTTAGACTTAAGTCTTTTGGCATTACTATTTTCATGACTATTGCTACTGACATTGACTGACATCAGAGACAGCTTATCTGTCTGCTATTTAAGATTGACATCTGTGCAGACCTCTGAAGTAGCTTCATGGTACAACGTTAAACAAATAGAAGCCATCAGATATCTTTGAAGATCTCATCTCTTTGCGTGCTCAAGTAATCAAAAGACTGTTGACAAGAAGCTTCCAAGACTCCAGATGCCATTCAGTCTAACGACTACTCAAAAGAGAGACAACGTCTCTTTGTCGTCTAAATTTCAAATTGAAGATATATATATACAAGTCAGAAGAACAGAAGAAGATATAACGTTCAAGAAAGACATTCAAATTCTTCTGAAGAAAGTTTAGAGCAGAAAACTTCATTCCTCTTAGCTTTTGTTCTTTTGCTCTCTACTAGCTAGTGAAAAATCATTTGAAGAGAGCTTGTGTAGTTCTGAGAGTGAGCCTAGATTTAGATTCTTTGCTCTCGGTGCTAGGTCCTTCAGATCATTGCTTGTTGCAGTTTGATCTAGGGGCTTGTCTTACAAACCTCTCTTTGTGGTGTCCCTTCGGGTGTGAAGGAAGTCCTGGTGGTATCCAGGGTGTTGTTCCTTTCTGGTGTGAAGGAAGACCTGGTGGTATCCAGGGTGTTGTTCCCTTCGGGTGTGAAGGAAGACCAGCTGAGCTGGGTGTTGTTGTGTCCTTAAGGGGGACTATACCCTTGTTTAGTGAAATCCTGAGGTATTGCTCAGGGACTGGATGTAGGTCTCCTATGGAAAGGAGTTCCGAACCAGGATAAAAATCCTACTGTCTTGTGGTTGTATTTTGTGTGATTGCTATCTCATTTCTCTAACTCTAACCTTCATTTAAGTTGTTGTGTAATTTTTTTAGTAAACAGGTATCAAAGATCAGTTTGTTAATAACCCATTCACCCCCCCCCCTCTGGGCTAGCTAGCTGGGCAACAAGTGGTATCAGAGCGAGTCTCTTCGACAAAGAAGAAGATCCAACGATCTGAAGAGCAAAGATCAATGGCAGCTCAAGGCAACTTCGAAGGTCAGTCAGTCAATAGACCCCCTTTGTTCGATGGTGATGATTATCCGTATTGGAAGACCAGAATGGAATATTTTCTACAAGGCCACGACTATCAAATCTGGTCGATAGTAGAAGAAGGTGACCTAGTTGTCACAAATGAGAAAGCACAATGGACAGATGAAGACAGAAAGAAAATCTCCTTGAACTGTAAAGCCAAGAGCATTTTATGTTGTGCTCTAAGCAAGAAGGAGTTTAACAGAGTCTCAGCCTACAAATCCTCCATGGAAATGTGGGAAAAGCTAAGGATTACATACGAAGGTACAGATAAAGTAAAGGAGACAAGATTCGACATTCTTGTCACTCAGTATGAGAGATTTCAAATGCAGTCAGGTGAGTCAATCACCCAGATGTTCAGTCGATTCACTGACATCACCAATGGTTTAGCCAGTCTAGGAATGTCCTATGAGATTGCAGATATCGTAAGAAGATTCTCAGATCCTTGCCATCTTCATGGACACCAAAGGTCACAGCTATCGAAGAAGCTAATGACCTTAAGAGAATGTCAGTAGAAAAGCTCATCGGGTCCCTCATGGCCCATGAGATCAACATGGAAAGGCTAGGAGAATCATTTAGCAGAAAGAAGCACTCCAATGCTTTGAAAGCAGAAGAAGAGTCATCAGAAGCAAGCTCTAGCGGGAGTGAGGTAGACAGGGAAAATGAAGAAGCAATGCTCTCTAAGAGATTGCAGCGCATCCTAGCCAAGAAGAAAAAATTTCAATCCGGAAGAACGTAGTTTAAGAAAAATAAAGACTTCAAAAGATCAGATGGCAAAGAAATGAAGAAAGGAGAGACTATCTGTTATGAATGCAAGAAGCCTGGACATATCAAGGCAGATTGTCCAATGCTAAAGAAAAATGATCATAAGAAGAAGGATAGCTCCAAGAAGTTCAGAAGATACAAGAAAAAGGCATGGCAGCTGCTTGGGAGAACAGCAGTGACTCAGACAGTGAGTCAAGTTCAAGCAGTGATGAAGAAGAAGCCAACCTGGCTCTCATGGCCAACATCGAAGAAAAGGTAACCTCTGACTCTTCTTTCGATTCTTGTAATAATTCTGATTCAGATTCTGACAATTTGGAAAGCGCCTTAATGAACTTTACGACAAATATAAAGAGGTGTCTAAATTACTTAAGATTAGTAAGAAGAATAATACATGCTTAGAAAACACTAACTCAGACTTAAAAACAGAAAATAAAGAACTAGAAAAGCAATTAATCGAACTAAAAAGAAGAAATGAATTGTTGTGTGAAGACTTAAAAGTTAAGAATAAACAAATAACAAAATTAGAAAAACAAGAAAGTGTAGATGAATTAAGAAAAGAGATTAAAAATCTAAATGAAGAGAATGAGAAATTAGCAAGTACATTAGAAAAATTTACAAATGGTAAGAATCCCTTAATATTAAAAGGAGCTAGACGCTCAGGTAAGAGAAAAGATGGTGTAGGCTACACACCATCTGAAAATGCAGAAACTATAATTGCACCTAAGGTGTATCCAATTCCAAGATTTGTTCCTGAGGAAAATACAGCCTATAAAGCTAATTTTAAGTATATTGAAAGAGTAACAAAAACATCATGTTGTAGTCACTGTAATAAGCTAGGTCATTTAAAATCCATCTGTCCAACAAGACATAAGAAGTGGATAATGAAAGTAAAAATTAATGATACTAACCCATCAAGACCCAAAGGAACTTGGGTACCTAAAGCTTGATGTCTTAATTTCAGGTTATTCCTCGAGCATCCAAATGGTATTTGGATTGTGGGTGTTCAAGGCACATGACAGGAAACCTGAAGCTGTTTTCCCATCTCCAAGTTGAAGAAGGAACAGTCACTTATGGAGATAATGGGAAGGAACTGTAATAGGTAGTGGATCAATAAATAGCAAAGGAAAAACAATCATAGAAGATGTGCTATTAGTCAAAGGATTAAAGCACAACCTCATCAGTATAAGTCAGCTGTGTGATAGAAGTCATCAAATCAAGTTTCAAGAATGAAAGTGCAGCATACTAAAGGATGGAACAATCATCTTTGAAGCAAATAGAGAGAAGAATTTGTACGTGCTCTACCTTGAAGAACTCAAAGAGCAAAATGTGTGTCTGGCAGCCAGCAAAGACAAATCAACTGAGCTGTGGCACATAAGACTAGGCCACTGCAGCTTGGACGGATTGAACAAGCTCAGAAAGAGGAATCTTGTGGAAGGTCTACCAAAAGTCAATGGAAAATGGAAAGTGTTTGTAGACCTTGTGCTAAGGGAAAGCACACAAAGAGTTCCTTCAAGTCAAAGACAGTGGTGACTACCTCAAAACCCTTAAAGATCCTACATACGGATCTATTTGGACCAATGAGACTACCAGTCTTGGAGGAAAGAATTTTGGATTTGTCATAGTAGATGACTACTCAAGATTCACATGGGTATCATTCTTAGAGCATAAAGATTATAGTTTTGATAATTTTGTTAGTTTCAGTAAGAAGGTCCAGAAAGATCAGAAGTTCAGTATTGTGTCCATTCGATCAGACCATGGTGGTGAGTTCCAAAATGAAAAGTTTGCTAGATTCTGTGATGATCAAGGAATTCAGCACAATTCTCAGCACCAAAGACACCACAGCAAAATGGTATAGCTGAGAGGAAGAACAGAACTCTCTTGGATATGGCAAGAACCATGCTCTCTGAATATGAGCTACCAAGATATTTTTGGGCTGAAGCAGTCAACACAGCCAGTTACATTGTCAACCGAGTAATGATCAGGCCAATACTAAAGAAGACTGCATATGAGTTGTTCAAAGGAAAAAAGCCCAAGGTAAGTCATTTCAGAATCTTTGGATGTCCTTGCTTTATTCACACAACGGAAAAAGGGACATTGGTAAGTTGGATGCCAAGTCAGATGAAGGCATCTTTGTGGGGTATACTTCTAAACCCAGAGGCTATAGAGTTTTCAATAAACGCTCACTATTAATTGAACAAACTGTGCATGTTATTTTTGATGAAACTAACCCTTCCTTGAGAAAGGAAGTAGATAGTGATAATGATGATGCAGATGAACTGTCCAAAAAGCTTAAAGATACATCAATTGAGGACAAGGATGATCCACCTTGGAAGAATTACAACAAGAAGAAATTACTCATGAAAATCTTCCAAAGGAATGGAGATACAAGAAAGATCACCCACTTGAGAATATCATTGGTGATCCATCTATAGGGGTAAGAACAAGAGGTAATGTAATCCCTTGTGATTATTTAGCCTTTGTTTCTCAGATAGAGCCAAAGACAGTCAATGAAACTTTAACTGATGAATCTTGGATAATAGCCATGCAAGATGAATTAAATCAATTCAAGAGAAACCAAGTATGGTCACTTGTTCCTAGACCATCAGACCATCCAGTTATTGGCACCAAATGGTGTTCAGAAACAAATTGGATGAAACTGGTGTAATCCTAAGAAACAAGACCAGATTGGTAGCTCAGGGCTATTCTCAAGAGGAAGGCATAGATTTCGATGAAACCTATGCACCTGTACCTAGACTTGAGGCTATTAGAATCTTACTTGCATATGCATCAGCTCTAAACTTGACACTATTTCAAATGGATGTTAAATCAGCATTCTTAAATGGTTTTATAAAAGAGGAAGTGTATGTTGAACAACCTCCAGGTTTTGATGACACCGAATTTCCTAATCATGTTTTCAAACTCCATAAGGCATTATACGGTTTAAAACAAGCACCTAGAGCCTGTATGAAAGGCAAAGTAGATAGCACATTATTCATAAAGTCAAAGGTCAATCACATACTATTAGTTTAAATCTATGTAGATGATATCATTTTGGTCTACTGATAATCTCTTTGCAAGTATTTTGAGAAGCTTATGCAGGGAGAATTTGAAATGAGTATGATGGGGGAGCTAAACTACTTCCTTGGATTGCAAGTCAAGAAAGGGAAGGAAGGCACCCACATCTGTCAAGCCAAATACACCAAGGAACTCCTGAAGAAGTTTGGATTCGATAATGCCAAACCACTGTCAACTCCAATGAGCACATCAACCAGAATGGATAGTGATCAAAATGGTAAAAAGGTAGATCAAAAGAACTATAGAGGTATGATAGGGTCATTACTTATTTAACAGCAAGTAGACCAGACATCTTGTTTAGTGTATGCATGTGTGCCAGGTATCAAGCAGACCCTAGAGAATCACACCTAATTTCTGTAAAAAGAATATTTAGATATTTAGCTAGAACTCATGATTTAGGTCTTTGGTATCCAAAATCATGTGAAATAGATTTAGTAGGATATTCTGATGCTGACTATGCTGGATGCAAGATAGATAGAAAGAGCACCAGTGGTGGTTGTCAATTTCTTGCAGGATGTTTGATATCATGGTCTTCAAAGAAACAAAATTCAGTGGCACTATCAACAGCTGAAGCTGAATATGTAGCTGTTGGAAGTTGCTGTACACAACTCCTTGGATAAAGCAACAACTTGAAGACTTTGGATTAAATATCAAATCAATTCCATTGCTGTGTGACAACACCAGTGCCATAATCTGACCAAGAATCCAGTTCATCACTCAAGGACAAAACAATTGAGGTTAGATATCATTTTATTCGTGATCATGTTGCAAATGGAAATACAGAAATATCCTTATTGATACAAATAGCCAACTAGCAGATATCTTCACAAAAGCCCTACCTGAAGAGAGATTTACATCTCTTAGAAGGGAATTAGGGATGTGTAATTTGTGAAAAGATTCCTGTATTTAAAATGCCATATAAAATTTTCAGAATAAATGAAAATTTTCCTCTCTCTCTCACTTTAAGCAAAACTCAGTTTATTTACTCTTCTCGACCGCTATTGTGTTAAAAGTAGTTTGACTCGTGAAACCCTTTTGTCGCCTTGTGCCGTTACCACCTTTTGGCGCTTCTGTTTTCAATAAAATAATTCTAATTAGTCAAATCATTCTGTGAACGACTCATCTTCTACCTTTACCCTTTCTCCTTTATCTATTCACCCAAAGCCGATGCCCTAACGATTCCGGCATCGACTCTCTGCAAGATTTGAAGCTTTCCCCTTTCCGCGAAGAATCCCTCGAGGGCTTCCATCTCTTCCATCATCTCCCTTCTCCAGAACAGTTTTCTTCTCTCTACCCATGGCCGCTCCGATGATCTCCGGAAGTGTAGGGGCTACAGTGCTGAGTACCTGTCCGCAGAACAGTAGGAAGGTTCACCTTCGTGAAGACAAAGGTATGCGGAAACAAGGCAGTGGATGTTCCAAATCTCGAGAAGAATGGCATGGAAGTATAGCAGAAACTCTGAGAAGGATGTAGTGGATGGAAATTGCCACTTTCACCGAGGTAAGCTATCCCGACCTGGTGAAAGCATTTTATGTGTGCTTAAGGTCAGAGGCAGATGGGTCCCTTGTATCATCGGTAAAGGGAATCCAAATTAAAGTCGATCATGAGTTGTTGCACATGTTGTTTAGAGTGAAGACGTCTGAATTCAGTGGGGTTCACGTAGTGAACGATGAAGCAAAAGGCCTTGGCATTATAGGTCCAGGGTTTAGGCTAAGAGACGTAAAATTGGATATTAATCAGATGAATGCATACAACCGTCTTCTTTATTTCATCATCTGTCAAATTGTGGTTCCTTGCAGTGCCACCTTCTCAACGTGCACTAGGGCAGATTCTGATATGATGTTTTGGGCGATTCAACAAAAGGAGATTAATATGGCGCAAGTCATGTTGGAAAGGATGAAATTAGCCAGAGATCAAATATGGGATACAAAAAGTAAGTTAAATGTCTCATTGCCCTATGCTCATCTACTTACAAAGATTTTCAAACACTTGGGAATAGATTTATCTGGGGCAGTTGTAGAGAAGATGGGCCAGTGTATAAGATCCAGAAATCTCAAGAAAAGTGGTTTCTCTGTAATTGAAGGTGTATAGTCTAAGACCAATGTGGCCGAGGGAGAGGCCATAATTGGTGATGTAGAAAATCCTGATGTTCAGGAAATGGCAGTAGTAATACCATCAACAGATCACCAATCAGTAACACCAGCAGAGCAGCAGCAAGCAGAAGAGTTAGTAGTAGAGCAGCAAGCAGCTCAGTCAGCAGCAGAGCAGCAGGCAGTAGCACCAGCAGAGCACAGCAAGCAGAAGAGTCAGTAGCAGCAGCAAGCAGTTCAGTCAGCAGCAGAGCAGCAGGCAGTAGCACCAAAATTTCAGCCTGAATCTCTTACAGCTTCTGTAGTTGAGGAGGAAGTGGCAGATAAAGCCAGTGATTCGCCTACCTCAATATTTGGCTCAATTCTTAGGAATCAGTTTCATAATACCCATTCACCTCCCCCCCCCCCCTCTGGGCTAGCTAGCTGGGCAACAATAGTCCCATGGATCCACGAGATCCCTTGGGATTTGGGGGCACAGAGATTCCTGTTCAAAAGCCCTCAACCAAAACCATCCACGTGTCCCAAAATTTCAGATCTGGAAAAATAGTCGAAGTGTGTCGACACTACATGGGCATGTGTTGACACACAATCCACTAGCTACAGAATGGGGTTCTGGGAGGGACAGTGAGTGTCGACACACATGCATCCTGTGTCGACACCACTAGCTATTGGCTTCAGAACAAGCTTCTGGAAGGGACAGTGAGTGTCGACACACAGGCATCCTGTGTCGACACCACTGTCCACTTCTTCCTTCACTGATTGTTGGATGCATGGGCTATGTCGACACTGCTCAAGTTGAGTCAACACAACTAGTTTACATTCTTGATTAACTGCGCTGGAATGCATTATGTGTCGACACACTATCTAAATTGTGTCGACACTACTGTCATCACTTGAACATTTCTTTCAACTACACATGGAAAAATAGTGTTAGATAAAGTTGAAGCATGATTTCCGTATTTGTATGAATCATACTTGAACATCATCAAAACAAGAGATCCAACAGAATTCCCTTTCAATATCGGTCAATCATTTTCTCAAGGTCGATCGTCTAATTGTTAGTTTTGCAGTTCTTCTTCCAGTCTTGTCTTTCTATTTTGTCCAAGCCTTGGGCTTAGTATTGACCACTTCAAATGCAACTATTGGACAAAATTAATGCACACTTAACACACAAATTAGACCCTCAAATTAAATAAACATAAATCAAATGTTTGGTCATAAATATGAATTATATTCAGTGTTTTGTGATTTTCTGAATCATAAACTTAGTATTTTTGTGATCATCAAAATCTGGCCGACATCATCTCTCTTGCTCCAAGAGGTTCCTCCCATGTCCAGCAGTGAAGAGAGGTTATTTATACAACAATAGATGCTTAATTTATTTGAAAGTCAATTAGTGATATAATATTATGATAATGTTATTTATACAACAATTGATGCTTACTTGATTTCAAACATCTGTGGTGCCAAATGAAAATTCAAATAAGTCTTCAAATCCAGAACATATTCATGTTGTGTACCTTCTATCTTATCAGGGTAGGTAAGAAAATGAGTCAGTAGAAAATAAGGACTAAAAGGACTCCTTCCTTCCTGCTAGACAAAAAAAGGTTTTACCTAATATGTCTGGATGTCAGCAGAAAATATTGACCAAAAGGAAAAAGTGGTATGGGCTATCTGTTACAAGACTTCTCTGGTCTAACATGTTCCTATTTGCATTGAATGTCTACAGGACTATTCTACTCCTAGTCAAAACATCTTGGACCTATTGTTAGCATCCGTTAGACAAATGAAGATGTTGTTAGACAGGAGAAGAAAAAAAACAGATGAAGAAGAAGATGAGTAATGACTAGAAGAGTTCCAATGGATCTATTTTTGTATTCTATAAAAGATGAAGTGTTTGAAGCATAAGAACAAGAGCGTTCTTGAAAATCCTTTTGAAAGAGTATACATCTAGTGAGAAGTCTCAACGCCATACACACTCAAAGCAAGAGAGAAAGAGCTCGAGCCAAAGAAGAAGTGTGCGCACAAGCAGCCATCTGAAGTCTTCAAGCTTCTTTTCTCTCTTCACTCTCTCTGTGCATCATTGTAAATATGGGGAGAGTCTGTGAGTTGAGAGTTTTAGTTCCTTAGTGTTCATCTTGTATAGCTCTCAGTCTGTTCTTTCTTTTCTAAGAAAGACTTGTGTCCAGCTATAGGATTGTATACAGTGTTCCTCTTCCTATGTGAAGAGAAGGTCAGCGGGGTGCTAGTGGATTCTCTCTAGCTGTGGGACTGTACACAGTGTTCCCCTTGGGTTGAGGGAAGAACCTAGCTGGGGGTTTAGGTCTAGCAGAACCGCACTAGAGTTTGTTCCAGGAGGGTGGCTTCTTGACGTGTAAAAAAATGAGTTTCCTTCCTACTCAGAAAGGAAGAGGACTAGCGAGGAGTTGGTGGTTAGTATATCCTTGGGGGGATTGTACCTTGGTTAGTGATATCCCAAGATTTACTTTGGTACTTGACGTAGGTTTTCCATTGAGGAAGTACTCAACCATGATAAACTCCTTGTGTTCATGTGTGTGATTATTTTTAATTGTTTCCTCATTGATACTCTTAGCACACACATTTACTTTCAGTAACCAGGTTTCAAGTGTTTGATTTTAGTTTCAGATTTATGTGATTACCTTTTCACCCCCCCCCCCCTCTAGGTATATCCTTGCTGCCTTAACTAAGTGGGCCATCAAAAAGTTTCGATTACTGAACAAAAGATTCAGTATCCTTCCAATTTGTGTTATGATCATTTTGATTACTAAACAAAAGTTTAGCATCTTTTTGATTGGCGCTATAAATGTTCTGATTACTAAACGAAGGTTTAGTATCCTTAAACGAAGGTTTAGTATCCTTCCGATTGGTGTTATAATCATTCGATTACTGAACAAAGGTTCAGTAACCTTCCGATTGGTGTTATAAGCATTATGATTACTAAACAAAAGTTTGGTAACCTTTCGATTGGTGTTATAAGCATTCTGATTACTAAATAAAGGTTCAGTAGCCTTTCGATTGGTGTTATAAACATTTCAATTACTGAATAAAGGTTCAGTAACCTTTCGATTGGTGTTATAAGTGTTCCGATTACTGAACAAAGATTCAATAAACTTCCGATCGGTGTTATAATTGTTTCGATTATTGAACAAAAGTTCAGCAACCTTCTGATTGGTGTTATAATCATTCGATTACTGAACAAAGGTTCAGTAACCTTCTTATTAGTGTTATAATTGTTCTGATTATGGAATAAAAACTTAGTAACCTCTGATTGGTGTTATAATTGGACCCTAAACATTTATTTCACATGAATTGTTTAACTATGTTAATAGGTTCTCTATTTATCAGATTCTTTATAAAAATTTAGGTTACTACACTTCCATTATTTCATTCTAAATTATAAATTTTCATCTCTTTCCATATCAATTTCCCACATATAATAATAAAGAATTTACATTATTGGCTCTTTTACCTTAAAATCTGATTTTGAACCCTTACTTAATTATTTCCACCTATTTATTCTATTTATTTATGTTTTAAAATTTTGAATTGTTACAGGTGAACCGGGCAAAACTGATTGATGTCCACCCCTACACACAAGCCAGAATGTATTGGATTCACAAAAGACGAGCTTTTTCCCCCATTTTTTTTTCTCTCTCTCTATTGTCTGTAGTGATTATGTCCTCTCTTCCATCAGAAAATGTGAACATCTTCAACATTCGTGAGCATCTTTGTCTAATTGTCTTTTTGACATCATAGATATGTTGCTGGCATGTGCATAAGATATCTATGGTATGTATAAGAATAAGTTTACCTATGTTGGACTTATTATAACATCCCATATAAGATATGTTAAATAGACTAAATCAGTAGACTACCAACAACTTGGATTAGTCATTTTTAGAGCTCGAGTAGGAAAGGAACTCTGAAGTTAAGCATGCTCAGTTGGAGGAAGTCTCAGAATGGGTGACCTTTATGGGAACTCTACCAACTAGCATGATTGTTGGGCCAGTTTGCTAGTTGGGTCATAACAAATGGTATCAGAGCGATACCTTTGTCGAAAGTGTGGGAGCTAAGTGCCACACAAGGCAAAGTCCTATGCTATAGGATCCACCTCTTGAGGACATAATGGCCAAAGTGCTACATAGCGGGAGCCACCTCTTGAGCCTATGAGGGCCACCTCTAGAGTCCTACCTGCTTGGGGATTGACTGTGTGCTATATGTGAACAGTGACGAGGACATCGCTTATAGAAGAGTGGTAGATTGTAACACCCCATATGAGAATATGTTAAATGGATTAAATCAACAGGCTACCAACAACTTGAACTAGTCATTTTCAGAGCTCGAGCAAGAAAAGAACACTGAGGTTAAGCATGTTCGTTTGGGGAAAGTCTCAAAATGGGTGACCTTTCTGAGTAGTCTACTAACTAACTGGTTGTTAGGCCAATTTGCTGGTTGGGTCGTCACACTTATTGACCTACTAACTTTGATTCAAATTTCTATATATATTTTGATATATAATTACAATATCAAAAGATTTCTAAGACTAAGTATTAAATAATCGATTATGTTTCTTGTTCATTTATTTCCCATTAATCGATTGTTTCTTATGTGTTCGATTATTTTATGTGTTTTTTTTTATTTCTTATTAATTGATTATGTTTCTATAATTGATTGTTTTCTATGATTTATTTTCTATTAATCGATTGTTTCTTGTGCATTTTATTTTCCATTACTTGAATAGTTCTTAGTTTAATGAATTATTTTTCTTGTACTCAATTATGTTTTCGATGACCAAAGTTTTATTTCTCGTTAATCAATTAAGTTTTTCTTATGATGAGTTTTAAATTTTTGTCACTGAGTGCCACAATGGGCGCTATAATTGATTATGTTCTCGAGAATCTCATTATGTCTCACTGTGACGAATTTTGATTTTCGACGACTAAGTGACATAGTAGGGAATGTAATTGATTATCCCGATAATCGATTATATTTGATTATAATGAGTTTTGATTTTTTATGACTAAGTGCCACAATAGGCACTATAATCGATTATATGTCCAGATAATCATTTATTTCTCACTATGACAAGTTATGGTTTTTCAGTATCTAAATGCCAAAAATTGTATTATAATCATTATGTGTTCCAATAATCGATTTTGTCTCACTATGATGAGTTCTGATTTTTTGCAATCAAGTGAACTATGATTGATTGTGTTCTACGAGCGAGTTTCATTTATTGATTATTGATTATGTTCACTAGTGCCACATAGTGAGTTAATCGATTAGTTGTTTCCCAGTGCTTCATAATAATTGATTATACACTATATATGATATGTTTTGACTTTCAATGGTTGTTTCTCAATAATCGATTATATGCTACATATGATATGGTTTTGGCATTTAGTGACTATTTCTTGATAATCATATACTATATACTATTTTGGCTTTCAGTAATTATTTCTCCATAATCAATATATGATGTGAGATTTGGATTGTATTTTATGATGATCGATTATATATACCGATAGGGGTCATAAGTTATATAATACTCCAATTAACACTAGCTAATAAGATTTTTCAGCTATAAACTTCATGATTGCAAATATAGTAATGGCTTCATGCCTAAGAGATCTACAAATTATTCTATTGAGTTGTAGTCTCATGAAACTCTACATATATTTTTCAGATAGTTTGAGGGAAGATCTAGAGAATTCAAAATTTGAGCAAGTGGACCGCATAGAATTTTGAAGAGTTCGCAGTGATGAATATCTTAGCATCAGGATTTTGCATAGGCAGTAGATTTTAAAATTTTGTGAGGGATTTGGAAAATGGTGGATCTCAAATTGCAGGTGCATTAACTTGTATTAAAACATCCTTAATTTATATGGGCTTTTGCAAGTAAATCATTCTTCCTACAAATATGGTAAATCGGTTATGTTTGATATAATGTATTGTTCAAAATATTACTATCAATTCTCAATATTGCAAAAGTAAAACCACTATTTTGCAGTATTATCACACATCTACTGACCATGATTAATTATTATGACACAATAAAATAAAATGAAGAGATTTGCCATGAGCAAAACCATGTCTTAAAGTCCACTAAAGTACAATGGATTTCTTTGCGATAGTTGATTCTCGTCATATATGATGTTGCAAATACCCCTATCTTAAATACTTTTGTGAAGGAAAACTATCATAACAAAATTATTAGCGACGACGTCGGCAAAGCATTGCAAAAGAGTATTTGTGATAGCTATGACTATTGTCGCAAATAAATCTTTTGTGACGGCTTGTAATTGTCGCAAATAAATTCTTTGTGATGGCTAGATCTGTCACAAAAGATGTATCTACGATGGTTGTTGCCATTACAATAGCTTATTTGAGGCATTTAAAAGCCATCACAAATACTTCTTTTGCGACGCTTTGTAAATGTCGTTAGAAACAAATCTTTTGTGACAACTCCATGTGTCACAAATTATATAAGACAGGTTTATTTGCAGTGGTTTACCTCTATCACAAATACCTTTTTCGACGAATATTTTCAACAGCCACAAGCATCACAAAAGAAGCATATGCGATGATTAAAGCCGTCACAAAGGATTTATTTGCAATGGTTTGCAGCTATCACAAAAAACATTTTTGCAACATATTATTTCCAACAACTGTAACTGTCGTAAAATATTTATTTACGATGGTTTGCAACTGTCGCAAATACTCTTTAAACATTTTTAAAAATTTTGCAGTTTTAGAAGAAAATATTACAATTTTTTTATTAAAATAACAATTTTTTCCGAATGTAAATTGGATCCTTCATTACACAACGCACCTGAGACAAAGTACAATAGAGTAGGCTATGGGCAATGCAGGCCACCACCGACGCTCTACACTATGCCTTACATTCAGTATAAGCAAGGCATGGGAAGAGACATAACACCATGAAGCTAATAGGGACCCAAGGTCCAAACCTCCTGGACAAACCCAAACACCCACATAAACGCCCGTCACATAGAACACCTTGAATGAATGCTAGTCATCACCAGCGGCTTCATGGCGCGAGTAATCACTCCATCGGAACATTCTAACGTCCGTGGAGAGTTCGACAATAGGTGAAGAGTGCCACCAATAGAAGGCACTGGCTTGAAGGGAGGACTTTCTAGCATATGACTGCGACCATAGTAGGGGAAGACAAGAGCTGGCCGCAAGTAGCCGCCACGTTGAACCTCGTCGAGCACAAACCACATGGAAGAAAACAAGAAAACATTACAATAGAGACAAGAACATTGTATCCTACTAGAAAGCCGTAGTCGACTCTCCAGACGGCAGTCGAACACCCTCCGACCAGCTGGAGAAGAAATCCTTCGACGAAATAAGTGGGACTGTAGCAACCTGGATTTTTCAAAATAATAATAATAATAATAATAATAAATAAATAATAAAAGTTTAATAATTAGAAAATCAAAGAAAAGAGAATTAAATAAAACCCATCAAATGAAAATAAGTAATGGGCTTTATTAAATGGACCCATTAGAAATTAGTAGGTTAAAATAAAGATTTTTAAAAAGGGGAATAATAGAGAAATACCCAAAATTCGTAACTTAATATTACTAAAATAGAAAAGAGATATTTAATACATTAAATAGCTAGTTTGAATTAGAATTAGATTCCTAAACCTAACCCAATTGATTGGCCATGAAATTCCCTCTCTCCCAACCCAAATAGGAGATCTCTTGCTTAAAAAGGGGAGAGGAAAATAGGAAATTTGGAATTTTATAGGAATTAGACTTAAACTAAGAAAGTGAATAGGGAGAAGCTTAAATACTTCTCTTAAACCCTCATGGCGGCCCTAGCTCGTGCCAAGAGGTTCCTGGACCAGGAGGAGAGGCCAAGAGGAGGAGAATTCATGGAGAGGAAGGATCTCTCACGTTCTTCCCCGAGTTCTTCAAGTCTTAACCCTAGAAGAGGAAAACGATCAAAGGTAGGCATTCTCACAAGCATAAACCATGAAACATTTTCTGTAGGATGTCTCGTCTATCAGGAACAAAAGCCCTTTGGTTTCATAATTTTCCATCGAGCATATCTTTTGTTCTTGATTGTTCATGTTCTGCAACTTACCTGACCCCGAACCCTCTTCTTAATACTTGATCTCCTTGTATACTCAACCCCATGCCACGAGATTTTTACTGTAGGAACGGATGGATGTTAGGCATCTTTTGCCCCTAAAAGCCCTAAATTTGATTCATCCTATCTTACAAATTTAATCGTTGATCTCAACTATGTACTGTATCATGTTAATTATGAATACCCTGTGTTTAAAACATGTCTAAACCCTGATTGTTTTCCCATTCCTATTTAGTGTAAGTACCCATGCATGTCTAGATCGGTTTGCAACTGGTTTCATGATTTTTCATTGACTATACAATTAGTTGTGATTTTCTGAATCACCCCGTGTCAAATAGGGTAAGTTCTGGCCCGCAATCCAATGTAACATCCTTTCCCTGTCGTACTCGGGCGGAGACCCTGTGAACGCGACGGCCTGATAGGCCGCGTTCACAAGGGCCATCGCGATCTGATCGTGACAGGCCTATCGTCGCGATCTGCTGCCCGACCTAACTAGCTTGTCGCGACCTGTACAAGACCCCATCGCGATCTCAGTTGACCCCAAGCTACTCAAGGAGGTGGCAATCGTGGTGCAGGTGACTTGCATCGCAAGTTCAAGAGTCTGAACCTACCTAGGTTCAGCAGATCCACGATCCAGATGAAGCTGAGCACTGGCTCCAAGAGACGGAAGAAAATTTCATGTCATGCAATGTGCAACAGGGGACAAGCTTCTACTGGCCACATTCCAACTGGAGAAGGACGCCCGCGCTTGGTGGGAGTCAGCGGAAGCTACTAGAGAGTGTTGGGTTGAGTATGAAAAATAAATCATTTCCCCTCATATTTTGATAATGACAAGTTGTGATTTTAATGCATAACCATTGGAACATGCAAAATACATCACCTGAAATTACAATATTCAAAAAGCATGTTTCCAAGCACATTTATCATTGATATTCATGATAATATATTTATCTATGATTTATGTGTTTATTTTCTCAGGAACAAACATTTTCTGAAAAGGTAGTGTCGACACAACCAACCTTGGTGTCGACACAATGGTTCAGAACAAAGGCAGAAATTGAAGAAAAGTCCATCTCAGGTCGACACGAGTCCAAGCAGGTCGACACTACCCCATCTTAGGTCGACACCAAATCAGACAGTGTCGACACAAGATAGCTTTCCCAGAAGGCCAGTTTTGCTGTTCGGGCTAGAAGGTCGACACCAAATGATATCAGGTCGACACTAGATGCCTTTCCCAGAAGACCAGTTTTGCTGTCTGGGACAGCAGGTCGACACCATCTGATCTCAGGTCGACACTAGAGACCTCTCCCGGGAGTTGTTCTGCCAGTCTGGGAGTGTGTCGACACACCTCATGGGCAGGTCGACACACTCCGGAATCTCTGTGACTTAAGATTCCTCCTGGACACGTGGCACCCCAGGGAGATGTCAGATCACATTTGATCATGTGCCCACGTACCCCAAGGGTATCTTTCAGATATTTAGGGTATAAATACCCTCCTTAAGGGCACTCATCCCGAAGAGAATCTCAGAAGAGCCTCCAGAAACCTCCAAGCGCCGGCCAGAGAGTCTCTCCTCCCTGTTCTTGCTCTCTCTTGTGCTTCACACCTCAATTCACCCTTCTCCAAGCACAAGGATCGAAGTCTGATCAACATGAAGCACTAGCATCAACTTCAAAGGAGCAGATCAAGTAGAAGCCTGCAATTGTGAAGCTCTCAAGGCAGATCCCAAGATCAAAAGTGCAGAGCATCGGCCAAGGGACTTCAAGTGATCAAGATTCTTCCATTCGGCCTCTACAAGGGAGTTTTTCTTGAAGAACAAGAATTGTCAATCTAGAGTCTAAAGTCCTTCTTGTCTCTTCCTGGCTATTCTAGAAGTTGTGCATAATCTGTTGCACCATCTTCTTGAATTGGCCTTAATAGATCAGATCATTGCTAGAGGATCTGCATCTTGTTGTTTTTGTTCTAGAATGTGGTTGTGAGCCTGTGTGCTCAGGTCTTTGAGTCGTCGCACTCAAGTTGGGTTGTTGAGCAGTCTTGCTCAGAGTCTAGAGTAGTCTTGCTCTAGGTAGTGTGTGAGTTGTCTAACTCACTTGTGGAGTTGTCAGGCTCCTGTGTGGGTTGTGTTACCCAGGTTGTTAGTGGATCCTCACTGTGTGTGAGGGGTGGATGTAGGAGTCACATGGTGTGATTTCCGAACCACCTAAAAATCTCTGTGCATTGGTCTCTTTGTGGTTGAAATTACTCTTCGATAGATGAATGCATAGGATCGTTTGAATCTATCTAATCAACCTGTTTTCACTCTCCAATTGTTTTAACTCACTCAATATCTTCTCAGATCTGTGAAATTTGCTTTTAATCTAACTCTGATTCAAAGGTTTTTCAAAACTGGTTTAGCTTCCGCATTAGTTGGCCTAGATCTATTCAACCCCCCCCCCCTTCTAGATCTTGTCCACACCTTCTATCGATCCTTCAATTGGTATCAGAGCGGGTTTACACTTGATCTGATCTGATTTGAGCAGTTTCTGTGTTCTGTGTTGCTTGTTTGCTTGATTGTTGTTTTACTGAGTGTTTCCTTCCTTGCACCTTCTGTTTAATTAAATGGATTCCAGAGGATTCATAGCTGAGGGCCATTCCATAAATAGGCCACCATTCTTTAATGGAACGGACTATTCATATTGGAAAAATAGAATGCAAGTGTTTCTAAGAGCCCAAAATTATGAAATCTGGAAAGTAGTGAAGTAGGTCCCTATGAAAACCAGGAGAGAAGAAACCTGGACTAGGGAACAGATAAGAAGAGCAACATTGAATTATAGTGCCATGAACATGATTCAATGTGCTGTTCACCCCAAAGAGTACTCAAGAATCTCTATGTGCAAATCTGCCAAAGAGATGTGGGATAAACTTGAGGTACTCTATGAGGGGACATCTCAAGTTAAAGAAACCAAGGCTAACATACTTGTCTCTGAATATGAGTTGTTCATGATGAAATCTAACGAGACAATCTCTGAAATGTTTGCCAGGTTCATGATCATAGTCAATGGACTGAAGGCCTTAGGTAAGGACTATACGGATGCTGACTTGGTAAGAAAAATCATGCGTTCTCTCTCTTCAATATGGCACACCAAGGCCACAGTCATTGAGATTCTAAAGACTTGTCCAAAATTTCTTTGGATGAGTTAATAGGATCCTTAATGACATATGAAATTAATCTAAAGAGAAATGAAGAACACATAATCAAAACCAAGCCAGTAGCATTAAGGCCTCATCTAGTAACAAGGACAAAAGTCAGGATAAAACCAGTTCTGATGAGTCTGAGTCAAATGAGGATGAAATTGCCCTCATGACCAGGCAATTCAGAAAATTCTTGAAATATAGAAAGGGAAATTTTCTGGTAAAAAGAAATACTCTTCAGGTAAAAGAAACACATCCTTTTCAATGCAAACTCAACAAGAATAAAAAATCTGACGATATTGTCATTTGTTACAGGTGCAACAAACCAGGACACATGAAGGGAGAATGTCCTGAGAACAAGAAGGAGAAGCACAAGAAAATTCACAAATTCAAGAAGCCGAAGGCCATGGTAGCCACTGGTCTGATGAGGACACAAGTGAAATGAAGAAGAAGAAAAATCCTCAAGCTCTGGAAGTGAGGAGATTTGCTTCATGGCAAACAGCTCAGATGGAAAGGTAAGCACATCTTTTGAAGATTTTTCTGTTAAAGATTGGCAGGATGCTTATGCTGAATTAGTTGAAAACTATACTGAAATGAGAAAAGAAAATAAGCATCTCAAAAAGAAAATTGAAAATTTATCACAACCAATCTTCAAACAAAAGAATTTGTGAACTAGAAAATGAAGTGATAGAATTGAATGAAGAAAAAGAAAACCTTCTGAATCTGATTGATGAACTTAAGCTAGCTTCTCAAAAGGCCACCAATGAATTCAAAGACTTATCTGAAAAGCTGGAAAAAGAAAATCTAGATAAACAACAAAAGATTGAAGAAATCAAAATTTTGGAAAACCAGCTAAGACAAAAAGATGAAGTCATTGAAACATTCACAAATGGCAAAGATAATTGGAGGCCTTGTTGGGAACAAATATGAAATCAATCTCTCATGGACTAGGGTTTGATAAGCAAAAATCTAAGAAAGACAAATCCGGTGAAAAGAAAGATAAAGCACCACTAATCAAATTTGTTAAGGGCCCTAGTCTTGAAAATACAGAAGTCAAACAAAAATCAAGCAAAACACAAAAAGTTCAAAACACAGAACAAAGACAAGGCAACCAGGTCGACACAATCTCCTGACAGGTCGACACCAGTCCACAAGAAGAAGGCTTCTGTGGCTGTAGTGTCGACACCAGTCGAAGAGAGGTCGACCTGCTCAACATCACCAAGAAAAACCACAAAATAAAAAATTCAAATAAAAATCTAAAATAAGAAAAAGTCAAAGGAAGTCATTAATGAGAGCCTTGGACCTCCAGACAAGCATATCAAGCTGATTGGACCAATTCTTGGAGCCAATGGTATAACAACCCATGTTGGTATCATCCTCAATTTTTCTATCCAAACTTTCTGATGTACCAACAAAATCCTTGGATTCCACCTCCTCATCTGAATTCTCATGCTCAAATGAAAAACACCCCTCTACCAAAAACAAAAATACTGGTGTTTTCATCCCAAGAAAAGAAGAAAGTGAAAAAGACAGAGAACACCAAAGTAATAAAACAAAAGTAAAAACAAGTCAAATTTGGATGAGAAAAGATTTGTTAACATTGTCCAAACTTTCTGATGGTCCCAACTCTGTTTGGGTACCAAAATCTTCTCTCCACTAATTGATGTTGCAGGAAGGTCGTGCACCCAAATCAAATGTGTGTTCCTTGACAGTGGGTGTTCACGACATATGACTGGAGATAGAGCCAAATTTTTTTCCTGCTAGAAAAGGAGGGTGGTTCAGTGACATTTGGAGGTAAAATAAAGGAAAGATCATTGGATCTGGAAAGGTTGGTCAACTTCCTCAAACTCTGTTGATAGTGTTTTATTAGTTGATGGTCTTGATTACAATCTGCTAGTCATTAGCCAACTATGTGACAAAGGTCACAATTGTGTTTGAATCTGATCTTTGCAAAATAATTGATTCATCAACTGATAAACTAAAATTTGTTGTAAAAAGGGAAAACAATGTTTACATGATTGACCTTAATAAAAACTTTTCTGAAAATCTTTGCTTTGTTGCAAATAAAGATGAAATTGCATGGACTTGGCACAAAAGACTTGGCCATGCAAGTTTCAGAACATGAATAAATTGTTAAGGCTGAATCTGGTTAGGGTGTTCCTGAATCCTTTTCAAATGTTGAAAATCAAGTTTGTGGGATCTGTGCCCAAGGTAAACAAACCAGGAAATCTTTTAAGAATTTCAATGAGGTACTCACATCTAGGCCACTAGAACTACTTCATATGGACCTTTTTGGCCCACAAGAATTCTAAGTCTTAGTGGCAAGAGATATGGGTTTGTAATCATTGATGATTTTACTAGATTTACTTGGGTCATTTTCTTGTCCCACAAAAGTGATACATGCCCTGAATTCAGGAAATTCTGTACCACTGCCCTAACAAATTATTCATATAAAATCAAAAATATTTTGACTGATCATGGGGGAGAATTTGAAAACCAACCTTTTCTGATTTATGTGCTGAACTTCAAATTTTCCACAAGTTTTCTTCACCAAGAACTCCAGAACAAAATGGAGTTGTGGAAAGAAAGAACAGAACTCTTGTGGAAATGGCTAGATCCATGCTCCTTGAGAGTAATTTGCCCAAATCCTTCTGGGCTGAAGCTGTAAACACAGCAAATCATTTCTCAATAGAGCATTGGTCAGACCAAAAATCAAGAAAACCCCCTATGAATTACTGAAAAACAAGAAGCCAACTGTTTCTTATTTCAAAATCTTTGGGTGCAAATGTTATGTACACAACAATAATAAAGAAAATCTTGACAAGTTTGATGCTAAGAGTCAGGAAGCCATCTTCCTTGGCTATTCAGAAGTGTCAAGAGCTTTCAGAGTGTACATTCTCAAAAACAAAACTGTTGAAGAGTCTCCTCATGTTATTTTTGATGAAAATTCCTTTTCAACTAACTCTTCTAAATCTTGCAGGGAAAATCAAGACAGTGAAGAGGATGACTTCATTGTGGACTCTTCACCACTGTTGAGGAGCTTGAAGACACTGGTGAGATCTTGAACACCAATTCACCATCTTCAAGTGGATCAGGTAACATTGCTCCAGATTTAAGTACCCCTCAACAGGTAATTTCTGAACATCGAATTTTGAGAGATCCCATTAGATAATATTGTTGGCAATTTGATGATAGAGTTAGGACTAGATCATTTTTCATGCTTGCTATTGAAGAAGACCCACTAGCTCTAATTTCCCAAATTGAACCAAAGTCAATTGATGAAGCTTTATCAAGTTCTGATTGGATTAATGCCATGCATGATGAACTTCATCAATTTGAAAGAAATCAAGTATGGGAATTAGTACCTAGACCTAGTGACCAAACAGTCATTGGCACTAGAGGGTCTTCAGAAATAAACTGAATGAATCTGGTCAAGTCATAAGAAATAAAGCTAGGCTAGTTGCAAAGGGGTACAATCAAGAGTTTGGAATTGATTTTGAAGAGTCATATGCCCCTGTAGCTAGACTAGAAGCAGTTAGAATTTTCCTTGCTTTTGCATCCTCCATGAAATTCAAAGTTTATCAAATGGATGTTAAAAGTGCATTCTTAAATGGATATATCAAGGAAAATGTTTTTGTTGAACAACCTCCTGGATTTGAAAATGAAAAACATCCTAACCATGTTTTCAAGCTTCATAAGGCTCTATGGTCTTAAACAAGCTCCAAGAGCTTGGTATGACCGTTTGAGTTTTTTTACTTGAAAAAGGATATTCTAAGGAACTGTTGATCAAACCATTGTTCACAAAAACAGTCACTAATCAAATAATTGTTGTCCAAATTTATGTTGATGACATAATATTTGGATCAACCAATAAAGGCTTGTGCAATGAATTTTCCAATCAAATGAAAAATGAATTTGAAATGAGTTTATGGGAGATCTAAAATTTTTCTTGGGATTGCAGGTTAACCAAACTCATGAGGGGATCTTCATCAGTCAAACCAAGTATGTCAAAGAACTTCTGAAAAGTTTGACTTTCAGAACCTCAAGCACTCCAACACACCAATTGCTATAAATGCTAAACTAGAAGAAGACTCAAATGGTAAGTCAGTAGACCCAAAGACCTACAGAGGTATGATTGGTTCTCTACTTTATCTTACAACTTCTAGACCTGATATTCAATTCAGTGTGTGTTTGTGTGCTAGATATCAATCAAATCCTAAAGAAAGTCACATGCTAGCTGTTAAAAGAATTTTCAAATATCTTGTTGGAACATGTGATTAGGAATTTTGTATCCTGCTAATTGTAAGTTAGATTTGATTGCCTATTGTGATGCTGATTATGCTGGTTGTAAATTAGATAGAAAAAGCACAAGTGGCTTGTGTTTGTACTTAGGTGGGTGTCTAATCTCTTGGGCTTCTAAGAAGCAACATTCAGTCTCTGTCAACTGCAGAGGCTGAGTATGTTGCTGCTGGTAGGTGTGGAACCCAATTCTTTGGGTGAAACATCAACTTCTTGATTACAACCAAGAGTTAGGTTGTGTTCCCATCCTTTGTGATAACACAAGTGCAATAAATCTGTCTAAAAATCCCATTCAGCATTCCAGAACTAAGCATATTGAAATTAGGCATCATTTCTTGAGAGATGAGTAGCAAATAAATCTTTTGAACTCCATTTCATAGAAACTGAAAAGAAAATTGCTGACATTTTCACAAAACCCCTTCCTGACAGTAGATTCTCATCCTTAAGGAGGGAACTTGGTCTTTGTAAATGTCCATTGGATTGGGTTGAGTGTTAGGCATTTCCTGAGGGGAGTTCATTGCATCATTATACTCCTTGCTTCCTTGATCCATCATGTCTCTCTCCCTTCATCTCTAATTCTTTTGGTCAATGAACACTTCACCTCACATTGTGTTGAACTTCTTGGTATATCAAATGGTGATTTGAAGAAGGACAAGTTCTGCTTGTCTGGACACTTTCACTATGCGAGAGTATATGTCTCTGCCAAGTACCAAGAAATGAATATGCAATTGTTGAGGGGGAGCTTTTGTTGCTCAAAGAGAATTATTTCTGATTTCAAAAACTTGCATATCTCTATTCTGATGAAAAATGGTTGAAATCTTCATCTCAGGGGGAGGTAAAGAATTCACAAGTTATATCCCTTGCAAAATTCAAAACTTCTTCTTGCATTACATCAATTTCCTTGCATGATGTCCTCATTCAGGTGTCTAGAGTCTCAAAATGATCCCTTGAGTGATCTACTACATTCATTTGTCAACTCTCACCTATATTCTTCAAAACTACAGAAATTCAGATTTCTTTCTAAGACTGAAGAATAATGTGTGTCTTGATTTTAAACATGTTTTTGTGTTCAATTGATGTTGGATATAGATGATATCTTTTTGTCAAAACTCTCCAAAATAGTCCATTCACAGAGCAATGGCACATGTGCTGAGAAACTGCACACCTCACAATGAATGAAGTGCCATGTAAGTCATGAGGCACAATGCTATCTCTGTTCAAAGGGGATTAAAAATTAAAAATCAATGCAAAACAAAATAAAAATGCCCAATTTTTGATGATGACTGAGTAACTGGAAATATTGGCGTCTAACAAACGTATATTTTCATGTCAAAAGGTCATCATTTATCCCTTTGAGACTTGATAATGGATAAATCTTCAGTCCAGGGACTATAGTGTGTAAAAAGTATTAGTTCTTGTGAACAAGATATATCTCATTTGATAGTTTGTTACAAAACAAATATATATATATCAATGGAGAATTTGTTTGAGAGAATCATTCTTATCCATCATCAAGTTGTTCCTTAAAAATGTTTGCTGTCAACACACTTGTTTTTAAGTCTAAAAGATTTTTTTTTATCTTTTTGGAATTGAAGAATATGGTAGTGTGAAGTTGATTTTAAATGTTTATATCCCTCAAATTATCATTTTCATGACTCAAGTCACTGAATGTCATATCCTGTTGGATATTGTGTAAAACTTGAATTGTGCTGAATTTTTGCAAAGTTTAACAAATGAATTTTTTAGTATCTTAATATCCTTGAAATGATCATTCCACCATTGATTATCATTATAAGATGTCCCAAAAGTCACATAATTTTCCCTACTCAAAATCCAAAATTTTCTTCAGGCCAGGTCGACACTAACCCATCTAGTGTCGACACACTTTCAGTCAGGTCGACACTACCCTCCTCTAGTGTCGACACTGACCCTTGCCAGACCCATTTATAACCGTGGGCACCGGTTAAGAACATGTTGTTCCTGCAGATAGGTTATCCAAAACCCCCTTTCTTCTTCTCCAGGTCGACCCGACGGTGGGCATTCTTCTGGTTTCCGGCAAGGGTTTTGACCTCTCTCCATCTCCTCTCTCCTCCATCTCATCTCCATTCACTTTCTCTCATTCCTCTCTCTCTCCAGCACCCGATTCCACTCTGCTCTCATGGCACCAAAGCAGCATCCTCGCCGTGGAGCCAATCAAGAGCCTCTGCAAGACCAATTCCAGCGGATGAAGTTCCTTCCACTGAAAGGAGATCAAAGCGTCGACATGATCCTACTGAGCAGCCAGGGTCTGTATCTGCTAGAGAGGTAGAGCTTCCTCTTCAGGTCAAGGTCCATGTACCCTAGGAGAAAAACCCTAGATTCCTCCTGACATCTCTGAGAAATCCTCATCCTCATCATCATCCTCCTCATCAGAGTCCTCCTAGCCCTCTAGGAGACCCCCTTCCAAACCCCTCAGTGCCGGGAAGACCATACTGAAACCAAGAGCAGTAGATTTGGATGACAGAGAATTGATAGCTGCAATTCTTGAAGTTTTGGGCTTCTTCAACTTTCACTCTTGGCAGTCTTTCATTCAGAATTCAGAGTCATTTACGCTAGGCTTGTCCAAGAGTTTTATCAGAGTTTGGAGTGCACAGGTGAAGGGTACAAGTCCAAGGTTAAGGGGATTGCTATTGACATGCCAACAGATAAACTGCCTCAATTTTCAAAGTCCCAGATGAAGGTGAAGACTACCATAATTTGAATTCAACCTCCATGAAGCCTACACCCTTAATGACTGGTTTGCCTGCAGATAAGACTGATATTAGCAAACCCATGTCACCAAATTGAACACCAACACCTTTCCCCCTGTCTTGAGGCTTACCCATCACATGCTCACTACCATCATCACACCTCAAGGTGGTGGGAGAGATAGGTTGACAGACATCCAAGGTTTGTCCTTTTCTGTATGAGCAAGAATCTGAAGATAAACCTTCATGTAATCATGTTCCAGATAATCTCTGAGACCACCAGGGCAGACTTGAAAAGATCACTTCCATATGCAGCTCATTTGACTGCAGTATTCAAGCACTTTGGTGTGCCTCTAGAGAATGAGAAATCAGAGAAAATCCCTAAGTCAAACAATTACTGCTTTAAGCATGTGCAAAAATTCATGGGATTTAGAATTGTGGTGATCAAGTGAGAAGAGGGCCAGCTGCAGTAGAGGCCCCTGTAGTCCAAGAGGATCAGCCTCAAATGCAAGAGGAACAGCCTCCAGTGCAAGAGGAACAGCCTCAAATGCAAGAGGACCAGCCTCCAGTGCAAGAGGAACAGCCTCCATGCAAGTGGACCAGCCTCAAATACATAAGGATCAGCCTCCTATGGCAGCTCAAGCTAATGACCCATTTATTGCCCCTCTTTCACCTCACCATCACCTCCCTCCTCCATGAACTTTGACACTGAAATACCATCTTTTTCTCCAGAACATCCAGTTCATGCATCCTCATCCTTGGTGGACCTTCTATTCCACCAGAGTTGCTCTCTTTCCTAAATGACAAGTTTGACACCTTGAACACATCTATTCAGACCATGTCAGAAACCTTTGAGTTGAGGATTCAGAGATTGGAGAACACAGTATCTACTAAGTTCATTGAGCAAAAGGCAGCCTCAGACTATGCTGCCCAAAGGTTCAACAGTTGATTGGGACAATGGCAGATGCTTCAGTTGAGCTGAAGGAGCACCAGAAAAAGTTGGAGATAGTTCTTCAGGGAATTTTAGCAATTCCCAAGCTGATGTCTTCAACACCAAGCAGACACTACATGAGATCACCAGCACAAGTCTTTCATTTGCACATCTAGTGGATGACTTGGAGAATATGAAGAATTTCTTTGCTCACATAGATGAAGAAATGTCTGCACTCAAGCAAGAATTCAAAGTGTTGAATAGGCCTGGTTGGTCAACTGGTTCATCTTCCTCTTCACAGCCAAGGCCAAATGACTTCCATGCACATCAAGCTTCAATGACAGAAAATTCAGAAAGAATGGAGCATCTTCTGCACACAAGACTCTCCACTCTTCAAACTCAAATGAAATATAGTATGACTTCAATGGAAAAGAGGCTATCAGATATTGAGCAAATTTTGTTACCCATTCTCCTCCTCCTCCTCCTCAGTAATGTAACTTCTTTTGATAATGTCAAAGGGGGAGAAGTCTGTTTGAAATTGTAATGTTCACATTTTGAATGAAAAGAACGAATAGAAATTTCTATGCCCATTATTTGTGCCTGAATGTGATTGAATGTGATTGCAAATCTTATGAATGAATTTGAATGTGATGAATGCTTGTCAAGCTACTTGACCTGTGTATTTCAAATGTGTATAAATCTCAATGTCACTAAAACATGTTCAAAGGTCCTTGAGAAGTACAAACAAAAGAAAAATGAAAATGCTTAAAATCACATTTCATTGAAAAATTTCAATTCAAAATGAACTTAACGTTGATATCATCAAAAAGGGGGAGATTGTAGGGTTGAGTATGAAAAACAAATCATTTCCCCTCATATTTTAATAATGACAAGTTGTGATTTTAATGCATAACCATTGGAACATGTAAAATACATCACCTGAAATTACAATATTCAAAAAGCATGTTTCCAAGCACATTTATCATTGATATTCATGATAATATATTTATCTAATGATTTATGTGTTTATTTTCTCAGGACAAACATTTTCTGCAAAGGTAGTGTCGACACAACCAACCTTGGTGTCGACACAATGGTTCAGAACAAAGGGAGAAAATTGAAGAAAGGTCCATCTCAGGTCGACACGAGTCCAAGCAGGTCGACACCACCCCATCTCAGGTCGACACCAAATCAGACTGTGTCGACACTAGATAGCTTTCCAGAAGGCCAGTTTTGCTGTTCGGGCTAGCAGGTCGACACCAAATGATATCAGGTCGACTAGATGCCTTTCCCAGAAGACCAGTTTTGCTGTCTGGGACAGCAGGTCGACACCATCTGATCTCAGGTCGACACTAGAGACCTCTCCCAGGGAGTTGTTCTGCCAGTCTGGGAGAGTGTGTCGACACACCTCATGGGCAGGTCGACACACTCCGAAATCTCTGTGACTTAAGATCCTCCTTGACCGTGGACACCCGCACCCCAGGGAGATGTCAGATCAACATTGATCATGTGCCCACATACCCCAAGGGTATCTTTCGGATATTTAGGGTATAAATACCCTCCTTAAGGGCCTCATCCCAAGAGAATCTCAGAAGAGCCTCCAGAAACCTCCAAGCGGCAGCCAGAGAGTCTCTCCTCCCTGTTCTTGCTCTCTCTTGTGCTTCACACCTCAATTCACCCTTCTCCAAGCACAAGGATCGAAGTCTGATCAACATGAAGCACTAGCATCAACTTCAAAGGAGCAGATCAAGTAGAAGCCTGCAATTTTGAAGCTCTCAAGGAAGATCCCAAGATCAAAAGTGCAGAGGATCGGCCAAGGGACTTCAAGTGATCAAGATTCTTCCAATTCGGCCTTTACAAGGGAGTTTTTTCTTGAAGAACAAGAATTGTCAATCTAGAGTCTAAAGTCCTTCTTGTCTCTTCCTAGCTATTCCAGAAGTTGTGCATAATCTGTTGCACCAATCTTCTGAATTGGCCTTAATAGATCAGATCATTGCTAGAGGATCTGCATGTTGTTGTTTTTGTTCTAGCATGTGGTGTGTGTGAGCTTGTGCTCAGGTCTTTGAGTCGTTGCACTCAGTTGAGTTGTTGAGCAGTCTTGCTCAGAGTCTAGAGTCCTTGCTCTAGTAGTGTGTGAGTTGTCTAACTCACTTGTGGAGTTGTCAGGCTCCTGTGTGGGTTGTGTTACCCAGGTTGTTAGTGGATCCTCACTGTGTGTGAGGGGTGGATGTAGGAGTCACATGGTGTGATTTCCGAACCACCTAAAAATCTTTGTGCATTGGTCTCCTTTGTGGTTTGAAATTACTCTTCGATAGATGAATGCATAGGATCGTTTGAATCTATCTAATCAACCTGTTTTCACTCTCCAATTGTTTTAACTCACTCATATCTTCTCAAATCTGTGAAATTTTCTTTTAATCTAACTTTGATTAAAAGGTTTTTCAAAACTGGTTTAGCTTCCACATTAGTTTGCCTAGATCTATTCACCCCCCCCCCCCCCGCTTCTTCTAGATCTTGTCCACCTTCTATCGATCCTTCAGAGAGAATGGGAAATTCACTTGGAACGAGTTTAAAGAAGCGTTCAACTCCAATACTTCTCCGAGTTGTTTAGGAAAAGAAGGCTGCGGAATTCGCTGCTCTTAAACAGCGGAGCTTGACTGTGGCCAAATATGAAGCCCAGTTCTCTACACTGGCAAAGTATGCTGGGCACTTGGTGAACACCGATAGAATGAAGGCTAAGCGTTTCCTCAACGGCCTTAAGCCTCAATACATTACCCAACTGGCACCTCACGACATCCAGACCTATGCCGAGATGGTGAAGAGGGCTCAGCTGCTAGAAGATGCTACGGACTTCACCGACCGTATCAAAGGAAAGTTCGTGAAAAAGGAATTCACCTCTGGTCAATAATATGCTAAGCCGAACAACAGCAAGAGCGTCCATTCAACATCACGGAGGGATCTATCCAAGAAAGGAAACCCAAGGTTTTCGTACCCAACACTCCAACAAAGAGCCACTTCAAACACTATGACAAAATTGGTCACACGGCTGATGAATGCTGGAGGAAAGCTGGCGTGTGTCTGCGCTGTGGAAGTCGCCAGCACCGCATCCCCGAGTGCCCGCTACTGAAAGAGAATGAAAGGCGCCCTAATGCGGCTATGAAACAGGGCCGATTGCAAGCCCTGCATGATGAGGAACTTGCTATGGAGGGTGGCGTGGTAGAAGGTACCCTTCAAGTTTTCTCATTATCAGCATTTGTTTTATTTGATACGGAAGCCACTCATTCATTTATATCTCAAAACTTTGTTGATACTGTGAATGCTAAACCTATATCTATGGGTTGTGAGTTCTCGGTCACAACGCCACTAGGGGAAAAGGAGAAATTGAACAAATACTTTGCCTCCGCCGATGTAATGATCGGAAACCATAACCTAAAGGCCGACCTGGTGTGTATGTCCATGGAAGGCTATGATGTAATTTTGGGAGCCGACAGGTTGTCCGCATATGGGGCAAGTGTCGACTTAAAAAAGGGAAGGTTACCTTTAGTGACTTTCCTAAACTGGCATTCTCCGGGATTAGACATAAGAGACGGATGTCTCTTGTCTCTGCCATAAAAGGCCACAACATGATGAGGAAAGGCTGTATTGCTTTCCCAGCAGCCGTAGTAGTGGAACAGAAGGGTTCCAAGATAGAAGACATACATGTAGTACACGACTACCCAGATGCATTCCCCAAAGACCTTCCAGGGATTCCCCTTGAACGAGATGTCAACTTCGCCATTGAGCTGATTCCTGGAGCCGCACCGGTATCACATCAACCGTACCGGATGTCACTTGCCGAGCTGAAGGAATTGAAGGCGCAACTAATGGAGCTACTAGAAAAGGGGATCATTAGACCAATTATTCCCCATGGGGAGCACCTGTGCTATTCATAAAGAAAAAAGATGGATCGATGAGGTTGTGCATCGAATATCGACAACTCAATCAACTCACCATCAAGAACAGGTACCCTTTGCCCAGAGTCGAAGAACTGTTCGACCAAATATCGGGAGCTCAATATTTCTCCAAGATCGATCTTCAATCTGGCTACCACCAATGAGGATCAGGAGGACGATATCTTCAAGACGGCTTTCAGGAGCAGGTATGGACATTGTGAATTCATCGTTATGCCTTTTGGGCTAACCAATGCTCCTGCAGCCTTTATGCAACTCATGAACAACATATATCGGCCCTACCTCGACAAGTTCGTGGTTGTCTTATCGACGATATCCTCATATACTCCAAGACCAAGGAAGAGCATGAAGAACACCTGAAGACAGCACTACAAGTTTTGCGAGACAACAAGCTATACGCAAAGCTTAGCAAGTGTGAATTCAGGCTCGAAGAAGTATCCTTCTTGGGCCATGTCCTCTCAAAGGACGGCATCTCCGTTGATCCCTATAAAGTCAATGCTGTGCTCAACTGGGAGAGACCAACCAACGTCACCAAAATTAGAAGTTTCCTAGGACTGGCTGGCTATTATAGGCAACTCATCAAGGACTTCTCAAGATCGTCGTTCCTCTCACGCGTCTGACACGAAAGGAGAATCCATACTCCAGGTGTAAAGAGTGTGAGAAAAGTTTCCAAACCCTCAAAGACTGTCTTACCTCAGCACCTGTTCTCGCTCTGCCAATAGAGGGAGAAGGTTTCTCTGTCTACACCGATGCCTTAGGAATCGGGCTAGGTTGTGTACTCATGCAAAAGGAGAAGGTCATCGCCTATTCGTCAAGACAACTGAAGACATATGAAGTCAACTACCCTGTACATGATCTCGAGCTGGCTGCCGTAGCCTTTCCCTTGAAGATTTGAAGACACTATCTATATGGCGAGCAATTCACTGTCTACTCAGACCATAAAAGTCTGAAGTATTTATTCTCTCAGAGAGAACTCACCATGAGACAAGGAGATAGCTGGAATACTTGAAAGATTTCGACTTCACATCCAATACCACCCAGGCAAGGGAAATGCCGTGGCTGTGGAGGTACTAGCTGCCTTATATGTCAAGGAGATTGTAAGACTACATGGCATTCCATCATCTATTATTTCGGATCGAGATCCCAGATTTACATCTCATTTTTGGAAAGGACTGCAAGGTGCACTGGGTACTAAACTCAACTTTAGTACCGCATTCCATCCTCTAACCGATGGGCAAACTGAAAGAACCAACCAAATAGTAGAAGACATGTTGAGAGCTTGCACCATAGATTTCCAAGGGTATTGGAACGAAATCTATCTCTAATTGAGTTCGCCTATAACAACAGTTACCAGGCGAGTATCAAGATGGCACCGTTGAAGCACTCTACGGAAGGAATTATAGATCCCCTGCATGCTGGAATGAGGTTGGAGAACAACAATGGCTAGGCCCAGACATGGTGCAACGTACCACAAAGGACATTCGAGTAATCAAGACCGACTCAAGATTGCCCAATCCAGACAAAAGAGCTATGCCGACAAAAGAAGGCGAGACTTGGACTTTCAAGTCGGTGATCATGTGTTCATAAAAGTGTCACCTACTCGTGGCATCCAAAGATTCAGTGTAAAGGGAAAGCTCAACCCTAGATTCATCGGTCCTTTTGAAGTACTCGAAAGGGTTGGTGAGGTTGCCTACCGGCTGGCGTTGCCACCAGATCTGTCATGTGTACACAATGTGTTCCATGTTTCCATGCTTAGGAAATATGTGTACAGTCCCCCGCACATCATTCGCCACGAGAAGTTGGTATTGAACAAGGATGTGACATACGAAGAGAAGCCAGTCAAGATACTGGAACAGAAGATACAACAACTCAGGAACCATACCATCCATGTGGTTAAAGTCCTATGGAACAACCGTGGAGTGCAAGAAGCAACCTAGGAACCAGAAGGAACCACCAAACGGAACTACCCCGATCTTTTCGGTATGACATTCCCCTCATTATGATCATATGAATTTGGGGACCAAATTCTTTTTAAGAGGGGGAAGACGTAGCAACCTGGATTTTTCAAAATAATAATAATAAAATAATAAAAGTTTAATAATTATAAAATCAATGAAAAGATAATTAAATAAAACTCATCAAATGAAAATAAGTAATGGACTTTATTAAATGGACCCATTAGAAATTAGTAGGTTAAAATCAAGATTTTTAAAAAGGGGAATAATAGAGAAATACCCAAAAATCGTAACTTAAATATTAGTAAAATAGAAAAGAGATATTTAATACATTAAATAGCTAGTTTTAAATAGAATTTGATTCCTAAACCTACCCCAATTGATTGACCATGAAATTCCCTCTCTCTCAACCCAAATAGGAGATCTCATGCTTAAAAAGGGGAGAGGAAAATAGGAAATTCGCAATTTATAGGAATTAGTCTTAAACTAGGAAAGGGAATAGGGAGAAGTTAAATACTACTCTTAAACCCTCATGGTCGGCCCTAGCTCGTGCCAAGAGGTTCCTGGACCAGGAGGAGAGGCCAAGAGGAGGAGAATTTGTGGAGAGGAAGGATCTCTCAGTTCTTCCTCGAGTTCTTCAAGTCTTAACCCTAGAAGAGGAAATGATCAAGGTAGGCATTCTCACAAGCATAAACCATGAACGTTTTCTGTAGGATGTCTCGTCTATCAGGAACAAAGGCCCTTTGGTTTCATAATTTTCCATCGAGCAATCTTTCGTTCTTGATTGTTCATGTTCTGCAACTTACCTGACCCCGAACCCTCTTCTTAATACTTGATCTCCTTGTATACTCAACCCCATGCCACGAGATTTTTACTGTAGGAACAGATGCATGTTAGGCATCTTTTGCCCCTAAAAGCCCTAGATTTGATTCAACCTATCTTGCGAATTTAATCGTTGATCTCAACTATGTACTGTATCATGTTCATCACGAATACCCGTGTTTAAAACATGTCTAAACCCTGATTGTTTTCCCATTCCTATTTAGTGTAAGTACCCATGCATGTCTAGATCGTTTTGCAACTGGTTTAATGATTTTTCGTTGACTATACAATTAGTTGTGATTTTCTGAATCACCCTGTGTCAAATAGGGTAAGTTCTGGCCCGCAATCCAATGTAACATCCTTTCCCTATCGTACTCGGGCGCAGACCCTGTGAACGCGACGGCCTGATAGGCCACGTTCACAAGGGCCATCGTGATAGTGCCCTCTGTCACGATCTGATCGCGATAGGCCTGTCGTCGCGATCTGCTGCCCGACCTGACTAGGCATGTCACGACCTGTACAAGACCTCGTCGCGATCTCAGTTGACCCCGTCCGACCCTCATTAGGGTACGTCGCGATATGGGTTTGAACGGAAACCCCCTGTCTCAGCAATGCTTGATTATGTACAGTGTTTGTACTCTTGTTAAATAGTCATACATACAAAAAATAACTCTTGTTATAAATTAAACATTTATGTATGATTAAAAACATGCACATGATCCTTTCTATCTACAATTCCGACACTTACACACACTTTGAACCATCGAATTATGGCATAATTTGGCATGAAATTATTTCATAATACATCTGTAAATTATGCAATTAAATTACCATATTTTAAATATACTTATCTATCGTTTCTCGCAAGTTTTGTGATACTGATATTGACGCTCCACTGTTCTAGAATTCCTCTAGAACGTCGAGCACTGTTTCTATATACACACTCTCTCTTGACTTGGACGAACTCTCCGTTGGATACTCCTTCAGCCGGACTAGTAAGTCTTTGTTCAAGGCCTCCGTAAGTCTCCTCTGTCCATGGATTCCCACATGGTCGACGAGCCGGTTGTACCCTAACACCTATTACACCCTTTAGGCATCAATATGGTCCAAACGGCTATTAGAAATTCACTCTCGTCTTGAATCACGTCACACCTCTGGACCTGTGCTTAACATGGCCAGTGGTAAGGTCATGAGTTCTGCCTGATTGCCAACACCATGTGCGCGTGTTGTGCAACTGCTACTATCGCTCGTTACTCGACATTCATGTGCATGTCCACTAACTCTCATCTATACTCTACTCGCTCATCTATTCACGTTCACTCTACCATCTCGTCTATTCATCTAGTGCTCTCATCTACTTCTTGGTACTATATATGGCCATTGACTGATTGTCTAAATATAAACAATATAACCAATGCTGTCAATATTTAAAGGCCCGATCTAGTCCTGGGATGTGCGCCCGAAAGTGCTAGTGCCCATGGGAGTTAAATGATCAGAGTGTTGGCATTACACTCAAGTGCTATCAATCTTGACTATCTAAATGACAATCAAAAGTGCTATGTTCTCGTTGTCCTTGACAACAAAGTGCTATGCTATACTCGTTGTGCTATTAGTACTATGGCCATCTTGCTATACTTGACTTTGTGTTCTCTTGCTATTATTGTGATATTCCTGACACTTGTGCTATATTTGGAAAGTCTATATTTGGAAAGTCTTGCTATTTCGTTCACGTACTGTCTTGCTATATTTTACTTGACTCTCTCTCCCATTCTATCATTAGTTACTCTGCCTTTAATGCATTAATTACTTAAAGCTGCTTGAGCCTGAGATTTAAGTCCTACTGGGTGATGTTCGCTCACCCTGCATTATCTGTCGTTGTGTTCCCAGGTGAGACCGAGATGAACCATTCACTCAAGAGGACGGGAACGACCTGGTTGATGTCATGAGTACCCTAGTGTCCTATTACTTAATTAGTGTTGTAGTAGTTAGGTTTGGAGTTTAGTCTTTTGCTTTGTTTTAATGTAATTGGGCCCTATAGATTGGCTCTGATATTAGTGGTTGTAACTAGACTTTGGAAAGTTATTATTAAATGAATTCACTTTAGTATTTTTCACTGTGCAAATGGTTCGATGTCTAGTACTCGCTCTATACCCTTTACTTGCAACTGCCTCGCGTTCTGATATTCCACGCCGGGGCCTGACAGGGACACTAATCAACGAAGACAAAACTCATACGATGTAGGAGACCCAAACATGCCCCACCAGAAGAGGGCACCAGTCGCCCGTGGCCATCGGCTGGCGATGAAGATACACGGGGAGGGGGCTCCAACAAGGAATGGGGACCCCCTCCCCTTTGGACTGTACTCGAATGGTGAGGCGAGGGAATAGGGCGAAGTCGACCAGGGAGAAATCACAGAGCTTCTCACTCAAAAAATCGTAGAGTGAGAAGTCCCCTACAAAAAGACCATCAATGACATACATTCATGACCAGAAGAAATGGTGTATTTGCTACAAATTTAATCTGTTGTTAATGTAATTGAAAAGTATTTTAATACAATATCAGAAAATATCAAAATAACTCCACTCAGATCCTCATCCTCGATTCCCGTCATCATGTGTTGCAATAGGATCATACATTAGACATGTAAAACTAAAGAACATTAGACATATGCATATGAAATAAGAATTAATAAAATTTTAAAAACTAAAATTTGTTGCGACAAAATAAGAAAAGTACCAAATCAAGATAAGCAAGCATACCAATGTTATAGGATAGTGTGGAGGCTATTTTTAGCCTCCTAGACCTGCGGGCCCCTCCAGGCCTAGTACGGCCCATATCGACCCAACAGGGCACTATCTGCCGCACAAATGTCTTCGGAACCAGCCCAAGCTCTTTTGAACACCTTCTAGCAATCAAAGCGCTCAAAGGCTTCGAGGGAGATCCCCGGATAGCTCCCACCTTTTCGGTCCAGGCATGGCCTGCCGAACAGACCCTGCTTGGAGTACGCCACAGCACCATTGGAGAAAGCTATGTCCCCGAGCACCAGTTGCCGAACAGCTGGCCCAGCTACCAAGCTGGTCCCCTGTTTGGTACCTTCCAACCAGGAAGAGAAGAGAACCTCTTCGGCTCTCGATGGCAGTTACTACGGAAGCACCGCACGGGCCTACATTGAAGGGTGCAATAACCGCAAGGGCCCCAACGTGTCCTCAACGCGTAACTCCCCGCCAAGGACGCCAACTGGCACGTCCTTTCCGGCGTCATCAAAGGACCACCCATCCAACAGTTTCAGACCCTCGCCTATAAAAGGCACAGGTGATCCTCATGCAAAGGTACGCACTCTGGAGTGCTGACACACCTCCATGCGAGGAACACACACAAGCGACCCTTCTTCTCCAAGCCCCTTTTTGACAGTCGTCTGACTTAGGCATCTGAGGGTTCCCCCGGTTCTTCACCGGGCCCCCCTGATCCTCTTCTGGTTTTGCAAGCTACGTTCTGCACCGGCAAGCATCTTCCCTCTCTCTTAGTGGAGGCTGATCTGGCTTCATCCCAAACAGGAAAACACCACCACATCTTTGGCGCCGTCTATGGGAACGACATCGGCCATGGCTCGTGGACGTTCCTCTCACCAGAACCTTGATAGTCGGGTGACGAGGTCTCAACAGTCCTGTGCGGACTGGTGTGATGGAGTCCCCCCTGTCGACGTTGTCATCGCCCCCACCGATGCTACCGGCAATGTGCCCGTCGTTGTCGTGCCTGTAATATCCCAAGAGATGGTGGACCTCCGCGGACAGATGCAGTACCTCACAGGGATCTGTTAGGGCCTCCACTAGAGCAGCAGGCGGAGTCGTCCTGGTGACGGTCTCACGCCCCATCAGCGCCGCAAGAGCAGCAAGTGGAGTCACCCCGACGGTCACGTCGGGCCCCATTAGCAAGGCGAACACCAAAGCGACGTGACAACTTACCATGTTGTTCCATGGTGGCCCTAGTTTGCCCACGTTATGTCGTAGGTGCCAAGTCCCACAGGCCTCGATGTGAAGGCTCTGTGCACTCCGACCTGGAGTTCGCCCGATGCCTCCGTCATGTCATCGACCTAGATCACCGCATCGACACGATGGTTCAACGGGCAAAGGGCAAAGCTCTGGTGGATGAGGATCTGGACTCCCACTTCCCGTTCACCCTGGAGATCCCGGAAGCCCGGTTCTCCCCGAAGTTTCCTCTTCCCACCATCACGCCCTACGATGGCACCACTAATCCAGCGGACCACATCCACGGTTTTGAGTCGCACATGGTGTTCCACGGAGCAATAGATGCGGCCAAATGCTAGGGCCTTCCCGGCCACGTTGAAGAAGACTGCCTGGGCTTGAATCGAAGGCCTCCCTGTAGGCTCCATTTCATCCTTCCACCAGTTGAAGAAGTCCTTCCGGGACAACGTTTTGGGCGGAAGGTCTCAGCCGCGCACAGCGGCATCTCTTCTGTCTGTTTGGCAGAGGAAAGGAGAAGCTCGCTGGGACTACATCAGGAGGTTCTAGACTGAAGCGCTCTACATCCCTCGCCTTGATGTCCCTCTAGTCACCAGTGCCCTCATCCATGGTACTCACGATGGCTTTCTTCAGAGGACATTGGGGGTACAGAGTAGGGTGATCCATCAGATAAGAAGAGGCCTTCTGACAATGGCTCCGATCGTGATCGGAAGAAGGGTCGGCGCAATGGGGACTCGCCGCGCCGACTGCGCCCCTTCACCGACCACACCCCGCTCCCGGTGGCTCCCAACAAATCCTGGCCGAGATCTTGGATGAGCCCTATGTTTGGTGGCCACCAAGGATGCACTCCGACCCCCACAGGCACAACCAAGATAAATACTGTCACTTCCATCGCGACCATGGCCACGAACCTCCGAGTGCCGCTAGCTCAAGGACAAGGTCGAGTCCTTGATCAAGCATAGATACCTTGGAAAGTATGTGCGCCACAATGAAGACCGCCCAAATCACAGAGAATGGACCCCCGAGTAGCCCATCAACAACGAGCCCAATGGGCTGGAGATCAAGGTGATCGCAGGAGGGTTCGGCGTAGGCGGAGAAAGCAACCGAAGCCGACGTGATTACGCTCAGTAGGTTCACTTGGTGGATAGGCCCCCAGCGCCTCGCCCCACTCCTTATCCCCCCAGTCCTGCTTGCGCACGGTCTGAGGAGGCTAAAATCTTCTAGGACGATGATCTTGTAGGAGTTTCAACTCCGCAGATTGATGCACTAGTCGTTTCGTCCACCATCAATCATTATACAGTGCGTAGGATTTTAGTGGATAATGGAAGTGCCCCAGATGTGTTAGCTTATGACTGCTTCTTGCTTATGGGTTTGAGGACCAACCAGCTCACCCCTATTGAGTTGCCTCAGCTCGGCTTCTCAGGGGTCTCGGTTCAACCCATGGGCCGAGCGCGCCTCCCGATCACCGTTGGGACGACCTCGAAGAGCATAACCAAGATGGTAGACTTCTTGGTCATCCGAAGCATGCTCAGATACAATGCCATCCTTGGCTGGGGCCTGATTGGTCGGATCAAGGCCGTACCCTCATCTCTCCATCAGTAGACGAAGTTTCCCACTCCGTATGGCATTGGCGAGGTACTAGGTAATCAGCGTGAGTTGCGACGATGCTACGTCCTCTCTCAGAGAGACAAGCAGCCCCTCGCAGCTCCGGAGGTCATAGTCAGCCGATTAACCTTCCACCAATAGAGAAACCCCTGCCGAAGACCTACTTCCTATTCGGGTAGACGACGAACCCGAACATGTTCTCTATATTGGAACGCTACTGCCAGAAGCCAAACAGCAGTGCTACACGGCTTTCCTGCTAGCCAACTTGGACGTATTCGCATGGTCAGACGAAGATCTGCTCAGTATTTCTCCAGAAGTGATGGTGCATCATCTTTGCCTGGACCTAAAGGTGCCCCTGGTCCAGCAAAGGCGAAGAACTGTCAATCGCGAATGGCAGATCGTGATCCAGGATCACGTCGTCAAAGCCAACTATTGGGCTTCTTCGGGAAGCTCAATGCCAAGATGGATCTCCAACGTAGTCCTCATATGCAAATCCAAGGGCAAATGGCGAGTGTGCGTGGATTAGAAGGACCTCAATAAAGCCACGCCCAAGGACAACTTCCCCTTGCCACGCATCGACCAGCTGGTGGACGCCACATCCAGACACCAGCTTCTAAGCTTCCTAGATGCTTATTCTGGTTACCACCAGATCAACATGCATCCTCCGGACTAGGACGCCACCACGTTCGTCACCGACCTTGGCCTCTATTGTTTCATAAGGATGCCATTTGGTCTGAAGAATGCAGGCGCAACATATCAGCGATTGGTCAACAAGATGTTCGAGCAGCAAATCGGGCGTAATATGGAGTCTATGTCGATGACATGTTGGTCAAGATGCTCCTAAGCGCTAACCACATTTCTAACCTCGAAGAAACCTTCTCAACCTTGCGAAAGTACAATATGAAGCTCAACCCTTCAAAGTGTGTGTTCGGAGTACGCTCGGGTAAATTCCTTGGTTTCCTCGTCTCTAACAGAGGAATAGAGGCCAACCCTGAGAAAATCCGAGCCATACTAGAGATGATCAAGTCCCAAGATAGTGCGCGACGTCTAGCGGCTCACTGGACGCCTTGCAGCACTCACCGATTCATGTCTCGAGCAGCAGAAAGGAGTTTTAACTTCTTCAGTTACTGCGGGTCCCCAAAGGTGCCTCACAGCAAGGGGGGCATGTACGGTGGACCGAGGATTGCGAAGCAGCCTTCACCGAGCTAAAGGCGTACCTGGTAGCCCCATCGGTTCTCTTAAAACCTATGCTCGGGGACCCCTGTTCCTGTACCTTTCGATAACTGAACACTCCATCAGCGTAGTGTTGATTAGAGAAGAGGCAGCGACGTATCATCCCGTGTACTACATCAGCAAGGTCTTTTAAGACGCTGAAAGATGGTACCCTCGAGCAAAGAAACTCGCTCTGGCACTGGTGACAGCCGCACGGAAGCTCAGGCCTTATTTCCAGGCCCATCCATCACGGTCCTTACCGACCAGCCGTTAAAGCTCATCCTTCAGCGGCCAGAGGCTTCCGGCAGGCTTATGAAATAGGCCATTGAGCTTGGCGAATTCGATATCAGCTATCGACTGAGGACAGCCATCAACGCGTAGGCATTAGCGGATTTCGTTGCGGAATGTACTCTCCCGACCGAACAGGATCCCCCATTGCTGATGAGCCCTCATTGGAGCTCTATGTCGACGGATCATCCTGTGCCACAGAAAGCAAGCAGGCCTAGTTCTTACTTCCCTAGAAGGTCTGGAGTTTTAGTACGCCCTTAGGTTCTGCTTCACCATTTCCAACAACGTAGCTGAGTACGAAGCACTTCTGTCTGGAATCTGAAAGGCTAGGCACCTCAGAGCACATCGACTACGAGTCTTCAGTGATTCGCAGTTGGTCGCCAGCCAGGTGAAAGGTTGCTTCGAAGCAAGGGAGCCCCACATGGCGTAGTAACTCCAGCAGGTCAAGAGCCGAACAGAGGGACTCCTTTACTTTGAGATCATGCATGTCCCACAAGAGCAGAACGTGCGGGCCGATGCGCTCGCCAAACTGCGTCTTTAGGCGACATCGCCACCTCTCGCTCCGTATTCATAAAAGAGCTCGCTATGCCAAGCACCGAGGTGGATGTAGTGGCTATTGAGGCTAGCCCCCCAGTGCCAAGCTAGATGGACCCTCTCATGGCCTATCTACTTCACGGAGAGCTTCCACCCAACCAAAGCGAGGCTTGCAAAATCAGGCTACGCTGCCATCTCATTGAAGGCCTTCTGTATAGACGATCCCTCTCAAGTCCTCTTCTGCGGTGCCATAGCCCCATAGAGGCTGCACCAGCCATCGAGGAGGTCTATGATGCCCTGTGTGGAAGCCACTTGGGGGCAGAACACTGGCGCATAGCATTCTCCGAGCAAGGTTTTGGTGGCCTTCTCTACAAAAGGATTGCATGTCCTACGCCAAAAGGTGTCTGGAATGCCAGAAGTTCGGGCAGCTCATCAAGCAGCCAGCCGAACAGCTACACACCTTGTTCGAACCACGTCCTTTCGCCAGATGGGGAATTGACATCTTGGGTACGTTCCCAGAGGCTCAAGGGTGCAAGAAATTCCTGTTCATCGCCATCAACTACTTCACCAAGTGGATCGAACCTGAACTTGTTGCTCCAATCACCGACCAGACTGCATGGAAGTTCGTATGGAAGAACATCCACTGCCAGCTTGGCATACCAAAGGTGATCACTTCCGACAACGGTAGCAATTCGACAACATATTCCTTAAGCGAAAATGCTCCGAGCTCGGTATCTACAACTGAAGGATCGAAGTGAAGGTGTGGAAAAGATCTAGAAGGGGGGGATGAATAGATCTAAGCCACTTTTTGTGGAAGCTTATACAATTTAAAAACACTTTTGAATCAGAGGCAATTTTATCAGTGAAAAACCACAGATCTGATGAGATTTGAGTGAGTTGGTAAAATAGATGTGAAACAAGTTATTAAGTGAATATTAACCGATCCTATGCAAGCATCTAACGGATGAAATGATCAAACTACAATTAGACAAATGCACAAGGATTTTTAGGTGGTTCGGAAATCACCCAAGTGATTCCTACATCCACCCCTCACACCCTGTGAGGATTCACTAAAACAACTGGGTAACACACCACTGGAGCCTGACAACTCCAACACTTGAGAGCTTACAACTCACACAACTCCTAGAGCAAGACTACTCTAGAACAACTGAGCAAGACTGCTCAACACACCTTGAGTTAGACAACTCAAACTGAGCACAACGGCTCACAACAACCTGAGCACAATGCTCACAAAGACTGCTAGACAACAATCAAGAATAGACCTTCTAGCAACAGATCTAGTCGAAAATGAGAGCACTAGTGAGAGCTATGCAGAAGCACTTGCATAATCTCAAAAGATATCTCAGAAGAACAGAAGTACAATGAATTGTATTAAATAACTTCGTTCTTCAAGTGTACTCCCTTGTAGAAGCTTGGATTGGGAAGAGGCTTGCAATCTTGAAGTCCCAAACCGATGCTCTGCACTTTGGAATTGTTGGATCTTCCTTGAGTTCTTCTCCAACGAAGGCTTCTACTAGATCTGCTTCCTTGGGATGCTTCAGAGGTTTCTTTAGGGATCACACTCCAATTCTCACACTTGAATTGGTGAGAATTGGTCTTCTGGAAGCACACGGAGAGCAGAGGAGGGAGACGACCTCTTGTAGCCGCCAAGAAACTTTTAAGAGGCTCTAAGAGTTGGTTGGGTCTCATCTGATGTGATGGGGGGCCGATTAGGGACCTTTTATACCCAAAAGATTCCAAAGATACCCTTTGGGTACAAGGGCACACAATTCTAGGTTGATACCCCATCGCCCTAGGCTGACACGTGGCAAACATCCATCTTAGGATGGAATCTTTCCATAGTGTGTCGACCTGCCCTGGTGGTGGTGTCGACACACTGCTCAAATCTTGAAACAGGCTATTCTGGGAACTGATCCAGTGTCGACCTGCTTTGGTATTGTGTCGACCTGCTATCCTGGTTCTGAAAACAGCTGTTCTAGGAGCAGGATCCAGTGTCGACCTGCCCTGAGAGTGCGTCGACCTGAGTAGTGTAAATCCTGGAATCTGCAACTCGTGTCGACCTGCTTCTGGACTAGTGTCGGACACATCAGGCAATTCTTCACTTTTTGCCTTTGAGACTGAGGTGTTTCTGTCGACCCATTGAGGGGTGTGTCGACACTTCTTTTGCAAAAAGTGTTTGTACCTGAAAATTAAACACATATATCATTAGTTAAATGATTTATCATGAACATAAATGATAAGTGTGATTTGAAACATGCTTTTTGAACATTGACTTCAGGTATGATGTTTTTGACATTTTCATTTAAATTGCTTTAAAATCACTTCTTGTCATCATCAAAATAGGAGGGAAATGATATGAATATACACTCAACCCACAATCTCCCCCTTTTTGATGATGGCAATAATAAATCCATATTACAATGTGGTTTTGATGAAGTGTGATTTTAAGCATTTTTGTTATTCACATTTTTATTTTCTTTTTGTTTAAACTTGTCAAAGACCTTTTGATATTTTTCAGTAACAGTTGATGATGTATTTGTGGAACACAATGTTACTTGAAATGATAATTTTTTACACAGAAGTCAAGCAACTTAACAAGTATTCAAACAATCACATTCACATAAAGATTTTCATTCACATTGAAGTCACAATTGAAGATTTCATTCAAGCTAAGCAGAAAAGCATTTCATTTCATTCATCAAGAGAACCATTACAATCATTCCAAAAGATTACAAAAGAACATTAACATTTCTCTTTCTTTCTTTCTTCCCCCCTTTGACATTATCAAAGAAAAATTACATTAAGTAGAAGATGGGGGAGGAAGAGGAGGGGAAGTAAGATGGTCTCAATGTCAGACATTCTTTTCTCCATAAAAGTCAAGCTGGACTTGATTTGATCTTGAATGGTTGTGAGTTTAGTGTGCAAGAAGTGTTCCACTCTATCTGAATTCTCTATCAAGGTAGCTTGAATTCTTGCTAGATCAGCTACAATGGGTTGTGAAGATGATCCAGCTGACCAACCAGGTCTTTGCATTATCTTGAATTCCTTGGTCAAATCAGATATCTGTGTATCAATGTGCTCATTGAAGTTCCTCATGCTTTCCAAATCATCCACAAAATGAGCAAAGGACAGTCTTGTGCTGGTGATCTCATGTAATGTCTGCTTGGTGTTGAAGACATCAGCTTGGGAATTGCCAAAATTCCCTTGAGAACTGTCTCCAATTTTTGCTGGTGCTCCTTAAGCTGTAGTGAGGCATCTGCCATGGTACCAATCATCTGTTGAATCTTTGAGCTGCATAGTCTGAGGCAGCTTTTTGTTCTATGAATTTGGCAGATACAGTGTTCTCCAATCTTTGAATTCTTAACTCAAATGTTTCTGACATTGTTTGGATGGAGGAGTTCAAGGTTTCGAACTTATCATTTAGGAAGGAGAACAATTCTGGTGGAACAGGAGGCCCACCAGAAGATGTGGATGCTTGAAAATTGGGTTGTGGAGAGAAATGAGGAAACTGAGGTGAGAGTGGGGCATGAAAAGGAATGTCACCTTCAGTTGAAATTTGAGGTTGTTCCTCATTCAAAGGAGGCTGATCCTCTTGACTTTGGGGCTGGTCCCCTTCAGCTGGAGGCTGTTCCTCTTGAGCTTGGGGCTGTCCCTTGATCTTGAGGCTATTCCTCCTGAGCTTGGGGCTGTTCCCCTTGATCATGAGGCTGTTCCTCCTGAGCTTGGGGGCCTCAACTACAACTGGCCCTCTCCTAACTTGATTTCCCTCCAGTCTAAATCCCATAATTTTTTTAATATTCTTAAGTGTAGATGTGGGCTTAGGAATAGATTGGGATATCTCATTCTCCAAGGGCACACCAAATGCTGGAAGACTGAAGTCAGATGTGTAGCAAATGGTAGAGATCTTTTGAGGTCCTTCCTTGTTGTTTCAGATATGATTTGATACATATTGACATGAAGATTGATTTTGATATCTTTGACCATGCAATACAGAACAAACCTCTGAATATCTATCAACCTATCCCTTCCACCACCTTGAGGAGTGATAATGGTCGTCAATTGTGGTGGAGGACTCTCAACACAGGGGGAAAGGAATTTGTGTTGAATCTCCTAACATGGGTTTGTTTGGGATCAGATGCATCAGAAGGTAGGCCTGTCATAATGGAATAGGCTTCATGAAGATCAAATTCAAATTGATGATAATCTGCCCCTTCATCTGGTACTTTGAAAATAGAGGCAGCTATATCAGTGGGCATATCAATTGCTATTCCCTTAACCTTTGATTCATACCCTTCATCTGTGCATGTCAGGTTCTTGTAGAATTCCCTAACAAGTCTTGGATATAAATTTGAAATTCAGAAATGAATGGCAACCAAGACTGAAAGGAAAAATAGGTCTGAATTTCTGGAAATGTGTCTGCTAACTGAACATCTGATAAGTCCACTATCCTGGGCTTTAGAATGAGCCTGGCATCACTAGAGGTGTCTTGAGGCTTGGAAGACTCTGAAGAAGAGGAAGATGATTCCTCAGGGTTTTCAGAGGATGAGCCGGAATCTCTGGATCTAGGGTTTGGAGGACTATACCTCTTCCTGAAGAAGATGGTCTACCCCTCTGGCTGCTCTTTGAGGTGCTGAAGAGGATCCTGGTTGCTCGGTAGGATCATTCCTTCTTTTAGATCTTCTTTCGGATTGGAAATGGCAAGTCTGCCGGAATCGGCCTTGAAGAGGCCCTGGACCTTGCGCCACGGCGGGGACCCAACTTCCTGACCTGGTGCAAGGAAGGAATGGAATTCGTAGAGGATGGAAGAGTGGAGAGGTGATGGAAAGAAGGATGAGATTTAGAGAGAAATGGTGAAGATTTCTTGCCGAAAATGATGAGAATGTGGCCGTCGGGGTCGACCTGATGCCTAAAAGGGGGTGCAGTGGTGCACTGCCCCGTAGGAACACAAAGGGCTTATCATGAACCCGAACGGTTTGAAAAACAATCAGGCAAGGGGTTAGTGTCGACACAGGATGAATGTAGTGTCGACCTGACCTAGGAAGTGTGTCGACATGAGATAGAATGGTGTCGACCTGACCTTTGAAGAAAGTTTGAATTTTTGTGAGAGGAAAAATTTGAGAAATTTAGGGACATCTTTAGAATAATAAACAATGAGGGGAATTATCATTTCAAGGATTTTTAAGAGGCTTAAAATTCATTGTTATTTTTGCAAGAATTCATCACAATTCAAGTTTTCAAACAATTTCTAACAGGATATTAGCATTCCAAGACTTGAATCAACAAAATGAGAAATTGAGGGATATAATATATCTAATAATCAACTATAAACTACCATATTTCTCAACTTCAAAGAATTAAAGATGTCATCTAGACTAGATACAATTGTGTTGAAAATAAAACACAATCTCAAAGAACAATAGGATGAGGAATGAAGATGATTCTTTCTAGACACATCTCCAATAATATTCACATTTGGTTCTTTTAACAAACTGTCAAATGATATAAATCTCTTTCACTCAAGTACTAGTGTTTTTTACACACCATAGTCCCTGGATACTTAAGATTTAGTCATTGTCAAGTTTCAAAGGGGTAAATGATGGCCTTTTGACATGAAAATATACATTTTGTAGACGCCAATATTTCCAGTTACTCAGTCATCATCAAAAAACATAGCACATTTTGCTTTTCTTTTGAATTTATTTTTATTTGATCCCCTTTGAACAGAGTTAGCAATAGTGCCTCATGACATACATGGCACTTCATTCATTGTGAAGGGTGCAGTTTCTCAGCACAAGTGCCATTGCTCTGTTGGATTTTTAAATTTGGAGAGTTTGTGAGATAGAAATCAAATACATCCAATCATCAGTTGCAAAAAGGAAATGTTTTAAATCAAGGCACAAGTTGATGTTTAGTCTAGGAAGAGATCTGAATTTCTGTGGGTTGAGAGATATAGTTGAAAGTTGATTAGTAAAAAAATATAATAGATCACTCAATGGTTCATTTGAGACTCTAGACTTCGAAATGATGACATCATGCAAGGAATTGATGAGATTCAAGAAAAATTTTGAATTTTGCAAAGTCATGACTTGTGAATTTTCTAGCCCCCCTGAGATGATGATTTCAATCACTTTTCATCAAAATAAAGATATGTAAATTTTGGAAATCAGAAAAGTTTTCTTCTTGGACAACAAAGACTCCCCCTCAACAATTGCATATCCATTCTTGGTACTTGGCGGAGTCATGTACTCACGCATAATGAAAGATTTCCAGACAAGCTTAACTTGTCCTTCTCCAAACACTATTTGATATACCAAGAAATTTCAATACAATAAGAGTTGAAGAATTCATTATCAAAAAAGAAATGGAAGTGAAAATAAGCAAGATTTTGAAATCAGAAAAAGTATCCTCTTTGAACAATAGAAGCTCCCCCTCAACAATTGCATATCAATTTCTTAGTACTTGGCGGAGACATATACTCTCGCATAGTGAAAGTGTCCAGACAAGCATAACTTGTCCTTCTCCAAATCACCATTTGATATACCAAGAAATTTCAACACAATAAGAGTTGGAAAATTTATTGTAAAAAGGAATAGAATTGAAAGTGAGAGAGATATGAACAATGTAACTCAAGGAAGCAAAGAATTATGAGATGCTAAGAACTCACCTTAGACAATGCATTACACTCAACCTAAACCTTGAGAGAGATCATGAAGGTGGACATTTACAAAGACCAAGTTCTCTCCTTAAAGATGAAAATTTGTTTTCAGGAAGGGGTTTAGTGAATATGTTTGCAATTTGTTTTTCAGTTTCAATGAAGTGGAGTTCAATGGATTTCTTGGCAACCTCATCTCTCAAGAAATGATGCCTAATTTCAATGTGTTTTGTTCTGGATTGCTGAATGGGATTTTTAGACAATTTTATGGCACTAGTGTTATCACATAGGATAGGTACACACCCTAAATCTTGGTTGTAATCAAGAAGTTGATGTTTAACCTAGAGAATCTGAGTTCCACATCTACCTGCTGCAACATATTCAGCTTCTGCAGTTGACAGAGCAACTGAATGTTGCTTCTTAGAAGCCCAAGAGATAAGGCACCCACCTAGAAATAGACACAAGCCACTTGTGCTTTTTCTATCTAATTTACACCCAGCATAATCAGCATCACAATAGGCAAACAGATCTAACTTGCAACCAGCAGGATACCAAATGCCTAAGTCATATGTCCAACAAGATATTTGAAGATTCGTTTAACAGCAAGCATGTGACTTTCTTTAGGATTAGATTGGAATCTAGCACATAAACACACACAAAACTGAATATCAGGTCTAGAAGTTGTAAGATAGAGCAGAGAGCCAATCATACCTCTGTAGGTCTTTGGATCTACTGACTTACCAGATGGATCTTCTTCTAGTTTAGTATTAATTGCAATTGGTGTGCTTGAGTGCTTGAGGTTCTGAAAGTCAAACTCTTTAATAGCTCCTTGACATATTTGGTTTGACTGATGAAGATTCCTTCATGTGTTTGGTTACCTGCAATCCCAAAAAGAATGTTAAATCTCCCATTAAGCTCATTTCAAATTCATTCTTCATTTGATTTGAAAATTCAGTGCAAAGGCCTTTATGGTTGATCCAAATATTATGTCATCAACATAAATTTGGACTACAATTATTTGATTTTTAACTATTTTTTTGAACAATGTTTGATCAACATACCTAAAGAATATCAATTTTCAAGTAAAAAGGAACTCAACCAGTCATACCAAGCTCTTGGAGCTTGCTTAAGACCATAGAGAGCCTTATTAAGCTTGAAAACATGGTTAGGATATTTTTCATTTTCATATCCAGGAGGTGTTCAACAAAAATATTTTCGTTTATATATCCATTTAAGAATGCACTTTTGACATCCATTGATAGACTTTAATTTCATGGAAAATGCAAAAGCAAGGAAAATTCTGACAGCTTGTAGTCTAGATACAGGGGCATATGATTCTTCAAAGTCAATTCCAAATTCTTGTTATACCCCTTTGCAACTAGTCAAGCTTTGTTCTTATTACTTGACCAGTTTCATTTAACTTATTTCTGAAAACCCATCTAGTACCAATCACTGCTTGGTCACTAGGTCTAGGTACTAATTCCCATACTTGATTTCTTTCGAATTGATGAAGCTCATCATGCATGGCATTAATCCAATCAGAACTGGATAAGGCTTCATCAATTGACTTGGGTTCAATTGGGAAATTAGAGCTAGTGGGTCTTCTTCAATATTTTGCAATAAGGATGATCTGGTCCTTACTCTATCATTCAAATTGCCAACTACACTGTCTAATGGGTGATCTCTTAGATATCGAGGTTCAGAAATTACCTGTTGAGAAGTACCCACTTCTGAAGCAATGTTACCTGACCCACTTGAAGATGGTGAGTTGTTGTTCAGGTTCTCTTCATTATTGACAAGCTCCTCAATAGTTGGTGAAGAATCCACAATGTGGTCATCCTCTTCATTGTCTTGTCTTTCCCTGCAAGATTAGAATCATTAGTGGAAAATGAATTTTCATCAAAAATAACATGTGGAGATTCTTCAACAGTTTTGGTTTTTAGAATGTACACTTTGAAAGCCCTTGACACTTCAGAATAGCCAAGGAAGATAGCTTCCTGACTCTTAGCATCAAACTTGTCAAGGTTTTCTTTGTTATTATTGTGTACAAAGCATTTGCACCTAAAAGTTTTGAAATAAGAAACAATTGGCTTTTGTTTTTCAACATTCATAGGGGTTTTTCTGATCTTTGGTCTGATCAAAGCTCTATTTAGGATATGATTGGTTGTGTTAACAGCTTCAGCCCAGAAGGATTTGGGCAGATTACTTCCTAAGAGCATGGATCTAGCCATTTCCACAAGAGTTCTATTCTTTCTTTCCACAACTCCATTTTGTTCTGGAGTTCTAGGTGAAGAAAACTTGTGAAATATTTGAAATTCAGCATAGATCAGAAAAGGATGTGTTATCAAATTCACCCCCATGATCAGTTAAAAGATTTTGATTTTATATGGATAAGTTGTTAAGATAGTGGTACAGAAATTCCTGAATTCAAGGCAAGTATCACTTTTGTGGGATAGAAAGATAACCCAAGTAAATCTAGTAAAGTCATCAATGATTACAAAACCATATCTCTTGCCATTTAAGCTTAGAACTCTTGTTGGCCCAAAAAGGTCCATGCGAAGAAGTTCTAGTGGCCTAGATGTAAGTACCTCATTGAAGGTTTTAAAAGATTTCCTAGTTTGTTTTCCTTTAGCACATATCCCACAAACTTGATCTTCAACATTAGAAAAAGATTCAGGAAGACCCTTAACCAAGTTCAGTCTTAACAACTTATTCAATGTTCTGAAACTTGCATGGCCAAGTCTTTTGTGCCAAGTCCATGCAATTTCATCTTTATTTGCAACGAAGCAAAGATTTTTAGAAAAGTTTTTATTAAGGTTGATCATGTAGACATTGTTTTTTCTTTTTCCAAAGAATTTGATTTTATCAGTTGATGAATCAATTATCTTACAAAAATCAGATTGAAATACAACTTTGTGACCTTTGTCACATAGTTGGCTGATACTGAGCAAATTATAATCAAGACCATCAACTAATAAAACATTATCTACTGAGTTTGAAGAAGTTTGACCAACCTTTCAGATCCAATGATCTGTCATTTATTTTTACCTCCAAATGTAACTGACCCTCCCTCCTTTTCAAGCAGGAATGAGAATTTGGCTCTGTCTCCCATCATGTGTCGTGAACACCCACTGTCAAGAAACCATACATTGGTGTTGGGTGCACGACCTTCCTGCAAAAAGATCAGTGGAGAGAAGATTTTGGTACCCAACAGAGTTGGGATCATCATAATGTTTGAATATTGTCAGTAAATCTTTTCTCACCCAAATTTGACCAGTTTTTGATTTTTGTTTTGATACATTGGTGTTTTCATCCTTTTTCTGTTTGTTCTTTCTTTTAGGAATGAAAGCACCAGATTTTTGTTTTTGGTAGGAGGGGAGTTTTTCATTTGAAAATTGGAGTTCAGATGAGGAGGTGGAATCCAGGGATTTTGTTGGTACATCAAGAAATTTAGATAAAGGAATTGAGGATGATACCAACATGGGTTTTCATACCATTGGCTCCAAGGATTGGTCCTATCATCTTGAAATGTTGTCTTGGAGGTCCAAGGTTTTTCATGAATTATTTCTTTTGACTTTTTCTTATTTTTCAAATTTTTATTTGAATTTTTGGTTGAGTTGTTTGCAGCTTTTGATGTTGAGCAGGTCGACCTCTCCTGTACTGGTGTCGACATAGTAGCCACAGAAGCCTTGTTCTTGTGGACTGGTGTCGACCTGTCAGGGGACTGTGTCGACTTGATTGTCTTCTTTTTTTTTGAGTTTTTGCTTTGTTTTGTGTTTTGTTTAAGGATTTGTTTGCTGTTTGTTGAATTTCTATGTTCTCAAGATTAGGACCCTTGACAAATTTAATTAGTGGTGCTTTGCCCTTTTTCTCACTAGATTTGTCTTTCATGGGTTTCTTTTTGTTCAATCCTAATCCATGAGAGGTGGTTGTCATGGTGGTTCCTAGCAGTGCCTCTAAGTTATCTTTACCTTTTGTGAAGGTTTGGATAACTTCATCCTTTCTTTTAGCTGGTTTTTAAGAGTTTCAATTTCTTCAATCTTCTGTTGTTTTTCTTCTTTTTCAATTTCCAGCTTTTCAGTTAAGTTTTTGAACTCTTGGGAGGCTTTTGAGAGGCAAGTTTTAGTTTATCAATAAGGTTCAGGATATTTTCTTTTTCTTCATGCAATTCTGTTATCTCTTTTCTAGTTCACAAATTCTGTTGTTTGAAGAAGATTGGTTTTGATAAAGATTTTCAATTTTCTTTTTGATGTGTTTGTTTTCTTTTCTCATTCAGAATATTTTTCAACTAATTCTGCATAACATCCTGCCGATCTTCAACAGTAAAGTCTTCAAAAGAAGTATTACCTTTTCTTCAGGATTGTTGGCCATGAAGCAAACCTCCTCACTTTCAGAGCTTGAGGATTTCTTCTCTTCTTCTTCCTCACTTGAGTCTTCATCAGACCATGTGGCTACCATGGCCTTTGGCTTCATAAATTTCTGGAACTTCTTGTGCTTTTCCTTCTTGTTCTCAGGACACTCTCTGTAAGGCCCTCGAATTTCCGTCGCATTAATTGTATTTGTGTATTTGTGCTTGTGTATGTATGTACATATTTACGTACGTATTAATTAGTACAAGTACGTGTGCATGTGTTTATATAAATATAAATAATGTAGTATTGCATGGTGATATTATGGATATAATACCATATACATATTGCATGTATATACGCATGGTATGCATGTTTTCTGCATATTTTAGAGTTTTGGCCGAAGGCCACCTTGGCGTCAACCCCAGGCCGTTGAGGTGGTAGTGTCAGCATCTAGACATGGACGCCAACACTAATCCGGGCGTCCAGCGATATGGACGCCAATATCTCTGGCCTGCATGCGCAGCAGAGCTGCAAACTTCTGAAACAAGAAAGCCAGCCATTGGGGGGCTGTACCCAACGGCTCTGAAGGCTGTCAAGTCACCCTATGAGTGGCAGAAAGGCTCTCCTTATGTCTGAACCCGAAATGGCCTCTTCCCACTCCTCTCTTCACCCTTGCAAGAGGAGAAAAGAGAAAAGAAAAAAACTAGAGAGAACTGAGAAAACCCCACTTTGGAAACCAGAAATCCTCAACCTGAAGACTGTTCCGGAGATCTACTGCTTCAAGGAGGTTGCTGGATCGACGAGGAAGGCCCCCCCGACCTTGGAAGGCCCTGGACCTCGCTCAGGAACCCGGAGTCAAGCATTCTAGGAGCTTCTTGGGACAGCCCAAGGAGAGCTTCAACGAGCCCTAGATCCCTTGGTGCAATTTTTAAAAGCAAGTGACCTATCCATGATGTTCCCGTATGTGTCTAGGTCGTTTCTATTATTTTTATGGATTTTTCCTCGAGTCCTAGACCCTCCCATTCACCCAAGTTTGAGAGCTCGGGTCTGTGTTTCTGGACAGACCTGCATTGACGGCAAGGTCAATGGACGCCGATATCATGATAGGCGTCCATCGACCATGCCGCTGACCATGAGTCAGCGGCCAGAGACTGCCGCCAAGTTCCTCTGGACAGAACAGTGACCTGTTCTGCCCTTCCTATCGACTATTTTCGGTATGGTTTCCGTGATGAGGATATATGGTAACCCTATACACTATGTATATTGTCAATTGTGGTGTGTGGATGAGTGTGATGTATGATGGTGAATGTAGGAAATTTTATACGTGAATGTGTAAGCATGAAATGTTGAAATTCTTGCCAATCCATGTTTCATGGTTAGGATTAGTCTGAATGCCTTAGTTTTGTCAAAGCATGAAGATTGTAGATCAGTATATGTATTCTCAATTTTGATAATGTGTCCATTGCTTGCATGAGATGCAAATAAATTCGGTTCGGTAACTAGAAAGGCATGCAAGAATGTTTGTGGTGATCGATTTGTGATTGTATGATTTAGGATAGTTCTGTATTCTCAGATCATGTATATGATAGTAATCTCTGTTTAAAATAGCAAGTGGCAAAATCGCATGTTATGTTAAACCCCATGTTAACTTAAGTTGTGAATAGCATGCTAAATAGGTGTTTTATTTACTGTAAATTCCATTTAGCTCAGAAAAATCTGAACAATTGGCTGTATGATTTAGAACAAGAAAATAGCATGTGGTTAAAATTTCAGGTCATTTGAACCAGTATATAAGAAGTTATGTATTTTTCATGTGAAAGGCAATAATCTATGTATGTTCTCGTAATGTGATTAGATAGTGCTTAAACCTAACTTGAATGGTGAAATTACTGTGTGTTAAGCTCCTGAAATCTATAGTGCCATGTTAGGAAAAATAGAGATGTGCATGTGAGTGAGAAAGTGAATGAGATGAAAGTGATATGTGTAAACCATGTGTAAAAAATCGGTAAAATGTAAAATGTGTAAATGTGTAAATTGTGCCAAGTGTGACATTGCTTCCACAGAGGGCAGTGGAGTGGAACTATATCGAGGAAAGGTCCCCCTGAGAAAGTTCAATGTGTAAGTGACCCTAAGGGCATTAGGGGGAAATCCTGGAGGTGGACAAGTACCACTGGTTAGGGTGGAGACTTGTTCTCCCAGTCTGCGCAGTCCAAGAGTCGCCATTGGAATTCCTAGATGGCGTTATGTGTAATGTGATGTGTATATGTCCTTCTTTGTGGTTTGGACTATGTGTCACGGCACCTAAAATGTGTAATGTGAAATGTGTAATGTGTATGTGTCCATGTGTAAATGTGTAAGTGAACAATGTGAATGTGTATGTGCAAAGAGTAATATGTGAAAGAGAAAACCTGTGTAAGGAAAATGTGAAATTCTAAATGTGAAAATATGTTGTTGAAATCCATGTGAGACAAATCTGAAACCATGTGAAATCAGTAAATTCATGTTGTTATTATCATGTGTATGTGTGTAAAAATGCCTAGAATCCATGTTAGGGATAATTAATGAGCACGTGTGCAAATAGCATGATTGGTTATTCACATGATTTGTTTTAAGCAAGATTGTAGCTCTTATGTGTAGGTTTACAGCCATTAAACCATGTGAAACCAGCAACTTAAAGCATGTGAAAATGTCTATGTATGTGTTTAAAAACATGTAGGATCCATGCTAGTAGTGTTTTCTTTCCATGTTTGCGCAATGTTCATGTTGGTAGCTCTCATGTCCTGGTTCTTTAAAGACAATGTTTCATGAGTAATTGAATAAAGAGCGTGATAGGTAAAGTTTATTCTTAGAAATCTGAAAGCATGATCCATGTATAAACTTGTAAAACTTTCATGATAGGTTGAAACCTTCAAATGATTGCATGCCATGTGTGTAAATGTTGAATGTGCATGTAGAAACCCCTATGACTTATACGTGTATGTTATGAGTAGTGTTTCTTGCTGAGTCTTTGGACTCACTCCTTGCTTCGGCGTACAGGTGTAGTTGGTGACGTGGCACCTTTGGAGGAGACAGTGGAGACGGACTCGGAGCGCGGAGATTAGCTAGTTTGGAGCTTCTTTGTGATTTGTGTATTTCATAGTATGTACTTTGAACATTGTATTAGAATTATCATGAAAAGAATGTATAAGTGTGGACATTATGTATTTTCATTTCAACAATTTAAATTATGTGAACTTTTAGTTCCTTATTGTTAATTTCAAACTTCATGTATGTTAAATGTTGATGATGAATGAATGGAGACAGTTGTCTTTTACTTCCGCTACTCAGTTGTATATTCGCGTGTATCTCAGTTGTATGTATCATTTGGGTAAATGTTCCACTGTGAGGACTCTTGCTATACCGACGTGGGTTGGTATAACCATACCGGTATAATGAGGGTCGTCACAGAGATTGGTATCATAGCGACCGGTTGAGATTGCACATGAATATACCTAAGTCATCATCCCCATTGCATGCTAAGTATGTCCACATGTGTAGAAAACACTAATAAGAAGTGAAAGATAGATAAGAAAATGGTTAGAAAACTTAATAACCTAGCTCTAATGCTGGCTGAAATTCTATTACAGCCATGGCTTCGAGAGGTAGGCGTGGTGGAGCGTCGGCCCGTCAGGACGAGCCGCGACGTGATGATCAGGCGGAGCAACAGGCCCCGGCACCGCGAGGCCCTGTACTTCCCCCACCGCCGCCTGTGGACTACGGAGTATTTATGCAAGGTCTGGTGCAAGCCATGCAAACGCAGGCTCATACCCAGGTAGCACTCCAGGCCCAGTTGGAGGCCCAGGTAGAATAATTTAACAACTAGTAGTTTGCTATTTAAATTGCATGATATTGCTATTTAAATGTAGCAGGCTCAAGCATCAGCTCAGGACCATGGTGGACCATCCATCATGGAGCGATTCAAGAGGATGACCCCACCCTCTTTTAAGGGGGAGAGTGATCCACTAATGGCAGAAAGCTGGTTGAGGGAGACGGAGAAAATCTTCCGAGCCATCAGGTGCCTGATGAGGATAAGGTGACATTAGCCACCTACATGCTACAGGTATGTGTTAATTTAATATGTTTGTATGTTTTGCTGAGTTAGATTGGTTTGGATGGAACTTATGAAGGTGTATTACAGGAGAGAGCGGATGTATGGTGGTCCTCCTACTTCGTACACGCTTTGAGGACGGAGCAGTAGACGTGACGTGGGACGCGTTCGTGAGGCTCTTCCGAGCCAAGTTCGTCCCAGAGCATATCCAGGACAAGATGGAGCAAGAATTTCTATCCCTGACGCAAGGCTCCATGACCGTGCTGGAATACGAGGCAAGGTTTTCTGAACTTTCTAAATATGCACCGCATATCGTAGAGGATGAGCGCAGGAAGACCAAGAAGTTCGTGATGGGACTCAAGCCATCACTGTGGACGAGACTTGTGGCGTTTGACCACTGCACGTTAGACGAGGCCCTCAGCGCTGCCTGCAGGCAGGAGGGAGAAATGGAGCAGTATCTGGAGGAAAAGAAGGCTTCGCAGAAGAGGCCGACAGCGACTTTCCAGTGGCAGGATAAGAAGAAAACGGTGTACCAGACACCGCAGAAGCCAATGACAGTCAACAACTCTCAGGTACCTTCTGTACGTTCCCCTGGTGTGAACAAAGAGTGTCCCCACTGCGGGAAGACACACGGTGGTTCCGAGTGTTGGTTAGTAGCGGGTAGATGCTTGAAGTGTGGGAGTAGCGACCACAAGATCAAAGAGTGCCCAAAACTTCAGCAAGGAGCTCAGCGTGGAATGCCAGCACCAGCAATAGTAGCAGCCGCGCCAGCTACAGGAGACCAGGAAGGCCTCGAGCCCCAGCTCGAGTGTTTGCTTTAGCTCGCGAGGACGCCGAGCAGGCGGAGCATGTCACCGAAGGTACGGTTTTGTTTTTCGGTGTGCACGCTCGGGTTTTGTTTGATACGGGTGCTACTCACTCATTCATTTTCGAGCGGTTCTCTATGCAATTATCCCTAGAGTCAGGCATAGAGTCTGAGGAGCTAGAGCTTCCTTTGTCTGTGCACACCCCTGTGGGTACGGTATCGACTAGGAAGTGCATTCCGTCGTTACCTATGTGCATTGAGGATAGATTCCTAGATGGGTGTTTCTTCTTGCTAAAGATGAAGGACTATGATTGTATTCATGGTCTGGATTGGCTAGAGGAGCACTATGCGTTAGTGGATTGTCGTCGGAAGAGGATTGTTTTCCGCATTCCTGGTGAGGAAGAGTTCACTCATCCCTTGCCAAAGAACTTAGCGGGAAAGTTAGTTATCTCTGCCATGAAGGAGATGCACATGGTGAACAAGGGATGTGATGCATTTCCTTGCCAACGTTATGCTAGTACCCGATGCTGGTTCGTCACTGACTCTTGCAGAGATCGATGTGGTGCAGGAATTTCCAGATGTCTTTCCCGATGACTTGTCTGGATTGCCACCGGATAGGGAGATAGAGTTCACCATAGAGTTGCTTCCAGGCACCTCTCCTATCTCGAAGGCCCCATATCGGATGGCACCTGCAGAGTTAGCAGAGTTGAGGAAGCAATTGCAAGAATTGCTTGATAAGGGATTCATTCGCCCTAGTGTTTCCCTTGGGGCGCACCTGTATTGTTCTTCAAGAAGAAAGATGGGTCACTTCGGTTGTGCATCGATTATAGGAAGCTGAACCTAGTGACTGTGAAGAACAGGTATCCCTTACCTCAGATTGATGATTGTTTGACCAGTTGTAGGATACATCAATCTTCTCTAAGATTGACTTGCGATCTGGTTATCATCAGTTGAGGATTAGGAGTGAGGATGTGTCCAAGACGGCATTTAGATCCCGTTATGGACATTATGAGTTCTTGGTCCTTCCTTTCGGATTGACCAACGCCCCTGCAGCGTTCATGGATCTCATGAAACGGGTGTTTAGTCCATACTTAGATAGCTTTGTTGTTGTGTTTATTGATGACGTGTTGGTCTATTCTCGGATGAGGCCACACATCGTCAGCATTTGAGGTTAGTCTTAGAGGTTCTCCGTGAGCACAAGCTGTATGCGAAGTTCAGCAAGTGCGAGTTCTGGTTGCGCGAGGTTCACTTTCTCGGGCATGTTATCTCCGGCGCTGGTGTTGCAGTTGATCCAGAAAAGGTCCAGGCAGTTATGGATTGGGAGATTCCCCAGACTCCTTCGGAGATTCGTAGTTTCATTGGGTTAGCTGGTTATTATCGGCGATTCATTGAGGGTTTCTCATCCATCGCCGCCCCTTTGACAAAGCTGACCCGGAAAGGTGAAAAGTTCGTATGGTCTGAGGCATGTGAGCGTAGCTTTCAGCTATTGAAGGCTAAGCTTACTTCTGCTCCGGTATTGGTATTGCCTAGTGGTCTAGAGAGCTTTGCCATTTATACGATGCATCTCAGATTGGTTTAGGCTGTGTACTCATGCAGCGAGAGAGGGTAGTGGCTTATGCTTCTCGTCAGTTGAAGGAGCATGAGAGGAACTATCGACTCATGATTTAGAGCTCGCAGCTGTGGTTCATGCACTAAAGATCTGGAGGCACTATCTTTATGGTGTTAGATTTGAGGTGTTTACCGACCACAGAGCTTGAAGTATCTTTTCTCCCAAAGGAATTAAAGCTGAGGCAGAGGAGATGGATTGAGTTCTTGAAGGACTATGACTTCGACCTTCAGTATCATCCTGGAAAGGCGAACGTCGTAGCGGATGCTCTTAGTAGAAAGAGGTCTTCGCTCCAGAGGATTGGAAGATGTTGGAGGATGCAGCGTGCTCTATGACCGAGTTAGAGCCATCGCTGTGTCAGGCTTTTGTAGCTCAGCTATCCCTTAGATCCTCAGTTTTGGATGAGGTGATTGAGCAGCAGAAAGCCGACCCTAGATTGTTATAGTTAGTGGGTAAGGGGGCATTGCTCGTGATGAGGACGGTGTGATTAGATTTCAGCACCGTGTTTGTGTCCCTGATGTAGTAGATGTCCGTGAGCATGTGTTAGTAGAGGCTCATAGATCGCGATTCTCTATTCATCCGGGTAACACTAAGATGTATCAAGACTGAAGAGATCATTTTGGTGGTCCGACATGAAGAAGGATGTTGCGGATTATGTGTCTAGATGTCTAGTATGTCAGCAAGTGAAAGCCGAGCGGCAGCGACCATCCGGCCCTATGCAGAGGATGATATCCCGGTGTGGAAGTGGGAAGCTGTCACTATGGATTCGTATCGGGTTTGCCTCGATCTAGAAGGGGCAATGACTCGATTTGGGTAGTGGTAGATAGGTTCTCGAAGACTGCTCATTTCATGCCTATGAAGAAGAAGCAGTCAGTAGAGAGTTTAGCTAGATTGTATGTTAGTAGTGTCATTAGATTGCATGGTGTGCCGAAGTCGATCATTTCAGATCGAGATCCGAGATTTACTTCGAGATGTGGAAGGGTCTTCAGGGCTAGGTTCGGAGCTTAAGCTCAGTTCGGCGTTTCATCCTCACACCGATGGACAGTCCGAGAGGACTATCCAGACGCTCGAGGATATGTTGAGAGCGTGTGTTCTGGATTGGAAGGATGATTGGGAGTGTCATTTACCTCTCGTGGAGTTCGCATACAACAACAGCTTTCATGCTAGTATTGGTATGGCTCCATTCGAGGCGTTGTATGGTAGGCCCTGCAGGTCTCCTTTATGTTGGGAGGAGACTGGTGATAGGCAGTTGATCAGACCGGACGGAGTTAGTTCAGGAAACCTCGGATAAGATTCAGCTTATCCGGAAAAGGCTTGTTGCGGCACAGGATAGGCAGAAGAGTTATGCCGACAACAGGAGAAAGGATTTAGAGTTCGAGGTTGGCGATCATGTCTTCTGATGATATCGCCTACTCGTGGAGTTGTCAGATTTGGCAGGCATAGCAAGCTAAGCCCTAGATTCATTGGCCCATATGAGATTCTCAGACGTTTGGGCAGCGTGGCGTATGAGCTAGCTTTACCCCCAGCTTTGGCATATGCTCAGGAAGTATGTCCGAGATCCGTTCATGTGATTAGTCATGAGCCAGTGGAGATGCAGCCAGATCTTTCGTATGTCGAGCAACCAGTAGCCATTCTTGACGGAAGGTTCAGCATCTCCGGAACAAGAGTATCGCGTCGGTGAAAGTTCTATGGCGGAACTTCTCACGCGAGGAGGCTACGTGGGAGCTTGAGGATGCGATGAAGAAGAGTATCCCCTTTTGTTTGAGTAGTGTCGTTCTAACTTCGAGGACGAAGTTCTTTAAGGGGGAGAGGGTGTAAGGCCTCAAATTCCGTCGCATTAATTGTATTTTGTGATTGTGCTTGTGTATGTATGTACATATTTACGTACGTATTAATCAGTACAAGTACATGTGCATGTGTTTATATTAAATATAAATAATGTATGTATTGCATGGTGATAGTATGGATATAATACCATATACATATTGCATGTATATACGCATGGTATGCATGTTTTCTGCATATTTTAGAGTTTGGCCGAAGGCCACCTTGGCGCCAAACCCAGGCCGTTGACGTAGTGTCAGCGTCCAGACATGGACGCAACACTAATCCGGGCGTCCAGCGATATGGACGCCAATATCTCTGGCCTGCATGCGCAGCAGAGCTGCAAACTTCTGAAACAAGAAAGCCAGCCATTGGGGGGACTGTCCCCAACGGCACTGAAGGCTGTCAAGTCACCCTATGAGTGGGAGAAAGGCTCTCCTTATGTCTGAACCCGAAATGGCCTCTTCCCACTCCTCTCTTCACCCTTGCAAGAGGAGAAAGGAGAAAAGAAAAACCCTAGAGAGAAACTGAGAAAACCCCACTTTGGAAACCAGAAATCCCTCAACCTGAAGATTGTTCCGGCGTCTGGCTTCAAGGAGGTTGCTGGATCGACGAGGAAGTTCCCCCGACCTTGAAGGCCTGGATCTCGCTCAGGAACCCGGAGTCAAGCATTCTAGGAGCTTCTTGGGACAGCCCAAGGAGAGCTTCATCGAGCCCTAGATCCCTTGGTGCAATTTTTAAAAGGCAGGTGACCTATCCATGATGTTCCCGTATGTGTCTAGGTCGTTTCTATTATTTTATGGATTTTTCCTCGAGTCCTAGACCCTCCCATTCACCCAAGTTTGAGAGCTCGGGTCTGTGTTTCTGCACAGACCTGCATTGACGGCAAGGTCAATGGACGCCGATATCATGCTAGGCGTCCATCGACCATGCCGCTGACCATGAGTCAGCGGCCAAAGACTGCCGCCAAGTTCCTCAAGACAGAACAGGACCTGTTTGGCCTTCCTATCGACTATTTTCGGTATGGTTTCGTGTGATGAGGATATATGGTAACCCTATACACTATGTATATTGTCAATTGTGGTGTGTGGATGAGTGTGATGTATGATGGTGAATGTAGGAAATTTTATACCGTGAATGTGTAAGCATGAAATGTTGAAATTCTTGCCAATCCATGTTTCCTGGTTAGGATTAGTCTGAATGCCTTAGTTTTGTCAAAGCATGAAGATTGTAGATCAGTATATGTATTCTCAATTTGATATTGTCCATTGCTTGCATGAGTTGCAAATAAATTCGGTTCGATAACTAGAAAGGCATGCAAGAATGGTTGTGGTGATCGATTTGTGATGTATGATTTAGGATAGTTCTGTATTCTCAGATCATGTATATGATAGTAATCTCTGTTAAAACAACAAGTGGCAAAATCGCATGATATGAAACCCCATGTTATCTTAAGTTGTGAATAACATGCTAAATATGTGTTTATTTACCGTATATTCCATTTAGCTCCGAAAAATCTGAAAAATTGGGTGTATGATCTAGAACCCGAAAATAGCATGTGGTTAAAATTTCAGGTCATTTGAACCAGTATATAAGAAGTTATGTATTTTCATGTGAAAGGCAATAATCTATGTAGTTCTCGTAATGTGATTTGATAGTGCTTAAACCTAACTTGAATGGTGAAATTACTGTGTGTTAAGCTCCTGAAATCTGTAGTGCCATGTTAGGAAAAATAGAGATGTGCATGTGAGTAAGAAAGTGAATGAGATGAAAGTGATGTGTAAACTATGTGTAAAAAAATCGGTAAAATGTGTAAATGTGTAAATTGTGCCAAGTGTGACATTGCTTACATAGAGGGCAGTGGAACTGTATCGGGGAAAAGTCCCCTGAGAAAGTTAATGTGTAAGTGACCCTAAAGGCATTAGGGGGAAATCCTGGAGGTGGACAAGTACCACTGGTTAGGGTGGAGACTTGTTCTCCCAGTCTGCAGTCCAAGAGTCGCCATTGGAATGCCTAGATGGCGTCTATGTGTAATGTGATGTGTATATGTCCTTCTTTGGTGGTTTGGACTATGTGTCGCGGCACCTAAAATGTGTAATGTGAATGTGTAATGTGTATGTGTCCATGTGTAAATGTGTAAGTGAACAATGTGAATGTGTATGTGCAATGAGTAACCATGTGAAAATATGTTGTTGAAATTCTAAATGTGAAAATATGTTGTTGAAATCCATGTGAGACAAATCTGAAACCATGTGAAATCAGTAAATTCATGTTGTTATATCATGTGTATGTGTGTAAAAAATGCCTAGAATCCATGTTAGGGATAATTAATGAGCACGTGTGCAAATAGCATGATTGGTTATTCACATGATTTGTTTTAAGCAAGATTGTAGCTCTCATGTGTAGGTTTACAACCATTAAACCATGTGAAACCAGCAACTTAAAGCATGTGAAAATGTCTATGTATGTGTTTAAAAACATGTAGGATCCATGCTAGTCGTGTTTTCTTTCCATGTTTGCGCAATGTTCATGTTGTTAGCTATCATGTCCTGGTTCTTTAAAGACATGTTTCATGAGTAAATTGAATAGAGAGCATGTGATAGGTAAAGTTTTATTCTTAGAAATCTGAAAGCATGATCCATGTATAAACTTATAAAACTTTCATGATAGGTTGAAACCTTCAAATGATTGCATGCCATGGTTGTAAATATTGAATGTGCTTGTAGAAACCCCTATGACTTATACGTATGTTATGAGTAGTGTTTCTTACTGAGTCTTTGGACTCACTCCTTGCTTCGGTGTACAGGTGTAGTTGGTGACGTGACAACTTTGGAGGAGACAGTGGAGACGGACTCCGAGCGCGGAGATTAGCTAGTTTTGGAGCTTCTTTGTGATTTGGTATTTCATAGTATGTACTTTGAACATTGTATTAGAATTATAATGAAAAGAATGTATAAGTGTGGACATTATGTTTTCATTTCAGCAATTTAAATTATGTGAACTTTTAGTTCCTTATTGTTAATTTCAAACTTCATGTATGTTAAATGTGGATGATGAATGAATGGAGACAGTTGTCTTTTACTTCCGCTACTCTGTTGTATATTTCGTGTATCTCAGCTGTATGTATCGTTTGGGTAAATGTCGCACTGTGAGGACTCTTGCTATACTGAGTGGGGTTGGTATAACCGTACCGGTATAATGAGGGCCGTCACACTCTCCCTTCATGTGTCCTAGTTTGTTGCACTGTAACAGACAAATTTTCGTCAGATTTGTGATTCTTGTTGAAATTAGAGGAGGAAGTGTTTTCTTACTGAGAAAACTTCTTTTCCCAGACATTTTTCCTTTTCTATATTTCAAGAATTTTCTGAATTGCCTAGTCATGAGGGCAATTTCATCCTCATTTGACTCAGACTCCTCAAACTTGTCTTTCCTGACTTTTATCTTATTGCTTGAAGAGGCTTAAGTGCCATAGGCTTGGTCTTAATTAAGTGTTCTTCATTCTTTTTAGTTGATTTCATATGTCAATAAGGATCCAATCAATTCATCCAAAGTGATTTTGGACAGATCTTTTGAATCTTCAATGACAGTGGCCTTTGATGCCAAATTGAAGAAAGTGAGCGTAAGATTTTTCTTACCAAGTCTGTATCTGCAATTCCTTACCCAAGGCCTTTATCCATTCACAATCACCATGAAACTGGCAACAATTTCAGAAATATTTTCGTTAGACTTCATCATAAAACGTTCATATCTGAAACCAAAATATTTGCCTTAGTCTCCTTACTTGTGATGTTCCCTCATAGAGTAATTCGAGTTTATCCCAAATCTCTTTGGCAGATTTGCACATTGGAGATCTCGAATACTCCTGGGATGGACAACACATTGAATCAGTTCATGGCACTATAATTCAATGTAGCTTTCTTTTTGTTCCCTAGTCCAGGTGTCTTCTTCTTCCTGGTTTTCATAGGGAACCACTTCCACTACTTTCTAGATCTCATAGTTCTGGGCCCTTAAAAATACTTACATTCTGTTTTTCTAGTAAGAATAGTCGTCCCATTTAAAGAATGGTGGCCTATTTATGGAATGACCTCAGCTATGAACCTTTGGAGTCCATGACTCTAAGCAGAAAAAGAAATGCTTAGTAAACAAACAGGCAAACACTCAAACAAACAACACTCAGAAACAAAAAATGCTCAGATCAAATTAGATCAAAGTAAACCCCTCTGATACCAATTGAAGGATCGAAGTGAAGGTGTGGAAAAGATCTAGAAGGGGGGATGAATAGATCTAAGCCACTTTTGCGGAAGCTTATACAATTAAAAACACTTTTGAATCAGAGGCAATTTTATCAGTGAAAAACCACAGATCTGATGAGATTTGAGTGAGTTGGTAAATAGATGTGAAACAAGTTGATTAAGTGAATATTAACCGATCCTATGCAAGCATAACAGATGAAATGATCAAACCCACAATTAGACAAATGCACAAGGATTTTTAGGTGGTTCGGAAATCACCCAAGTGATTCCTACATGCACCCTCACACCCGTGAGCATTCACTAAAACAACTGGGTAACACACCTACTGGAGCCTGACAACTCCAACACTTGAGAGCTTACAACTCATACAACTCCTAGAGCAAGACTACTCTAGAACAAAGAGCAAGACTGCTCACACCACTTGAGTTAGACAACTCAAACTGAGCACAACGGCTCACAACACCTGAGCACAATGCTCACACAACTTGAGCACAATGCTCACAAAAGACTTGCTAGAACCAACTCAAGACATAGACCTTCTAGCAACAGATCTAGTCGAAAATGAGAGCACTAGTGAGAGCTATGCAGAAGCACTTGCATATTCTCAAAAGATATCTCAGAAGAACAGAAGTACAATGAATTGTATTAAATAACTTCGTTCTCAAGTGTACTCCCTTGTAGAAGCTTGGATTGGGAAGAGGCTTGCAATCTTGAAGTCCAAAACCGATGCTCTGCACTTTGGAATTGTTGGATCTTCCTTGAGTTCTTCTCCAACGAAGGCTTCTACTGGATATCTGCTTCTTGGGATGCTTCAGAGGTTTCTCAGGGATCACACTCCAATTCTCACACTTGAATTGGTGAGAATTGGTCTTCTGGAAGCACACGGAGAGCAGAGGAGGGAGACGACCTTTGTAGCCGCCAGGAAACATTCAGGAGGCTCTAAGAGTTGGTTGGGTCTCATCTGATTGATGGGGGGCCGATTAGGGACCTTTTATACCCAAAAGATTCCAAAGATACCCTTTGGGTACAAGGGCACACGATTCTAGGTTGATACCCCATCGCCCTAGGCTGCACGTGGCAAACATCCATCTTAGGATGGAATCTTTCCGTAGTGTGTCGACCTGCCCTGGTGGTGGTGTCGACACACTGCTCAAATCTGAAACAGGCTGTTCTGGGAACTGATCCAGTGTCGACTGCTTGGTATTGTGTCGACCTGCTATCCTGGTTCTGGAAAACAGCTGTTTGGGAGCAGGATCCAGTGTCGACCTGCCCTGAGAGTGCGTCGACCTGAGTAGTGTAAATCCTGGAATCTGCAACTCGTGTCGACCTGCTTCTGGACTAGTGTCGACACAGTAGGCAATTCTTCAGCTTTTTGCCTTTGACACTGAGGTGTTGTGTCGACACCATTGAGGGGGTTGTCGACACTTCTTTTGCCAAAAGTGTTGTACTGAAAATTAACACCATATCATTAGTTAAATGATTTATCATGAACATAAATGATAAGGTGATTGAAACATGCTTTTGAACATTAACTTCAGGTATGTGTTGTTGACATGTTTCATTTCAATTGCTTTAAAATCACTTCTTGTCATCATCAAAATAGGAGGGAAATGATATGAATATACACTCAACCCAACAACAAACACTTCACTTCATGGCGCATTCCCCAAGCAAACGGTCTGGTCGAAAATGCCAACCGAACACTGCTACACGGGATATGCACAGGGGTTGAAGCTGCAGGCGGTTCGTTGATTGAATAGCTCCCTAATGTGTTGTGGTGTCCCGGAACAACTTCTCAGGTGGCCACCGGAGAGACCCCCATCCATTGGCCTACAACACAGAAGCTGTCGTACCCTTAGAAGTGGCTCTCCCTACAATCAGGACAACTCATTTCGAGGAAGCTGCCAACAACTGAGTGCTCAGGGAGAATCTAGACTTGCTAGGTGAACGCCAGCATCAGACTAGTCTCCTACCAACAGCGACTCGCGCAATATTACAACTCCCGTGTTCGGGAATGACGCTTCTTCAGGGGTGATCGAGTCATGCATTGTTGCTCTGCATCTGACCCCTGGAGAGCGGTTGTCAGGCTCGCCCCCAAGTGGGAAGGACCTTATCAGGTTGCGCAGGTTCTCGGGAAAGGCTCATACAAGCTAACTACTCCTAGCGGCGATGTCATACCCAGGACTCGGCATGTATCTAACCTAAAGGCTTATTATCTGTAAAAGCCTCCTATTTGGCATTTAACCTCTCTTCCTCCCGTTCTTCTGGTTTGAGTAAGAGGTTGTTCGGCCCATCATTAGTCTGAGCTCTTCAGCTCAGAAAATTAGTATGGTGCCTAAGAAACCTTGAAACTAAGGCACGACCCTGGTCAGAACTTTTCAGTTCTGAAAGACCGCGTGGTACCCAGAGCCTTTAAAAATAGGCGAATTCGATTCGAACTGAATGGCAAGGGAAGAAGACAGAGCACCAGTCAACCAAAAAGATATCCGTTCCTTAAGTGATTTACAAAAAGGCCTATGACCATGTAAAGAGAAAAGAAGAAAATACATTCAAGGCGCCTGATCGGAGGGGCCTGCACCGTCATTCATAGAGGGCATCCGCCCTGCATGGAAGTGCGAGAAACGCACCCCATCAAGGTGCGGATCATGAGTTCATCGTCGGCACTCACGAAAAACAACTTCAAAAGCCTCGCGATTGTACTCGGTCGTGGCCAGCCGTCATCCTCGGTCCTCTCCAGCATCGAGGCGAACCTTATAATAAAGCGCACCATATTGCTCCAAGTCTTTCTTGAAGCTAGGCTCGGCCTTATATTCGGTAAAGCTCTGGGCCTAGGCCTCGGACAGGATGTTCGCAAGCGCCTCCTTCTCCACCCGGGAAATGGCGAGGTTGGGCTCGGAAGTGCGAAGCAATTCTTGAATGTTTTTCACCTCCTCCTTTAGCTCGACTTCCCGGGCTTGGTTCTGCGCCTCAAGCTCCTGCAGAAGGAAAATTCGGCCTCCCACATCTGCTTATGGTCCCGAGCACGCACAGCTAGCTGCTTTAGCGTCTCATCGAATTCAAGTGTTCTCTGTTAACGTCTCCACGTCGATGTCTTCCTCGTCGTCCTCATCTCGACCTGGTTCTTCGCCCGGTAGACATCCTTTGAATGTTTGGGAGTGTCCTCCGGGCTCAACTCTTGGCACCGCGCCAGCACTTCTAGCTGGCCACCGTGGGACAAGAGGGGAGGTCCCTGGACACACCTTCTCGAAGGCGTTCCAAAGTGGCCTCCATCACCGCTCCGAGGGGCGCATGGGGACTTCATCCCCAACACTTGCGTCAGCGGCAGTCGGTCCACATCGGAATCGGCGTGGACCTCGGATTCGGCATTCGCCTCCTTGATAGAGGCTCCTCTGCTGACCATGGCGACAAACATCTCTGCCAGCCGTCACCAAATGGCCTGTCCCTAGTGCAGGAGACCTTCGAGGGTCCTCCTCCTTAGTTTTCGCCACATACAGCTCAGCCCCGGACGATGTCGCCACCACTTGTGGTCGCTCCTTAGCCACCACCTCAATGATAGAAGGGACAACGACCTCGGGCGCCGCCACCGCGGACGCCTGCTGCTGGCCCTCTACTGTCACGGGACCCGGGGAGGAGTCGTGCCCCCAGGCGCCTCCACTGAGCATCGCCCTGCGGCTTCTCCGGAGGGGGGTCCTACGAGTCACAGTCTCCACCCTCTGTGGCCATGCACGGCACCTCTTCTAGGGTGTCAGACACTTCGTCCGCAGCCCTCTCCTCCGACCGGCCCTGCTGGGCGGTTGCCTGCAGCTGCTCCCGTTCGGGGTCTTCATCAGACTGGTCGCTGACTACAACCAGATCGAGCTTGGAGAACATCCCCTGCTTCGACAAGCGTCTTGTCTCTGTCCTAGTCCACGACCTCACTTGTTCAGCAGCCTCTACCAGCTTCTGCTTTTTGTGCACTTGAAGCTGGGGGATCTCCTCTTCCTCTTCCTCTTCTACCCGTCCTCCCAGCCGCTCGCCGCGCGGCCCGCTTCGTCACCTTGGGGGCAATCCCCTCCCGAAGGTTTGTCTTCGAGGATTCTTCTCGGTGGCTCACCCTTTAGCTGGGGGACTTGCTGTGGGACCGGCGGATGAGGAAGAGTTGGGGGATCCTCGCCCATAACCGCCACGTACGTCATCACAGTGATCTGCTCGGTATAAAGGGCCATCTCCTTCGTATCGCGACCGGCAGCTAGCTCTTCAGCACTGCGCAAAAAGGTGAAGTGAGGAGAAAGGCTCCACCACCCATAAAAAAGAAATCTCAGAGGACAGGATTTAACTTACTCCATGCACAGCTGAGACCATGCTGAACCAGTTGGGCCTCATCAGATACTCCTCTGCCTTCTCCACGTAGATGTTGCTGAGGCGGTCGGAGATCTTGGCCACGTTCTGTTCCAGCAGAGGGCGTCTCCTGGTTGTGCAGATCAGAAATCTGAGTGGGGAACTCCCACTCCGACGCCCCCTCATGGCGGGCTATGAAGAAAAACCGGTGCATCCATCCCGTGTTGTTGGAGTATGGGGTGAGAAGTGGATCCACATTTTGTCGGTCGGTGCTTGTGTAGAAAATACCAATACCAGTCATCGGGGACGACGCGAGGCTGAAATGCCCCGGAGCTAGCTCTTCAGCACCTGCGCAAAAAGGTGAAGTGAGGAGAAAGGCTCCACCACCCATAAAAAAGAAATCTCAGAGGACAGGGATTAAACTACTCCATGCACAGTGAGACCATGCTGAACCAGTGGGCCTCCATCAGATACTCCACTGCCTTCTCCACGTAGATGTTGTTGAGGCGGTCGGAGATCTTGGCCACGTTCTGTTCCAGCAGAGGGACCGTCTCCTTGTGTGCGGATCAGAAATCTGAGTGGGGAATCCACTCCGACGCCCCCTCAGGCGGGCTATGAAGAACACCCGGTGCATCCATCCCCTGGTGGGAGTATTTTGGTGAGAGAGTGGATCCACAGTTGTTCGGCCGGTGCTGGTGTAGAAAATACCAATACCAGTCACGGGGACGACACGAGCTGAAATGCCCCCGAAAGAGGTCTATCATTGGCTCAATCTCTCGCACCATGTAGGAGATGCAAAAGACGCAGATGGTGTGCCATGAGTTTGGTGAACGTGGATTGGGGCGATCCCATGCGTTGAGGATGTCCCTGGCAACTAATGGCAGCGGCAGTCG